>OX439037.1:51543986-52157940 GCA_949317995.1 Acholoe squamosa | reverse complement strand
TGTCTGTGCCAAGCTCACTTGCCAATAAATTTCTGACAGACGAATTGTGTCGCTCACCGGGCTCTGCACGAACTAGATTGACTTGGGCACGGATCCAAAGTCGATCAGCTGCAAAGGCTAAGAAAGCAATGTCAGAACCAGTAGTAGATTCTGAAACAAAACTTGAAAGCCCTACCAAGGAGAATAAGACTCCAGAGAAAGTGGCACCTCAGGGTGGTGGTACGCCCTTAGCTACCAAGGAGGCTGAGGTAGCAGCAACAATGGTTGCTATGGCAACGACCCCGGTCAAGGAAAAAGACGGCCCATTGTACAGCTACGTACCAGCTGGAAACCAACAGACTGTAATAACGTCTAATGAACAAGTGGACCCTGCACAAACAGAGACACAAGTGCAACAGTCTGACACTGTGTTTCAGTCATTAGATGCACCTAGAACGGATCGTGTATATAAAACACCCAAGAAACAAAGACTGTGTACACCAAATTCAATATCACCAAAGAGGTCCCCTCTTCTAAAGTCACTTATCCAAGTCTCAGCTGGAGCACTGCTAAATGGACACAATGGGACTGGTAGGAGCACAACCCGCGGCAGTCCAGTCAAGCGCCAGTTGTACAGTGAAAAGGGCAAAGATGTGAAACACAGCAAATCGGTGAGTACCTTTGATAATATACTTAAGTTCAAAATGCTATGATTTTTATGGATGCTATGGATCTTTAAGTGAAACTTGCATTGATAGCCACAGTTAATCACATGAATAATGTACTGATTGACGCAGAGGTTGTTTACAAGATGATTTGAATGATTTACATGGGCATATCGTAGAATATATTGACTATTAAATCTAACATTATATCTCGAATGTCAACTAATCAACTCGAGTTTCTGTTATGTATAATTAACGAGTCAAGTAATACTGTCAACGAGTCCGTAAATGATGAATGAGGATGAATACAGACGAATCAGGGATCCAGTTTGATATCCACTTTATTCATTGAAGTCCATGAGGTATAGATGTTGATACAGTATAAGGTGCCCAACAGTGTCCAAGCCTAGCCCTTGAGCTGAGGGCTCACGTGAGTGTGTGAGGGATGAAGTATGAAGGTAGAAAGATGAGTGAGCTGCTCCACCTACAGGTATTTATAGTAGGAGCTGCTCACCTAGCTCATCCTAAAAATAGTATCAGGTGAGCTAAATATAGTAACTGGGGAACTCCAGTGCAGGTGTGTAGGTGGATCCTAAACATAGCACTGGGGGACACAGAGTTCAGTATGGTTCTAAATATAGCTGCTGGGAATTCCCGGTATGCTGTGAGCTGCTCATGATTAATGGGCATGTCCTCCAGCGGGAGGAGGGCTTCCCTAGCCCACTTAAAAGGGTCTATTTCTCCTCTTTCCTATCCCCTCGGGATGTGTGTGGTGCACATATGCGCGGGCACTGACACATTCCCCTGTAAATTGTGTAATGTAGTTCTCGCCATGAATATGACCTTAGCTGTCGAAATGGCGTTAAACATCTATTACTCACTCACTCACTCCAGCGGGAGGAGTTGGTCTAAACATAGCTACTTAGGTATTCCTGGCATGCAGTGAGCTGCTCGTGATTAATGGGCATGTCCTCCAGCAGGAGGAGTTGGTCTAAACATAGCTGCTAGGAATTCCTGGCATGCAGTGAGCTGCTCGTGATTAATGGGCGTATCCTCCAGTGGGAGGAGGCGGGGTCACTGAGTGCAGTTGACACCGCCAGCCTTTGGTCTATGGGTATGGCTTGGCTTGTGGGTAGACTCGGACACTGGGTTACATGGTAGAGTCAAAGGTGAAAAATAAATATGATAAGTACAATACCTATAATGGTCTACTGACAATACCCTAGATCTACTTGATCTACGTCTAACGGCTCTATTGGTTACTTGAACTCGTTTTCTGAAGGGCCTTTTCAATATCAATGTTTTCTGTCTATTTCTACATTTATGGTTCTAAGTCCTAGAAAATATGCATGGAACAAGTTGAAAATGATATATAGGTCATAGATTATTTGTTTTATCTTTCATTTCTTTTTTCTTTTCTTTTTTACCCATTTTTCTGGGAAAAAAAGTTATTTTTCCAGTAGTTACCAAAAAACATCACAAAACAATGCTACTTCATGTGAAATAACACCCTTACAGAGACAGGGATACAGTCAAATTTTATTCTAAAGTTATCTCTATGAAAATGATAACAGAATGGTGCAGTCATTTCTTTTTCATTTAAAGATTCCGTATTTTCCTGAAGGTCTAAAAGAAATGTCACTTTAATGCAAATTCTACTAGCTTTGGGTTCTAGTTCCTCATCTCCCCATGAGATGGTGCCACCGAGGAGTTTTCTAGGTTCACTATAGAGGGCAGCACAAGTCACCTACCTCTGTAAATAGCCTCATAGACTGACTCAAGCCTGTCCCATTGTACACTGAAGGCCTATGGCCTATGCCTATGACCTCCACTATACAGGGATGAAAGTCTTCAGGGAATTCCCTGATTTCAGGGGTTTTAAAGTTTTTGGGTCCTATACATTCATATAGAAACCCAGGTTTTGGGGGCGAATATATTGGACCATTTCAGGGATTTTTGTGCTCTGTGACTTTCATCCCTGACTATACAATCTATATATGCCCGTTTACTTGACTCGATTTTTAATGGATTCCAGACACCCTTCTATTCTCTATTAAAGATAATGCACGGCACCTTGTTTCATATTTCAGAAACGGCAAAAGATGGCTAAGATGGATGTAGATAAGTTCTTGGAGAAGGTCCATTCCCCAAATCCACAAGGACAAGTCCCTTGATGTTCTCTGTATATAATGCAATTCTAATGTACTGACTTATTGTACAGTCAACGTGTTATGTAATATAGTGAATATATAAGGCAGTGTATAATTATGTAATGTTAAACTGTACAGACAGAAGTATTTTTGTACATAGGCAAGTCACTATGGCAACTATAAGTAGATACCAGTGATCAGGGTAGCAGTGTAAGCAAGAATACTATAGGTATAGGTTCCCTAGGATATGTTACTCCATAGAGTCCTATAGTGCAAGCCACCCCCCTCTACACCCCCCCCCCACTTAAAAGTAGGCTACCTTTTGTGTTCAGTACTGAGTTCTATGTTAGATAAGGGGGTTTATGGAGATGTCAGGAATTTTTATCAGAGTGATATCAAATGGAAACAAGGGGCCACCTATACCAAAAAAATCCTGCTGAATCCAAAATTTGTGGTCTTGATTCTCAAAATTTGGCCAAAGGTACCTAAAAATGAGGTTTGATGATGAGAATATTTTAAAAATGTAAAAAAGTTATATTGAAAATTATTGGAACTTTTTATAGATGCAACATGCTAATCAAAGTCAGTACCTCAATCTACATATCCCAATGTTTGCCTATCCCAACCTGACAAGTACTCTGCCTGCATATGGCTCTGCCTCTCCCACATACTGCCTATCCCTTAGTCTACTTATCACTCATACTACCTATCCCTTGAACCATCTAGTGTTTAATTAGGTTTTCCCTCAAATGGCTTAAAGGATTAAAGTTTACCCCTCACCTTTGTACCTAATTTTCTCTGTACATTCTTACCATTAGTCTACCTATCCTCAATCTGCCTATCATTCACTTTACCTATCCCTCATGGCGACTATCCCAAACTCTGCACATCCCTCATGTTTGACTGGCACATCTGTGATATTACCTAGCACCAATGTATCTTTTGAATATGCTCACCTTACAAGGTACCCTTTTGTGCCTATCTCTTAAACTGTTTATTACCTATCCTCCTTGCTACCCATCCTCTTCAATACCTATCCCTCAAGCTCACTTTATAGCTTTCCTACCTATCACAGCTTGATTAGCTGGGATTGCTCACATTCAACCTTCATTATGATCTCTTAGTCAACCTATCCCCTAAAGAACAAATCCAACAGTCTACCTCAAGCATACATCTACTGATCACTCATGCTATATATCCTTGAGGTTACCTATTCTTCAGGCTGCCTATCCTTCATGGTATATAGGCAGCCTGAAGATATGGGATATGTAGATTGAGGTATTGACTTTGATTAGCATGTTGCATCTATAAAAAGTTCCAATCATTTTCAATATAACCTTTTTACATTTTTAAAATATTCTCACCATCAAACCTCCTTTTTAGGTACTTTTGGTCAAATTTTGAGAATCAAGATCACAAATTTTGGATTCAGCAGGATTTTTTGGTAAAGGTGGCCCCTTGTTTCCATTTGAAATCACTCTGATAAAGATTCCTGACATCTCTATAAACCCCCTTATTGCCGTTCATTCTTAGGAATGAACGGCTATAGGAGGGGACCCATTCTTAAATACAAGCTCTCATAGTGGTGCTTCCTCGCTCTCCATGTATAATCCTGTCCATAGGTACAGTATTGAGTATGCCTATACCTGGATTAAAATCTTCAGACCAGTCAAGCATAGAAGTGGTGGTGGTGGTGTTGCTGGACCTGTTATTGTAGACCCTGGGGACAGAGTGGTGGTAGCCCTGGACACCTCAGGCAGAGCCATGGTATATAGTATATATACCCCCCCCCCACCCACCTCTGAATGGTGGTGGTGGCTGTGCTCTTGGGGTGGCCCCATACCTGCCTAGCACCACCTCCCCCAGCACCATGTGGTTCTCTTCTGCTGGTGGTGCATTTCTCAGCACCACTGACTATTAACCCACTAAAGGCCACCTACATGTATATTTATGTATACATGTACACATAAGTATGATGCAATTTTTTAGGAGTTTTAAGTGGCGTGGCATTGGATTATTTGGAGTCTACGGACCGTTTTCCATGTGTGTCGGCCATCTTGGTTTTCGGAAACACAGGGATCCAGGCCATATATGGTCAATTTTGATCTTAAAAAGTTATCAGATGGATGTTAGTGACCATTGGGACACCTCAACTAGCTAATTTTATTGTTCTCCATATATATCGGCCATCTTTGTTTTAGACAACACAGGGATCCAGGCCATATATGGTCAATTTTGATCTTCAAAAGATATCTGATGGATGTTAGTGACCATTTGGACACCTCAACTACCCAATTTTATTGTTTGCCATGTGTGTTGGCCATCTTGGTTTTAGGAAACACAGGGATCCAGGTCATTTGAGGTCAATTTTGATCTTCAAATGTTATCAGATGGATATTAGTGACCATTGAAAGACCTCAACTACCTAATTCTATTGTTTTCCATATGTATCGGCCATCTTTGTTTTAGGATACACAGGGATCCAGGCCATACATGGTCAATTTTGATCTTCGAAAATTATTAGATGGGTGTTAGTGACTATTGGGAGACCTCAACTAGCCCATTTTTTTGTTTTCCATGTGTGTCGGCCATCTTTGTTTTAGGAAACACAGGGATCCAGCTCATATATTGTCAATTCTAATCTTCAAAAGTTATCAGATGGATATTAGTGACCATTGAAAGACCTCAACTACCTAATTCTATTGTCTCCATATGTGTCGGCCATCTTTGTTTTAGGATACACAGGGATCCAGGCCATACATGGTCAATTTTGATCTTCAAAAATTATCAGATGGGTGTTAGTGACTATTGGGAGACCTCAACTAGCCTATTTTTTTGTTTTCCATGTGTGTCGGCCATCTTTGTTTTAGGAAACACAGGGATCCAGCTCATATATTGTCAATTTTAATCTTCAAAAGTTATCAGATGGATGTTAGTGACCATTGGGACACCTCAACTAGCTAATTTTATTGTTCTCCATATATGTCGGCCATCTTTGTTTTAGACAACACAGGGATCCAGGCCATATATAGTCAACTTCGATCTTCAAAAGTTATCAGATGGATGTTAGTGACCATTGGGACACCTCAAGTACCTAATTTTATTGTTTTCCATGTGTGTCGGCCATCTTGGTTTTCGGAAACACAGGGATCCAGGCCATATATGGTCAATTTTGATCTTAAAAAGTTATCAGATGGATGTTAGTGACCATTGGGACACCTCAACTACCCAATTTTATTGTTTGCCATGTGTGTCGGCCATCTTGGTTTTAGGAAACACAGGGATCCAGGTCATTTGTGGTCAATTTTGATCTTCAAATGTTATCAGATGGATATTAGTGACCATTGAAAGACCTCAACTACCTAATTCTATTGTTTTCCATATGTGTCGGCCATCTTTGTTTTAGGATACACAGGGATCCAGGCCATACATGGTCAATTTTGATCTTCAAAAATTATCAGATGGGTGTTAGTGACTATTGGGAGACCTCAACTAGCCCATTTTTTTGTTTTCCATGTGTGTCGGCCATCTTTGTTTTAGGAAACACAGGGATCCAGCTCATATATTGTCAATTCTAATCTTCAAAAGTTATCAGATGGATATTAGTGACCATTGAAAGACCTCAACTACCTAATTCTATTGTTTTCCATATGTGTCGGCCATCTTTGTTTTAGGATACACAGGGATCCAGGCCATACATGGTCAATTTTGATCTTCAAAAATTATCAGATGGGTGTTAGTGACTATTGGGAGACCTCAACTAGCCTATTTTTTTGTTTTCGATGTGTGTCGGCCATCTTTGTTTTAGGAAACACAGGGATCCAGCTCATATATTGTCAATTTTAATCTTCAAAAGTTATCAGATGGATGTTAGTGACCATTGGGACACCTCAACTAGCTAATTTTATTGTTCTCCATATATGTCGGCCATCTTTGTTTTAGACAACACAGGGATCCAGGCCATATATAGTCAACTTCGATCTTCAAAAGTTATCAGATGGATGTTAGTGACCATTGGGACACCTCAAGTACCTAATTTTATTGTTTTCCATGTGTGTCGGCCATCTTGGTTTTCGGAAACACAGGGATCCAGGCCATATATGGTCAATTTTGATCTTAAAAAGTTATCAGATGGATGTTAGTGACCATTGGGACACCTCAACTACCCAATTTTATTGTTTGCCATGTGTGTCGGCCATCTTGGTTTTAGGAAACACAGGGATCCAGGTCATTTGTGGTCAATTTTGATCTTCAAATGTTATCAGATGGATATTAGTGACCATTGAAAGACCTCAACTACCTAATTCTATTGTTTTCCATATGTGTCGGCCATCTTTGTTTTAGGATACACAGGGATCCAGGCCATACATGGTCAATTTTGATCTTCAAAAATTATCAGATGGGTGTTAGTGACTATTGGGAGACCTCAACTAGCCTATTTTTTTGTTTTCCATGTGTGTCGGCCATCTTTGTTTTAGGAAACACAGGGATCCAGCTCATATATTGTCAATTTTAATCTTCAAAAGTTATCAGATGGATGTTAGTGACCATTGGGACACCTCAACTAGCTAATTTTATTGTTCTCCATATATGTCGGCCATCTTTGTTTTAGACAACACAGGGATCCAGGCCATATATAGTCAACTTCGATCTTCAAAAGTTATCAGATGGATGTTAGTGACCATTGGGACACCTCAAGTACCTAATTTTATTGTTTTCCATGTGTGTCGGCCATCTTGGTTTTCGGAAACACAGGGATCCAGGCCATATATGGTCAATTTTGATCTTAAAAAGTTATCAGATGGATGTTAGTGACCATTGGGACACCTCAACTACCCAATTTTATTGTTTGCCATGTGTGTCGGCCATCTTGGTTTTAGGAAACACAGGGATCCAGGTCATTTGTGGTCAAATTTGATCTTCAAATGTTATCAGATGGATATTAGTGACCATTGAAAGACCTCAACTACCTAATTCTATTGTTTTCCATATTTGTCGGCCATCTTTGTTTTAGGATACACAGGGATCCAGGCCATACATGGTCAATTTTGATCTTCAAAAATTATCAGATGGGTGTTAGTGACTATTGGGAGACCTCAACTAGCCTATTTTTTTGTTTTCCATGTGTGTCGGCCATCTTTGTTTTAGGAAACACAGGGATCCAGCTCATATATTGTCAATTTTAATCTTCAAAAGTTATCAGATGGATGTTAGTGACCATTGGGACACCTCAACTAGCTAATTTTATTGTTCTCCATATATGTCGGCCATCTTTGTTTTAGACAACACAGGGATCCAGGCCATATATGGTCAACTTCGATCTTTAAAAGTTATCAGATGGATGTTAGTGACCATTGGGGGACCTCAACTACCCAAATGTGTGTCGGCCATCTTTGTTTTAGGAAACACAGGGATCCAGGTCATATATGGTCAATTTTGATCTTCAAAAGTTATGAGATGGATATTAGTGACCATTGAAAGACCTCAACTACCTAATTCTATTTTTTTCAATATGTGTCGGCCATCTTTGTTTTAGAAAACACAGGGATCCAGGCCATATATGGTCAACTTTGATCTTCAAAAATTATCAGATGGATGTTAGTGACCATTGAAAGACCTCAACTACCTAATTCTATTTTTTTCAATATGTGTCGGCCATCTTTGTTTTAGAAAACACAGGGATCCAGGCCATATATGGTCAACTTTGATCTTCAAAAATTATCAGATGGATGTTAGTGACCATTGGGAGACCTCAACTAGCCTATTTTATTGTTTTCCATGTGTGTCGGCCATCTTTGTTTTAGGAAACACAGGGATCCAACTCATATATTGTCAATTTTAATTTTCTAAAGTTATCAGATGGATGTTAGTGACCATAGGGACACCTCAACTAGCTAATTTTATTGTTCTCCATATATATGTCGGCCATCTTTGTTTTAGGAAACACAGGGATCCAGGCCATATATGGTCAACTTCGATCTTCAAAAGTTATCAGATGGATGTTAGTGACCATTGGGGGACCTCAACTACCTAATTCTTTTGTTTTCCTTGTGTGTCGGCCATCTTGGTTTCAGGAATCACAGGGATCCAGGCCATATATGGTCAATTTTGATCTTCAAAAGTTATCAGATGGATGTTAGTGACCATTGGGACACCTAAACTACCTAATTCTTTTGTTTTCCTTGTGTGTCAGCCATCTTGGTTTCAGGAATCACAGGGATCCAGGCCATATATGGTCAATTTTCATCTTCAAAAGTTATCAGATGGATGTTAGTGACCATTGTGACACCACCACCACCAATACCACCACCACACTACTCCCAACCCTCACACACATTCCTTATTTGCATATTTTAATCCAGGCATAGGTTTACTCCATACTATAGCAATCGGACAGGATTTTACATGGAGAGTGAGGAAGCACCACAATCAGAGCATATATTTAAGTATAGGTCCATTCCAAAGGCCATAGAGTTCATATATAATGATCTTTTTTCCTTGGATCATAATAGGAATATGCACGGCATTACAGCATTGCTGTGTTTACTTTCCTGAAAGTATGTTATAGATTAATAAATTGCAAAACACACAACATATGAAGGGCTTTTAGATTCCGTATTAAAATAATATTTGTTCTGAAAATTTTGATCTAATATCATATTAAAAATGTTGTAAATCAATTCTATACTTCTTAGAACATGATATGAATATGCACGGCATTACAGCTTTGCTGTGTTTACTTTGCCGAAAATATGGGATAAATTTCTAATCCGGGAAACGCACTGCAATTTAACTGCTTTTAGAATTGATATTAAACTCAGAATTGATCGTCAAATTTAAATATGAAATCCTAATATCTTGATCATAGATGACAGATCCTAAATTGAATCCTCTCAATTGCATCCTTAACACGGGCTTCTTGATCATAGATCATAGATCCTAAATTTTCAATTGAATCCTTAACATAACCTCCTAACCATTGACCCCTTGTCCTACATAGGACTCAATACTGAACACAAAAGGGGGCCTACTTTTAAGGGGGAGGGGTAGGGTGGGGTAGAGGGGGGGGGCTGTTACACTGTGTCCATAGGTAAAGCTCTGAGTTTCACCTCCTATCTATTGAAGCTTCTTGGTGTAAGTACTACGGTAATAAGGACATATTGATGAGTTGTTCATCTTCAGCTCATTTGAAAGGATTGCCACCTTACAATGAATGATATAAAAGACTTAGATTTTTTTTAAAGGAATGGCCGTTTTCTTTGAATGGTCCATTTTCCCTGTAGCCTATTTCTGTATGTATGTGCGTGTATGTATATATATATATATATATATATATATATATATATATATATATATATATATATATATATATATATATATATATATATATAAGGGATCATTTCGTGAACACCAGGTTGAACTTCTTATTACATAAAGGGCCTGAACCTTTGATACAAGTTTGAATACTCACTTTTGAGAAAACCTCGGAGTAGAGATTGCAGTTTTACGTTGAAAGCCATTGGCATGCTTCATTACTGCTGTTTAAATTGGTTACCATGTCAAAATGTCCCAGGCTGTAAACATGTCTGAGATGTGTACATAGTAGATGGTAAACATAACGCCTCATTTAAGACAATCTGATTAATGTGTGCACTTTCCTAGATGCTAGGATTTTGTTTTTGAATAATTCAATTTGGTAGAATTTGTTTAGATGGGCCATGTTTCATTCGAGTTTGAATTTCTATTTAATATTATTGAGTCGAAGGTTTATTTTCTTAACTCAATTAGTAAATGGCATAAATGTATTTATTCAAGTCTCAAAATGTCCTAAATTCCATTCATGCCCCTTAAGTAGAAATATTGTCTTTGTCAATAATTGAACAAGTGCAGCTTTTTGTGTGTCTGACTTATACAGAGAACATGTTATATATCGTGTGTTCAACTTATTGAAATGTAGTGTGTAGTTTTTTTTGTTTTTGTATTTACTTACCAGTAATTATTGTAAGACATTATGGTGCTACACTGCACTATGCCTTTTTATTGGTATGAATTATCAGCACAGTACCAGCAAGTAACTTGTCGGCACCACATTGGTGCATCGTAGTTAATGAAGATGAGGCCTTAAGGCACTAATATACTGCCCTTAAATGGTTACACTTTGTCGTGTTAACATTATCAGGGATGGACAGGCAGTACTAGAGATGCTATTTTACACCTTGCTGATTACAAGACCTGCATTTTATTGACAAAATAGTTTCATGCCAACCTTAAAACCCTGAAAAGCTAATCCTGTAATCCATAGCTGGATAACTCATCTGTAAGCCACATCCTGGCCTTGGCTTGGGCACCTTTCAGACGCCACTCGAAAACCCATATCTTAAAGAGGTCTCATTTGACAGTCATGCTGTGTAGGATGCGGGTTTACTATGGGTTTTAGGGGTATAATGTTATATCACTCAAACTGCAAGAAATCAAAGTCAAACCTCTGATCGTTGAGCTGCGGTTTATGTGTAAGGTTTTATCGTACTAAGAGGCGTAGGAAGCAAATCTTCATTGGGGGGGCCAGGCGAGGGCACCGTTGAGACCACCTTGAATTGTCGGCTGATGCGTGATGGTGTCTATATAATGCGTATATAGAATTCATATAGAAAAGTAACTTTTGGTAAATTTTGGATCTGACTTTAGGCTCAGACCCCCATTTTCCCTATGACATCACCATCATAATCTAATTTGAGATGTAAAGTTTTGGCTTCTTTTCCATTGTGTTTATGAGTTATTGGAAAATATTGGGGGGGCCCAGACATACTCAGGCCCCACCTCCTTCATGATTGGGGGGGCCCAGGCCCCCCTGGCCCCCCCTTTTCCTACGCCCCTGACTAAGATATTACAAGTCATTCTTGTATCTTTCCCATTGTGAAATTGACCCAATCTGGAACCTAGTTTTTCATAGCCTTGGAAGCGAGTTTTATTCTTAAGTCGGTTCACAATGTATGAGACTTCAATATGATGTCACAGCAGAGATGCCACTTTTCCTAACTTTTTAGGAATTCCGAATTTTTGGCTTTCATTCCTATAGGTACTTTCTATTGAAAATCGAGAAAATTAGGAGGATTTCCGAATTTTTGGAGATCCATGAGTGGCATCACTGGATGTGAAGTATGTTGCTTATTCTCAGAAAGTCACACAGTACAAACAATCATCATTTGCGTTTCCAAGTTGTGTATGTGATGTACTCTTTATCCATTGAATAAAGAGAAATATAATGGAATTGATCCACCAAAATGAACATTCATATACACATCGCATTACACATACAGGTAATAATACTGTATGCTCATCCATGAAAATAAAATCTTGAAATCTAACTTGAGGAATCTTCTATATTGGCCTACCACTTTGTCATATTATCGGTATATCACTTATAGATATCATTTTGCACACGGTAGGATATAGAAATGCTAACTCATTGAATGGGATTCTCCGAGTACAAAATGTACAGTAATGATGACCGTTGTAACCCCTACTTTAGTAAAATTATTATATATATATATATATATATATATATATATATATATATATATATATATATCCAAATCCACAAAGAATACTAGTGTCCAACAGCACATTAGGCAAAAAAAAAAAAAAGATTGATTCGGGTAACCCGACCCGACCTAACAAAACAGGGCCAACCCTAACCTTTTTATCTTCATTTTTGAAGAAATTAAAGCTTTTTGGCAAAATTTTCAGTCAATTTAGTCATCCCTGAATCACTGTGACCCACGCCCTTGCAGTGAGTCTTTGAAGGAATTCAAAAATTGAAAAAAAAGACCTACCATACCTAATTTCTATTAGCATGTTACCTGGAACACAACTTCTTTTGGCCTTATATGGGAGAACCCACAATTCCAAATCTAAAGATCTTGCCCTTCCCCTCCTACATGATCCTGGATACGTAACTATGCATTGTGAATTGAAGGTAGTAGATACAATCTGACATGGGATCCATTTGGTCGTCTTAGTGAATTTGAGTTTGGTGGTCTTAACTATAGCCGTCTATGAGAAATTGTATTATTTCATATCAAATTAAAGAAAGCTATTGGTGTCCCCCTTGTGGATCCAAGGAGAACTAAAACCCTGCGTATAACACGCCTTATATGCCGGAGATTACGATATTAATTCCTTAAGTATAGGAGTTTGGGTAAGAAAATGGCTGGGGCATGATTGATCAACAGCAGGAAACTGTACGTTTAAAGCCGGTTTATTATTCTGCATGTCTCAAGTGTCTAAATAAAAACTTCCGCTGTATTCTCTAAGGAGTAACAAGTTAACCATTCAGGTTACAATTTCTGGTTCAAGACACATAGATTAGTGATCTAACCAAGAAATTGTCACATGTAATTTACCTCTACATTGGTATTGGGCTAAGTCTGGCTCGTAAGCAGTTGTAACATAACCTTTTACTTTAGAAAAGTACCAAACCTTTTAAAAACTAAGCCCCAGCTGCGCCATATTATCATTTCTTTCAACCCAGGTGCACTTTATATGCATGATGTGCTGTATACGGGGATATAACGCTATATTGTCCCCCTTCGAAGGATCTGTCACTGTTAATTATTCTATTTCAGAGCCACACGGTACTTACAACAATGTAACGATGTGAGATATAAAATAAATTGTTCCATGCTGGCGCGTGGAATGAACGCGGCGGCAGGAGACAGGGAGTAACCAGCAGCAGACCACTCGGGCCGGATGCTACCCTCACCTACCCCGTAAATATTTCGTCGCCATGCCGGTCTTCCGCCCCGCTTTTACAAACCTGTTATGAAGCCATTTCGATGCTACCGGTACGTGTACTGCTCTCACCCCACCCATCCGCCATGTTTGTACTGTCTTGGCCTCTTTGTGAACAATTCTGTTCAATGTTTCAATCTCTAAAGCAAAGACCTATGGTATTGGCGTTTGGGGCCAGCTTGCACCACCTCTCGTCAATTCTCACAATATGCACGAGATATTGCGATACTTGAACCTGTCTTAATCTAACAGTCTTATCAGGAAAATTCGTAATTTCTTTACCTTTTTTCTATAATAATACACTTTCGCTAAGAAAATAAGGTTTAAAATGACCGCCAACATGTTCCCCTTCGATTCCACATAATTAGAATAGAGGATGGTTTCAATTTCTTACTTTTAAGGCAGATTGTGTGAGCAATACATCAAGCTTCCCTATATGTGTGTCATGGCTTTTTGGGCGATTCCACAGACATGGTGAAGAACTCGCCAGTGCTGCATTCAAGGGTGATAAACCCTACAGAGACTGAAAAGGTAAGCACAAACTTGCTGGCGAGTTACTCCCAACTGCTGCATTAGTGCATCACAACGACAAAGGAACACAGAAATGGATACTTCAAGCTGCCCTTAGAGGGCGTAGGTAATATAAGTTAAATTTGAATACAGGCTTTTACCGCGACAATGATTTATCTATAATTCTGCATCTAATGTACCGTAATACCTTACTTATGAGGCACTGCATATACATTATTGAAACTAACCATATCAGTGCCTTATTGGACTTACCCTCTATTAATAAGGGTTAGATGCCCTTTGTAGAAGGGATACAGTTACATCAAAAGATGTATTAAACTCCTCAAAATCATGTCCCAAATGCACCCTACATGGTACATGTACTAGAGGTGGGGTTTTAAAACGCGGTTAACTCGGAAGAGGTTGGGCCAGCTTGGGTATTTATTCCGAAAGTCAGACATCATCACTGACTTTCACAGCTGGGAACTACCTCCAAGTTGAACAGAATTTAACGTGTGCTGTCCTTTTGGTTTTAAGATATCTTTTAAGTGCATTGTGCGCTAATTACGTCGAATACAGTACTATACTTAGGACAAAAAGCATCGCCTTGACACTGACTCTGGGTACATTTAACTTTGATATCTCTATTAATGAGATTTCTGGAATTGTTTCATTTCTACACTTTAACTTAACCATATTGCATTTCAGAACTTCTTTGATAGTTTAAGTTGGTCATAACCTTAACACGGACCTGTATTTAGGTTCGTGCTTTAAGCTTTCCCTCAATTTCGGGACCTCCAAAGGTCTTAAACTATCGTGGCTCCTAAAACCTCCGAGTCAACAATGTACTATAAGCCAGAAGAGTTGGTTGGGAGGGGGCACAGCCAGGTTTCAGTACCACATTTCCTAGTTTTTAGAGTCTAACCAAGGCCCATTTCCAGATGGAGATGGGAATGGTCCCTGGATCCGCTGCTGCCCCGTAGGTTCTTCTGATACATGTACTGTGATATATGAACCAAGCTGAAAACCATTAGTAACCACACAAGTTGATCTATGAATAAATATACCGTAAACTCCCGCGTATACGACGCGTCTTATACGCCAAACAAAATGCTGGTGCGTCTTATAGCTTACTCTCAAGTTGGGGGTGCGTCTTATACGAGGGGTAATTTTACTATAGAACAGTACTGAATTTACAAAATTGTGCCCTAAGAGGTGTGTCTTATACGCGAAAATGCCTTTGCTGAGTTTGGGGTGCGTCTTATACGTGCAACGCGTCTTATACGCGGGAGAATACGGTAATATAGATATATGCAATATCCCCTCCTTCAGTGGTTGCATTTCATAGTAAGGGAGTGATAATTTACTTGACCCTCCAGAGGGAGCGAAACCCCCGCCCCCTTGTTAAGATAGTATTGATATTAAACATAATATTAATACTATCAAACATCCCGATATATAGATTGACAGAATCAAATAGGCCTATTGACCAGGCTACCAGAATATGGAGTGATGATGTCTTGAGGATACAATGAGATCTCAACTTGGTTAAGTACTTCTCAGGCTAACGGTATGTACGAAACAATACTAAGAAACTCTGACTGTAATCAAATATAATCAATTGTCAATCAAAAGCACTATCGGTAGTTAATATTTAGTGGTAGATCGGGACAGAAAACACATGAACACCTAGTGTCCTTTGAATGCGCTTCATCTTTGAAGGCCTACATAGTAGCAGAGGCCCTGGTCCGACATGAAGTAGGCTGTCTAAATGCTATAGCTCACATAGCCATTATCAGCTGGGGGCCGCCATTAGACCCCGACTCCACTATGACTAACACCTTCAGCCCCCGACTCTGCAGTTTATGGCAGGGATGCCTCCCATTGGTCAATAATACAATAGCCATGTGCCGTATACTTGTAGCATTAAAGAACCGAATGATATGGCACAAGACTTTGGGGATTTCTTCCCCTTCATTTTGACAGATTGCCATGAAGAGACTGATCACTGGGCAGGCAGATAACCACGGCCATGTGGTCCGGTCAGGTCAATGTCTGCACCCACTGGTACGATGCCACTAGGGTTTAGCTGGGGCTGGCTTTTCTGAAAGGTAAAAGTTTCGACTACCATCAGGCATCTCATCACCTAAAATCATAAACTGAATCATGTCATGGTCCAGGTCATGGTAAAACAGACAAACGGTGATACCTGGAGAGATTTATTGAATGGGAAAGCTTTGGTGTACTTTTGATATCAATTGAAATATAGTAATAAGGCCACTCCAAATGAAAAACATCATAATGGCCTAATAGTGAGAATGAAATAATTTCTAATATATAACAAACTCCCATAATACCTTGCATATAAGGCATATGCAAGGAAAAGTCCAAGCTACGCCTTATAGAATCTGCCTGTACACCTTATAGACGAGGAGCAACAGAACTAAACTGCTCAGAATCGGGACCTACCGTAGCTGCACAACATGACATGCCCTTCCTTATGCATGAGGTATTAAATCATAGTAATGTAAATGTAAGGGCTTACAAAGTAGCTGTAGATGATGTACCTCTTGTTGACTGTATCAGCGACACCCGGCATCTGGTAAATCTCACGTAAGAAACCCCACAGGTTCTTGTACTCGTGTACCATCTTCTTATTACACTGCAAGGTGAAATGAGATTAATGAACAAGTAATCAATGGATAAGTCATGACGAGTGTGTGTTAGCAAAGGCTAATAACACTCGGCCTACGGCCTCGTGTCATTAGCCTTCACTAACACACACTCGTCATGACTTATCCATTGACTACTTATTTTATTCCACGAAACCAATAAATAATCAATAGAATACCAATAAATTCAAGTTGAAAACAAAAATTATCCCCCCTCCCCGGGACTCGAAGCCAGCCATAGTGTGTATGTACACAGGTACATACACCTCATCGCCCAGCAGCGGACAGCGACACGCCCCGTCTCGGCTAGGCTTGGCAGCGGCACACGGCGAAAAATAGTGTAGGCCTACACACACCTTGTCGCCCGGCAGCGGAGAGCTAAAGCTTTGCATGCTTCTCGCTGTTATGTTTGTGTATAATATACCTCCTCGCCCGGCAGCGGACAGCGACAGCGCACACGGCGAAAAAAGATGCATCTCGCTGTTATGTTTGTGTATAATACACCTCCTCGCCCGGCAGCGGACAGCGACAGCACACACGACGAAAAAAGATGCGCCCAGACCGGGACTCGAGCCGTGTGCCTAACGGCTGAGCGCAACGTGCTAACCGCTAGACCACGGCATCTCCTCCTTCTGCGCCCAGCAGCGGACAGATATAGTGCACACGGCGAAAAAAGATGCGCCCGGACCATGTTAGACTAGATCTACACCTCGTCGCCCAGCAGCGGACAGCTACAGCGCACACAGCTTTGTATCATATCCAGACCTGGTTCTAGCCGGCCACCATTAGTCAGTCCCTGTGGCGCAATGCATAGGGAGTTGGACTAGGGATCTGAGACTGTAGGTTCGAGCCCTGCCCTGGCCTTGAAAATTTCGTGGGTTTTAACATGTAACATATGACATGGAAGGACATGAGAGGTGTGCGGTTATCCATGGATAACCCGCACCGGTCACAGGTTATCCATGGATAACCGCACGCCTTACAAAATTGATGTTACAGCCTACAGGGTGTGCAATATCGACAGATATGTGGATGGGAATAGCCACCAAAAAGCACCCAGTAAGCCAGAAATCGTGGAATAACGTTATCTACTCGTCTTTTTAGCATGGGCTAAATCCAAGGCTTTCCAGTCCTTTGCTATAAATGTAATTTTGACTGCCTGAATGAATAATTCCAGTCCTTTGCTATAGATGTAATTTTGACTGCCTGAATTTATAAATGAAGTATGGACAACACTGAGTCATGTTACTCCCAAGAGCTGTGAATAAGTATACCTTGAAGTGTGTGTGGTAGACCCAGTCAAAGCGCAGGAGAGTGGTGAAGAGCCGGACATCCGCCTCAGTGAATGTGTTTCCAACCAAGGCCACTTTCGCGCAACCCAACCTGGTTAACCGGGTGACTTGATCTGGTACATCCGGGGTGTAGCTGTGCTGTACGCACGATGGGTACAGCCGGTCAACCGGGTTAACCGGATCGGGGCACGCGAAAGTGGCCCAGATAGCGCTGCCTACCGAGGATCTCCTCAGCCTGATGGAAAAACAGCAAAATCAAAACAGGGAAGCAGGTACTAAAAACACAAAGACGTAATCTTTATCATGCTGGGAGGTGCAGTGTTATCAAGGCATATCAGGATGATCTAACAGAGCCATATGAAGAATGCGAGTACCTGAGTCATATATATCCATCCATCTTTAGAAGCTATATCATTAAACTATGCATTGATACCAAAACCCAGCAAATCTGTGTCAACTTTTGTCATGCTGCGCCAGCCTCACCCCATGCGCTCTTAGGACTCGACGCGTGGGTGATCACGGACCATGACAAGATATGACGCATGCGTGAACATCCCAGCCAAATTTGTGAAGTTGAGTCAACATGCGTGAACCTTCACCAACAATGACACATGATGACATCATGTGTCATCACACATTATCACACACACTGACACATGGGTCATGACACAGTATCACATATATTGACACACAGACTAATTTGTGGGTGGGGGATAGGCAGGGGGGGGGGGGTGCAGGTGGTTGTGGATTTCTGATATTTCATAACTTTATTAACATCAATTCAGCTGTTCATATGCTGGTTCCCATTGAAGATATCTCTCCTCTGCATGTCACGTGTTGCCCACTTTGCTTGAAAATGGATAGATATTCTGTCAGCTGTGTGAGTTGAATTTTCCTTGTATCAGTCTTGAGAATGCCTGTTGAAATGATAAGAAATGGTCATAAACAAACAGCAGCAATCTAATTTTGACCACCCACTCACATCCAAGTTGATAAACTATTACCACTCCCATATGGCAGCCTGAATCCCCCTGAATTTCCCTGAGCCTTGCTCACATAGAAAGTTCTACATTAATTTGGGGTGTTCAGACAAATAGCTGAATTCAGCAACAAGATAGATGTTCAGGGATTGTAGATAATATCAATGTGTTACTGTATAAATGCTTATCACATAGGATTTCAAGTCAAATCAATCTAGAACTGTGTGACCACCTACCACAAGATCTGTTCTCCATGGCTGCCTCTGCCTGACTGTTTTGAAAGCAGGAGGAGAACAAAGGAATGGGAGGGAAATTTGAAATGGACCAATCAAAACACAGAATAGTACATAATGTGTCATTGTTCGTGAAGTTGTGTCATGGTGGGTGAGAGTTGGCGAATCTTGACGCATGCTCACATCTCCTCACACAGTCTGTCATGCTAATGTTGGACAAAGGATCTGCCCCTATTATCACTCAATACAGAGTTTTTTAATCAGCCTATGAAGAGATCCTGTATATTTGCTCTAATCAGCTGTGACCTAGCTGATCAGTAGACATTAAACCTTCATATCCCATCAAACCAGGACAAACAGATACTTAGATATCATGTAAAACATATGCAATTCCAATTCAGTGCTATGTCCCATAGACAAAACAAATGAGCTATTATGTCTAATGTATGCACTAAATCACATATACTTGGCTATCATTATGTTCCTGATTCATATGTATTTCATGCCATGTAAAAAAGAAACTTGCTCTGTGAAACATAAATTCTCATATTGACATTTACTCAATAGGCCCACTCTGCAAAGTACAAGCCATGAGAATCCATACAGTTTCCATAGTCTCTTATTGTTGAAGGCTTGGTGAAGAAATGTCATGCTAGGTGAGAGTTGACAAGTATTGACACATGTTGACATGTGCTCACACTGGTCCCCTCACATCTTTATTGAAGTAAGTGAAGACATGTGAAGCTGCCTGAGAGCTGACAAGTATTGACGAATGCTCACCCAGTTCCCATCACATCCTTATGGAAATGAGTGAAGACGTGAGGTTGGGTGAGAGTTGACAAGTATTGACACATGTTGACATTTGCTCACCCAGTTCCCCTCACATCTTTATGGAAATGAGTGAAGACATGTGAAGTGGTGTGAAGTAAGTGAAGGTTTGTCAAGCTGAGTGAGAGTTGACGTATCACACAAAATGACATTATTCGTTATCACTCAATGTACTCACACATTCCTCACCCAGCATGACTCATGTTCACTAGGATTTGCTGGGCATGTACTCTTGCTAGCTTGTCAAGAAGCTATAAAGAGAAGAAAACCAGATATCATCAGCAAACCCCTACTGCAAATCATCAAGCAAGCCTGCTGCAATAAATTCGGGCCTCCCCAGCCCCAGGCCATCTTTAAAAGGGGTCTATGTCTTGCTTTTCTATCCTCTCTGAGTGTGGGTGGTGTCCATATGCGCGGGCACTGGCACATATTCGTTCCTTGAATCTCCTCTTTCCTGTCCCCTCTTTCTTACTTGTGTCTGGTGTCCATATGCATGGGCACAGGCACATGTATTCCTTTGTGACGTGATGTCTAATGTACTTTTTCCGCCATGAATATGACCTTAGCTGTCGGCTTGGCGTTAAACAACCATTACTCACTCACTCACTGCTGCAATAAATTGTATTGTGATATATAAAAACACTCTATACCTTGATCAATGTTGATCTGGTGCTGATATGAATGTATCCTTACATTAGTCAATAAAGCTGTCCTGAATCTTGAATCTAGTGGGTGCTTTTATCAACCAATGAAATGTTCTCTGCATTGACGAGAGTTATTACAGTACTCGAGTACTGACAGGCACGATAATCTGACCTAGGGCCTATTTCACCCATCTGTCAAAGCAATTGTCTCTCCTTCAAAACTGGAGATCGAAGCAATTTCTATGTGTTATTATTTCTGTTAAAACACACAGGTGACAAGGGCTTACCTTGTCTAGGTGGTCATAGAGCTTAACGATTGCAGCATCATAATCCTCCTGAGATTTAGCCAACAATCCGCAACGGTATACTCCCAGATTTATATTCCTGAAAGGTCAGAGAGAGCAATGCATTGAGCCCTGGCTACTGATTATATGATATTCATCACTGCAACTATCCCACTTGGCAGAAAACGTGTTTTTAACGCTTGCAAACGTTTTTTATTTGGTTTGGGTAAAAACGTTTTAAAAAACGTTAAAAATTAAACGTTTTTCAACCAAATAAAAAATGTTTGCTTTTTCAACCAAATAAAAACGTTTTTTATTTACGTTTCTTTTACATTAAAAAAAACGTATCCCATCCTTAAAAAGGAAAACTAACGTGGTTTGTGTCTTTTATAATGTAAAGAACATGACATGGTGAAGGATATACATACGGTACCACCCATGCATTGACTTCGTTTATCTGGGTACGCAGTGGTTCAGGGTACAGATCAAGTTGACGCTGACTCTCCGTTGGACAGAAGGCATCGAATGATGAACTGAATATTCGCAACAATTCTTCTGAGTCATTGTTTACTGCCGTTTTTGTCTTCATATCCCAGAGAAGAGGAACTGAGACTCTACCTGAATAGTCTGGGGGGGGGGGGAACACATTGATTCAAGATTCAAGATTGGCTTTATTGACTAATGTGAGATACATACGTTTCGCCGCTAGGCTGCTGATATTTGGTTAGCTTTACTATACAGATCTTCCATTGAACTTTTTGTTAATTCCTTTTACATGTTATTACCATATTGATATAAGCCGCAACATTCAGGCGAGGGTACAGAACAGTGCTAAACTTAAAATTTTCAAGCTTGATGAACTGATTTTCACAATATCTGCTACCAAGGATAATTTGTACTGTATAATTATGCGAGTCTGAGTTGACCACATGGTACCAAGAGAGTCAGAGTTGACCACATGGGACCAAGACAGAGGCTTGCTATGGTAGATTGCCAACATATACACTATGTCAAATCACGGATGCTCCAGCACATCTCCGCTTTTACCCCCCCCCCCCCCCACCCGCCCCGGGCTCTGTGGCTCATTCTCTCCAATAGCCATGCATGTGCAGTTCTGTCCAATGATCCTTGAGCAGTTCTTTGTCATATCTATGTCATTTAATACGATCACTTGGGTCTGCAATGAGGTACACCTGCTTCAGTGTTTCACATCCGTTGACCGTGTCCAGAGTGCAATTTTCAAACTTAAAAAAGAGAAAGTACATTTTGAATTGCAATCATGGCCACTTAGCTAGTGTATATTATTGAGGGGATCTGTGACTGATTTAGATCGAGAGATGGTAAAGTGGAAATAAACATGAAAAAAAGTATTTTGATCAAATATCTAATATTTTTGTACCTTATCTGTGAAGTCCGACCCCCTGGCTGAATGGTCTGGTCCAACTACTGTCATGGAGATGACATCCTGGAGTCCCTTGAGTGCACGTGTTGTAAGGGCGCGGTGAGCAAACGGGCAAGCCAGTGACAGATAGAGGTGGTAACGCCCACTCTCGGCTGGGAAAGGCCCACTACCATCAGCTTGAATGTATAAAATATAGAGATTTAGGCAGGACAAAAAGATCTATCTTTCAGGTCGCATTGTTGAAATGAACGGATCACACATGCCTAATTAATGGTGCTAACCATAATCAAAGGTAAAAACTCAGTATATATAAATGGACTACACAAGTTAGCTCAAAAGAATTGGGGCCTGCTAGGCAGATCCTGCAGTACCCGCCAAATTCACCTGGGAGTCTTGAAGATATCACACAGACGTCCCAAAAGCCTAAAGGACCTACTTGTAAAAGCCAAATTGGACCCAGAGGACCCCCTTACTCCTAAACCCAATAAGAACAGGTGCCTGTCCTGGCCGAGATGTAACTATTGTCCCCAATTGGACAAAAGTGGCAAAATAAAGTGCAGTCACTGGCAGGACATATACAAGTAAACACAATGTGTGCTGCTCCAGCACAAATTTGATTTACTGCATCACTTGTAAAATTTGTGGCATGCAGTATGTCAGCCAGACAGAAAATACCATAAAAACAAGATTCTCCGACCATTACAGAAAAATCAAAAGAAAGGAGTTCCGCCGTAGGGAGGTGTCTCGCCACATGAGTTCCTGCTCCACAGGGACATGACCATCACTGTTGTGGACTTTATCCATGCTCACCCAAAATCTGAGAAGGCCAAACATCTCAGGAATTTGATTGAGTATAACTGGATCCAAAGGCTACACACTAATGCCCCCCAAGGCATGAATGTGAGCGACCCTTTGATCCATTGATGACACACCCAGGTTGAGGAGGGGGTGACTGAGAGGTTGCCACATACACCTAATCAATACAACGTGTTGATAACACTTGGTTATAAAACATACTTATTTTTTTTAAGAATTTTTTGGTGTCCAATGGATTCCTTGCTGGGAAATTGAGGCGTGCGAACAATTTCTTTTTTTTTTAATTTTGCCAAACACCACAAAGAGAAAACTTGTAGAAACTGAAGCGAGCGAAATCCGTAGACAAGATTTTTTTCAAAGAAAAAAAAATTGTATTTCTGAAAATGTGGAGAGGGAGATTCGTAGACCAACTTATTTTTTTGGTGTAGCCTTATGTTCAATACATGATGGTTTACATTTATGTACCCATTAGTACACTCAGGAACTTCACAAGCCTAGGTTTTGCAACCGGCTTTGTGAAAACATCAGCAATGTTTTCTGCTGTAGGTACATACTCTAGTTTGAGAGTATTATTCTGGACTTCATTTCTTACAAAATGATATCTGATTTCAATATCTTTAGACCTTTGGTGGTGTACCAGATTTTTAGCTAGTGCCAGTGCACCCTGGTTGTCCCCATACAAAACAGCACTCTTTGTTTGCTTAATACCAGTCATGTTGGTAAAAAGTTGATTTAGAAACTTTACCTCTTGGGTAACAGCTGACAGAGCCATATATTCAGCTTCACAAGTGGATAATGCAACCGTCTGTTGCTTTCTACTTTTGTATGAAATGAGTGGACCATTGTTGGTCAAACTGAATGCATAACCAGTTATGCTCTTTCTGTCATCAGATGCTCCCCAATCGGCATCACAAAAGCCACTGAGTTCTAACTCAGAATCAGATTTTTGGAACCTTAATCCATAATCATGTGTACGCTTGATGTACCTCAGTACCTGCTTGGCTCTACCAAGATCAGCTTTGGTGGGATTTACCATAAGTTGAGATAGCTTTGTTACAACATAACACAGATCAGGTCTTGTGATTGACATACAATAGATGAGGCTTCCCACAATTTCTCGGTACAGCTTAGCATCAGCTAGCTCTTCAGAATCCTCATCACTTGTACTATTGGACCCTATATCATAAGGAGTTGATTTGGGTTTACAATCCTCCATTTTGAACCTTTTCAACAGCTTTTCTACATAATTATTTGGTTTGGTTCATTTCAATAGATCTATTTTCACACTTGAATTCAATACCTAGGAACCAAGATAACTTACTAAGATCTTTCATTTTGAATCTGGTGGACAGAGACTGTTTCACTGTGTTGAGTGTCTTCTCATCGCTTGCTGCAATAATAATATCATCAACCCAAACTACTACAATACAATCTTCCTCCTTCAGGTATGTGTCCAACATGTTGTTCCAGTTCCTACCACTTTGCTTTAAACCATACAGATTGATTGATTGATTGATTTGTGTTTTACAGCACTTTAGCGGCACTAAGTGGCTATCCCGTGCTTCACAGGTTGATAATTTAACAGAGGAATGTGTCAGTGCCCGCGCATATGTGCACCACACACATCCTGAGGGGATAGGAAAGAGGAGAAATAGACCCTTTTAAGTGGGCTAGGGAGGCCCATAAACCATACAGAGATTTCTTAAGCTTGAAATACAATTTATCACCATTTTTACCTTTAACCTCATAGCCTTCTGGTTGTTAGCGCGGCGACTCTAGGTACTACTCGTAAGACTTGTTTACTAGTGTATGGTTCAGAGTCACCACGGTGTTAAGCATAGGGGGAGCCTGCAATCTATTTTTGTCTGTGGCTCCTCTGCTATGGACTATTCCTATACAATGTTCTAATATAATAACAACACTGTGTGTGTCTTAACTATGAGTGAAGGAATTTCCAGAATATATCTCATACTTTTGATTTTATTCACAGATTAGACATTTCATCATTTGGAGCCCTATGGCAGATTGGCAATGGAGCATTTTAAGATTCAGAAATGCATCCCTGTAGCCTTTGTTTTAGAAATGTTTCTTCTGAAACTACTATATATATGTAGTAGAGGTTTTATCTCAGAGGGTTATGGTACAATTTTATCATATTTTCTGTATATGAACAAGGTATTCACTGGTAAAGATCTCTATGGAGAAATCAGTGCTAAAGTGTGTGTTCCCATATCTGCATTTTTTAATATCAGAGGGGGTCTAAGCATAAAGACACCTTGTGGAACTGCTATGTTCTTCTCTGTGTAAAAGTTTTTAGTTCACCTTGAAATAATGCTTTCTCATAATATCTATATCCTGTTAGTGATGAAACATTACTTTAATTACCCATTTCATTATATTTCACTTTATAAAAGATTTTGTGGAACACTGAAAACATGTATGTATGCAGGTGTCCTTACACTGTGCTTCTCCTCTACAGAGAGGTGGGGTGATCTGGCCAGTTTGCTGACCACTGGCCCATGATGAGGTACAGACTATTACTGGTGATTGGCAGTTGGGTGTATGTGTGTGTGTGTGTGTGGGCGGGGGGGAAGGCAGAGCAGGGTACACTCATAATGACACACTTGTTGACTATGATATTGGACATTGAATGAGACAGGTCCCTCTGACAGCTGAGTGAGGTGCATGCAGAATGGACAGTCTACATGCTATAAGTACTTAGCTGCAGTGGGTAGTTCGGGTTGAATTTGTGCTATATACTACCAAAAGCCCATATGATAGTATGACCTATCTATCAGTCTCACCAACTGAAACTAGCCACAAGATTACAAGTTGCCGCGCCATGTCTCACGGGACTATTCTCTACTATTGTATTAAAATCTACAACACTATGGTTTTATTCAATATAACGTTCACAGGCTATAGGTGCATTCAGATAGGCTGTCTTAACATCCATCTGATGAACAACCATGTCCTCTTGGACAGCTAGTTGCATAAGCATGCGAATCGATATGATATGGGCAGTGGCTGAAAAAGTCTCATGATAGTCAATATTTGGGACCTGAGAATAACCTTTGGCCACAAACCGGGCCTTGTACTGTTCGTCAGCGTTTTGTCCCATTTTCACTGCATACACCCATCTACCCCCCCCCTGAAGATCTACCGTCAGGTATTGTGGTGAGTTCAAAAGTGTCATTGTCCTTCAATGCATCCATCTCAATATCCATTGCATTCTGTCATTTTTGCGCATTGTCAGAGTTCATAGCATCAGTATATGTATTTGGGATGTGGGACATGTGGTAGCAATAATCAACAGTAGTGGTGATATAATCCTGCAAATAACCAGGTGGGTTACGTCCTCTGTGGGGATACCTGGCATTGTCCCTTTTGTCCTGCAGGTTTTGACCAAGTTCACCACCTACCACATTTTGAGGAACAACATCAGCTACATCCGGAGCTGGGTAATATTCAGGATCTACCTGAGGTGTGGCACACACTGGTTCATCACTATTGTCTGTTACCTCCTAAAACTTGTCAAAGAACTTCACACATCTTACTCTACGTACTGTGTTACGCTTGGGGATAAACACAAGATATGCTGGGCTACATTTATCATAACCAACAAAAATACCTTTCTCACCGCGGTCATCCAGCTTTTTCTTCTCCTGTACATAAGCATAACATACAGTACCAAATACATGCATACCGCTCAGGTCTGGTTTCTTACCTGTGAATGCTTCGAATGGGGTTATCTTGACCCTGTCATTGTAACATCTATTTCTGATGTAAACACTACACATAACAGCATAATCCCACATTTCTTTAGGTAATTTGGCTTCTAACAACAAACATCTTGCCATTTCAAATATTGTGGGCCATGATCTTTCTACTGTACCATTTTGGTGAGGTGAATAGGGAGCTGTTTTCTCATGTTTTATCTGATTTTTGATTAATAGATTTTCGAAATTTTCTCTAGTAAATTCTCCCCCATTGATCAAATGAATACATTTCACCTTACCATATGGAGCACAGTCAGCAAGGAACTTTTCTGTCGCTGTTATGGTGTCGCTCTTCTGCTTCAGAAAATAGACCATATTTACCCCTGAAAAGTCATCTACAAAAGATAACCCACTTGGCAAAAAACGTTTTTAAACGTTTTTTTAACCAATTTTCAACCAAATAACCAATAGGGAAACCAATAAAAACGTTTTTTTAACGTAAAAAAAACGTTTTTATGCCAAGTGGGAAGGCATACTTGAAACCATCTCTTGCTGTAGGATCAATTGGGCCTGCGAGATCACAATATACAACATCAAGCAGGGCTTCTGCCCGTTTATCGGGGTCATGATTTCTGAATTCAGACATTTTACCTTTAACGCAGGTATCACAATCGAACTTGTTCTTATCTGTGATTTTCATACCATCAACAACTGATTCGAGATTAATGCAATCTTTTACATTACAGTGACCTAGGATTTTATGCCACTCTTCCACTGTGTGGGATCAAAAACTAGATTTACCAGTTTTGTTGAGAAAATACAATCTAATTCAGCCGAGTCAGGACTGAACTTAACACACGCACCTTTTTCAGTCGCTGCTTGCACTGAAAATATATCCTGTTTATAGGATGGGACATAGAGGGCATTCTCCAAAAGAATGTTGTGTGGCCTACCTTCACTGTCCTCAATTAGTACACTGGCTGTACCTTTACCTGCCACAACACCGTTCGTACGGCTGCCATCTGCCAACTCTATGTAGTGCTTCTCTGGAATGAAACTTTCATCAAATTGTACAAATTTGGATTTTTCAGTAACAATATGGGTAGTCGCACCACAATCAACCAACAAACTGTACAGGCTAATAGGGTTACAAACATTGGCACAATCTACGCTAACCTTGAACGCAAATGACTCTCCTTGTTTCGAACTATCGTCACTAGCTACCTTAGCCGAGTCTTTCTTTCTACACTGATTTATGTAGTGAGTTTTAGTTTTACAGTTATTACACCACTTGTTACCCTGCTTTTTATTTTTGCACTCAAAAGATTTGTGTCCTGGTTTTCCACACGCATAACACATATAACTGGGTTTGCTGGGGCTGTCGCTCTTCCCGGCATCCGACACAGTTTTCATCACGTTCTCCTGTTTGGACTCTGCGTCACTCAAAATTTCTAAGTGCCACTTTAAAGTCACTGAACCTATGGTCATCCTTTTGGGTGATAACAGTTCCAAAAGTATTATAGTCAGCTGGAAGACCTTTCAGATCTATAGCAATAAGTAAACTGTCACTCACATCTTCCCCTGCTTCTTTCAGCGCATTTGAAGCGGTCTCAGCACGTATGACGTAGTCGTTGATACACTCATCGGTACCTTTTCTCAGTGATGTCAGTTCAGTGTATAGGGAAATAACACTGGGCTTACTTTTGCCTCTGTAGTGGTCTCTGAGAATTTTAAGAGCCTTTCTGCCATCATCCTTAGCATCTCTGATGATAAGGGATAAGCTCCTGTCATCCAAAAACTGGACAATTTCTGCATAAGCCTCGGCCTTTTTGTCTGCAGCTGCTATTCCATTGCCAGCAATAACTTCCAAAAGTTTCTGCTTTCTCATGAAGGCTAGGAATCTTACCTCCCAAAGTTCATATCTGCTCTCATCACCATCAAAGATCAAGTGTCTGTGCCCATTACCTGTCAGGGTGGAAGCTGCTATCCTTGATGGAGGATTACTTTAGGGATTACTTAGAAAAAGGCAAATAGAACAACAAATCCTTCTCTTGTGTGTCACGACTTCCGCGATCATCAGAGGCCAAACCAGAAGTACCTTTATTTAGTTTCATTCTTGTTACATTTTTGTAATTATAAGCATCTTGTCTGATGAAGAGTTATAAATAACTCGAAACGTCGCACCATAAAGATCATCAACAACATGACTTCAAATTGTACCATCAAATATCTCTAAAAAATGTCTTAAGTAATAAACTGTTATAAATTAAAGTGGCTGTGTCTGGTTTTGTGTGAGATCATTTCTTCTACAATTAGTTTCATTCTCTCACCCTAGAGGTCTCTACTGAGTCATTTTGGCACCACAGTGGCCAAGGATCGATGGTAAGATTAGATTCTAACAGTAAGTCGCCAAGGTAACATGTCACGTGCACATGGAGTGCGCCATTTTGTCCGGGGGACAATTTTTTCTCCCTCAGTGTTGCATGAACGGTTCAAAGTCTAAATTTTCCAAATATATAACACTCAACAAACTGTCGTTAAACCAGTAGGCCTACGATATAATGGGTGGGATGATGATTAATAAAAAGGAGATTGGTGGAGTATAAAGGTCGTAATATACCTTTAAAATATGTGCAGTACTCCAGTGTAGCATTTTTATTATGGTACGTAACAGGGAGCACAGAGCGCCACTTTGTCCCCGGCATCCGGTCTGCCGATGTCGGCACGTTACCAAGGTTACAGGACTTTCCATCTCAACGGGGGGGTTGGGGGGCAAAAAAATTTCAGACCCCTCTAAGGGGGGACAAAAAAAATGTTGGCCCTTTTGAGTGAAAAAGCCCGCGTGCGACTAGAATAAAAGGGGGGGACGGAAAAATTTCAGACCCCTTGGCCTTGGCTGAAGAAGTAGACAATAACCTAAGAAAATCAGAAAACGCAGACAACACCCAAGGGAAATGGGACCAGATTGTAAAAGCAAACGCCGAAGCAGCAGAAAAAATCCTAGGCTTCAAGAAAAGAAACAAGAGCAACAATGAAGAAGTAAAAAAGATGTCCGAACAACAGAAACAACTAAACAACAAATTGAATGAGGAGAAAGATCAAAAGAAGCGGGATGACATCAGGAAGGAGAGAAACGGTATACTGAACAACATTCACAAAATACTCGCGGCAGAAGAACACGCCACCATCCTAGAACAAGTTGAAGAAATAGAAGCATCCAAAGAAGACTCTTACAGGATGTTCAAGGCCATCAAAATCATCAAGAGTAGAGACAAAAAACAACCACTCCTGATCCAGGGCGAGAGCGGACTAACAACAAATGAAGCGGAGCAAGCACGGCTAGTAGCAAAGTACTTCAAAGAGACATTCACAGAAGAAGCACTAGAGAAGATCCATAACATACCACCATGCAAGATTGATCCACCTTTCACCACAGAAGAAGTAAGAAAAGCAATAAAGACGCTGAAAAACAACAAGAGCGCAGGGATTGACAACATTAAAGCAGAACAGATGAAATACGGGGGAGATATAACACCAAAAAGAATAGCAGAAATCCTAAATGAAATCTCAGAGACCGGCGAACATCCTACGGAAATAAAAGACGGCATACTCACACCACTACAGAAACCAGGCAAACCCAAAGGTCCACCATCAAACCTAAGTCCAATTATCCTACTTTCCATCCTCAGGAAAATCCTGGCAGTATGCTTAATAAAAAGGATAGGCGGGAAGATCGATCAACAAATCCCCATTGAACAAGCCGCATACCGGGCAGGCCGAGGAACCACAGAGCATACCTTCCCCTATAGGATCTTGGCAGAGAAGGCAGTAACATCTCAAAATTACCATCACACTGATGGATATGTCGAAGGCGTTTGACACCGTAAGGCGAAAAACCCTTCTAGAAGATCTGAAATCAATTCTCAGTCCGGCCGAACTACACCTAACAAAAATCCTAATTGAAGATGTGAGATTGATTGTACGCATAGGATCGCAAACATCAGAACCCTTCCCCACAAAGATGGGCGTCCCCCAGGGGGACTGCCTTAGCCCGATACTGTTCACACTATACCTGGCCAGGGCCCTGGAAGCAGAAAACACCGAAGACACAACCGGACCCAGTGAACACTCATACGGAAAACCGCCAAAAGTTGCCAAGATAGAGCTACAAGATCATAATTATAGCAGGCCACAAGAGATAGGAGTTCTGATAAAGCCCAAATACGCTGATGATATCGGATGGGGGGCTGCAAACTGCAAACACGAACTGACAGCAGAGAAAGAAATAGTAGCACCAAAACTGATAGCCAGAGGTCTGCGAGTAAATGAAACCAAAACCGAAGAATATGAAGTAAAGGCACACGGAGATGAAAGGTGGAAAAAATGCAAAATTTTAGGAAGTCTACTAGATACACAAGAAGACATCAAAAGAAGGAAACAGCTTGCAAACAACGCCCTACTCAAACTACGCTACGTGTTCGAAGATAAACGCCTCAAACGAGAAACAAAACTACGGGTTTTCAACGCCTGTGTGGGAAGCATATTCCTATATAACTCAGAGCTGTGGACGACAAACAAAACCACCAACAACTGAGGAGAGCCATAAACATCAAATGGCCACAGGAAATTTCACGTGAGGAGCTATACCGTCAAACAAAACAAAGAAAATGGAGCAAAACCATCAAAACTAGAAGGCTACGCTGGTACGGACATGCAGAAAGGCTACACGAGCAAACACCGGCAAAACAAGCACTTAAAGAAGCAAGAAGAAAAACAAAGAAACTACGAGGTGGACAAACATCAACATGGCTCAAAACCCTTGAAAAAGACCTACAGGAAATTAATCTAACACCGGAAGCAGCCATAGAAAAGGCCCAAGACAGAAAAGAGTGGAGAAGGGTGGTAAACGGAAAACGAGGCGCTATGTGCTAACGCACTTCGTGCGTAACAGATGATGGCCTTGGAGAGGGGGGACAAAAATTTTCGCCGTGCACAGAATTTCATCAACCCCCCCCCCTGTTGTTAAAAAATGACCACTCTTAATAGACACTTACCTGTGACCCATCCAGTAAATTCAGACGGGATTTTGGACGGGAATATCGAACACTCGGAACAGTAGACTTTTTAGACTACTAACCTAGCCCTCAAGGGTCAAGGCCTTGAGCTTGACACAAGTGATGAAGTGTGAGTGAAGTGTGAGTAGCTCAGCCTGCCAATTGAGAACTTTCATGTGACATCACACACCTACTGCTGCGCCATAGTGGAGATCTCCACTGGGGGGTTCCACCCATATGACCTAGCTAATACCACCAGAGTGAATGTCTACTTGAGTCCTACTGTACCATACAAACCCTTGCTTTGCTTTTGAATCTGTGGTTTGATTGATTTCAGCATGGGGAAGATAATAGCTGGTTGCCCTCTACAGATAATGCAAAGTGAAGAAATGTAATTTTTGAGAAAATTGACCAGTAGGCCCAGGCTAACAGGGGGTTTGGTTCCATCCAGTGTATGGCCTACCTTCAATAAATGAAAGAGTAATCCATGTGGACATTCCCAGTGATGGAAATATAGTATATTATCCATGATATTTCCATTGGCACTGGTAAATAGGCTCCTCTACTCCATATGCACTACCTTAGTGATAAACTCCTACCACATTTTCGATAATGGTAACTAGGCTCGCGCTAGCCATTCGCCAGATCGCCAGTGGCGAATCTAATCACAATCTGGCTAACACTTTTCTCAATTGATTAGCCAGACTGGATAATCCTCCTTCCAGAAGTCCCAACTGGGAATATGATATATGGAGTGTAGCATACCGTTGGAGAGCTCATAACATGACAAAAAATAAGCACACTGTCTTTATTCATATGCAATGAATCTGAAATTTTCAGCCTTTAAAAAAAAAAAAAAATTGAAGAAATTATGAAATCCCAACATCTTCCATATTGTTTGTTATATCATTTTAGGCATTCACAAATCTAGATTTACAAATCTAGCATATTACAATTACTCTCTGCCTCTGGAGATTGAGCTTCTCCTTTATGTTTCTATGAGTAGCTGGTCCTGTCACTTTTCAGAAACATGGAAAAAAATGGAATAGTGGAGGGAAATGCTAACACCTTTGTCAACCCCTTTAACCAAACTACTGCGTAGGTCTATAGTCCACTGATTAAGACCTTATTTTCAACAGATATAAGAAGGGGAATTAAAACTCCTTTTATATTTTTATACTCCACCTCAAATCTTAGCTAGAAGATGAAAGTGTACATGTCCTTTGATCACATGGAAATTAAGTGTCTTTTATTGCATTGTCCATTGGTTCTTTTGGATAATTGATTTCGTATCTGGCTAATCAGAATTGATACAAATTCGCCAGACTGGCTACCTGAAAATATTTACTAGCGCTAGCCTAGGGTAATCCTTGTAAATAATCTAAGAAATAAAAATACCACACTTAAAGTTTAGATACATTGGATTCTGTAGGCATATGCCTCCCTCCAGCCTTCTACAACTGACTGAGGCCTTTGCCATAGCCAATGTGTGCTTCCTCATAGTTACAGGTGAGACTCCACACCTGTGGGTGTGAATACTCCACACCTGGAGGTGTGATGAGCGATGCCTCATGCTAATCCTCACCTCTGAAGTTGACAAATTCCACCTCTCTGAATTGATTGATTGATTTGTGTTTTACAGCACTTTAGCAGCACTAAGTGGCTATCCTGTGCTTCACAGGTTGATAGGCACTATCAGCGAAAATGGTGGTATGATTTGTCTATGTGGGGGAAGTAATCATCAGGTTTTAACTAGATGTTATTGTAGTACCCAAGGGCTTTTATATATCCCAATATTTCTTCTGGCTTGTGTTTCTCGAATAGTTCTTTCAAGCTTGTACAAGCGTGGTACTGTGCCCTGTAGGGACACTGTTGGCAATCGATGAGGATGTGCTCCACTGTCAGGGGGTTCTGACAGCGGGCACACTTGGGAGGGTTTTCTCTCCCTATTCTGTAACCATGGGTCAGTCTTGTGTGACCTATTCTGAGGCGGCTCATAGTTTTCTCTTCATTTCTAGACTTGCACTCGTAGGGTTTGGTCATGTTGACCTTTGTTTGGATCTTTTGGAGTTGGTTTCCCACCTCTGTTTGCCATTTGTTATATATGTACTTGTTGATCTTGCGCTTTAGGTCGTTTGATGGAAGTGGCATTTGTACTACTGCCTGGCCCAGGGCATCCTTGGCAGCTGAGTCTGCTTGTTCATTTCCTTGAATCCCTACATGGCCAGGGACCCAACCATATTTGATGTTCTTTCCCTCCTCTGTTAACTGGTGGTGTCTTTCCAGCACTTTGTTTACTAGAGGGTGGTTCCATGCACCTGTTTGCATGGCTTTAAGTGATGACTGGGAGTCTGAGAGGATCAGATGGTCTTTTGCCTCTGAGGTTTCTACATGGTCTTGTGCAAGGTAGAGGGCATGCAACCCTGCCGAGTAGATAGATGCTTCATCTGGAAGACGTTCTTTGTAAGAGTCTAAGCCGAGGCACCTCTCTATAGTAGGGCTAATGGTGGTGGGGGTGTTCAATGTAAAGAATACACGAATTTGGTAATAAACTTTACCAATTTGGTAGAGGGAAATCATGCTATGACCACAAATGAAATTCAATATGCAAAAGATTGCTGTGATTTGTCAAGTAGAGGTGATATCAATCTTCTCCTGTATGCACATAAACTGCCCTGTAATGATGATAGAGTGATACCAGCAAGGGTTTATCAGCAAATCAACTGACTGATGTGCAATTTATTTGGGCTATTTAAAAGGCCTAAACTAAATGTTATACTATACAAGGAGGTCGTCATATAGATGCTATATATGTAATGTAACATGCTTGACTATTTAGCCCTGTAATAGGACCTGACTTAAAAACCTTAACGCAGTGATAGCTAGGACAGAATTTAAAGTAGTTGATGTGGGATTTTTACATTTTTTTTTATGGAAAATTAGAATAATTCAATTCTCTAATTTGAACACCCCCCACCACTACACTATCACCACCCTAGGCCTAGCCCTACTTCACAGAGGTGGAATTTGTCAACTTCAAAGGTGAGGATTAGCATGAGGCATCACTTATCACACCTCCAGGTGTTGAGTGTTCACACCCACAGGTGTGGAGTCTGACCTGTAGAGTAGTGGACCCTATTATTGGCACCTTAAGGGTAAATCCTCAAGCAGATGTTAGGTTTTAGATATACCGTAATCTCCCGCGTATAAGGCGCGTCCTCTACGCCAAACAAATGCCTTGTGCGTCTTATAAGATCTCTTCACGTTGGGGGGGCGTCTTATACGAGGGGTAATTTTACTATAGAAATGTACTGAATTTACAAAATTGGTACCTAAGAGGTGCATCTTATACGCGAAAATGCTCCTCCCAAGAAGGGGGTGCGTCCTATACGCGCAGCGCGTCTTCTACGCTGGAGATTACGGTATGTAATAGATGCCAAACATGGAGAGTGGTAATTTTCTGAATTTTCCTACTCTGTGGCCTTGAGATATCATAACTGTTCAGTCAGCATTTATTATTTTTTCTGACCTATTCTGAGCACCTATTATTGGCACCTGTCTCCTATTATCGGCACATTGACCTACATTCCTTTAGATTTGGCTCATTAATAAAATAATAGGCTATTGTTTATGTTTTCCAGTGTACAGATTACAAAATATATGTGTAATTTCACAATCTCACATGATTTTTATTGATTAATCACACTGTATTAACTAAAACACATGACTTCATAAATAGACATGATTAAAATCAATTCTTCTATAAATATTAGGGAGTGGTCATTATTTATCAACAGGGGGGTGGTGGGTTTGAGGGGGGGGGCATAAAATTTTCAGACCCCTCCCGAGGGGGGGCTAAAAAAAATTTGACCCCTCTTGAAGGGGGGACTAAAAAAATTCACCCTCTTTTTAGCAAAAAAGCCAGCGAGCTACTATAGATCAAAGAGGGGCGCAAAACCTCTCTGCACCTCCAGCGCAGGGGGGGCCCAAAAAATGTTGACTGCCGTCGAGGGGGGAGCGTAAAAAATTTCTGCGCGAAAACCCACCACCCCTCCCCTGTTGATAAATAATGACCACTCCCTGAGATAGGAAAATAAGGAATTCTGACAAAGAAAAATGTGAAATAGAATATATTTTGTGCTAGGTGTTTCATTACAAAAGCCCTTCATTGGGAGGGATATGGAATGAGTTTTCCTTCATTCCACATGCACTAGTGCCTCAATATGATTTCAATATTTTGAGAAGAATATTTATTCACAGATGCCGATAATAGGGTCCTTTGGTCTATTTTGGAGCCTATTATCGGCACCCCTTTCAAAAAAATGGAATTAAGACATAGAATTCAAAACAGACCTAAATATGTTAAAAGAGGCCATAAATATGTGTCCATACCCATTTCTAACTCGTAATTTAGCACATTTCTGCACTATTTAAACTGTTAGGTGTCGAGGATATAAACATATTATCTTGTAGATTCTATAAGAAAACACAGGTAGCTTATGTGACTCTAGCCAATATCTGTGACAAAATCAAAACCCTGTCTGCATACAGAAAGCAACCGGTAACTCTTATAATTGAGGACTTAACTTCTGAAGGCGTCAGAAAGGCCTGTCCGGTAGAAGTGTTTTACTCTACAAGTTGCAAGTTTGCTCTGGGTATATCAAAATATGCAAGTACTACTCTCGCACTAGGCGAGTTAGGGAGATTTCCTATTGAATCCAAAATAATCGTACTGAACATTCTATATTGGCTGAGGCTTGAGCATGGATTGAAAAACCCTATTCTAAATGAGGCCTTCTTTACCATGAAGAGTGAAAACCACCAATGGCTTAAAGATATCCAATACCTCTTGTTTAAAATCGGTTGTAAGAATGTCTGGCTCGATCCTTATGTTTGGTCAAAGTCCTCACTCAAAAACAATATAAAGAGAAGGTTAAATGATGCACATATTCCGAAATACAACCAGTACATTGATAACCTAGAGAATACTGGCAAGTGTAGAATTATCAAGATGTGTAAAGATGATCTCAATGACATTTATGAAGAGCGTGAATACCTAATGCATACAGAATCACCTAAAATTAGAACCATTATTGCTAAACTCCGGACTGACAATAACTGTACACTTGACAGCCTGTCAAGAAGATATAGAGGAAAGAAACCTGTCAATTCTAAGTGCACATTCTGTAATGCTGTGCAAGATGTCAATCATGTCTTCTTACATTGTAACATGCCCGAGATGAGAAATGCATGGTCAGTGTTTGAAACAAAATACCTCAAGTTCGTTGATTACTATAAAAGACACGATGACACTAGGAAACTTTCTCAAATACTAGCAGTGGCCCCATATTGCAAATCATCTAAAAGGCCAGGGGCTGTGAACTGTATATAGTCATATATAAAATCTGTCTACAACATTGTAAATGAAAACCTGGTGCTGACATAATCGCAGAGTAATCGAGGCAATTAGGCTGTAAGGGATTTGACCCAGATAATTCTCGAAGAAGAAAAAGTCTGCTTCACATGTGATTTATGTGAAACAGCTATTTATATGTGTGCTGGATACAATCAATTAATTAGCCTTTTACCTTTGGTACACTCTCCAAGGACTTTGTAACATTGGTCATAGAAATCGAGGACTATTTCTATGCATTGGTTTTGGACCTCAGATTGACCAAAACTGCCAATAATAGGAGCCTCTACTCTACCTACCTTGGCTACCTACCTGCCCAAGTTAGGTAGGTGCACTGGTGGTTCTAGCCACAGTCATTTGCTGTTGTAAAATCATAATGGTGAAGGATAAGGCCTACCGTAATCTCCCGCGTAGAAGGCGCAGCCCGCGTAGAAGGCGCACCCACAACTCAGGGAGGGCAGGTCCACGTAGAAGGTGCATCTGCTAAGCCTGAGTCTACTATTTGAAAAACCCGCGTACAAGGCGCACCCCTAACTGAGGGAGCATGGTCCACTCAAGGGACCCAACCTAAAGGGGCATTTCAAATATTGTCTATAGACACTAACACCCCAACTGGTCATGTATTTTCTTTAACCAAAAAAAAAGGTGTAGTGTAACCCATGGTGCTGTAAATACCCTTAAACTACTGAATGAAGCATACTATTCTGCTCACCATAAAAGTGTTTGGAAATACATGTACACCCCACTCACTGAGAGCTTCGTTAATTTAATTTTTAACCTTTTAACCAAGAGAATCCATGCAGCATTATAATCAATAATCCTGCCATAGTGTGTGCTGCCACCTGGTGTTATTCTAGGAATCATTTAACTCATTAACTACTATTAAAGGGGGGCTGGCATGGAAAATTAACAACATGGGTACCAATTCAAACAGCGATCATAAAATCGCGGGAACCAGCGGAAAAATCGCGATGCCCTGATTGGTCAAGGGGTGATCACGTGACTTTTTAATGCGGGTGTGCATTACCATGCCAGGGCCCCTTTAATGCCAATTGTCCTTATATAGCCCACAACTGATGTTACTTGGCATCATTTTGAAAGGTACAATATATACTGTTCATTTTTTGAAAGAAATAATGCTCTGATTTGCATTATTTGTTAACAAGTTATAGATAAGATAGGTTCAAACCGAATTTGTTATTTGTTCATATTATACCCTCCCATTGATTATCTAGACCCACACTGTTATAACAGGGAAATAGGCCTGTCTTCTAGAGACATAGCATGCTGGGATACCAGTAGTTTGTAATGTAGAGAATGGAGAATGACATACAGCTCATAACACCAGGTGGCAGCACACACTATGGCAGGATTATTTATTATAATGCTGCATGGATTCTCTTTGTTAAAAGGTCAATAATAAAATTAACAAAGCTCTCAGTGAGTGGGGTGTACATATATTTCCAAACACTTTTATGGTGAGCAGAATAGCATGCATCACTGGACTGGTTAGACTACACCTTAAATTTCTTTGGTTAAAGAAAATACATGACTCTGTGTGCATCAGACTGATTTGGAATAAGGAGGTGGCCCGCGTATAAGGCGCACCCCCAACTCAAGGCAATAAGCATACATGCCAACATTTCAGGGGCTAAACCCGGGAGATCCAAACTAGAATTGATTCCCCTTGCCAAAAATGCCCTATAATGAAGAGGGTTTTGTGCAAAATCTCGATACAAAAACTAGAATTTTCGAGCTTTTTGGAGCCCTAAATAACCTCTGAGGTTCAAAATCCGGGAGGTTTTGTGGTATAGAAGTGCATTGAAACTTCAAAAACCGGGAGATGTAGGGAAATCCGGGAGTTTTGAGGGGAGAAATCAAATCCGGGAGAATCAATTAAAATTTGTCAAAATCCGGGAGTCTCCCGGCCAATCCGGGAGTGTTGGCATGTATGAATAAGCCTCCCGCGTATAAGACCCACTCACCATTTGATTCGCGTATAAGACGCGCCTTATACGCGGGAGATTACGGTACTTATACCGGACTGGCCAGGGAGCTATTCCCATGGAGGTATAAGTTTATATGGAACTATTCCCATTGCACATGGAACATAAAAGAAAACTGAGTTAACTGAAAATGAGGTTTGTTTTCTTTATTCTTTAACATGATAGTCTATTTGGGTATACTGAATGCAAGTGGTTTGCCTGGCCCAGGATCTCCAACAGGGCGGGAGGGTCACGTGATATGACCTCACTGAAAGAGCTCAATAGCTACTGCCAACGAAACTCACTCAGCTCTGAACTTTTGCTTGAATTTCGACAGTGGCACTGCGTCTGACTGATTCTAATCTAATTGGGTGACAACTCGACCCAGTTTGGCTAACACTGGCCTTTGTTCACAAGTAAACACTGTTCACATGAGTTACTGTTCCCAGTGGTAGTGCTGTGATGTTTGTTCAGTTTTTGTCTGCTTGTTGGCATGTTGCAGCCTCAGCCTAGCCTAGCCTCAGCTGCTGCGCTGCTGAGCAGTCTTGGGCAGTCTTGCCCTCAACTCAGAAAGGTCACGAACCCTAAATTCTATGAAATTATTAATCAACCAATCATTTGAATTGTAATACCAAAATAAGAAATGTTTACACTTTTGTCATATGAAGCAGTGTCTTTTGGAATAATGAGTTTAAATTTAATTATAAATTGGCCAATGACGATCGTTCTATACTTCCAGTGCGTGATGCTTCAGTAAACTGCGGGACTAAAGTCCTGACAGCCAGCGCTTGACAGGCGACAGTAAAGCCGGGTTATTTATCAATATTTGTGCTGAAAAGGCGTATAAAATCTGTCGTAATGGAATCGGGATCATCGATTGGTCACAATATAGAGCCATTTGCCCAAGTTTTGCTTGGTGCTGGCGTTTCTATCGCATTCCATCCCGTTACGTACACCAAAACACTTATTCAGGTAAGTACTGTAAATTACGGTACGGTAGTCAGTAGGGAAAACATGCCAAACTTTTATTTTGGATTTACCAGGATAATTTTACATCACCGGGAAGCTGGCAACTTGAGTAATTTAATGGTGTTTAAATTGTCTTCATAGTGTTACTAGAACAGAAGTTATGAGGGATTGAATGTGGAATTTATAATATTTTCTGTCAGTGGATTTCCAGCCAGTGTGGCTCTTATCAGTCCCTGCCCACTGTGCACAGGCTGCACTGGTTCTCACACATTTCAGACCTTGCTTTACTTAATCTCAAATTAAATTTGATTGAACGATCATAGAGGGTAACCAATTACATCACTGTAAGCACAACAGTTTGGGGATTAATAGGATATATTTTGCATCAAAAGGAACTAAGATAAGTATTATAGATCATGTTGGAAACTCAAACTTTTCTAAATGGCAGTGTGATAAGCAGACCTGAAATACTTGGATTTTTTACTCAACTCTCCTATACTCTTTAGCTTTGGGCTAATTTGGGCTAATAGATAATATATAGCTGATGAAAGATTCTAAAAGTACACACTTTTGTGGTTATCCCATATAAGTTTAAAAAAGTTACACAAATATTTAGTTTTGATATTTTCGGGTTTAAGTCATAACTCTTCTGAAATATATACAATCTGTCCAGATATTTCATTCTTTCTCCCTCTATGGTAACTGATAATGTCTTAAGCTTTAAATAGAGGTCTCAAATGTAAAAATTGACCAAGAATTGACAAAAATATCAGCATTTTATATTTCAAGGTTTTATAGAAATTACAGTCTGCGCACACCAATACCCTTTGAGAACTGATAAGATATCAAATCAGTGACTGGATCTAGAGTAAAATGACCCACAAATTCTGATTCCTTGGTTATTTTTACCCTTGATACATGAAAATAGTTAATGTTGACAGTGGAAAAGAGCCCTAAAATAGAAAATCATATTGATTGATTTACTATAGTGACAGATAGGGACTAGCGGGAGTGGGTGCAGGGGTGTTATTCCTATAGTCAGTCTCTGACTCAGTGACTGTCTGAGTCTGCGGGTATAGTTTTCCTATTCAAAACTGTGAGTATTATACAATACACATTTACACATTTTGCAGAGCCTACAGAAGTACAATAAACTTTATTGTACTTCTGTTATAAAGTCTACATCACTCTACCTCCTAGTGGTAGTAGCGCGAATGGTCTAGGGTGAATTGGCATTACAGCGAATGGTCTAGACTCTAGTATAACTCTTTTGACTACTGTGGAGGGGGGGGGCGTAAAAAGTTTTTGCAATATTATTAGGCCTAGACTTTAGTCATTAGCCACCAATTTATGACTGTGCACCCAGCCTGGATATAGAAGGCGCTGTGATCACATAAATATTTGTCCGGCGGGCGCTGACTCTTACCTAACGGGAGAGTCAGGCTTCCTGCATAGGGCTAATTTGTCAGGTGGCTGGAATTGTAGGACATACTTTTTTTATGTCAATTTCCTCTTAAGGATGGCTTCCTAAGACATGTTTGTTGCCATTTTGTGAGAAACCTTTCATATGGGGGCCCAGATTATTTGGTTCTTGCAAATCTGTTAGCCTTCATATCAAGTTTAGCTGCTGTTATAATATGTCAAAATGTTATCTATATAATATTTCTAAAGACTTTGGTTACCTAGAATGATTATTTCTAGTCCTGTTAATATGGACCAATCAGAAGCCAGCACCACCTGTATGCTGCAGAGAGTTGTTTGTCCTTGACCTCACACTGAATACACTGTCATGGCCGACCAGTCTAGATCCCAGACCTGTGTTGTGGTTTCTATCTAAATACCTGACTCCCAAGTTGGTGACAGCGAGTAATTTTGAGAGTATGTGGTAGATGGATATCTAGACAACACCTGGAGGTCAGGATTTTTGCCGGATGATCAAATGGGAAAGGAGATGGAAACAGATTATGGTGTGGTATTTTCATATGAAATGTATATATGTGCCTAGGGCTACAGACCTAAGGTAAGACAAGCCTTTCTTTTATATTGCACACCCACCTGCTGTGTTGCCCAATGCCAAGTCAAGCTGAATTCACCAAGGCAACATAATTATTGACAGTTTCTGTTGTAAAGTGACTGGAGAGAGACTTTGTCAGTGTCACTGCTCCAGAGCATCCATACTCCATAGCCAGACCCATAGCCACCTGTCTCAGTGAAAGTGTCTCAGAGAAAGCCCCTATAGACTGCATTTCCTTTTGTTTTATTCTGAACCATGGCCAAGTTTAGTCCCCCTGACCCGTTCACCTTTGAGGAGCCCTCAAAGTGGCCAGAATGGAAGGAGAGGTACATGAGGTTCAGATCTGTCACTAAACAAAAGAATGAGGATGGGGATGTCCAAGTGTCATCACTGATTTATTGCATGGGTAGACAAGCTGAGAACATTTTTAAGTCATTCCGCTTCGACCCCATCGCACAGCCAACCGCTGCCGTACCACATCCGATAGACCCTAAAGACAACTTCGATGTAGTCATGAAAAAGTATGACGAGTACTTTATACCTAAAAAGAATACCATTCACGAGCGTACAAAGTTTTACCACAGAGTCCAAGAGTCAGGTGAGTCGATCAAGTGTTTTCTCCGAAGCTTACATGCGATAGCGGCGCATTGTCGATTTGAAGATAAGGAGGATGAGCATATTCGTGACAGCTTCATCAGTGGCCTGAGCGACAAGACAATGTTGAAGAAGCTCCAGCTCGAACAGGACACTCTCACCTTGGACAAAGCGGTACAGCAAGCCCGACATAACGAGCTCGTCCAGATGCAGAACGAGCCATCAGCAGCCGTCAACGCCGTTAGGGATGGTGGAAGGAGAAGAAGGAAGCAAGGGTCGTCAAAAGCTGAAGGTCAAAAGTCAAAGGGCCAAGGTCATCGATTGAATGACCACAGTAAGAAGTCAAACACGAAAAAGTCGAAGCCGAAATGTGGTAACTGTGGTTATGTCCACCAATCGTCCGAACCAGACGCATGTCCAGCGATTGGTAAGACGTGCAAGAATTGCAACATGAAAGGTCATTTTCAAGCCTTATGTCGTCAGAAGGTCCAAGAAGTCTATGGAGATGACCAGCAGGACGATTACTTCTGCGGATCCATTGACTGTGACGATAGCGACCCAGCATGGAAAGTTACTCTATCCATCGGGGGTAGTCAGCCCATAGACTTTAAGATTGACTCTGGTGCCGATGTCTCTGTCATGTCATACTCTAAGTATCTAACGCTGAAGCCGAGACCGCCGCTCAGCGAGAGTACGTCAAACCTTTCAAGCCCTGGTGGTCCTTTGAGCTGTAAGGGAGACTTTACAGCCAAGACGCAGGTAAAAGGAATATGCTACAACTTCCGTGTCTTAGTCGTCGGAAATGTGGTCGAATGCCTTCTCGGGAGAGGAGTGGCATCACGAATGGGACTCATTTCTAAACTAGACAGTGTCAAGGAAGGCGTTGGTTGTCTGAACACCGATCCTGTCAAGATCGTCTTAAAGGAAGTTTCACAGCCTTTTGCAGTAGCAGTTGCCAGAAGAGTACCCATTCCGGTTCTGCCTAAGGTAAAGGAGGAGTTAGATCGTCTCCTCACTTCCGGCGTGATCCGTGAGATCACTAAGCCTACAGCATGGTGTGCACCCATGGTAGTTGCCGTGAAGGAGACAGGCAAAGTGCGTTTATGTGTCGACCTGAAAAAGTTAAACGTCAGTGTCAGACATGAGAGGTTTGTTCTACCGACTTTAGAAGACCTCACGTCAAAACTGTCAGGAGCCACCATGTTTTCCTGCCTAGACGCCGCTAGTGGATTTTACCAAATCCCTCTGGCTGCGGAAAGCCAAGAATTGACAACGTTCCTGACGCCCTTCGGGAGGTACTGTTTTAGACGGTTACCTTTCGGGATTACGTCGGCGCCAGAAATCTTTATGCGAAAGATGACGGAGGTCCTAGATGGGCTTGAAGGTGTTTTCACCTACATGGACGACGTCCTCATCTATGGTAATACTCCAAAAGAGCATGACGAACGACTAGCTATAGTGCTAGCAACCCTAAAGAGGGCAGGATTGAAGCTGAACCAAGAGAAGTGCTCTTACAGAAAGACAGAGTTAAAGTTCTTGGGACATAGGTTCACAAAAGACGGAATATCAGCCGACTCAGAGAAAGTGGAAGCAATTGTCAAGATGCCGCCACCATCGTCTGTGACTCAATTGCGACAGATTCTCAGTATGGTCCACTATCTGGGGTCATACTTGCCGGATCTACATGTAGTCACTCGTCCTCTGAACGATCTGCTGAAGGGAGATGTGGAGTGGATCTGGGGTTCAGCCCAGAAAGAAGCCTTCGCAAAGATGAAGTCACTCATCTCGTCAACTCCCATATTGGCTTACTATGACGTCAACAAGCCAACCATAGTGAATGCAGACGCCAGTGCATATGGTCTAGGGGGAGTACTGTTACAAGACCATGGAGGTATTCCTAAACCCGTTGCCTTCTGTTCAAGAACACTAAGCCCTGCAGAACAGAAGTATGCACAAATCGAGAAGGAATGTTTAGCGAGTGTGTGGGCGTGTGAAAAGTTTGACCGGTTCCTCTGTGGACTGGAGTCCTTCACGCTGGAGACAGACCACAAGCCGCTCATTCCTCTTATCAACACCAAAGACTTGGATAGTGTGCCGATAAGATGCCAGAGACTCCTCATGAGACTAATGAGGTATAAGGCACAAGCAAAGTATGTCCCGGGAAAGCAAATGTATGTGTCAGATGCACTTTCCAGGAGTCCAATGTCAACGAAGGCCGTCAGCAGCACGGCTGAGGAAGTTGACATGTATGTTCAGTCTATCGTAGCTGGGTTTCCTGCAACCCCTCAGAAGAGAGACGATCTGAGAGTGGCGACGCAGAATGACTCAGTGTTACAAGCAGCGATAGTGTTCACCTTGACGGGTTGGCCTAAGTATGAGAAGGATGTACCGGATGGCTTGCGAGAGCTCTATGCTCATCGAGCAATGTTATCAGTTGTAGATGGACTACTGGTTTTTGGTAGCAGGATAGTCATTCCAGCAGCCAACAGAGCAGAGATTCTTCAAAGGATCCATGATGGACATCAGGGAGTGACCAAATCATTAGAGAGAGCCTGTTTAGGAGTCTGGTGGCCTGGTTTGACTGCAGACGTCAAAAGGGTCGTTGGCTCTTGTGAACATTGCCAGACGCTGAGACCAACTCAGCGAAAAGAGCCGTTGCTGCCGACACCTTTGCCACAAGGTCCCTGGCAGAGGATAGGAGTAGATCTCTGTCAGTTCAAAGGGAAAGACTACCTTGTGATGGCCGATTACTACTCAAGATGGATAGAGGTCTTACGCCTATACAAGACCACAGCCAAGTCAGTGAAATACCGCATGGAAGATGTATTTGCCAGGTGGGGTTCTCCGAGAGAAGTTGTGTCGGACAATGGTCCCCAATTCGTCCCGGCGGAATTCAAGTCCCTGATCATAAAGCATCGGTTTAATCATGTTACGTCAAGTCCATATTTGCCCAATTCTAATGGAGAGGCGGAACGTGCAGTCCAGACTGCCAAGCGAATTCTGAGTCAAAGTGATCCTTGGTTAGGTCTGATGGTCTATAGAGACACCCCAATTGCCGCCACTGGATGTAGCCCGTCTCAGCTCATGATGGGTCGTCACATCCGCACAACATTGCCAGTCATTCCTTCTATGTTGGAGCCAAAGTGGCCTGACAGAGAGGCCATTCTGTCAAGAGACCAAGCTTATAAGGATTCATACACCGACTACTATAACAGTCAACATGGTGTTCGCCCTCTACAACCACTACAGGCGGGGAAAAAGTTGTTGTGAAGAGAGATGACCAGAAAGGTTTGGAACCAGCCAGGAGTCATCAGTGGTGCCGCCAACGCTCCGAGATCCTACATCGTGCAGACAGAGTCAGGAGTCGTCCGGAGGAATAGACACCATTTGGCACCGAAAGTATCATCAAGCACAGCGCCAAGTATGCCAAAGAAACCAGGGAGCCCGCAGATTCAACCACCTCCTACGAGTCCCATACAAATGTCAGATACCGCTGCGAGTGAAGCGGATGTTGAACCAGCAACAGCAGTAGCCGCTCCAGAGCCACGCCGGTCCTCGAGAGCCGTGAAGAAACCTGAGCGGTTTATTGAGAACTGTTAGATAAGCTGTATGAGTCATCCTCACATTGGTCAGAATAACACCAGAGGTTGACTTATGGGTATTGAGCAGTCTACTCTAATACCCAAGGGATCTTTCATATGTCATATTTCTCATTAAATATGTTCAGTCATATGGTCATATCAAAAGACTCAATAACAGTCATATTCAAAGACTTAGTCATGAGACATTTTGAACTTTCCTTAAAAGGGGGAGATGTTATAATATGTCAAAATGTTATCTATATAATATTTCTAAAGACTTTGGTTACCTAGAATGATTATTTCTAGTCCTGTTAATATTGACCAATCAGAAGCCAGCACCACCTGTATGCTGCAGAGAGTTGTTTGTCCTTGACCTCACACTGAATACACTGTCATGGCCGACCAGTCTAGATCCCAGACCTGTGTTGTAGTTTCTATCTAAATACCTGACTCCCAAGTGCTGCCACGGTCGGCCATGTTAGATGTGGTTTCAGGTCTCACAACAGAGGTTTTATTCATGAAATAATCGGTATGTTCGACCCCTGGCCAAACTGACTTGCGTGAGTTACTTGAGTAACCTGCCGAGTTATCGGATTGGCTACCAGTCTGTGACATCATAAGTGGGTCAGGGCAGGTTGTTGTGTAAGTTACAGAGCCTCAGACCTCTGTTTGTATCCCACAGTGCACCATTCCTATGCTACAAACAGATGTCACATGACTTCCTGTGATACATTTGTCTGGGTCTGGCCTTACTCAAGTAAACCCAGTTGGTAATTGGAGCGGAACTCCGTAAGTTACGAAGCCAGGGGTCGAACGTACCAAGCGTTATTCATTAGAATCTGCTTGGAGAGTGGAGATTGACTTCCTGTCTGGCAGAAAATGCACCTGCTGATAGCTACCCGTTGCAACCTACACGGCATGTGCCAAATCTTGGAAAAGGGTGCGATCTAAAAGTTTCCAAAAAAAGATGCTCTTCCCACTCACAGACAGCAAAACTAAGGTGGTACTCTTGTCAATATTATAAGCTGATTGTTGGGGATTTGTTTCTGTCAAATGTTATTCTTAGAAACTTGCTGTTTCTAGAGCACCTGCAAGTTTTAGATAGGGCAGTCTCAGCGACTCAGTCCTTAACTGAGTCGCGCACAGTGACTAATAAATATGTGATAACGTGTATGGCCAGAGAGTGAAAAACTTTTTGTTTAGGGAATGGTCATTATTTATCAAGGGGTGGGGGTTTGCACGCGTGTGGAAAAGAGAAACGGCCTTGAGAATTTGCTCCCCGCACAGAAAGTGATATCAGCGCCATATGATATAGCAGTAACGGCCACTAAGCACTGAGAGCGCTAGCAGATTTCGCTGTACCACTCCCTTATCACAAGGGAGTGGTCATTATCCCTTATTTCTCCCTTATCCTCCCTTCTTACTCCCTTATCACAAGGGAATGGCCATTATCTATTAACAAAGGGGGGGGGGCAAAAACTTTTGATCCCTCTTGAGGAGGGGGGGCGATAATAATGTTACCCTCTTTTTAGCAAAAATGCCTGCACGTTACTATAGATCAAGGAGGGGTGTGAAGGGGGCGTAATTTACGTCGTAAAGAATTTTGACTGCCGTTGAAGGGGTCCATCCAACCAGATAACACCTTAGATAAGAAACACCTCTTTTTTAGGGGCATAAAAAATGGAGCAAAAATGCTTGCATGCTAGATCTAAGCTTACTATAGACTTTAATCAAAGAGGGTTTTCTTTAGCAGCACGAAGTGAGGACCTTCTACACACAGACTCTGTACAATGTTAAATCAAAGAGGAAAGTGATGCAAGGAGGGGGGGGGGCATGAAAAATGTTGACCCCCGTTGAAGTCACGGGCCGACAGGTTGACAAGCATAATATCTTCATGTGGGAGGGGTCTTAAGAAATTCCCCCTCCCCTGTTGATAAATGAGCATTCTCTAACTTTAGACAAAATCACAACTCAAAGTGTTAAATCTAACCTGAGGAATGATGAAATATCATATGTGTCTGTGAATCCCAAGATCTCCTGTCTATACATTTCTATAGTAAATAAGAGTCCTGGCGATGTGACCAAAGACCCTCAAAATGTAGGGTTTGCTACACTTTTCTATTCAAATACGTGCTGACATACTTTTTTCACCCCTCCGCACAATGCTAATAGCATTTCTCAAAAGAAAAAATAGGAAGGATTTGTTGTCCTGTTATGAAAGTATATCTGTATATTAAAGTGTATTTGTAAGATATGATGTAAAAGGTTTGACCTATTTTAGTATTTCATGTACCAATCTACTACCGTAATCTCCCGCGTATAAGACGCACCCCTAACTTGCCAATCGCTGTTTCGCATATAAGACGCACCTCTTAAGGATGAATTTTGTAAGATGAGTACATTTCTATAATAAAAAAAAACCTCACGTATAAGACGCACCCCCAACTTGTGGAAATCCTATAAGACGCAGTAGGCATTTGTTTGCCGTAGAAGACGCGTCTTATACGCGAGCGATTACGGTAGTACATGATAATATTGTCTAACGTCCAGGTCAGGACATGATTGATCCATCGATTAGAACTGTATCATTCACTCCTGTATGTCATTCGGCAGTAGGTTCAGCGAAACAGTACTGTGTGAATGATGGTATAAAAAAAAATCAATCTGTTCTTCAAAGTTACCTTAAAAAGAATCATAAGAATGTATTAATTTTGTTTTCAGCTTGGCTTTGAACCCCTCCCACCTGTTCCAAAAACAAGTATATTTGGAAGGCAAGTCCTGGCATACCCAAGTGTTTTCAAATACCGTGAGTATAATGTAACGAATATCGTGAAAATGAATGTTATATTATTTGCAAATAAAAAAAAATGATGAAATGATTAGATCATGAGTAGTATAATGTCAGGCACTATTCAAGTTTCAAACATCAGCATTAAAAAATTTTTTTTCTCAATAGTTCCCTCCCAAAAGGAGTCGAACTCCCAACCTACCATGGTATCTCGCATATAAGGTCGGTGTTGTTAGGCGCAATTCGCCAATCTGCACAGAGCTAAAACTCTTATCTGTGATGGTGCAAGATTTCAATAAAGCTATGAATTTACTGAAATATACTTGGCTGATGCTTTTGAAAGATAACTTCATGTAAATGAACTGATGGTCAGTTTAGTTGTACCTCAAGTTTTTCTGCTGAGAATCACAGAGCAGCAGTGTAAAACCTGCTTGACAATTCAACGATAATCATAATGGTGCTATGCACAGATGTGAGATTTCAATGGCCACAATTTTGAATTTTCAGCCAATTGACGATTTCTGCCCAAGGGTCATATATTTAAACTATGGTCACACCTTAGAACAAAATAATCTCACCCTGAATATATCAGATAACCTAGACGTATAGAACTCTTTCTCATATACACTACGTGTGATAAACTTGGACTATACTCTATAGTTTAGGTTAGATATATCATGGGATTAACATGGTTACTTTATATTCACATAACCCTGTTAACCCATGATATACTTCAACATTTACCATGGTAAATACATGTACAAAATGTATCATAGATTTCTCCATGCCATTTTAGCGCGAGAGTTGTGTGACACCTAAGCCTCTTTGTGACTTATTTACAGTGGGTCACATAAAGCAGATAGATGGCTTCCTTGGCATGTACCGTGGTCTCAGTGCCCGTCTTCTTGGGGGGTTCGTTGGCAGTATGGTATCCTCGTCTATCTCCCAAGTAAGTCTTAAAGCAGACATACCTTCAATGGAAAGCAGATGTGAACGATAATGAAATTGCACACTACATAGAAGGCATGCACACTACGTAGTGAACGTACGGTAAATATCAACTGACTTGTCTAAATTCCAAAGTTCCTTCAGTCAGAAACCTTGGCATCACCATGAACACCGGCTACATAAAATACATGTTTATTCCAAACATAGAAAATGTTCTCATTATAGAACAGGGACTGAATATTATATGGTGTTACATGTATCATTTCCATCCTGTTCAGCATATGAAGACAGCCCACCCAATACCTCCCTCAGAGATTGACGAAGAGGAAGAAGCGTTAGAACTCTTCAAAAAAGTGTGCAAAGAGGTGAGAACTGTTTGATTACATGACTGTTCTATGTGCACGCATACTGTATCTCCAACCCTTTAACAATAAGGAGGAAAAGACAGGAAAAGAAACATTCAATTCCGAAGTGAATACAACAATATATATATATATATAAAGAAATATCAGGCGTTTTCCAGAGTACCTTTTTACTTCATTGTGTCAGATAAACAGAGATGTCACTGTTTTACCAGGCTTTTGCCTGGTTTTTGTGTGGAGATTTTTGATCTGAGAAAGGTGTCCATAATCGTAGACGTAGGGCTGCCAGTTTTTTGTAGGCCAGCGATTGGCTTCTGTGAGGTAACATCACACACGTCCTAATAACATGGTGCTGTGTGGACATACATGTACTAGTGTTGCATGACAATACTGGTGCATGGCGTGCATTAGGATGTTTATTTGGCCGTTTATCTTATTTCAGACGTCACAGGAGATGGTTTCGCGATGTGCGGGCGTTATTGTCAGCCAACCATTCCACGGTAAGAAACATCTGTATAGTAATACATGTGATTAACTAATTATTCATAATACACGTATGTTCTATATATGTTAATTAATAGCTAAATATGACACGTTTTGATACATTTTCCCTATTTCAGCCTAGTACCAATGGTAAAAGTGATGGTTTGTTAGAATTCCGTATCTCAATATCCTGTACCAATGTACATACATACCAATGTCGAGTCCGCATCTAAAAAAAAAAAAACATGTTAAGATATTAAGTACAATTCTAGATTCCTCAAATATTGATGTCAGTGACCTTCTTCCTCAGTGATAATGCTGCGGTCCATGGCACAGTTTGTAGGAAGAGAATCAGATTACGAGTAAGTATTTATCAAAACAACCCATGTATTTCTATAATTGTCAAATTGTCAGGTATGACATATATTTGCACAGTTATGTCTCATATGCCCCACGTATGTCTTTATCACCCAAAATATACCATGAAACGAGTATGAGAGAGCTATTTAAACATATTGTCCTAAAACAACTCTAGGGTTATGGTCTATGAATATTGACCCAGCATCTATTGCACTCACCTTTAACGGGGTCTGTTGATTCACAATAGACATTATTGATTTGATTAGAAATACGGCACAGTTGAATTTATCACCGCGTCATGTACATAGGAACAATGCAGGGCGGTGTCTCTTGAATTGCCCGTCTGTCATTTTCATTGCCTCCCCCTTCCAATAAAAAAGTAATAGAAAATGGTACTCTCCCCCCCCCCCCTATTTATTTCCTTTTCTCTTCTTTTTAGTAATGTCTTCTCAGCTTTGGGGAAAATCTACAAGGAAGACGGAATCCTAGGCTTTTTCGCGTAAGTCTTGCCTGCATACTCTCCACTTTAGTATGTGTAAGAATGATGTCCCTTTTTATAAATATTTCACCTTGGAATTAAGCCTTTCAGTTAGTACCGTATACTAGTGGTGACACCTGAATCCATATAAGATACATTGTTCATAGCAAATTCTGTTACTTTGTTAATATAGAAAGAATTTCTGGTAACTCTGCATGAATTAAGTCACAAGAGGTATGTAGTGATTGAAGAGTATTTGTGCCCATGAGTAACACCCGTTTTGTTTGCCCTTGCAGTGGACTTGCACCGCGATTAGTCGGGGAGGTCATGACCATCTGGTTGGTGAACCTGGTCGTACATGCGTGTAACCAGTATTTGATGCCCAAGACTGTGGGTCCCAAAGGTCTGCGCTCCTACACTAACGCCATCTGTACCATGATGGTGACACAGTTTACGTACCCCTTCTCACTTGTCTCTAACATGATGGCTGTCAGCGGCAGTGGGTCAGTATAAAATGTCATTTGACTCCATATTCACTGATAAAATACTTTCCCCAATTCTTGCATTCCCGTATACCTCGGTTATATGGTGCACTCAACGTTTAAAGCACACCCTGAGTTGAAGGAAAATTCGTAAAGCGCAGCTGGGCCGTGATTTCCAGCAGCAGAATACTTGTCCATAAGGCACAACTTAAGCTAATCCTATGTAGGGGTCCATCCTCGCGTATAAGCCGCGTCTTATACGCAGAACATTACATTGTATCCTGCTCACAGGAGCTATATATGTAGTATGAAACAAAGGATCCCGCTATTATAAAGAATATTTTGAGCAAATAGAAATAAACTCCGGCTGAGGCTCTTTGTGCCGAAATCTCCTAATTCTGTGTACAGTTGTTTAGGATTATCATCCCACGCATAAGATGTGACAGCTGATTATGTCCTATGTTTGTTAACAGACTGGCCGCTGGAAGGCCACCTTATATGGCTGAGTTTGGTACGTGGACGGACTGCTGGTCTGCTCTGAGATCAGAGGTAAGTTTGAGTTTACTCATACACCCACTGTATTTGAGTGTCACTGTTAACTGTATGCACATCTCTTGATAACGAGCATGCTAAGACCTTGTGTGTGGAGTCACACGGTAGAGGACGCCTGACTACCATGTGTTATGGCCTAGGATGGTCATGTTGAAATACTCGAGTTTTCGAGTATTTTGCTGTCCTCAACTCACTGCATATGTAATGATGGAAAAGATTATAAACGCTACTACGTGGTAGTAGAAGTGCTTCCAAGATTGCAGAGGCAATCATAAATTAGCCCTTACTTTCCCCAAGGTTAATTTTGAATGAAGCCCTACATCTATTCATTACCAAAATATGGCGTTTTTCATATCTCAGGGTGCATCTGTCGGTTAGTGTGGCTCATTTCCCCGGTGTACGATGGTGTAAGAGAAATCCATAATGGATAATAATGTGTGACCAGCGGTGCAGACAATGATAGGATATGTAAAGTAATTTAATAGAGAGGCGAAGAAAAAGGCAGTAAGACAAGACAAAGTGATTAATGTTTATTGACAAACAAAATGAGTTGATGGCGTGTTCCACAGGAATTAAGGTATAAATTGTGATGTTCAGGTCCATAATGAGATTTGAGGTGGAAGGCTTGATGGCTCCAGTCGAGAGATGAAGGAGATAAACTTCCGAAATCCCATCTGAAAATGAAAGAGATAATTAGTTTAGGACCAGTAGAACTGGAGGGATTAATAATGAATAATGGGAAGAAGAATATTAGATAAGGACATAACTACTTTACAAAGTTGAGTAATCAGGGGTGTGAAATTTTCGCGGAAACGCGGAAATCCGTGTTTTTGATGCTCAGAAAGACCATTCTTGAGATCTATGCAAATCCACTGAGAAAAGAATTTACCATTTGGGGGGGGGGGTATTACTTGGAATTTCTGCCAATACCATTCCAGATTGAAAAATGTGGGCATCCCAATGGTAGTTCCAAACAGAGTACAACAGAGTGTGTTACATTCTGCCCAAAGAACATTTAGATCACTTTTATCCAACATTGAAACATGAGCTAGCAAGCCGTATATTACACTTCAGAGGAAATAGGTTTTGGGATTTCACACCCCTGGTAATAAAAAGGGAAATAAATGAGATGGTGATGTCATGAGACAAATACATGTCTCTGCGCAGGCGCGCCGGGATAACAATAATACTTGAATAACATATTTGTAGAATTCAGAGTGGGAGACGGGGAGTTTGTTCAGAGGGAGCATGGAGACAGCATTGAAAGTTGGGGCACTCATATCTAAGCTAACTGTTAACAGCTAGATACCATTAGATTACAACAGGGAGTAGCCTACACATGTTAAGGAAAGGAACATTATAGTAGTGGAGATTCAACATGCACTTCTGGTGGTAACATCCTCACCTTTCACAAGCTGGGTAGATCTAGAAGTTACTCAGACATAAGCATTTGGAACTTATAGCAACACTGCCTGGGAATGATAGGGTTTCAACTTACGAACTTAATACAAAATGGAGATAGAAATTAATAGCAGTAATTAACATCGACGGACTCCAGGCCTGGGAAGGGCCTCTCCCTCTCCATGCAGGGATCCTCCCTGTGTGGACTTAGGATCCACATTAAAGTTGGACTATCATAACAACAATTAAGGCTCTCCATGTGAGTACACTGCATTGCTTAATTAGGAGTTGAATTGGGCCAAACTTGCCTGCTGCCTTGCCTACTGTATGATAATATGTGATCTTAGTAAGTGGGAGTTATTGCTGGTGAGCCTTAATATGAAGAGGAGATAAAGGTTATTGTGTTACCACTGTATGAACTAGAGGATATGACGGAGTGTTGGTCATCGAAAAGTGCCGGAGTATTTGATGAACTATTGTACCCTTGTTGTGCTTGACGTGTTAGTAGCCGAGGAGAGGAATCAATAAAAGTCCTCAGTCAGGAGGTATCTCTCACGGGTTTTTTATTTGAGTAGGATCACTGCACAGCTTGATATGTGTACTGGGCTGAGGTAGTGGCACACTCTACCATTTATAAGGAGCTAGCTCAAACCCCAAAATGCACTTTACTACATCTATATGCAGCGATTAGAAAGCAAGGTCAAAATAATATCAAATTAATAGAGTAAACACACAGTACACCACTAGTTGCCCCTCGTATGTGCAATGGCATCGCAACAAAACAGGTGACGTTGAGGTGACCTCCGTGCCATTTATGTTAGACCAGCTATTGGCAAAATTCCGTCCGCCCAGCCAATCAACACCCTGGCCAGGTACCCTGTATAATACTAAAGGAATGCCCCCCCCTTCCTACTGTTTGAAATTAGAACTCCCTAAGGACAAACCAAAAAACAAACTTGATGTGCCACAGACAAGGGCAACCAAAATACTAGTGAAATGGGAATTTGTTTTCCACTAGGAGTTTGGTATGTAAGACGGGGCGTGCTGAGTGCAAGGGCTACCTATTTGATACTAGGCATTTATATTTCGATGACTTCAACAAAAGGGTAGTTGGCTGCAGCATGGATGTTAATTATGTCTCTGGCTGCAGTGAAATGAATATCTACATCGATTGATATGATTCGCGGGACTTCTATCTGCATATGACGTAAAAATGTAATTAGAATGATGACGTGGTTTCTTGTGGTCTGAATTTCAGAGAATGATTATAAGGGGAGTGGTGCTACATCTCCCCATTTTCGGGTTACGTTTTGCCAGTATTATAATTAGTTTGTGAGTAGTGTTTTTCCAGTCTGGGCACTTTTAAGTTGTCTGCTTTGGAGTGTTAGGCTTGATAGACCCAGCACATACAAGGCGTATCAATGCTGTTTGCTTTGTGAGACCATTTTATATCATCTTCAGTGTTACAGAAACATTCCAACAGGCCACTAAACAAAATATTGGTTATGACACTTGCATGTCCCAGATCAGTTCATGTCTCTTAAAACTCTTTTTTTTTTCAGGCTGCGATTTCACCCTGATTTAGATAAATGTTGTCATTTCCCCAGGGATGAAAGAGTTCAAGGTTTTCCTTTATTTCAATTTTTTTTTACTCACTTAAGAAAAATAAGTTTTCTTGAAAATCCTCTGAAAACAGGATAAATGAGTCACAAATTACCTCCAGAGGTTGCATACATGCACACAGTCAGGTCCCACAACACTGCATACAGTGGCAGCACACCAGTTTTTAGTTCAAGGTTTTCAAGGATTCTCAAGTTTTCCTTGAAAACTTTCCCCTTTATATCAGTGTTTGTTCCACCCTTCAGTGTAGTCTTAGCAGCAAGCTATAGTTCCTATGCTAGAAGAGTGTCGGATAGTATACCTCTTTCCTGCGCGGTATGCTTTCACCATGTACATATATTGGTCATATATTCCCTGCTCCCTTTGACCTATCTCTATTAACAATGTAATTGGTCCCTAGGTCATGTTGAGCAAAAGCACCACTACCAGTATATCAGGTGGTGCATATTTTGGGTATGCTATCCGAACAAGACCTTAGAAAACAGCTATCTGAAGGGATCCTAGGTCATACTCTGCAAAAGGGCCATAATGTGCACATTTTGGGTATAGTATCTGAACAACATCTTGAAAAACAGCTTTTCCTGTTATTTGAGGACAAACTACACCCTTATACAACCCCTACTGCCCCCCCCCCCAACCACACAAACCCTGTAACACACTTATGGATGGGACTAGAGGGCATATACAGTGCATTTAAAGTTGTTTCCTTTTTCAAGGTTTTTTGTTATACCCGACTTTCATCCCTGATTTCCCTGAGTGAGTGAGTAATAGATGTTTAACGCCATTCGACAGCTAAGGTCATATATGTGGTGAGAACGACATTACACAATTTCACAGAGGAATGTGTCGGTGCCCGCGCATATGTGCACCACACACACCCGAGGGGATAGGAAAGAGGAGATAAAGACCCTTTTAAGTGGGCTAGGGAAGCCAGTCTGTCTCAGGGAGAAGGAACCATAGTGTATATGATTATTAGCGTGAAAGGATTTTTGGGCGGGGAAGTGGTTTGGGACGGCCTAAAATTGATGAAAAAGGGAAGGAAACTTGAGTTTCAATGAAACCCAACAAAAAGGTATGGTGTGATGTGTATATTATGATAGTTCAATATGTCGTCGCCTCAGTGCAACAAAGTTGTAACTGATATATTGCAAAATCGAGTTTTCTTCAGTTTTAAACTCTATTAGCCTTATCTACCTACTCTGAAAGTACTGGAGCTCTGTCTTTGATATGTGTGCCTTCAGGCCCAAGTGCAGTATTACTGTGTCATCTTGGTGCTATTGTTATTGGAGCAATTCTTTTGCCTCTCTTGCAAAAGTTGAAAAATGCGGATTCAGCCTTGTTGCACTCAGGCGACGATGTGAAGATCAAGTGGTATAAGAAATAACGATATGATATATCTACAAATCTGTATACATGTTGAGAAACTGCAGCCTATGTATGTGTCTATTTTTCGCATCACGCTACAAATCTGAACAGGCATATTATTTTTTTTTTATAGATGTAACATTATCCCCTCACTGAGTTGCCTATCGTTACACTACTGTTCCAGCTCATACAAAATGTACTAACACAACCTTCACTCTAATGATAGAGGTGTTTCTTCATGATCAACTAAAGTAACGTGATAGTTTGTGGTCACATGTTTGAAGATTAACCTATCACGCATACATAAGTGAACATGATTTTCATTTTTAATAAATACAACCATCAAAATAACACTACATGTGTATATATTTATTGTCTCCAGGGCCAACTGAAGCGCGGCTCCAGCCTCTTCTGGCGCTACTACAAGGGCCCCATTGTGCTGCGCCATGATGGAAAACCCATGCCGGCTGCCATGGCTCACTTCTCCTGATCATCAAGCCGAACATAGACAATACCACAGTGATCAACCACCAAACGCACACCAGAACCATCTATGTCAATACACACAACTTCCAACATGACGTGAGGTTTCGAAATGGCAAAATGTGGACACCTTTCGAGATGACAAAGAATTGTGAGAAGTTACTGCCGATAAAGCGGAGAAGTTTGCAATATGGCATGATTCAACAGTTGCTGCATTGGTAGAGGTTTGCTGTTAAGATCAAAGACTTTAAACCATAATTAGCGGCAAAACAGCACATCTTTTATAAGAGATTTGCTTCAGTTGTAGTTTTTAATCATACATGTATGACTAGTGGAACAGCCGGACGCCGTGTCTCACTGGGTGCATAATGCTGCATCCTGTAACAGATTAACGACCAGCTTATTCTTTTCTACATATCTATTCTAAGTATCATAGGAATAATAACTTCAGTCTAATCTAACTACCGTATTTATCTGAGAAAAGAAAATAGCCTTTTTTGACCAAAGTCACCAAATTATGGTCATAGATGGTTAAAGTGATTAATGCAAAACAATTGTTTTGCTCATTTTTGGGGTAATTTCCAGATTGAAGTGACTGAGTGCAAGGTTCAGTTAGTATGAGGCTTCGGCAACTATATGATTATAAACAACCCTTCGCCCTAGGACTGTGTGATGCTTTGGCGATCATGCTTATCGTTGATTTGGGAGATGATTGATAAAGTTAGTTTCTATGTCATAAATGTGTGCTGAATGTTCAGCCATGTGTGGCAGAGTATTTCGGCTTTGTGATACCAGGAACTACATTGGAAATGACTCGTTTTGCTTTCTGTAGGCTCCTATTAAAACATAAAATATGATAATACGCTGCACATGATTAATTTGGTTGGCTCCTATATTGTACTGCGGAACTATTGCTGAATCTGTGGAGAAGAAGAAAATTTATTTAAGGAAAAACATCTGCCTGACAAGTTGATGAACTTTAAATAAATAAAAAGAAAATACAAGTCTTCAGCAATAGGGAGGGATTGTATAGACCTACACGAATTACGCTTCTTGCAGGCGGTGCTTCATTGAGTTTAATATTGTCTATTCTTGCGCTCGTTTTCTATAAGAGCATCTTTTCAGTATTGCCTACTAGAGTAGATTATTGGGTTACGTTATGGATAAATGTCAGTATATTGAAAAAAAAAGTCCCTCCATGGAAAATGTGAAAAAAATGAGGACATTCCACTTCATTCTAATTACCAGCCTTTCCTGATTTGTAAAATGTACATGTACAGTCCTTCACGACCATTGGGCAGGGTAACAATTGTTTTACTAGTCAAGCATGACAAAATATAGGGCGGGAAACTTAATGTTGTGATTCCCACTCACTGCTTGATTTGATTTTGTTATTTAATTAAGTATTCGGAGGTCGAATACGAGATGTAAATGTGATGGTAAAAGAAAGAATTGTAAATAGATGGTTGGCAGAGGCATCAGAATAAAGTATGATTTACTCATGTGTTGATTGGTCTTCTATTTCTATTAGTCTTAGACTAATCGTGTGCAAAGTGGGGATTAACACATTACTAAACTTGGAGACTAGAATTTAGTGGAATCTACTCATGGAACACTATGGATATTGGCCACAACATCAAGATCTCTAGTAGCCTTGACATGTTAAATGTTGAAAGACTAACTATAAAAAGGAGGTTGATGGTCTGCTTTGGGGAAAAAAAGAAATAAGGACGCCATATGATGTGTTTAGAATGTACGTACCAATGTACATATCACGTACATTTTGCCCTTGTCCCCAGATATTGATGAGTATGTATGTTAAATAGAACTCTCTCGAACAGACTTTTCAGCAGTGTCTGGTAGGTCTGTCTTGATACAGTGACGTCGACGTCACTGTAACCAGTTGTTAGTACGGAAGAACAACGATTTTCTGTGATGTGCTTGGCAAAGTCCTAGAATTATTTTGTTTTTGTGGCCCATAGCCCTTAACCATTACAGCAATGTCATAAAGTTAGCCGTAGTATAAAGCACGTCTACTACAGCTATTGACAAACTGTGAACAGGCAATCTTCGTATACCTGGCTGCCGTCGTGCCTATTAACCCCTTAAGGACCATTCCTATGCGTGTCATTCCCATACTAGGAGCCCAATCACCTAGCTTTATTATATTTGGAGCAGTTGTGGCGTCCAAGTAGCTAAACACTACGTCACCAGTCACCTGGACGCAGCCATAACCTATACAAAGACATAACAATTCAGTACACGACTCCCTAATAGTGTAGTTCTCGCCATGAATATGACCTAAGCTGTCGAAATGGCGTTAAACATCTATTACTCACCCTAATAGTCCCTGACCCTTCTCTACCACCTAGATCATTTATAGACGTAATCAAGACGTCACCAGTCACCTGGAAGCAGCTCTAACCTATACAAATACATAACAATCCAACACACGATCCCCTGATAGGCCCTTACTCGCCTATAACATTGATAGATGTAATCAAGACGTCACCAGTCACCTGGACGCAGCCCTAACCTATTAAGCTAATAGATCATGGATATTGGGGCCCTAGGGCTGTATATACAGCATATACAGCCCGTGGGGCCCCGATATCCATGACCTAATAGGTTTATACCACCATTTCCTCCATTTTGTATTAATTTCTTACCTGATGTCCACAGAATATAGCCAGGAGAAGACATTTTGGAAGTGCTAGCGACATGGCCCGTGTCCGCTCTGCGCGAAGCCATTGTTTTTGTTCCTTGCCGGGACAGGTACCGCCGTGTTTACACTCACTTTTCGTATGGAATCCAACCATGACATGTTATAATATTAAAATCCCAAGAAGTATTCGATCCATAGACGAGGTATGCGTGCTAATTTTCTCCATTTTCTTCAATATAAATAAGAATCCATTGATTTTCCAAAACGGTCCGAAATTTTCAGCGTCTTCCTCATACGGCGAGTGGATGACCTATATCCACATCCGGGCCACTGACACACTTTCGCTGAACAAAGAGGCGGGTGGGAATGGCCGGACCGCGACTCGCTTACGATGGAAAAATCAATGGATTCTCCTTTATTTTGAATATATTGGACATAATACGTATGGAGGGATCATCTAGACTATCTAAGGATATGTATGTTTTATTTTGAAGACTTGTCATGGTTGGATTCCATACGAAAAGTGAGTGTGAACACAGTGGTACCTCTCCTGGCAAGGAACAAAAACAATGGCTTCGCGCAGAGCGGCCATGGGCTGCGACTCACGTACGATGCCAAAATCAATGGATTCTTATTTATATCGAAGAAAATGGAGAAAATTAGCACGCATTCCTCGTCTATGGATCGAATACTTCTTGGGATTTTAATATTATAACATGACAAGCTTGGAATCAAGACGAAAACTGAATGGAAACGTACCACTAGGACCTCAGGTTAGAATTTATTTACTTTCGCATTGGATTTCATCACCGTTCAGTGTGGCGCTATGGCTAAGGCCTTCGCCTACCACCACTGCGGCCAGGGTTCAATTCTCATACGAGTTTGGACGATTTTTCAGAATGGAAGATGGCTAGACTGACTTTGTATGTCCGCCAAACATTTCCAAAAATGTCCAAAAATTTCAAAAATGCACATGTGTGGTATATGCAGAATAATGCACGGCTAAACTGCATATAAACCCACCGGAATTGTCGAAATCGTGGTATAAAACTCAATGAGACCCTGATGTCGTCATGATGCACCAATACAGTGCTGTAGTCTACTCAGCAGGGCTGCATTTGTGCATCATGCATAATGCTTCTTCATTCATGATCTAATGTCGTCATGATGCACCAATACCATGACCTTTTACAGGCAACATTGTTGGATCGAGACATCCTTTTTAATTCGATGATTCTCTATGACATTGATGAAGAGATAACTCAAGAACCCGTAGATACGGTTTATATATCTTTATTGCATAGGCTTAACAATTGATGTTTCATGGTGAACAATACTTCTCGCTTGGCTAATGAGGCGATACACATTTCCATTGTGAGAGATTCCATACTCAATTTACAATATAATAAATAAGTCCTTCCGTGCCGTGATGATGATCTCCATCGTGCGCTCCGATATTACCATAGGGAATCTATGGTTCCAGGCTTGACATGCCTGTATATTAGTTAACCTATAGGGTGCAGTACATAATGCTGCATGGCTATGCTACTGTATGCCAGAAGGTGGCGCTGCACAACCTGCATCTGAGCTGGGTGACCATCGGGGCTGCTTCTGATTCTACTACTAGGGATATGGGTGTCCTGTCCCATGGGCTTTCTAGGTCTGGTTCATATTGGAATGAACAGGTCTATGGGCCTTACTATGGGATAACCCTGCATGATGGTTGTCATGCATGGCGGTTATCCTGTGTGGTGGGTGTCCTGCCTAATGGTTGTCCCTTGTATGTTCTTTGTGGTATTCTGGACTATTAGTGGTATGGTTTACATATAGTTGTTTTAGTGGGGTGTAATTGTACGGAAAGGTGAAATATGTGTGGTTAATAGGTAGAGGCGATAATTGTATAGGGATTACTATAGAGTGAGATTTATAATGAATTTAATGTATGTATTATGCTGACACAAATCCCCTCTTCGGTTCAAAGGTCTCCTGACTTTGTAAACACGGAGTGCAATGTTTTTAAGATATAATCATTTTAAAGTATAAAACAAAACAAGTGACTTGGAATAAGTCTCTTAACCAAGTGTCAGTAATCATACATTTTAACATGTCATGGGATGTATTGATACCGTGTCATCAAACACAGAGGTGGCTAATGGCGCAACAAGTCCCTTTATGTGGGTTGTTAAATAATCGCCTTAGGCACCGTGTCATTCAATTACCAATTGATAGCATTTGTATGGCTGTAATGATGTTGGTCCCCTGCGTAGGTTTGTTTTATGACACCTCTAAATAGTCTACTTGGGTATAAATACAACCAATGAGCATTACAACTTGGGGTAATTTTAACCCTGTATGATAGGTTGCCCATTATTTTAGTTTCAGCAAGGGAAACATTGTGTTTGTCATCAATAATTGCATACAAACGACAACGGGTTGGTTAGATATCTCTTATGGAAATTCCCATTACCCGCAAATCTCTATATGACGAGTATTTGAGGTAATTAGGACATTGACTCACCACAACCAGAACAATATTTGCATTCACAGATCAATTTTGGAGACTTTGAGCTTGTCTATTACAGCGTCCCATATAGATTCCCGAGACATTTGTTTGTGCATGTCCTGATCACGTAGGTGTCCTGGTTTTGGTTGATCACATACTTTTCCCATCAGTCGGCGGAGACAGCCAGCGCTGGTCGTTACTTGTGTCTTAGGCCCGGGATGGGGGCAGTGATGGTCACTATCCATCTATAAGATGGTGACCATCAAGCCTTTACATCAGGGCTACTTTCTTGCTGTTAGTTGGTCGTCGCTTGGTAAGGAGAATTGTGACAGAATAAGGACTTTAAGGCTATACTATGGCTTGTGCTACTGATGGAGGATTGATGGAACTATATATGGGTGTGCCCCTGCAGGAGTGGATTAAGATTGGTCATCCGACTGGTCGCTACAGGTTATATGGTTGAGTGCATTGCTCCATCCGACGAACAAAAAATTTGCCAATTTTTGTGACATTATGAGATTCTGAAATAATACTGTATTTGAATACACGACAGAAGACCAATTCACAGCCCACAATGACTTTCACAGCTAGGTTGTTGAGTCCGTGGCTGAAAAGGTGTCTGTGGCGTGATTGAGTATGAGTGGGTGTGAGTGGATGAGAGTGGGTGTGTAACATTGGGTGGTTTTGGGTGGGGTCTGGAATGTGCCGGTTGGAATGCGGTGGCCATTTTGGACGTTATATTTCGGGTCCCCGCCCTGTATAGGAGGGGTAGGTTGATGGGAACTGTGGCCATCGCTCTTCCAATCATATACAGATTATAAATCTGTCATATTCTGATTTCAATTCATATTTTCTCTTTTCCCTTTTGTTTTCACGTCCTCTATTCTAATTTTTTATTCTTTCTCCAATTCCAAAGACAATTTTTTTGATATTTATTTTATTTTAGTTATTTCTATAATGTTTTTTTATTCATACAATCTTACCAAAAGGTTGTGCCTGTTTATATCTGGCCTCCTATCCAAATGTAGTTGTTGCATCTATATCAAATTCTCTTGTTGGACAAATAGTCCTTTGGAGTTCAATGTGTACTGAGTGTCTAGCTTCAATCTTACTTCGAGTATGTATTGGCTTATCGTATTTAGTCTCGTTATTCTGAAGGTCTAAAGTGTGCTTGATGGTCTAAAGTGAATTGCTGCTTAGATCGATTAGACGTATTATATTTCTGGTTTCCTCCCCAGTCCTCCTGAGTGGAAAGTCGCTGGACTTGATCAGCCGCTGAATTCTTTCTCAATTTCCTTGTATGGGATGATATACTCATTTAATTTCATAGGTTCATGTCTGACTATATTTTGTTGTCGTGTTCTCTTCAATTGGCTTTGCAGGTGTTACACATACGTCGGTATCCACAATGGCCCTCAATGGGTCAATAAAAGTCAGTGTAAGTGCTGTCAGTTCTGTCGGGTCGGTAGTGTCTGGGCGTTAGTACAGATAGTCTGCAGTACATACCACAGGTTTAGTTGCCAGTGTAACATTGGGGTTGCCTATTTCCTGAAGATGACTCCATAGTTCTGTCTAACTAAGACATCTGAACAAGATGTTAGGTGTAATAAAGTTAATAGACTTACCAGAACCTGAATGGTGACCATTTTGAATGGTGGATGGGGTGTCTTTGTTATTTTTAATTCTATGCGTCAAATTTCTGTTTTGGTTGTTATTTCCTTTGTTATTATTTCGTCTGTCATCGTGACTATTGTAACCCTTGTTGTTATCCCTTCTTGAATCGCGGTGATTTTTGTTGTCGTATTCTCTATCGTTATTGTGATCGCTGTTGCAGTCTTGATATCTTCCTCCTGATCTTGATCTAGATCCCTGATAACCTCGGTTGCCGGATCTGGATCTGGAGTCTGAGTAATAATCTCTATTTCTGCTTCTTGACTGGCGGTAGTCATTTCTGTTTTCATACCTGTCGTTTGACCTTCCGCGTCTGTTGTTATCGGGCTGTCTGTCATAATCATCTCGTCTAGATTCTCGAGGTTTATTGTTGTAATTCTGATCCCTTCTGTCATCTCCTATCGTCGTTATAATGACGGTTGTTGTCTCTTAAAGAGTTCCAGTCTTTCATCTGGATTAGTCTCTTTTCCTCTTTTCTCTTTGATTCAATAAATTTCAGTTGCGCTTCCTGTTGTAATTCTATTCTTACTGCTGCTCTTTCAACATCCTCTAAGGTTTTGATGCTTGTGTCAAAGCGCAGTAGGCTTGCCATTTCGTCTCCTAGACCCTTAATCATGGCTTCTAGCTTACCTGCTTTGTTCTGGTCACTGTTATTCAGTAGTATTTGCATTTCTGTGCAGTATTGTGAGATTGTTTCATCGGGTTGACGCTTTCTGTTTCTCCAGCCTTCCATGATGCTTTGTGGGGTCTCGCTCTTGAAGTGTGCGAGAAATTCAGCGTAGATGATTTCTGGATTGTCCAGCTTGTAATCGTCATCTCTGGCATCATTATTAAACCATGCTAGTGCCTTGCCATCTAGGCAACTTCTCAGTATGTTTCCGTGCTTCTTTTCATCTCCTTCTGCTATTGCCTTTAGATAGAATTTGAAATTCTTTATGAATGTGTTGGCATTCATAGCACCTGTCGTGTGTGAGAATTTTTCTGGTGGTTTGATATGGTTAGATATGCGGTTGTTGGTTGGTAGTGGTGCCGAGTTAGTGTGTATTACTACTCTATTTCCGTGTGCGTCGAAATATCCTTCAATAACGTTCTGTTGTCGGTATGGTGGTGGTTGACTATTTCGTTGGGGGTTTGGATGGCCTTGTGGATGACTGATCGGATCAGTTGTTTCTGATCTATTTCTAGGTCCTTGTTGATGATTTTCTCGCTTTCCAGGACTTCAACTCTGCTGGTTGGGACATCCTAGATTGCCATTTATGACTGGGGTACCTAGGTACACGTTGTAATACATAGCTTTTGGTGATGTGGTTGATTGTCTCTAAATCATCTTGCCGAGGCATAAAGGTTGTACATAGGTTCTGGGGCATTGCATTCCATCATTTCTAGCACTCTAGTCATCTTTTCCTCCAGTTTACCAATTTTGCCATTGATGGTGTTCACTTGAATGGTTGTGTTTTTGAGCTTTTCAGCCAGACGGGCAATGCTTGATCTGGTTGTATCAAACATTGATTTAGTTAGAGACCTTTCAATTTCTTGGTCTCCCATGATTCTGCTGTATAAGCTATCAATTATTGACTGTAAGTCAATATGTTTTTCTAGAATGGTTTCTCTCTGGCTGCATAGAGTTTGATGTATATTTTCTGATTGTGTGTTTTGACTTTTGATTGACGATTGCAGTTTTGAGCATTCCAACTTCATTTCGGCTCTGATCTTGTTGATTTGACTGTCAGTGTATTCAGTCAGGTGACTGTCTAGATCTCTGATTCTATCCTCCATGTTGGCTATTTCAGCGATTTCTGATTTCCTCCAGTTTAGCCTCTCTCTTCCTTCTTCTAAGGATAGGTTTGCATTGATGCCCTTTTCTGTATGTTGCCTTATGTGATTAAATTTAGCTTTTGCGCCTGTTCCTAGATTTATATAATCGTGCTCTGATAGTGTATCTACATTACCAATTGTTGGCAATCTTGCTGTATAATTGGTGTCTTTTGGTCTTGCGCCTGTGCCTATGTAGTTTGCATTGGCATTGGTTGTATTTGTATTTGATAATACGATTTCTGCTGCCAAATCACCTAATTTTCTTATCGTATCATCGTTTTCATTCGATAAATTGTTTGATACTGGCTGGTTATGTGCCGGATATATGGGCACGATACCTATGATAGAACTTGTGCTAGCATTTGTTTAGATATATGATGGTGTATTTACATCCTGTCTTTCTGGTGTTTCCTCAAAATCGATTGAACTGTCAATGTGGAGAGGGGTGTAATTTGTAATGGGGTATTGATTTTCCCTTTGGGATTGAAATTTACTCTGTAATTGGTTTTGGAGGTTTTGACCAAACGTGCGATCTGGTATTGGGGTTGAAGTGGGTGGTATAAATCTTTGTGGTAAAGGTGGTGCTGGATATTGGCTTTGTGTGTGTGGGAATATTGGTGAGGGTGTTGAAGATGCACTGTTTGTGTCTGATACAGTGTTTTCTTCGAGTTTGATTTCTTGTTCTGTCAATGTCATGTCTGCAGCTGTGCTGTTTGAGTTGTTATTGTCTATAATCTGTGAATTACCAAATTCTATGGGGCTGCTGTTAATGTCTAATTGTCGTTCATTTGTGTTAGTATCAAAATTTATAGTGGTACTTAGCTCATCGTGGTCCGACATCTGGTCATGTTGAATGATGGCCTCTCTTGTAGTGGTGTTGTCTTCAATAGTTTTTGGATAACCTGATACTTTCTTTTGTATGGAAACTCCTCTTTGTAATGTGTATCTGAGTCTACTTCTTCTCTCTAATTTTTCGTCTATATGGCTTTTGCGTTGTGCAATAGTGGTATTTCGAAGATTGTATCTTGAATTTTGATCATTCATAATTCATGAACGATATGTACTGAAAAAGACAGGGTTCTCCACCAAAATGTCGGATCGAGACATCCTTTTTAATACGATGATTCTCGATGACATTGATGAAGAGATAACTCAAGAACCCATAGATACGGTTTATATATCTTTATTGCATAGGCTTAACAATTGATGTTTCATGGTGAACAATACTTCTCGCTTGGCTTATGAGGTGATACACATTTCCATTGTGAGAGATTCCATACTCGATTTACAATATAATAAATAAGTCCTTCCGTGCCATGATAATGATCTCCATTGTGCACTCCGATATTACCGTAGGGAGTCTATGGTTTCAGGCTTGACATGCCTGTATATTAGTTAACCTATAGGGTGCAGCACATAATGCTGCATGGCTATGCTATTCTATGCCAGAAGGTGGCGCTGCACAACCTGCGTCCGAGCTGGGTGACCGTCAGGGCTGCTTCTGATTCTACTACTAGGGATATGGGTGTCCTTTCCCATGGGCTTGCTAGGTCTGGTTCATACTGGAATGAACAGGTCTATGGGCCTAACTATGGGATAACCCTGCATGATGGTTGTCATGCATGGCGGTTATCCTGTGTGGTGGGTGTCCTGCCTAATGGTTGTCCCTTGTATGTTCTTTGTGGTATTCTGGACTATTAGTGGTATGGTTTACATATAGTTGTTTTAGTGGGGTCTAATTGTACAGAAAGGTGAAATATGGGTGGTTAATAGGTAGAGGCGATAATTGTATAGGGATTACTATAGAGTGAGATTTATAATGAATTTAATGTATGTATTATGCTGACAACATGATGTTTTATTCATTGTACTTTACAATAACCCTTTACAGACAACATGATGTTTTATTAGTCATGCTATACAATAACCCCTTACAGGCAACATGATGTTTTATTAGTAATACTGTAACATTGTACATTGTATATAGCACATTGAACATATATGTCACTGTAAGCCTCAGGCTTTGCCTGTGACCTTAACCATTTGGATATTTTATATCCCTGCGTGAGGTATGCCAGTATATGGAGATAAGGGTTTTAGCAGGACAAGGTTATGGCAAGCCGTTTGAGAATTCTTTTGAAAAATAGGGTTTTTTCTCAGAAAAACCGTGTTTTTCTCATCAGAAACCATACCATTCTACCACAAACCATACTATTGTACCACAAACTATGCCAATTTGTGTTTTTCTGCGCCAGAAAAAAAAACATGTTTTTCTCTCTCCCTGCGCAATTCTCCCACCGTTTGGCATCCCATAGTCGCACCTCCGCTGGTTTCCATTCTTTTCTAAGTTCCGTGTTTGATAGAAGTCCTCCACGTGCCAAATGTTGGCTCATTCTACCCTGTTAGGAAGAGGAGCTGAGGCAAAGGAGAGACAAAATAACCAGATGCAGTAGATCACAAGAGAAGACATGGCTGCCATGTTGAACTACGTAGAAACTAGTGACAGCCAAGGCTAGAGATAACCATGCCAAACAAACTCAGTGAGTGAGTGAAAAACCATGTTTCTCTGGGAAAAATCGGGTTTTTCTGAGAAAAAACGTGTTTTTTGCCAGAAAGGCATAGTAAGACAAGAAAACCATACCAAACGGTCCTCAAAAACCATGCTTTTCTCAGAAAAACCATGTTTTACAAAGAACTATGCCTTTCTCTCGAAAAACATGCTTTTTTCTGGGAAAAACACGGTTGTTTATCTAAATTTTCCCCAAACGGCTTGCCATACAAGGTACCACAGCTAATGTCATAGAAGTAGTATATGGAGATAGGGGTTATTAGCAGGACATGGTTCCACGGCTAATGTCATAGAAGTAGTATATGGAGATGGGGGTTATTAGCAGGGCACGGTACCACAACTAATGTTATAAAGGTAGTATATGGAGATAAGGGATATTAGCAGGGCAAGGTACCACAACTAATGTCATAGAAGTAGTATATGGAGATGGGGGTTATTAGCAGGGCACGGTACCACAACTAATGTTATAAAGGTAGTATATGGAGATAAGGGATATTAGCAGGGCAAGGTACCACAGCTAATGTCATAGAAGTAGTATATGGAGATGGGGGTTATTAGCAGGGCATGGTACCACAACTAATGTTATAAAAGTAGTATATGGAGATAAGGGATATTAGCAGGGCAAGGTACCACAACTAATGTCATAGAAGTAGTATATGGAGATGGGGGTTATTAGCAGGGCACGGTACCACAACTAATGTTATAAAGGTAGTATATGGAGATAAGGGATATTAGCAGGGCAAGGTACCACAGCTAATGTCATAGAAGTAGTATATGGAGATAGGGGTTATTATCAGTACATGTACCACATACAATGTTGTTATAGAAATGGGGGTTATTAGAAGCATATGGTATCAGAGCTGATGATGGAACATAAGTTAACGTGCCCTCAGTGTGATATATGCAGAGACAGAAAAGCCACTTGTCCGTCGTGGGCTACAGGCTTTGTAATAGTGTTACCATCTAGCGTACAGTGAGAGCACTGGGGTCGCCTAGGGATTCCACAATCCAATGTACTTCCAGTAAACGTAAGTCTCTCTCTTCAAATAGACCATCTTATCACCTCAACTAAAGCCAGTTTTTTTTACCGCTTGGGTCTCTTAAAGTCTTTTGCCAGATAGTTCCCAATTTCCCAAAATACGATGTAGGGATATTTTACTTCAATTATATCTTTATGTATTTGATAGGCCTTTGTATGAGATGACTCATTCTTTGATATTCTTCACAGGGGCGTGCAGAATCTTTATTCTGGGAGTCAGGCTGTCTCACACTTCGTGCAGTCTCATAATACGAGTCACATGAGACAGTCTGCCTCCCACTCATGAAAGAACTGGTAGTTTGGACAGATTATCGGGAGTTTCTTGGTTTTCGTTTGATAGTTGGAAACTCGGTCAATTGGACTAAGATTAGCCATTGTGAGTCAGATGTGCCAACTAGGATTAGATCATATGTGCTAATTGTGATTTCTGCGTCCAATTCTCGGAAGGAATCCAACAATACCATGTGATAAACCTATCTAGCCTACTTAGGTTACGGGTAGTGGTAGGGCCTATCCAAATCAGCATGACAATCATCCAGACATGACACCATACCCATCGAATCAGCTCCATACATGCAACATGACGTGACTGACGGGGAATCACACGATTGCAAATGACATGAAACTTTGATAACGTTTTGAGGCCTAGGCCCTATCAAGGCATTATGATGTCCTGTCCACTTTAAAACAAAATGTGCTTAAATCCACACCAAGTACATGTGTGCATTTAATAGTTTGAATCCATGATATAGGCCCCAAAACATGTGATGTCTTGAAGAAAATATATATTTAGTCCAGCAGCCAGCTAGGTTGACCTTGCAAGAATACCCCCGAAGAGGTTATCAGGAAGTGATGTACTTTCAGAATCTTGATGATGTCAAGCTGACGTCGTTGAGCATTTTGAGAAATCCAAGATGGATGCCAATATGGCCATTAAAACTGTTTTAAATCATAGTTTTGTCAATTTTGATGGGATTTTCTTGTGTACCTCTAAATAAGGTTTTTTCTGGGTGACAACTTGATAAAAGGGGTCAGAACGACATTTAGATGAGTATCCAAAGATTCATACTGTTTCCATAACAACCGTTGTGTTGTTTTTAACACAAAATTCCTGTTTTAGGTTTTTTCTATCGAACACAAACAATTTTTAAAAACCTTTCTTCGGAAGTATATTTTAATCCTTCCAAAGAAATCCTCAAGGTATTTATTGGCCTCATTGGCCTGCTTTTAAGTGCAGTAGTTGCTTAGAAACAACATTTCATGCTGTTAATTTGCTTAACAACGCACATCTATATTCATAGTTTTGTCACATTTGATGTGATTTTCATGTGTAATACATGTACCACTAGATTGGGGTTTGTTTAGATGACAAAATTGATTTGATTAGTTAGGAAGACATTAAGATGGGTGTCCATGGACTCAAACTGTTTCCATGGCAACAAACATCCACATCTTTTATAGCCTTCCTTAGAAATACAACTGTCCCTTCTGATGTAATCCTCAAGTCATTTATCAATTGACATCATTGGCATGCTGTGAAGTGCAGTAGCTTCTTAGAATAGAAACAACTATTTGAGCCGTTCAATTGCTTAGTAATGCATAACATTATAGAGGAGCAGCACAGGGGGCCCTCTGGGGCCATTTAATTCGTAAGATTACTGATAGCTATAAGTTGTTTTTTTATGTTGTCCAATGTCTCTGGGTATGGAAAAGTGATGTTTGACCAATGAAAGCTCGTGCAGTCACTGAGAAATCTGCAATTCTTTACAACCATCTTTTGAAATTTCAGCCTCGTTTTTTGAGAGCTAAAATACACATTGGTCTACCTGTTCTGGCACTAATATTCATCTTACAACAATTCCAATGGTAGCTATCCCCCTAAATTGGACCCAACGATCACATTGCAGCTAACCATTTGTTGCTAGGACAGACGATTACCTAGGTGATTCTATACAACCATCTCTTGAAACAGGTGATTTTAGCTAGCAACGGACCCTTTCCGAGACAAAGAAAGACCTTTCATAGGAATGACTTACAGAATGGAGATCATGGCTATTGCTTCTCATTTTGGTATTGAGAAGGTCCATGCTATTGTAGAAAATGCAATATTGTACCAAAACACAGTGTGCTAATCGGGGAATGTAGAAAAAAAAATGATATAGCAAGTATAATGAAAACATGCAACTTTAGCATTATCTTCTATTGGAAAAATATTATTTACTGGATAATTGTAGTGTGTCTTATATCCTAAAAAACATCTGAGGCTTTCACTTTACTCCTAGAGTAGCTGATTGCCTAGCAACAACAAATTTACTTAGCAACCTATATTGACATAATGCATAATGCATATTGCATGTCCATATGAACTATCTACAAGCTACCAGATGAATGAATATATTGTTCTTCGATTATAAGTTCTCTTGAGCTTAAGCTTCCTGGTCTTTAATGAGTAATTTATTGGGAACAGGGGTCGATGGTGTTAAATTGTTATATCTTATTTTCTCTTTCTTGGGCTGTCCTCTATGTCTGTATGTCAATGCCCTTGTGTCTATCATATGTCATAATTGCCTACTCACATACCTCATTGTCCTTGTGTGTCTTATGTGCATGTATAAAATTCTATTGTTTGATGTAATGAATATCAAGTAACAGATGATGTGATGGTTTAAGTAGTTAAAATTGGAACTAATTGTAATATTGAGATTTTTGCTGCAAGCTGGACTTCGATTATCCACATTGTAATTTTGTGAGAAGTTCAAATAAACACTTTTTCAAACCTAAGAAAATTGAGAAGTATATTCATAAAAAGACATTTGGATTTGATGAGAATTAAGCATCCATGGACTCAATGTATTTGAAAACAATTATACCTCAAAATACCCCCCAAAACAGGAAATAATTATATTTTACAATTGTGCAGTTGGTTATTGTTAAGAAAGTACTAGCTTTTGCATAGCAAGTAGCCTACCAACTGACACACAGATGCTCCAGATATGAAAAGATATCCGCCTGGTATTCTAGTGATCACAGTTTTTTTTTTTACTAAAGACGCTATTGCTGGGCAAGAGACATCATGGGTGTATTGTTTGTAAACCAACCACATTCCAAGGACCATGTGATAGCAAGGTGTCACCACTTGCTAAACAAAAGCTAGCAAGGTTTAAGCAAGTGACAACTCTTTGAGTATTGAACAACTATCTGACACATTTCCTATTACTCCAGGGATATTTCTAACAAGATCTACTCAGTTCTGAATACATTGAGTCCAATGATGGTTAACTCTCTTCACAATAATACATATTTGTCTATGAACATGCTCCTCTGTATAAGTTGCTATGTAAATTTGTTGCTAAGGAATCACTGCCACACAAGTAGAGTAAAACCTCAGATGTATTCTCACTTCATCATTTCCAGGATATAAGACACACTACAATTGTCCAATAAAGAATATTTTGCCATTAGAGGATAATGCTGAAGTCACATGTTTTCATCATACTTGCTATAGGTCTATCTTTTTTTTCCTATATTTTCTGATCAGCACACTGTATTTTGGTACAATATTGCCTTTTATACAATTGCATGGAGCTTCTGAATAGCAAAATGAGAAACAGTATCCATGATCTCCATTCTGTAAGTCATTCCTAGGAATGGTCTTTCTTTGTCTCGGAAAGGGTCCGGTGCTAGCTAAAATCAGCTGTTGCTAGGTAGCCGCTTGTTCTAGCAACAAATGGTTGGCTCCAATGTGATCGTTGGGTCCAATTTAGGGGGGGTAGGTACCTTTGGAATTGTTGTAAGATGAATATTAGTGCCAGAACAGGGTGATCAATATGTATTTTAGCTCTTAAAAAAGAGGCTAAAATTTCAAGAGATGGTTGTATAGAATTGCAGATTTCTCAGTGACTGCACAAGCTTTCATTGGTCAAACATCACTTTTCCATACCCAGAGACATTGGATAACATAAAAAAACAACTTATAGCTATCAGTAATCTTACGAATCAAACTCCTAAAATATGGCTCTTTTGAAGGACTTGCTGCTCTACTATTATATCCCCAACGTTTCATCAATGATGGTGTTAACTCCATGGTTATAGCTCTGTACCAGGGGTTTTCAGGTCGGTTTGAAGGGCTGAGAAGACAATTTTAGTCAACTGATGTATGCCTGAACCATCACAATGCTTCACTTCATGGTTTGTTGTTTGAAGCTATTTGTTTTCCTGTTGTTTTATTAACAAACTCCTTTTCTTGAATTTTCATAGATATTCACTGGGCATTCATTTCTTCACTCCCTTCACTATTTAAATATACTACTGTGGGCAAGCACTTTTTGGACCATTTTCCCTTTGGCCACCTGGTAGTGTCTATTAAATTCTGGGGTCTACAATCTCCTTGACCCCTACCTAACTCTTCCAGGGCCCCTGGTGATCAGCTCTCATGTACCCCTTCCGGGGCCTCAGCTTCCTTAAGTCCCTTGTAGCACTCCTAGGGCCTCTGACACCTATCTCATGTACCCTCCCAGGGGCTCAGGTTCGTCAGGTGCCATGTGTACCCCTCCCAGGGCCTCAGGTCCCCGGAGTCACATGAAAGAAGCATGCACATTTGGTACATGGCTTTAAGGACATGGAAGAAGTTGGATTTGCAAAGATACCAGTGTTATCACTCATGACATGAACACTCTGACATACTTCTAGTGTAGCTTAACATTATGGCACAGTTTGTGATGATGTCATACGCTTCCTCATAATTCCATGTCTATCAATCTGGACACCCATTCTGCTATAGGTGAATTGCAAATTCACCCGTGCTTATTAGTCTGTGTTTGTGCTGAGTTCACTGGATATCAAGTTAATCAACTACACCTTGTTCTCCATAGCAGTCATACAGTCCTGGAGGGCACAGATCATTCAGCTGTGGGGAAATCCTATCCATAATTCTTTTGAAGCATCTTTCCATGATTGTACTCATCTTGTTATATCTATCAAATTTCAGATAAATATCACTGTATTTGATTAATCTTGTCTTGTTCGTGAACAGTAAAATTTCACCCCAGACATACAAAAGTGTGAAATTAAGGGGATTGGCAATTTCAAGTGTTGCAATTCTAGCATGTTGAACTCATTAGGGGATCTAGGGCTGCGCCACCAAAGGGAATTTTGAAAGAAATGAAAATTAATGATACTCAATAAATGGTCAAGTTCACATTTCATGTGTGAACTAGCTTCCAAAGAAAAGAATGGTTCATTACCATCTGCCGTATTCTCTCCATTTTTGGGGTGGGGCATACTCCCATTCCTAGGATGGGGGCATACACCTACCCCCTGGGTTCCCAGGTCTATCACCCCTGCCAGAGCAGAGCACATCCATCAATTATTGTGATATATGGTTTGCTAGTGTTAAGAGAAGCCTACAGGAGCTGCAAAATAGAGGTCTAAAATAATGTACATGGGCATGGAAAGTGGGGAGGGGGTAGGGGAGACCCAACTTTTGATCAATCCCTAATCTAAAAACAAGATGAATGATTGAATCTATTGAGGCAGAAAACCACTATTGGGGCAAAACCCCTACTCTTTTAAAAAGATAGCAAATGTTCTTTTATTTGCCTGATCCAATAGACAGGGCCAGAAAACCCATAGCCTTTGATCACTCAGACATGGTTCACTGAAGAGGAATGCCATGGCAGACAATGGGCGCATACATATGGACTAGGCCTCCCACATGCTCACCTTATGCCACAATAAACCTCAGGTTTCATACCAGTTTCCATGGAAACAGGATAAATCTCTGGACACCCATCTAAATGTGTTACCTACCAATCAAATCAAATTTTCACCCAGGGAAACCCCAATTTGGATTTATTACTCATGAAAAGGTATGTGGGTGTTTGATAGAAATATACCTAAACAGGTAATTTTGTATCAAAAACAACATACCAGTTGTTATGGAAACTGTATAACTCCCGGGATACTCGTCTAAATGTCTTTCTGACCCCTTTAATCAACTTGTCACCCAGAAAAACCCTGATTTAGAGGTATTACCCATGAAAATCCCATCAGAATTGAGAAAACTATGATTTAAAACAGTTTTAATGGCCACATTGGTAGCCATCTTGGATTCTCTCAAAATGCTCAACGATGTCAGCTTGACATTGTCAAGATTCTGAAAGAACATAACTTCAGAGGCGTAGGAAGCAAATCTTCATTGGGGGGACCAGGCGAGAGCACCGTCGCGATCACCTTGAATTGTCGGCTGATGCGTGATGGTGTCTATATAATGCGTATATAGAATTCATATAGAAAAGTAACTTTTGGTAAATTTTGGATCTGACTTTAGGCTCAGACCCCTATACAATTTTCAAAGTGTTCTATACCTGTTTGGAATGTGGAATGTTTGAAGTCTAAGGGAGAAATTCATGCCCCTATTGAAATGGTAAAAGCAAACAGGCTGTCAAAGAGTGAAGCTCGTCATGCTCCCGTTTTCTTTTGGGTCTCATGCCAGGTGTATAGAGTAGGATCGATTCACCTGTGTGCGAGTAATGAAGTGGCGACCTTTGTGAATGCTTTATTGCATGCCACTACTCAAGTCTATATTCAGTTAACATGCACGTCTATGGGGAAGCAGAGCCGCCAACTTACCTACTGTCCTAACCACCAACGCTGCAGGCAACTGCACAATACCGTTAAACCATACCCAATAAGGTCAAGCAGTCAGTTATACCTAATTGCTGATAATAACGATTACGTCAGTAAATAATGTGTTGATAGGAACATAAAACATGTCATATTGCATACACCTTCGCTCAGAGGCTTACCTAAGTTGCTTTCCAGACAATTGCCTGTAATGAGGCAATCCAAGAAACTATCTGTATTAACAAAGAAACAAATAGGGAGCAGCCAACTTGGATAGTTGTCTACTCAGTAACATGCTACACATAGAAGAACAACAGCTGTAAGATTCGCGTAAAACACGTAAACAAATTATAATGTGTTATGTGTTTCAATTGAATTCCGATTCATAATATGTTCTGGCCCGCGAGTGGGGTACTTCATACTTGAACAATCTTTGCGGGTTTATGTTGGAAATTCCTCGTCATCAAATAATGGCACTTTCATTCAGCGGACATGGAAGTAATTAAGGCCTCGCATGTGGAAGCAGGAAAAAAAGGTAGGTAACAGGGGGCATGTCGTATGGATAGATATAACTACGCGAACATACATGTCCTCTCTACATCCAATTGATAAAATAGGGCTACAAAAAGTATTTTGCAGCATAAAACTAGATCCATGCAGCTTTAATGGGTGGTTTGTCAAGAAGGCTTTTGATTTTGGAAGGAGTATAACATCACAATGCTGCCAGTTTACACATATTTGAATTGATAATGTGATATGTTATGCGATGAATACATCTAAGACAAAATCAGTCTACTTTCAGAAATTCAAAACCAACAATTTCTTTTTGTTCAAAGCCCTCTTTTTCTTGCAGCATGGGTCTGTGGTGTTCTTCTGTGGGAGGTCTATAGTTATCAACATTCAATAAGGATCAGACGTTGAGAGGGTCTTTGTCGTTGTAAGACGGGTCTGCCTTAGTTGGCAAACTACCAAGCACTTCATTTAGAGCCGACTTCCAATAACATTTCATATGGGCAACCTCAAAGAATGCGGCTCCAGCAAATGTCTCAGAAGTAGTATTCGTCTGTCAGCAATATGGACAGAGCCGAGGATATTCTCAATGGAAAGACGACTTGAGGCGATGCTTTTATTATAAATAGGGGCATGCATCTTTCATGGGGGCACTTTCCCTGATAGTGGAAGCATCAGCAAGGGGGTGAAATTCACGCGAAATAATTACAATAATCAAGTAATTATTCACAGACAAAGAAAAAGAGCACGATTAAAGGATTATATGGCAAGGCGTTTGGGACTACGTTGTACTGCAATGGTCCATCACGAAATACCTCTCACCTTTGGGCCTCCCCCAGGAATAATGTGCGAATTGTATCTTTTTTCTTGCTCCTTTAAGGGAAATGTTAACTTGATGTGCACTAGGAAATTAAAGGAATTCGACCCTGGAGAATGTCTGCTCAGACTTCTTAAATGGTAGTCCAAGCATGTCGGCCCGCTAGTGTACACCATGCATGGAGAGAAGCGCCTTGGAGATCGGCCTGTTTCCAGTCAGATACTTCCCTGAAGGTGGGCTCACGTGGATATATATATAGGCATATATGTTCATTATTATATACTTTAAAAGCCCATGTCATTTCAATCAGGTGCATGTGTATGGTATTTGCCATTCTCTGATAATATACTCAAAGGATATTCAACCATATCGGACGACATATCGGAACCGTAATGGTATTCAAAGGAAACCACGAGAAGATTACACATGGGAATGCATGAACAGATACCACCATACACATTCTGTCCACAATGGTAACTGCCCTGATACATGAACAGATACCACCATACACATTCTGTCCACAATGGTAACTGCCCTGATACATGAATAGATACCACCATACACATTCTGTCCACAATGGTAACTGCCCTGATACAGATGTGTCGATTGATACCAACCAAGTGCCGAAGGAATATTGCTTGAATAGAGGACATAGACAGCACAAACTATATATGGCGATGATGCTCAGTGACACACAAATTTTACATATAGAAATGATGTACCTCCACTTCCAGGCTAAAGAATTGCCTTGAGTAGAACCGAATCAGTCTTGATATAAAAAAAAGTACAACTGATTTAAAGAGTCTATGAGAGGATATCGAAGTTGTTAGGATGTACACGTCGTCCTTTGCCTACAGGAGGAGTAGATCAGACCTGGGGCCGCGTGGGGGTGGTGTGGTGCCCCACCACAGGGAGGGTCCAGATGTCTGTCACCAAGTTACCGTGTGGTTAAAGCCGATAGGGGGCAATGCTGTGCTGCCTGATATAGGCTCTCCTGGCCTTACCGATGACAAGTAAGTATAATATATATTCTTTTGTCTATGTTGTCCTGGGGTAGGTAATAACCCAGGGGCTTATTTCAAAACGGGCTTGCACCCCCCCAACCTGTAATATTAGCAAAATTTATGCCTGTCACAGTAGGCCCTACTAATGTGTGGCTACAACTATCTAAATAACCTGTACTATATGAGTATCTCTAACTTAATAGAGATACTCATGATTTGTTTCACTATTAATAAATAGGAATGAAATATGATAGCTCTGGGAACTAAGATTTAGTAATATTCTGAGGTTGTGGGCCTGGATGTCCCAGGGTAAAGAAAATAGTGAAGAATAGTGAATTAAAAAGAAGGCAAAGAGAAGCATATCTTCTTAGGGGTCCTTTTTTTCAATGCAGATTGATCTGATGAGTGCCTTGTAATTTCGTTTATCTCAATCTATACAATTTGCGTGTGCAAGCAGTGACGAAGTTCCGTGAAATTCGGTTGCCTTTGTCTCTGTCACACACACACACACACACACGTATATATATATATATATATATATATATATATATATATATATATATATATATAGTAGCGAAGTCGCTTCAAGTTGGCGACTTCTGCGGGACTTCGCGGGGCAGACTGGTTCGGTCCCGCACCACGAGGGGGCGCGCCGCCCGTGGCTAGTATATAATGAGCCGCGGGAAGGCCGCCGAGTCAGTCAATGCGGACCGATCCAGTCTCCCTAGCGAAGTTGGCTACAGGAACGACGCTTGATGATTACTATTATTGACTAATTAATGAGACCACTTTGTAACTGATGATTACAAGCCTTTTACTACTTCCATGAGAATATATGGGTGCCACTTTCCCTTACTACAGAACAACGTCTTAAGTCTTGTGTCCAACTTATCATTACAGTGGTGACAGCGGGTAACTTGGTAGAAAATTTTATCGTTTTCTCCTAAGGGAACCCACTGATTTGGATAGTTGGTCACGAAAATGGCGAGTACTAGCACATCTAGTGATGGTCTCACGAGAGAGGAGAGGGAGGAGATGATGGCGGGGCTGAGGGGGACGATAGTGCAGATCGAAGAAGAAGTCATGTTCTGGGTACCTCCGGGTCCCGCGGTCCCGCAAAGTCCCGCAGACCCGCAGGTCCCGCAGTCCCGCAGTCCCGCACTTTGCCGGGCCCGCAGTTATCGGAACCGACACTCTCCAGGGACAGGGTTCTCCCACCGCCTTCTGCTCGAACAGACCTGAAGGAACCACTGGGAAAATCGACATTACTTACTCCCAGTGTTGCTGGGGTCTCTGCCTTTGGGGGTTTCCTAGGTATGAACCCGAAGGAACAAGGGGGAGAAGGGCCGGAACCCCGTGCTAAACTGCTTTCTTTAAAGGGGGGTATGATCGGAGTGGAGGGTGGCCTCCAGCCGGCGGTTAGGAGTCTGGTACCTCAGGGGAAAGTCGGGGACTTTGTCCCGATGGGTGGACTTGGGGTGAATCGACTTTGGGAGCGGAGGGAACCGGTACCCCATTCCGGTCTACATCCCCAAATGGGGAGGTGGCCAGAGATGGTGGGTGGCCCCCCCCTCCTCCCCATCCAGAAAAAGAGGAAGAGCATCGTCTAGCAGCTGCGAGGCCCAAGGGTCACCCGGTGGTGTCCCCTCCCGGCTTTTATGAGCGAACTGTCGCAGCTGGGCAGGGCACCTGGCTGGGGAATTTGAGAGATAACTCGCCTTGGTCCGTGCCGGCGCCTCACGTCTCATAGTCATCCAGAGCTGGAGCGCATACGGAGGCCCCCTCACTGTTTGGGGGGTGCATGCGGACCTCGATGAAGAGAAACGATAGGCTTTGTGGGTCCAGCAATGGTGTCTAGGGGAAGAGAGACGACGGGAGGAGGCCCTTTTGGCCGTCCAGGAACAGGACCGACTGGCCCGAACCCAGCAGCTCCTATGAGCAGAGGAAAGGGAGAGGGAACGTGCCGAGGAAGAGGCGAGAAACAGTCGTCTCTCAGACGAGAAGGGGAGGGAGCTGGCGTCTCTGGCGGAGCAGATGGCCGAAATGTCGTCTGGTGAATTAGACCCTCAGTCGTCCTTAAATCCCGCTCCCCTGATCGACCCGACCGCCAGGGAACTTGTACCGGAAGGAGGGTCTGCTTTAGCTGAATGGAAGAGATCGGCGACTGAGCATGGACTGTGGCCACCGGCTCGCTCAGGGCCAACAGGGGACGCTAATTCCCTGGGAAGCCGTTTGACTAGTAATATGGGGGGAATGGTGGGTGAACCTCGCCCCCCCCTCATCGGTGCCTCGGTGCCTGTCAGCTGATGCCCTGAGGGAGTGGGGCCCCCGTGACAAGCTATCTAAGCCGATTTTTATGCCCCGGAAATTTGACGGCACTGGGCACCTACCTGAATACCTGTCACACTTCGACTTATGTAGAAGAGCCAACGGGTGGAATAACTCCGACGCGGGTGTTTTCCTCGGCCTCAGCTTGGCAGGGGTGGCTCGCCGTCTGATAGCTGGCATTGAGACTGGGACAGAGACTGGTTACCTAAAGTTGAGGCAAGCGCTGATAAACCGTTTCCAGCCCCCCAATCAAAGCACGGTGTACAAGGCAAAACTGCCGGCGTTAGAGCGAGCAAAAGGTACTTGCCTGCAGTTGCACGCCGAGGAGATACAAAGGTATATGCGCTTAGCATACCCTTGCGCCGATGAGTCCACGGTGGACATCATGTGTAAGGATCGCTTCATAGAGAGCCTCCCAGAAGAACGGCTGTGGCAGTGGATCTATCAGGCTATGCCAGATGACCTGTTTGGCACCATCCAAGTAGCCTTGCACGCAGAGGCGTGCCTGCGGTTAGGAGGGGGCGATCGCGGTGCTGCAGCAGCTCACACGTCCTCGACAACGATGGCAGAGGAACTGGCTGCCTTGAGAAAGGATGTGAAGGAGGGTCAGGCCCGCTCCGAGGCCTCACAGGCTCGCACCGACGCGGCTCTTAAGAAGATAATAAGAGGAGGGACTCAACTAGAAGCAGGTCACCCGTCCTTTCTTTCCATTGCGCTAAGGAGGGTCACTTCTGGCGCGATTGCTCGGAATGGAAGGCTAAGCTTCAGGAGATGGAGAGACAGGGCCGTAAGGTCGTCGATGGAAAGCCGGCGGAAAACTAGACTCGGTCCTGACTGACTCCCAAGTCAGGGCGGAGGAGGAGTTGATAGAATCGACTGTTACTGAAGTAAAGAGGCGACTCGAAATGGGAGGAGCGGGTCTCCTGGTTGAGGGAACCATCGAGAGTAGACCAGTCCAGTGTTCGGTGGACACCGTTGCTACTGTGAATTTGGTGTCTCTAGCCTGGTGGCAGAAGAACGGGAGTGAGAGGGAGCTCCCCCCTTCCCAGGAACGAGTGTACTCTGTAGAAGGCCGACTGATGCAGTTGCGGGGGCGATGGGAGACAGCGCTATCCTTGGCTGCGGGGGCCTGGCCCATGTAGCTGACATGCTGACTGAAGCGATCCTAGGATCTAACTTCCTCTGTAAGGCTTGCATGATGGTCAACATGGCGGGGGAGCGACTGGTTCTTCCTGCCTCTCTGGTGGTTATCCCAAGTGCCACACTGGCCTGCAGGATAGTCAGCCGGAACACCACAGTCCTAGCCTCGGGATCCGAGACAGTCGTCAATGGCTACGTGGTGGGATCGTGGGACAGTACAAACCTGGGCCTGGTGGAGGGCCTATGGGAAAAGGAGGACAAGAGAGGAATCCTAGTGGGGAGAGGCCTAATAGATCCACGTGAGCAGGTGGTTCCGCTGCGACTATTCAATCCGGGGCAGGACCGTGTCATGGTCTACCGGGATATGGAGCTGGCCACCGTAGAAGAAGTGGGCTAGGTCCCCGCAGAGGAGCGAGGGAACGCTCCATCTCATTGCCAGGTGATTACTCCAGAGGACCCCAGAGTCAAGCCAGTAGTGCAATCTCTGGTGAGTGGGGTAGACGGCAAGGAACGAGAGCAGTTGGAGGAGTTACAGCGCTCCCACGCTGGCGCGTTCCAACTGGAGTCGGGAGACATAGGCCGTGCTAACCTAGTGGAACACCACATCAGGACAGACAGCCATCCGCCTATAAAACAGCCACCACGACGACTGGCCCCCCATCGTAGGGGCCTGGTGGATGCAGAAGTGGACAAAATGCTTGATGCGGGGACTATTGAGCCAGCAGAGGGGCCATGGGCGTCTCCAGTAGTCCTGGTAAGAAAGAAAGACGGATCAATGCGCTTCTGCTTTGATTACAGGCGACTCAATAAGGCAACGGTGAAGGACACCTACCCTCTACCGCGCATAGACGATAGCCTGGATACACTGGCCGGATCCGAGTGGTTCTCGACCATGGATCTGGTCAGTGGATACTGGCAGGTTGCCATGGCTCCGGAGGATAGGGAAAAGAGGGCTTTCGCCACCCATCGGGGATTGTACCAGTTTACGGTAATGCCCTTTGGGCTCTTCAATGCCCCTGGCACTTTCGAGCGTCTGATGGAGGTTGCCATACGGGGGCTTCAGTGGAGCTCCTACCTGGTATACCTCGACGATATCCTCGTCTTTTCCCGGACGTTCTCCGAGCACCTGGCGAGGTTGGGAGAGGTGCTGACCCGACTCCAGGAGGCGCGATTGAAAGTGAAACCGACTAAGTGCTGGCTGGCCAGGAGGGAGGTGTCCTTTCTGGGCCATGTAGTGAGTCGAGAAGGCATTGCCACAGATCCTAAGAAGGTGGAAGCAGTACGCGACTGGCCTACACCCTCATCGCTCACCGAAGTACCGGAGTTTCCTCGGCTTGGCTGGTTATTATCGGGCTTTCATTCCTGGCTTTGCTACCCTGTCAAAACCACTCGCCACCCTGGCGGACAATAGCAGAATCTTCCGCTGGGACAGCGACTGCGAGACCGCTTTTAGTCGGATAAAACAGTTGCTCATGGAGTCGCCTATTCTTGGATAACCACAGGAAGAAGGCCAAGTAGTCCTCAACACTGATGCCTCCGACATGGGCTTAGGTGCCATACTATCACAGGAGCAGAGCAAGAGGGAGGTGGTCCTGTCCTACGGAAGTTGTACACTCACCAAAACGGAACGCAATTACTGCGTGACTCGGCGAGAACTACTTGCAGTTATCTTCGGGCTGAAGAAATTCCGCCATTACCTGTTGGGCCGGCGCGTATTGATTTGGACCGACCATGCGGCTTTGAAATGGGTCATGTCGTTCAAGGGTCAGATAGCACTCTGGCTGCAGGTGATGGACATGTTTGACTTTTCAGTGGAACATCATCCCGGGAGCCGTCAGGGTAACGCGGACAGTCTCTCGTGCATCCCCTGCCGCCAGTGTGGCCGCTCAGAAGAAGAGGGAGAGGATGCTACTGCCTCAATGAACCACTTCTTCGCCATCACCTGCCAAGGTGCCACCGATCCCGACCGGATGAGGTACAAGCTGAATGGCGAACAAATCAAAGGGAGGATCCCCTACTTACCCTGGTGATATCCAACGTCTTGAAATGGGTCCCTTCCCACCTACCCCCGAGCCACGCGTCAAGAAGTATATCTTAGTCATGATTGACTATATGACCAAGTGGGCGGAGGTGGTCCCTCTCCCAGACCAAGAGGCCGCCACTGTGGGCCGGGCATTTGTAGAAACTGTCGTCTGTACGCACGGCCCTCCAGCTACTCTTCACTCCGATCAGGGGAGGAATTTTCAAAGCCACTTGTTCTGGGAGGCGGTTTGACTTTTGGGCATCATCCAGACCCGCACGTGCGCCTTCAACGGATGGTCTCGTGGAAAGGAGCAATAGGACCATCGAAGCCCTGTTGTCCGCTGTGGTAGTTCGGGACCAATCCGATTGGGACCTCCAGCTCCTGTTTGTAATGGCTGCCTACCGCGGTTCCGCTCACTCTTCCACGGGTGTCTCTCCCAACATGATGATGTTGGGGAGGGAAACCATGGTCCCACTCACGGTTTTGTAACCAGAGGAGGAGGAGAGGTTGGGGGAAGGGGCGGAGGGCTACGTGGCACGCCTTCGACGGTCTATGGCATCTGCACACGAGGTGGCCTTGGGCCACCTGGGTACCTCGGTGGCGCGGCAGGAGAGAAATTACAATCTTCACGCAAAAGAGAGAACGATTACGGTCGGATCCACCGTCTATTACCTACACCCCATAAAGAGAAAAGGGGTCAGCCCGAAACTGCAACGGTTTTGGACCGGTCCCTGGGAGGTTACCCATCACCTGGCCGGTGCCGTCTACGAGATTCGCATGGGAAGAAAGTTGAAGATAGTACATTGCGACTCCCTGAAGGAGGTGTCACCCCCCCAGAAGGGGTACATCCACTGCCCACGCGGCCGACCCAGAGGAGCCTACTGCCCCCCCACCCCCGAGGGGGAGGGAGAGGCCTACGTTTGGACGATAGGAAAGGCCCCCCGGGGGGTCCATGGGAGGGTGGGGATACTGTCTTGTACCGCTCACCCGTCAGGAAGGGCAGGTTGGGAAAAGACCCTAACATGACTGTAAAAAAACAAAGAAATTGGCATCATACGTCATTCCTCGGGTAAACAAAAGCGTCGAGAAGCGGAAGCTATCGCCGGGTCCCGCCGCGGATCAACTGCGGGGTCGCAAAAAGGGTAAACAACAGAGTCCCGCAACGGCTGAAACCGCGGGGGGAGTAAAGCGGAACAGCCGTCCCGCTGCAGCCCCAGAATTTCGTCTAGAACCACTAAATCTTCGTCCCCGAGGCCTCGGGTGAGTTCGGAAGGTAGCACAGAAGCCGGAGATCGCCGAAAGGTGGCCAGAGGGGGGCCCCTGGAACAGCCTGGTCCCGCAGCCCCCACAGTCCCGCAAGGTCCCGCAGTCCCGCCGATGCCCGCACAGAGTCATGGAGGGGTCCAGCGTACCGTGCGACATTTGTGGAGCTGATTTTTCGCAAAAGCAAGCCATGACGAGACCACCCCTGGGTTAGAGACAGTAGGCAGATGCCCAGACCCCGGGTGGTGCCCAGACTCGCTCAGTCTTTTCCTTCCCCAAGGAAGAAAGCAGCCATCCGTCTAAGAAAGGCCCCCCACCACAGGCGAGTCCCCCTCGTTCTCGCCTAGGTAAGAGCGGTGACTTTGGCGCCAGCCTGTCTATCAGCCTGGGGTCTGCCGGATCACCTGTTCTAACGCCGGCCAAATTACTACCAGAGGCTAAGAAGGAGGCCAAGCATAACAGGAGAAAGGAGCGAGTACCTCGGTGGGCTCGACTCTGCCGACTCGCCCCTCCCCTAGGAGCTCCAGCTTGGCAGGAGAGAGCGCCCGGCGCTGTCTCAGCTCCAGTTCACCCAGGGGGCGCAAACGCGAGAGAACCATGGAGGCTCCTGTTCTCCCCTCAACAACCCCCAAAGCAGCAGAGAAGGGTCACGTGGCTCCCCAGGAGGAAACTAGGCCAGACCCCCCCCTCGGTACCGACTACGACCCCACCCCCTGCTGTGGCCCCCCAGATGATACCCCCTGCCACTACAGCATTACCAGCTCGTACCCTGGTCAGCTGGGGCCCCTCAGACATCACCACCACCGCCCCCGTCAGTAAGGAGATGATCATGTCCCTAGGGTCAGCTTACGTCGCGGAAGGAGTTACTCGGGAGGACATGGCTAAGAGAATGTGGGAGCTGCTAACCATGTGGGGTATGGCAGCCGCAGCGCCCGCAGCCACCCCTGATAAGGCCACCTCGACAACCACTTCTCTGCCTACGATTGCCTCCCAGACCCCGGTTGTGCCTGTCGCCATAGAGACAGAGACTCCCGGGGCCACAGCTACCTCGACTGCCCCAGTTGGCCAGGTCCAGTATAAAAGTGTGTCTCTGTCATCCAAGGAGGAACCCGAACGAAGTGTGGTCAACAGAGAGAGGAGGTGGATTTAAGGCCCCGGCTAGGACGGGGGGCTCATACCGAGTCGACACCTCAGAAGCCGGCAACCGCAGACCTTCCATCGGTGGTATGGTCCGCAGGGGACCCCGACACGGCAGCAGAGCCCGACCTCGCACCCGAGATGGTGGGAGAGGGAACCCATACGGGGTCAATGCCTCCAGGGACCACCACGTCAGTGCCGGGGGCCCCAGTACCCCGGTTGGCTCAGGGGGAGGTCTCCATCCCTGCAAACGACACATCTGCTGATGCTAACCAGGCTGGATTATCCTCAACCCCTTTTGGACATGACTTCTCCGTCATGTCCCGTCGACGTCCGACGCTCCTGCGACTAGTGACTCTCTCCCTGTGAGCATCTCACCGGCCACCATGGGGGGTGTCGAACTACAGCGGGTCGGGAAGAAGGAGGCCGCGGTGGCCGTGCGTAACTTGCTGGCGACCCGGATCCCGGTGGAACTGGTCCCGACTGTGATCACCCTTACGCAGGAGTAGGTCGGGGAGCTGGGGCGCATCTGGGACCAGGCCAGCCCAGTGGAATTAGTACGTCTGACACCGGTGGTTTCTATGGCTACACAGACCGAGACCGAGACCACCCGACCAGCCGCCTAGGCCGACGCCGAGGTTCCAGCTTCCCAGTGGCCGGGCGGGGAGATTCTACCAGAGGAGAGGGCCGCACTGGAAGCTCTACCCCTTACCACCTTGTCTACCCCTAAAGACGCGGCTCTGCCCCTCTGATGAAGAAGGCGGGAACCCCCTCCCCCCGGAATGGGAGTCCCCCCCAACTTTGCCGCGACGTCGCCCGAGGGAGATGGGCCAGAGTCGCCGCCACGCTGCTGACGGAGAGAAGCCCCCACCGGCTCCAGGAGTTAGATCGCCTCCCCCTGTGCCCCCCACCTGGTCATCTTTCCGCCGCACACCCCCCAGCACCAGGAGGCGCTGTCGCTCCCCGGTGACCACTGTGCCGCCAGCGTGGTCTCCGTTCATGCTGATGCCCTGGTGGCATGTTAAGGGGCGGAACCCCGACCCTTTGGAGCGGTGGGCGGCATACATGATCCCCCCGGGATTTGGGCCCTGGGTATGGGGCTATAACCGGAGACCTGGACAGTCACTTAAAGATTCATGACAGGAACACGTACACTCTGTCCAACACAACCTCCATGACGTATCGGCGTGCAGTCCCTCTTCGCCCACCCACCTCGGCAGCGCAGGGGGGACCCAACCAGCCAGCTCGGCGCCATCCAGCACCCTTGTCAGCTCAAGGAGCTCCAGACCAGTCTGCGCCCACAGCCACTCAGACTACAGCCGCCCTGGGTGACCGGGAACCCCCCGCCGTGGACGAGGAGGATGCGAGCCGCACGTCTCACCCGCAGGACCCCCCCCCACCAGTAATTGAGGTGGGGAGGGGGATAGATTATTATCACCTTAGATCGCCTATGTTGACAAATCGCCTAGGTCAGCCTGCAATATATCAGGCTGGGCCGTCGTTCGTTACCTGTCGAGTTATTCGCCTTACTGTAATTAGGCTCACAAGCCCCCAGGTTCGGCCTACACTCGCTGGGGCTGTTGCCCCCAAGGAGAGACTCTTTGTGACCAGTGTGGTCCCAGTGTTAGTATTAGCGTTTGTATTCATGTATGCGACTTGTGTAACCCTTCAGACTATGTGGGCCTGGGTGGCCATAGCAGCAGTGTTGGCTGCCGAGTTAGTTTTTGTAGACGCGAAGAGTGTCGTCATAGCGACTAAGTTTACCGGTGGAGTCATAGCAGCGGTGTTTGCTGCAGAGCTGTTTCCGACTTATACGACTGTTGTTGCCATAGCAACTATGTTTACCTGTGTGGTCATGGCAGTGGTGTTTGCTGCGAAGTTAGTTATTACTTGTGCGACTGTGGTTACCATGGAGACCATATTCTTGAAGACGTTAGCGATCCTTTGCATGATGTTGTACAACTGGGGAGCTAGCCTACTGCATAACCAAGTTCGCCCTATTGTCGCCTGTTCCTTGTTCTACTGTAGGATGTTGGGGGTAGTTAACCGAGTTACCATGGGGACCAATTTGACTATGGCTGTTCTTGTCCTTGAGTGGACCGCCGTGGGAGTTCTGCAGGGCTATTTAAGTTAGGAGATTCATATAGCATAGCCCTACTCAGTAGTTGGCGTATAGGGGCGCCCTCTTGCGAGTATATTGATTATGATAGATCACACTCTCCCCTCTTGTTTTGATGTATAGAGTTTGGATTAAAGGGGGAAGAGTGTAGCGAAGTCGCTTCGAGTTGGTGACTTCTGCGGGACTTCACGGGGCAGACTGGTTCGGTCCCACGAGTCAGTCAACCTGGACTGGTCGCTAGGTGCGGACCGATCCAGTCTCCCTAACGAAGTTGTCAACAGGAACGACGCTTCATGATTGCTATTATTGACTAATTAATGAGACCACTTTGTAACTGATGATTACACGCCTTTTATTACTTCCATGAGAATATATGGGTGCCACTTTCCCTTACTACAGAACAACGTCTTAAGTCTTGTTTCCAACTTATCATTCAAATATATATATATATATATACATATATATATATATATATATATATATATATATATATATATATATATATATACACACACATGTATTTGATGAACATCCCATCGTAATTATCAATCATATTGGGGGTTTATTACCGAATATCATACATGCATAGATGTCTTATTCATAAGAGTTGTGCAAGTTGTTAAATATACTGGTGGCAGACCCCAACTTGCCTCATCAGTGGGTTGCTAATTCATTACGCCCCTGGCTACACGCTCTGTGCCTGAAGGTCGAATCCCTCAAGGCGATCTAGGGCTCAAATATCTCTGCGAGAGAGAGAGAGAGAGAGAGAGAGAGAGAGAGAGAGAGAGAGAGAGAGAGAGAGAGAGAGAAGACAGAAAACACAGGAAGAGGAGAGTTATGGTCGGGGTTATGATACAGCTGTACAGGGCGATGCAGGTAGTAAGGAGGATGAGGGAAACAGTGAATGGTGGCGTACCTACTCCTGCCAAATGTGTCTTCCCCGACCTCTCTTTGCCTTCCTCTCAGCCCCATTTGTCCTGAACGGAAACGTGGTAGGGGGAGGGAGCACGGCCAGGTAGGATATGACGTTTGGGAAATGATGTGGATGGAGGAGAGGAGAGAATAGAGATGCCATGGCAGCTACAGCTAGGCCAATAGCCGTTTGTAAGCATTAATAATTATTGTGTGGGTAAGCCTGACCAATCTTAAAGACAAACGCTACAGGCTGACCAATGCTAGATCTTCTATTGGTAATCACAAATAACTCTGGGTAGTATTACTTTGATATATAAAGAATAGGAAAATGCAAAGAAATCCCTATGTCACCATGCTTATTTTCATTTTATGACCATTTAATTGAAAATGCCTAAACTATAGAAATGAATGGGGATATTATTTTTTTCATATTTTGCATCATATTGAATGACCTTCTATTGATTCATCCACAAGACTCTCTGAATATAAGATGGAGCAGGTTAGGTCTAAGACTTAAAGACCCGAGTTTTTAATGCAATTTTCAATGCTATTTTCAATTCAATTTTCAATATTCAATCAGATATTGACAAATAATGAGTGATAACTGACACATGTTGATGAACTGCAGACAAATAATGAGCAATTACCAACATGACATTGTATTGAATAATTGCTGACAAATAGTGCATTATTACTGATATATTTTTACTAACTAATGACAAATAGTGAGTAATTACTAACATATATTGACTAACTGCTGACAAAAAGTGAGTAATTACTAACATACATTGACTAATCGCTGACAAATAGTGCATTATTACTGACATATTTGCTGAGAATGCATCATGCCATCCATAAAGTGTTAACTATGCATCAATACATCCTGCCATCCATAAAGGGTTAGATGTGCATCAATGCATCATGCCATTCATAAAGGGTTAACTGTGCATCAATGCATTGTGACATCCATAAAGTGTTAACTGTGCATCAATGCATCATGCCATCCATAAAGGTTTAACTGTGCATCAATGCATCATGCCATCCATAAAGGGTTAACTTTTTACAGTGTAGGGAGGGGGGTCATGGTCCAGCGTCGGCTATATACAGGCTATCAAAGAGGCAGTGGTCCGTGCTACTCCAACATATATACCAGCAAATGCTGTGTTGGGGTAGACCTCCTATAAATCAACCAATATTAAAGCAGTGACTGTGGGGAAACATTTACATGTAGTAAGACCAAATATATATATATATATATATATATATATATATATATATATATATATATATATATATATATATATATATAATGAAGTGCATATATACCTGTATATATTATGCAAATATAACCACCAATATCAATGTCCATACAACAAAAATGAAGCCAATTTAAGAGGACACCTTCAGATCAATGGGCAATGGTTGATTTATGGTGCACATTACCCCTTTCCGCAAAAACCTTCGGCGAAAATATGTACAGTAGAAGTAGACCCGAGGTCGAACCTCGGGTCTAATAAAGGACATCTTTAGGATGATTTTAAAAGAAGAAAAATGGGGGGTCACCATTGAAATGAAAAAGTTTTGAAAAATATTAATTTTCCCTTAACTATAGGGTCCTATGGGAATTCAAATGGCAAATAGACATCTTAAACTTGTCTATAGTGATCAGAAATGCACTGGAAAAAAATTGTAGAGGTAAACTGATCCACTTAGATTGAGAAAAATCATTAAAATTGTATAACTGGTGAGTTCTGATTTCTGCCATCACGAAGTAAGAACGGCTAAGATGTAACAATGATTAGTGGCGGATCCATGATTTGGAAATGGAAGGGGCGCGGCCCAAAGGAGGGGGCGCACCCCCTACTTTTGGGCAAATTTTGGGATCCAAAATATGTAGTTATACTCTTAAGTACCCCGCCCCCCTCTTAATCCGCCACTGATTGATTCAATGTCTACTTTTTCATATTGTTCCAAGGTCAGGGAATGATGACAATGTTCTCAATGGCATTAGCCCAATGATTACATCCTTGTATATCCTTGCTATCTGGCATATGACGTTACCTTTGTCGGGCACCTGTGCAGTACTATCAGAATGCTCTAGCCTAGACCTGCCTGGTTCATTTAATCTCTAACAAGCTGAGTTCTGAAAGAGTGCTTAGAGGCTAAGTCTGTCACTTGGCCATAACCAGATCTTATTACCCCAAACCTTGTCCACAAGCTTCCTTTATCGTATTGTCTCCGTAACCGTGTTGGTGGTAGGCTATATTATAAGTGTAAGCCGAGGTGTTAGCTTATGGTACTGGAGGAACGGCCATGAAGGACCACCTCTACTCAGGCACAAAACCATTTCCTAAATAATGGTTCTGCGTCAAACCACATATTTCTCTGGGTGATTTAGGGAAATGACCTGAGCCCAATTAAGTAGGTCCTTTTAGAGACTTGGGGCTGTGTGTGTTGGTGTCGGTGTACGTCTATAGTCACTTTGTGTGTAGGTTTGTCGCTGTTTGTCACATAGGGGAATGCCAGGTCAGCACTTACTGGAGAACTAGAGGTGTGATAAATTATCCTACATATTCTCTATTGATAGCAGCCTGTAGCTGTTCAGCATTAAGTGTCACGGATACCTTGACGTTACAGCTCTAATTGCCTTATTGGCAGCATTTTACAATGGTGATACATGATGTGTCAGACCTGGGATATACCAAATACTTGTATGAGTTTATCAGATGTCGGACCCAGACCGTAATATGGTAAGTGTTTTACCGACTCTCTTTCACTTATATACATATACATGTGCGCCCACCATCTTTTAATTAAGAGTAAAGTCTTAACTCTTAACACTGTACAAAATGTATATTCCTTTATGAAGTGGTTCGTTCCACTGAAGATTATTCAGCCACTGATATTGGTCTTTATCTGATAAAAAGATCCCCTTTTGTTAGATACAGACCGTTTTGTCAGATAAAGACCTCACAGCCCCTCTTTTTTTTATATTGAGGGAGGAGGCAGAGTTTTAGAGTGATGGGTAGATATAGGGCCTCCCCATTTCTTAATCGTTAACATAATTGCCTCATCACTTTTTCTACTGCAACACATTTTATTGTCAAAAATGGGAAGAAATTCTGTATTAGATTCTTTTCTCTTTGCTCTCCCAACGTTTGCCCGGAAATCCCTAAGTTCAAATTACCGCAATGATATTGCCATATACTGTGGCGCCCCCTCCCTACAAAATGTAGCCATGACGTAGAGCTGCAGTACTTGTTGCAGTGGCAGTATACATGTAGTTGGACCAAGCCGCGTCTTTGCTCCTCCCCTGCTCTGTGAGCTGCTCCTGGATAATTGAGCAGTCTGAGCAGCTCCCCTGGTCCCGCCTGGGTACAGACCGAGACAAACAGGCCAAATGCCCGTGTTCATGCACCATCAAGTGATAATAATAAGCCTTTACACCATAGAGGGGGATGTGCACATTATCAACAGGATCTTAAACAATAATTGACGCGCCTAGACGTTGTACACAGGCAGTCCATGTACTTTGTGTACACACCCTAGGTTGATGAAGGGTGAATGCGCTACACACCACTGACAGTTATAATATAGTACTATGGAGGCAGATACCACTACCTCTCACACTCCTATATCAGTGAGACCTACTACATAGAGGATGTGTGGGTGGTAGGTGCTTCATGGTGCAGTATTATCAGAGTACAGGAGGAGTGACAGGGACCAGACCCTGGAGGCCACAGAAGCAGTGCCCTACAGGTGGTAGAGGAGGAGACTACATGTACATATCAAGATGTGGGACGTACAGGTAGACCTGCATGCTGGCAGGGAGTGTGCCACTCCAGTACCTGGCTATATGAGGTCCACCCTCAGCACCCCTGGACCCTGTGCACGGTAGATATTATATTTACACTTAGCTACTATTTGACACTTATTAACCGACTTGATTGCCAAGTGTCGTTTTAAACGTTTCATAGCTAAATAATGTTTTGTTTTATTACGTTCATTTGTCGTCGTGATGCCTTCACGAATGCAACTGCCGGTAATGCACCTGCCTGGCATTTTAAAACAACTGATGGACCGGCCCCATACAAACTCTATACTGGGAATAATATTATATCCATCCATTTGCAGTGTTATTGAGGGCTACCCTGGGAAATAAGACATATCCATGGGTCCCAGACACTGCCAACACTGCATTTTTTTTGCATCATGACCCCACAAAAACCATTGCTTTCAAAAAGGCAACAATGGCCTCGCATGATTTGAAAACAATTAGCACATGCAGAGGTACTTTGTTGAGGATCCGTCAAAGTAGCTTTTACCACAAGGCAAATTGCTCCATTCTACATATACCATGGCTTTTGGTCCTTCTGGAAAGACAGCGTGTAAACGCGCGGAGGGATACTGAACTTAATGTTGCAAAGAACAATCATATTTATATTCTGCCCCTTGTTTTCTTTTAACGACATTCATGTGAATATGATTATAAAAAGAAACTTAACCTGGGTAACAGTTGGTGGTCAGTCGGGAGTAGTTTTGAGAAGATCAGAGGTAAGAGATAAGATAAGGGTCCAATTGAGGCCTTCTACTCCTGGCCCCCGGTTTACAAATCTCTCTATTTTTTCTTAAAGAGGTAGTTTCTATTACTAAATAGGCTGATTCTTTTTTCTATATTTCATCAAGTCATTTCCTGATTTGTTTTAGATTTTCTTATAACTTTTCAATGATTTTGTGACTGAGAATTTTCTCAGAGGTTTAGAGCCCCACTGCCTCTGCCCACATCACGCTCCCGGCTGGGGAGGTTTCAGATACGACTGACCTAGGCCTGGTAAGTTTGCATGGCACTACATGTTTGTCCTTTGCCTGCATGGCTATATCATGGCATGGGTTTGGCCCCAGGTATTGGCATTAGAGTGATGGGGGTTCGGTATCGATTACCTTCCATTGTCTAGTCTAAACAGACACTTATTTATTAACGAACTTACTATTTCCACATGCAATTGGAGGGTAGTAATTTATCCCAGATAGGATCTATAAAATATTGGTCACAAACAGGTATACCGAAAAGGTACCATGGGCTAGTGTGGTTTAGGTTACGTCGTGATTGGTAGGAAAAGCTGGGGTAGGCTAGGTAGGTCAGGTGTCAGGTTTCTTTTTCTCAAACGATGGTTCTTTTGATTCTTGGACTGCGTTTCGTCGATTAGCAAACAACAACAGAGATGAGATTTCAGGTACTGTGGTACATTCGCCGAGGGCCCATTGTCCGCTTTCTGTGTCTTTCTTCAGTGTATCATTACAAAAGGGGAGAGCAGTGCATCAGGCATAGGATCTCAATGTAAACTATATATATATATATATATATATATATATATATATATATATATATATATATATATATATATAGTTTTGGGTTTTCAAATTCTGTGCAGTAGAGAAATCACCCTCGTTGTAGATGGTAATTCCATCTATGCAGCGCAGTATATCTCATGATTAGAATACAGTAGTTATTTATATTTAAGAAACATTAGCCAAATGATCAATATCATCTTTTAGTAAACGCTTTATCCCTTCATTGCCAACAAACTTTGGGAGTTGGGATGAACTATCTGATATTCATAATGATGAATTACATCATCGAGAGTGACATTCCTCTCAATTTCATGTACCTTCAATCTTAAGCAAAGATCTCGAGGGGAACTTGGGGTTTAAACAATTAAACAAATGATAAAAAAATAATTTCCTCAAAAAAAGCTAAAGTCCCCTTTATTTTATTATCTTTGTCCACCACTATGTGGGAATAGCTCAATTATTGTGTAAAATCGCACGTAGTCGTAGTGGAGTCCAAACCATGCAAGAGAATACACTATAAGATAGTTTACACCAGGTGAACCATAAAAAAAAGAGGAAGACTAATCACAAGGGTTGGTCCAGTGCCAGCGAAATTTAAAAAAAAAATCCCACTTCAACCAGCAGCTTAGAAGCCTGCTCAGGTAAGATATCAGATTAAAGAATAACTGCATGAAAATTAAAAACAAAATGAACATCAGGAGTTTAGGGATTACCGTAGGGGTCATTTCAGAGTGGGATGAAGGATAAGCAAACTCCACAAAGACACGTTTCCTTTTTGAACCCTTGCCAGGCTCGGTTTTGATATGCCATGAGAAGAGCCTTAATTGGATTTATTTTTTGGCGCTGAACGGATGAGTTAGTGTTTCCTCATGACACAGGTAGGCACTGGGAGGTGGTGAGTGAAGTGTTTGATGGACTTATTGATTGGAATCCCTCGTTATTTGATGTTCTGCCTAGTAACCTGCCTCTGTTGACTTAACCCTCACAATACAAACCTCTGTAAATGTCAGAATAACAGAACACAGTACAGGGAAAAAATGCAATCAGCCGTATTTACCTTAAGGGAGACATCAACCACAAATTCCAAATTAACTGGTCTCCAATCGACATGAATTAGAATGTCGATTGGAATGTGGAATGGGTCAGTTTGATATGATATACTTTTCCCCGTGACTGTTACCATAAAAATGATTTACACTTGACAAATTAGAGTGAATTATATTAGCTTATATTGCAGTCCGATGGTCTGTGATGATATAAAGGGATATTCAACAATGCTAGATGTGCGGTTATATATAGGGGCTTAGTTCCTAACATGGATTTTCACTTCTGTGAGATATTCCCCTCATTGATTTCATGTTAGCCTAGCCTTGCACTGCATACCTGTCACCCAGTGGGACATGAGTATTAATGGGTATTGGTTTATCTCAACAAGAGATGTAGATAACCCTGAGTAGGCTTAGAAATGGTTAATACCTAATCTTCTATAGCTCCTCGTCTAGGAGGGTAAACATTAGTCATTCAGTCCTGTCATCACATGTTCTCCTGAACCTATATCTGCACCCGTCATGTACATGACATCTCTGCACATAAGTAAAAATGTGCATGCCATGCTACATCTAGTGGTATAGTGGTGCTGGTGTACATGTACATAGAAATAAATTATGTTCTTTGATGAAATTTGAACAGAGAAGTCATAAGGTCGTGGTAGCAGTTTGAAACTCGGTAGGAATCAAAGCTTCTTTGATAATAAAAGTTATAATAGTTATTATAGTAAATCGCAGAGATATATATCTAAGTCCTAATTTACCATGTGGGATTCGACCTACACTGTATATCAATTATATCAGTCGTGTTTAGTTACCCACAGAGAGGGAGCTGTTTAGGTGGCAATCGTTTGATTTGCTGATATCAGAGTTTCTGCATGTGATCAGAATACCCTGATTTCTGAATCTGTTAAACTAGCTAATGTATCTCCTAATTAAACTGCATGGGTTATCTTTGTAAAGAGAAACTCCCATATCGAATATCAAAGGTTCAATATCGATTGAATAAACTCCAATATATCGATCACTGAAACCTCGATATCGACACTGTAACAGGCCTGATAAACCTCACCAAATAATCTAATGTACGAATTTCTACACTTATATGAATTGATGGTATACTTTCTGCTATCGACATCAGACACAAACATATTTCGTTTGTACTAATGCTATGGAAACTCTGGTATTGCTTTTTCAAACCTGGACATGAAACTATGATTTAATTCAGGAAATCCACTGTCTAATTTGGACATGGGATTTTGACATGGGAAAAACCTGCCAAGTACACTGTACAAAAGCACAAAACCATGCAATTACACTGTGCAAGTACCATGTCTTTCTGATACCACGGTGGTCTGTATGTTTGTGATGCATTTACAACCTTTTTATTTCATTCACCCAATCAACTAAAGTACAGTGCATCTTGGTGGACCTTCAGACTAATATCAAGTTCATTAATAAACTAGGTATTGGCATGCATGCCTGTCGTGGAACTGGTGCCAGGTAAAGGTTCTCAGCTCGGGTCGTTTATGTTTATCCAACGAAAGAGAGGTGCAGAACTCAAAACAGACATTCTGGCAGGGCCATTCCATAGCAACATGCACACGTAAACTGTACATAGGGTTATATTAGTTTGCTTCTTTTCTTGCTTAATTTATAGCTCCTAAACACATTTTAGTGGGCATCGATATACTGGGTATTTGACGAATCTGAATATTGCTAACATGACATTGTTCAGTGCTTCAGGAACTGCAAGATGGTTAAAGACTGCTCTATACTAGTTTACTTCTACATGCTCAGTGACGATATAATATGAACGAAAGGCCCGGGCGAAAGGCGTACTACACGCAAGCTTTTAGATCGCCATTGTTTAATTATATCGGAGATTTCATTGCAGGTAATAAATGGCAAGTAGCTGTAAAACATACAACTGACTTATTATGGTTATCCAAACAGTACTATCTACAACTCTAGGCCTACTGTACAACTTATACTTTGTCTGTTGATGATATTATAAACTTGGCATGGCATGTTGAGCATTATAATTCTAACGCTGGCCTAGGGCCAATGGCCCGTAATTCTGTCTCCGGTCCCGCAGTTCTCTGCAAAATGCCCCTCCTATGGGGCCCGAGTCGTTTTCGGGAAAGTTTCGGGCAAATGTGCACTTTATAGTAGGTCTACATATCGCTGGAGGAAAAGAGGGGGAAAAACAATAAATTTGAACATTCTGTCCTGGGGTTGACGTAATTCACTAGGGTTGCATTTGACTTTATGTAAAAAGAAAAATCTAGAATAATTTTGCTTGGCTTACAGAATTAACTGTGGGCCGGCCCCTAGATATCTGAAGCTGATGGCCTGGGTGAACCATGGTCGAAAAAAAGTTATAGTATCTGCCTCTGGTTCCCGAAACCGTGTCTGGCCATTACACAAGTGCTATACATATGTAGGGGTTATTGTACGAGGACAGTCTTGTAGCGATATAATATAACACAGGGGGCCTTATCTCCGTGCCCACTGTGGTCTAAACATGTATAGTGCACTTAAGTAGCTCACACACACATTAGAGTAGGCTATGATTCTGATACAATGAAGAGGTGTCTGAAAGCGCCCCACGTGCATGGATTACAAGAAGTTGCAATGTCTAGCAAGGTCATTGTGATAGTAATGGTCCTCAAATATTAATCTGCGTCCGCTAGGTTTGACCTACCCCTAAGTAGAGGTTGATCTGGCTTGCTTGTAATGCGAATTCCGAGAAAAGTGACACGGAACATGCCTGTGGCAACCAGAACTTTCCTTATACTACTACCGACCTATATGCACGATCGTGCCATGCGCCCCCCCCCCCCCATAGGTCCAGTTGGTCCTTTTACTGATTCTAATATCCACACCATAAGAAATGAGCTATGATGTATTACAACAAGCAATCACAATGTCATACTTTGGTATTGTAGGTTCTATGTTTAAACTACTACATTCAATGGGATTTTGCCCATATATATTGCCCTGGACTGGTCACTCCCCAAATTAATACTGACTCCTATCTTGTTCTACCTTTCAGTCCATCTTCATCGTCCTCCTTACTCCGGGACCCACATGACTCCCCCACAGACGCTCTGGCGGACCGCCTCCTGCAACGTCATGGAGTCACGTCATCGCTACACACGCCCTACGACACCATGCGACCGGCGTCTTCCGGTGATGGCCTGGTGTCCTTCTGTGATTGGTCGCAAGGACACTGCCGCGCCGCCACCTCCGAAAGTACTGCCGCTGTCGACTACCGTTCAGCGTCGGCCTTGTCGGGTAAAGCGTTTCCGGTTCCGGTGGTATCTGTGGACCGGAGCTCGAAGCGGGCGCGGCTCAAACAGTGGCGGGGCGGGGGTCGGGACGGGCTGGGAGGGGGTAATCTAGTGCACCCTGGGCGGCCTGCAGCCTCCCTTGTAGGAGCGGCTCCGTCACGGATAGATGGGTCACGGATGTTCCTACGTCATAAGACGGGAGTTACTAAAGGTGAGAAGGAGATCATGATGGGAATCTGTCAGAACAGGGGCGATCTACCCCGGGCCTCCTACCACGGTTGCACCGACTGTATGGTCGGAACTTCCGGTCTTATCTCGCACCAGGACGCCTGGACTTACGGCAAGGTCGCCACCCGCCTCTTCCCGCCCGTATCCGCCACCGCTAGTTCACATCAGGATGCGTCGGGCAATGAGGGTAACACCACTTCCGGTCGTTCTGTGTATGTGCTAGACACCAGGACGCCCTCTGGTAGAGGTCGGCGTAGTGAGCCCAGCAGCCACCACGTCGACATCGACTCATGCATGGCATGCGCCACACCCAGACACACCAACTACCAGAAACTCCACAAATCTGCGGTCAGTAGGAACAGGGAGGTGCCGTCCAGCTCTAAGGGTAAGATCCCGCCTCCCTCCACTCCTGTACCTATGGTACTGCAAAGTCCTGTACTACAGAAGAACCTGCATGTGACGCCCCAGTCCATGAACATCAAGCCTAAGCCTGGAGGTAGCACCCCCAGACCTAAACTGTTACTTAACGTGCACCTACCCCGGGTACCGTCCGCCACACGACCAGGGGAGGACAGGGACATGGGTGCGGAGGAGTTAATTGTGGGGGACTCACATGTACCACGTCAAACTGCATGGGATCAACAAGAGAATGAGTCCAGATAACAATTATCAGAAAATACACATAGGAATTACATTTGATTGTCATTAAAATGTGAACAAAACATGTGTTTCTCTTTCGCACATCAACTCCTCATATCTCAGGTACTCGAATCTGAATATATATAGGAAGATATAAATACATGAACCCACAGAGAGCAAATCTATATGACCAACAACTTATGTCGATTATTTCATCATTTTATCTGGGGAATATGGAACAAGTAATTAATGGATAATTCATAACGCATGTGTGTTAGCAAAGGGTAATTACACTCAGGCTGTGCCCTCATGTAATTATCCGTTGCTAACACACACAAGTCATGAATTATCCATTAACTACTTATTTTAAAAACGGTATCAATAGATAATCAATAGAATATCAATAAATTCAAGTTGAAAACAAAAATGATTCCCCCTCCCCGGGACTCGAAGCCTGCCATAGTGTGTGTACACACACACAGAGCGAAAAAAAAATTCGCCGGGACCAGGACTTGTCCTGCCTACCTGTAGAAGCTGAGTGCAATGCACTACCCACTAGACCATCGGTTCACACACCTTGGCGCCCGGCTTGGCTTGGTTTGAACGCGTCCAGCAGTCCTCTATAATTATAATGCTATTCTAACCTTGCGCATGTGAGAGTTGCTGGGGTCGCTACTGGCTTGGTTTGGTTTGAACGTGTCCCACAGTCGTCACGGTTATGGTAGCAGCAGCGACAAAGCTGGGGGGGTCACAACCCAGACTGCAGGATATTTTCACACTTTGAATGTATACTAGTTATATGTGAGTGACCTCCCCGGGCTTTGTATCATATCAAGACCTGGTTCTAACCAAGCATTTCTCGTCAGTCCCTGTGGCGCAGTGCATAGGGAGTTGGATTTGGGATCAGGAGACTGCAGGTTGACCCCTACCCTGGCAATGAAAGTTTTGTAGGTTTTAACATGTAACATATGACATGTAAGGTGTGTATGTTATCCATGGATAACAGCACCGGGTGCCTGTTATCCTTGGATAACCACACACCCTACAAAAGTCATGATGCATGCATCATGCCATGCAATATCGACAGGTATGTGCATGGGAATATCCAGGAAAAGCACCCAAAATCACAGAAGTCGTTTAATAAAGATATATATTTCTCTCTTTGGATGAACAACGAAGTTTACACTTTGCCGAAATCCTTATATTGGCGGCAATCATCTAACAATCAATGAGAAATGACACATTATCAATAATCACAATACAAGAAAAGAAGAAAATCCAGTAATATCTTATGTCCTCCATTTATTGTCCACGGTGCATATGCCAAAATGGCCCTTGACCCCCCCCCCCCTTGTACGCACACCGACGCATTTGGCTAGTCTGACAGGCTTTGGGTAGTGTTAGGTACACCTCGAGAATTAGAACTGGTTATACCACGATTTGTGGGTTACACAGTGCTTTTTGGTATCTATTCCCATCCACATATCTGTCGATATTGCACACCCTATAGGCTATAACATCAATTTTGGAAGGCATGCGGTTATCCATGGAAGGTGTGCGGTTATCCATGGAAGGCGTAACCGCACGCCTCTCATGTCCTCCCATGTCATATGTTACATGTTAAAACCCATGATAGACTTGACCAGGGCAGGGCTCGAACCTGCAGCCTAAGATTCCTAGTCCAACTCCCTGTGCAGTGCGCCACAGAGACCGACGAATGGTGGTTGGCTAGAACTAAACCAAACAAAGCAATGCTAGCCGGGCGCCGAGGCGTGTGTACCGATCGTGTATACATAACACAAGGGACGCATTCAAATCAATCCAAGCCGACACGGCCGCTGAAGGAGGAGACGCGGTGGTCTAGCGGTTAGCGCGTTGCGCCAAGCCGTCAGAGGTACATGGATCGAGCCCCGGTCCGGGCGCATCCCGCGAGATGCATTCAATGCTTTAGCTGTCCGCTGCCGGGCGACGAGGTGTATTTAGTACACAAACATAACCGCGAGACGCATTCAATGCTTTAGCTGTCCGCTGCCGGGCGAGGAGGTGTATTATACACAAACATAACAGCGAGACGCAGTCAAAGCAAGCCAAGCCAAGACCGGGGCTGTCGCTGTCCGCTGCCGGGTGCCGAGGTGTATGTACCTGTGTACACACAATGGCTGGCATCGAGTCCCGGGGAGGGGGAATAATTTTTGTTTTCAAATTGAATTTATTGGTATTCTATTGATTATTTATTGGTTTCGTGGTATAAAATAAGTAGACAATGGATAACTCATGACTCGTGTGTGTTAGCAAAGGCTAATAACACTCGGCCTACGACCTCGTGTCATTATCCTTCACTAACACACACTCGTCATGAGTTATCCATTGGTTACTTGTTCACTATTTATCCACAGCATACAGACTCCTGATTTAATATTAGGGGCGGATCCAAGGGGGGCTATACGCCCCCTCCCCTCCTTTGGGAGGCAAGGGGGTTGTTGTACGCATTTTCAGCTACCGGGTATATGTCAGTTTTACCGTTTTCAAATCAGACTGTTACTAAGAATTGTCTGATTTGCAGGGTCGGAGACTGGAGGTTAAGACAGGGTAGATGAGACAGGGACAGAGATGGTACATATATGAGACTAAGGGTGGGGCAGAGTATGTGAAACAGGGAGGTAGGCAGGGCATGGGAGACCAGGTTCCTGCCCGAGGTGTAGGCTGGAGTCACACCATAACTTCCCACTTGGCAAAAAACGCGGTTTTTTTAACGTTTTCAAACGTTTTTATTTGGTTTGGGTAAAAACGTTTTTAAAAACGTTATTTCGACGTTGAACGTTTTTAAACCAATTTTCAACAAAAAAACGTTTGCTTTTTCAACCAATTTTCAACCAAATAAAAACGTTTTTTATTTATGTTTCTTTTATGTTAAAAAACTTTTTTTTTAACCTGATATAAGAACGTTTTTAAAAAAACGTCAAAATAACGTTTTTTTGAGTACATGTAAAAATACTGAGCCCCTAAGGGGACATACCAAAAATAATTTTTTCATGCAAAAATATTCCTGCAGGAACAGGAAGATTCCTGCGGGGTACAGGGACATTCCTGTGGGTACAGGAAGATTCCTGCAGATACAGGGAGATTCCTGCGGATACAGGGACATTCCTACAGATACAGGGGAATTCTTGCAGGTACAGTAGGATTCCTGTGGAAACAGGAGCACTCTTGCAGATACAGGATTCCTATGGGTACAGGAGGAGTCCTGTGTGTACAGTAGGATTCCTGTGGAAACAGGAACATTCCTGTGATAAGAAGAAGAAGAAACATTTGAAAACATTTATAATGATTAGGATGGAAAGGTTTCTAAGCCTATCTAAAATGTTTAGAAACGTTTAAAATTGTACACTTTTAAGAAACAAATTTTTTTCCCCTCTAGTTTAGATTGAAATAAATTTCAGGGAAACGTTTTTTTCATATTTTTTTTTGTTTACATTATTTAAAAAACATTTAAGCTAAGTTAATGTCTTCAATTTGACAAGGGTGGTCTAAATAGGGGTCCCCATGGCACATGTCAATTGTGAGGATTTAGACCGATACAAGGACATGGGGGTGACATACAAGTGACAAGGCCACTTGATAAAATTGACAAGGGACATGGATTTAGAAACAAGGGATAGGCCACTTTTTAAAATAGAGAAGGAAGGACCTACACATTGGTAATAATCGACACCGGCAACACAGGCAGAATGTATGGGATAAAAATCATGGTGAACTGGCAGTCTCTCTAAAATCCAACACCGCGACACACACCTTTTTAGCGACACCCATGTACAGGCATAAGGGACCATTCCTTTGATATAGAATGGACATGAGAATACTATGCGACGCCCCCCACAGGAGAATACCATGGGACACCCCCCCTAGGGCTCTATACCTGGGGGGATAATATGGTAGGCCTCCCTAAGATGTAGAGACTAGGCATAGGCCTACTTTGGTATGCCTTAGAGGGATTATTTTTATCCATCTAGAAAATATTACTGTACATGTAAGAATGTTCCTGTATCCGCAAGAATGTCCCTGCATCTGCAAGAATTGTTCAGTATCAGCAAGAATTGTTTAGTATCCGCAGGAATTGTTCAGGATTCGCAGCAATTATTCTGTATCCACAAGAATTGTTCAGTATCCACAAGAATATTTTTCTGGGGACAAAATTATTTTTGGTATGTCCCCTTAGGGGCTCCGTATTTGACATTGAAAAAAAAAAACGTTTTACAAACTTAGGAACCAAAATAAAACGTTTTTTTTTATGTCAAAAAAAACGTTTTTCTGCCAAGTGGGTTGAGATTTGCACCAGTTTGGTGGTGCAAATTCTTGGTTTGCACACTGTACAGCCAGGACAAGGCCCAATACACATCCCACTTCAATCAGATTCTTATCTAGATGAAAGAGGCTAATAAAGCAATTAACTGGAATACACATCCAGTGAAATGTAGATGTGATCCCAAGCTATTGAAATTATATCAATAGCTGCTGGACGAGGCTGATGGGAGATTTGATGTGAAGGCAATAGGGTTCAGCATGGAGGCCTATAGTGGGTCGGTCATTGCTTGATCTAGCACCTGGTAAGAACCAGCATGATGGGTACCAGGTGTTACATAATGTATCCAAAAATTATGAAGTGTATAAGGGGAATTATCAGGATGACGGCCTATCCTATAGCAATAAATTATTTCCGGCCCATTCTGCTAGAACATATAGGGCCTGTCGGTCTCGAACCAGCTTCAAAAGTTACGGAGCCCCTAAAAGGACATACCAAAAATTCTTTTTTCCAAGAAAAAATATTCTTGCGGATACTGAACAATTCTTGCGGGTACTAAACAATTCCTGTGCGTACTGAAAATTCCTGTGGATACTGAACAATTCTTGCACATACTGAACAATTCTGGGAGGTACAGAAACAATTCTTGTGGATACTGAACAATTCTTACGGGTACTGAACAATTCTGGGAGGTACAGAAATAATTCTTGCGGATAGTGAACAATTTTTGCGGGTACTGAACATTTCTGGGAGGTACAGAAACAATTCTTGCAGATACTGAACAATTCTTGCGGGTACTGAAAAATTCTGGGAGGAACAGAAATAATTCTTGCGGGTACTGAACAATTCTTATGGGTACTGAACAATTCTGGGAGGTACAGAAACAATTCTTGCGAATACTGAACAATTCTTGCGGGTACTGAACAATTCTGGGAGGTACAGAAACAATTCTTGTGGGTACTGAACAATTATTGCAGGTACAGACACAATTCATACGGGTACAAAAACAGTGTTGCTGAAATGATTCTGGCACCTAGAATTCTAATGGCGAGTGTAGGGCCTTAGGACGCAGGCCAACATGGCCTTGCATGATCTCAGCTTCTCAATGGTGAAAGAATTTTCCAAATCGGCCAATTAGAAGCAAAGATAGGGTCACATTTGTAAAATTGTTTTATATTGTAGTGAATGGATGATCGCTATGCATAGAGAACAAACACGGCCCAAGTATGGTTGTTATATGTGTAGTGGTTCTGCTTTTTGCGGATGAAAAACGAGTCAACAAAAAGGTAATTCGGGTGTATGCGAACAGGTTTATTGAGGTAGCGGGAAAAGCTCTCGGCATATATCGGATACTTTCAGCAGTTCCTAGAGATGTTAACCTAGAGGCGGCCAAGCCAACTCTGACGCGGCGGCCTAGCCCTGTCCCCCTTACAGGTAGAGACAGTTGCGCCACACTGTGCTACCCTCTCACCTCCCGGATAGGTGCTGCCACCTATCCGACAAGTGGAGGGCGGAGCCCGGCTGGCTGACTCACCCACCGCGCCAAAGGACCATAACGTACATTATACACATACCTCTACACTACCCCCACTAGATAAAACTAGGGGATAAATTAACTATTTAAAACCAACAACGGGGTTATGTTTTAGTTATATCTATCAATAATAATAGAGGTGTAACATTATGGTTCTATGTGTATTAAGTGACATCATAAACATTTATCTGGAACAAGAGATATTGATGAGTATTAAGTAATATCATACACAATATCACAGTAACATTATAGACATATATCCGGGATAGAAGATATTCGATGAGTATTATAGTTTACAGTCATCATACACCCTTGGGTTTTTTTGGGTTTTTTTTTTTACATACATATTATAAATATATTAACAATAATGACCCAGTCATCTTAGCACAAAAATAAGCTACTAAATCATCCGGATCACAGATCCGTAATAATGAATGAAGTACAATCAGGCTGGTCCCTGAAGTAAATCCGTGACTATACGCGAATAGATCCAGTCAAATATATATATATATATATATATATATATATATATATATATATATATATATATCAGTTCTATTGCTAGAACAATGTCCAGGTATGCAGCATGAATCCTGTGTTGGTGATCCTAACGTTCCGAACAAACATAATCCTGGTGGGTAGCTGACCACGGGGGGGATGTGCTATTGTCACTATGGTATATAATATGTAAGATGATAGGGCAGCTACCCTAGTCCTCTGTGGCATGCTAAAGTCTTGTGTTGTTAAAGATATAATGGTTCAGATAACATAACGGCAATATCCACGATTATGCCGCATGTTTCTTCACTTATTTACAATATATCAAAGAATAGTTCCATCAAACATCCGAATGTAGAGTTGCACCCGGATGGGTTGGTTAAGTAATCCTTATAATGGTGTCACCCTCATGGCTGGATCATCTGTCCAGGAGCATCTGGTATTTAATCCGGATGGTTTAATACTTAAACACAGAATATGGGACTAAGTGCCTATATACTATCTGGATCCTAATATAAATGGAACCGCAGTTACTTTTTCCGTACTTGTCTTTAAGTAACCGCAGGGCGTGTTTCTTAGTGCCATCCCACTCATCAAGATCGACACCCAAAACTGTCATGAACTTAGTATGAAGCTGGACATTTTTCATTTCTTCTACGTCCAGTTTCTTTTTGAGTACGTGGACGGCACAATTGTATTGTTTCTGTGCTTTTTCAGCGAGGTCTTCCTGATATTTAACATCATCTTTGACCACCTTCTCCACACGTTCCTTTTCAGCTTCGTGCAGCTCTCTGAAGCACATCAGAGTGTCATTAATCATTCCTTGATGGAATGTAAGGGCCCTCTGATGTTGAAGCCCTTCCCACGCCTGGTAGATCATGCTCTGGACTTCAGCCTTTCCGGGGTTGACACTATCGAACCAGGTCTCCGCCCTACCACAACGAATGACTATTTTGTCTTTCGGTGCCTCAGGCGGTTCCTTATCCACTTTTGCAGTTGCTTGTGGAGTGGGGGGGTTAGTTCCTACGGTTCCAACCTACAGCACACCATCCGGAGTGGGGGGTAGGTGGACCCGCAGACCTTTAGGTATTGCTGGATCTGCTCTTCACTGGTTAGAGGCTGAATTGTGCCACCAGCAGAAGGACTGCCTGCCGCTGCAGACGGCTTCCTCCATAACTTCCCTTTGTTACCGGGTGTCAAAACTTGGCTTTCCGGACCATGTCCCCCCAAACCAGGAAATTAGCTAGGGTCAAGTTTTCCAGGTGTTGTTTCAGCAGTGGCTTTATATGAGCCTAACCTGCAGGGATCATGTTTCGGACCTCCTGACACCTGTGATGGATGTTTGAAGGTCGGTTCAGCTGGCGATTTTGCGGTATCATGGTGGACGAGGGGTGATCTGGAACGATCCCCTCGAACACGGGTGCTATCCGGATGCCTTGGAGATTCCTCCCGTCGGCCATCTTTCCTGCTTCGGCCGGATCGAACTGGCTTCTTGCCTGAGTTGCAGCACTCATTCCACTCTTCGTCGTGGAGATCCAGTTTGCATCGCCCTTCAGTGATGACAAACCTCGCCACGAGTTTCTTGCTGTGCATGGTGTCAGTGATGCCGAATGATTGATCACTCGGCTTCACATTCGCCCAACGCTCATTGTCTAACTTCCGGAACTCTACCATGAGCTCTTTATGCAAAGCCATGACTTGGTCACAGGCTTTGTTAAGTCCATCAGCGTGTGCTGACTTCCCATGGCAACATAAGTCACTCCGGCGTTTGAAATTGACACGCTTAGTACATTTAACACTCTTCTTACCCTCATCCGGATTACAAGAGTACTTGGGGTGGTGTTGCATGTGCTCCTCCACCAGGTGGCTTTAGAAATGTATCTGGGTATCCCATATACGTTCCTGCTCCATGTCGCTCTTATCCATACATATGGAGAAGGGGCATGTCTTCCGCGTCCTGGAATACCATTTGTCCAGGGCCCATCGCAGTTTTTTCTTCTGTACCGGACTGTAATATGTGTCGGCACAGTTGTTCAACAAGAGCCAAATGCTTTGGTACATCTTGTTCGGGATATGATCACTGTAGGTTAGACGCATCCAATCCTCGTCATCAGAGTTCCTGTCTTTGTTATACTGTTTAGGGCACGCATACTTAACAGTACCCTTCGTGGTAATACCAGTGACACAGTCCTCCATACAGGTCAGGATGCATTCTTTAAACCCACCCTTGGCGTTGGTCCATCGTTCTGCTTCGGATAGGGTCGGGGGACTATATTGTCATCCGACTCATCTGAAACATTAGACTCGGAAATAGATTCTGTTTCTTCTACTTCCATAGTCTCTACTGGTTCTGCAGCCCTACTATGCTGCTGGATCAAAGCAGAATCCGGAAGGTTTTTAAGCTTTCGGAGCTCTGACTTTCTCTGTCTTTCTGACTGGGTTTTAGTCCAGCCTTCATCATCAGTGGCGGCAGGCTTCTCTGGCTCCTTAACTTTAGTTTTATGAACCGGTTTTCCTGCATGAGGACTCTTGGTAGAGGCGTCCTCCCGTTTGCCCATCACGACAATCTTCTTAATGGGGGGAGCTACAGCGGCCTCGTCATCAAGACGTTTCCTCATACCTTGCTTTCGTAACGGCCCTCTCCTCCTGGATTTGCTCCCGGATGAGGCGGCGAACAGTTTCGGCTCGGGTCCATTTTTTCCAAGCAGTATCAATGTCGGATTCCAGGACAGAATGACTAGTAGTCCAGGAATCGAAGTTAGTCGCAGCCTCCCGGTACAGCAAAATGTTTACTAGTGAAGACTCCTGAGTATCCGGATCTGGATCACGGTGGCTCTCATAGCGTATGAAGAGCCCAGCCCAGTTCACCTGTGTGAGATCGTCTACACCCCATGTACTACAATCCGGTTGTGTCATGAGGTCGAGTTTCATCATTAAGGCAGCGTCGTAAATTGTCTTCGGGAATTCATAGTGGACCATGAGTCCCCTCTGAAGCCATCCGTAATCCGTCAGCCATTCCTGAGGGATTTCTGAGTATATGTGGTCAGGTATGACCTCCAGTATGCTCCGTCGGACCTCTTGGTCAATCCAAATGTGACGCCCATCCACGTCCAATCTCATCAAGCTCGGGTGAACAAAGAGATATCGGCTATCAAATGCCGGATAATACTCCTCACTCACCCGATGGCGCCCTAGGTTCCAAAATCCATCATCTGGGTTTCTGTTACCGGATACCATACTTGAACCGGTATCTAGGTCACCAGTGATGCCACCGGATTCTTCTCAGGCAATGAATCCGGTACATCATCGAACTTCATCAATTCTTCTTCCCGCTGGGTGACTGGGGATGAAGCCTGAGCACCCTGCAAGTCGGCATCCGGGAGGACGCTTTCGGGAGTCAATTGACCCGGCTCGCCTCCGCCACGGTTTTCTCAGCCATTAACCCCAGAAGACAAAGAACTTTTTTTTTAGGCTCTCAGAGAGCACTCCCGCCTGTCACTCACCTACTCAGCATCCATTGTAATAAAGCTACGCTGATAGAAACAGTCCGCTTGCAATAAAAAACCTGGTAGAAAAAAACAAGACCTAAACACGTCCAACTCACTCTACCACTGTTTTCAAGATGGCCGGATTCTCATTCCTGACGTCATTATCCCGCCGCCAGGCAGGGTCACGAGAGGTCACACACGAATGACCGCTCTGACGTCACACAAGCAGGTGCGATACATATAAACAAATAACAATCCGGACAGTTTCGCTATTATCGCTCATCATCGGGAGACTCTCAAGGGATTAACATGAAGTTTATGGGTAGTATCTACTTACCCACAGAATCATTCGTTCAACACCAACTGGTACATCACCCGGGGCTCACAATAGCAACCTGTCGCAGATTATTATACGAAGTACAACATAAAATGGATTATGGGACAATACACTCATTGTGTAACAGGTAAGGTTACTGCAGCCCTGGCAAGTCGTGGACTGCGGCGGAGCACTACACAATCCCCGGCTCCCTTATTCAACCTGGCAGACTTCAGAGCTTTCTCTAGGGTTTTCGTAGCCACCAATTTCCCTTTTCTCCTCCGTCCACCTTCACCCGTCAAGACTTTTTTTACTATGCCACACCCAGATGGTTTTGGCGTAGGCACCACAGCTTTATTCGTTACCTTTCTTGGTCTCCCGGGACCCCTCCTTGGCAGCTTCTCTAATCGAGGTACCCTATCCACATTTAATATAGATGTGGAACCTTCCCCATACATTTCACCTGAGGTCTCCCTCCCAGACCAAGGACGCAGTCTATCTACATTGGATTTATACATCCTCCCTATATCCGACTGTATCAATACGGTACAATCACTGATTACAGTATTTACTGTAAACGGACCATCCCAATTGGATGCCAATTTGACATGCCTGAGTGGTTCGTGCAATCGTAGGACACGATCCCCGGGTTTAAAATGTCTTATTTTCAAACCAGTATCATATCCAGCTTTCTGCCAGCAAGCACTCTTCTGCAGTTCCAGACGGACTGATTTGTATGCTTTTCTAAACCTATCTCGTAATGCTTCCACAAAGACTACTTGGCATGGTAATACGGGATTCATTCCCACTACACCAAACACCAGGTCTGCTGGCATTATTAAATCTTAACCAAATACTAATAGATTTGGGGAACAGTTAGTACTTGAATGAACAGTGCTATTGTAAGCGTGAGTTACAAAGTCGCATTGTTTATCCCAATCATCCATATTTTCATTCACGAGTGCTTTTGGGACCTGTATAAGGGTTCTGTTGAACCTTTCTACCAGTCCATCACTCTGTGGCCGATATGGATTTGTCCTTGTTTTACAGATGGCGAGATATTTGCACATACCTTGCCAGAGATGGGATTTGAATTCCCTTCCCTAATCACTGTGAAGCATCAGGGGTACCCCAAAGTTTAGCACCTAACCCTTCAAAAAGGCTTCCGCACAGGTGACGGCTTTATGATCTGGTAGTGGGAAGACTTAGTATACTTTGTATAATAGTCACATACTACCATCATGCACGTGTTATCTTTCAGGGTTTTATTTAACCCGCTGATAATGTCAACTCCTACCCGGGCGAACCTTACCCCGAATAATTCCTGGGATAGGGGCAACTTACCGGGTCCGGGTTTATTTTTACAACAATCCGGACAACTAGCCACCCATCGGAGTAAGTCCTGTGACATACCCGGCCAGTAGTACCTTTTGGAGAGACGAGCTAGTGATCATTTCTTTTCAAAGTGACCACTTGTTCTGTGTCCATGACAATGATACATGATGACAACTTGTATCTGTTTTCCACCATCTTTACATGGTTTCCAACAGTATAGAATTCCTTTCTTGACCTCCAGCTCAGTCCATTGAGCTAGAAATCTTCTTGTTTCCCTATTCTCCAGCGACGCAACTGGCCTAACTGGACATATACCTTTTGGTACTAATTGTACGAGTTTAGCAGTAACCGAGTCAGCCTCCTGGAAGTTCCTTATAGTTTCTAAGGACCAATCTAGGATGCTGCCAATACGTGTTTCGAAAGGGATTCGAATCAAAGCTGTTACTGCTCTATGTACTCCACAATCAGTACAATTCGGATTATCACATTTCCGAATTGGTATTCGGGATAAGGCATCAGCATTTATATGCTTGTTTCCAGCACGATGCTGTATCTGACTATTGTCTAGTCCGAATTCTGACAGATGGGCTAACCATCTCCCTAGCATTCCTGCGGCATCCCGGAAGTTTAATAACCATCTCAAAGAGGAATGATCTGTACGTAATGTAAAGTTGGTTCCCCATAAGAAACTTTTTTTGGTATGCACCACGACAGCTAATAATTCACAGTGGTGCAATAATTTTGCTGCGTTTTACTCAGTGTTTTGCTAGCAAATGCTATCGGGACCTCCACTTCATCTTGGACTTGGGAGAGGGCTGCCCCAATGCTTTCATTACTAGCATCTGTATCAAGTATGAAATGTCCATCTTCGGATGGATATTGCAGTACTGGAGTGGTCATGAACAAGGCTTTCAGTTTTTCAAAGGCTTGTTCTTGTTCGGTTCCCCACGGAAACTTATCCTTTCTGCTACCAGGGGTCCAAGTTGTTAAGATTTGTAAGGGGTAACTCACCCGAGAATAATCCAGTATGAAATCTCTGTAATATGAACAGAACCCCAAAAATGATCTCACTTCCTTTGGATTCTTTGGTATCCCCCAGTCCGTTACTGCCCGAATCTTTTCGGGATCAGCTTTTATTCCATCATCAGCAATTATACGGCCCAAATGATTCATGGACTTTTGAAACAGATTACATTTCTTCGGTTTTAGTTTTAAACCATTAGATATTATTCTTTCTAGAACTAGCTTGAGATTGTATAGGCAATCTTCGAAAGTTTTTCCGAACACTATAACATCATCAAGATATACCAGGCACCTTTTCCATAATAGATCACTTAACCGTGTTTCCATCATGGCTTCAAAGGTTGCCGGAGCATTACATAAGCCAAAAGGCATAAAAATTTACTGGAACATACCTATATGACTAGAAAAAGCTGTCTTCTCCATATCATCCAGGTTCATTCCAACTTGCCAGTACCCGGATTGCAGATCCAAGGTACAAAAACATTTATTACCCCCTAAAGAATCGATTGTCTCATCAATCCTTGGCAATGGATACAAATTTTTCTTCGTCAAACCATTTAATTTCCTATAATCTATTCAAAATCGAATAGACCCATCCTTTTTGGTCACCATGCATACCGGACTACTCCAAGGACTGTTAGAGGGAATTATAACATCCTGCTCCAACATCTTAGCTATTTCGGCTTCAGCTACCTTTTTCTTCGGTAAAGGTAACCTCCGATACAGGATCTTGAATGGAGCTGCAATACCTTCATGGTTTTACCGAGTAGTTCCCCCGGTATGGCAAACGCTTTCTGATATTTCACCAATAACTCTTTAAGCGCTTCCTTCTTCGGAGGATCCTCAAACTTCGTTTCCTTAAACAGTTTTTCCAAGTCATCTGTCCATTCCTGGTCATTCCCTGTAACTGGAAGGTTCAAGGAACAACTCGTTACTGTCTCAGACAATGTAACGTTACCAAAAATGGATCCCTTCTCCAAATATATTGTCTTTGTACCTGGGCTGGAAACCGGTGTGACTGACCAAGCACCATTGGCTATTATCGTGTCAACCGATTCCAATCCTATAGCAGCCAGCATAACTGTATCCGGCTAAACTACTGCAGCTTGATTCCTTAACTCGGAATTACTCCGGATCAGGACGTCACATGCTACTCCCGCAGGAATCTTTACAGTTTGGGCTACTGATGCCACACTGCTGACTTGCCTCAATACACACTGTACTCTAACTGGATAAGGATGCTTCACACTCAACACACCTGACCGTGGGTCTAACACTGCTCCATACAGTAATGCAAAGTCCAATCCTAATATCCCTTCATCCGCTATACCGGCAATAGTGGTGGTTATCACATACTCGTGAGTAGTCTCCAATTGCAATTTTACACACATCCTACCATATGTCTGCATCTTACTACCGTCGGCCGTTTGGGCATTTCCTCCCATTAAGAGAGTATCATGCACATCCGGAATAAGATCAGCTACTTTCTGAGAGACACATGAGTGGCTAGCTCCTGTATCCACTAGGAATTCAGCGGATCTTCCATTGACAGTAAGCGAAACATACCACCGCCTTCCCTGTAACATGGAAGGTATATCATTAACTACAGAAGCTTGTTCACACCCGGGTCACATCCACATCCTTTTAGGTATTCCAGACAAGGATGACCCGGGGGCAGGTGAGCACTACCAACTCTGGCCAACAAATGACCTCCTACCTCTAATCCAGTACCGGGTTTCCCCTGTGCTCCCTGGGCACCTGTTATACCGAATTCCCCAATCTTCTGAGTGGGCTCCTTAACCACCTCAGTATTGGGCGAATGTGTTACTTCATTCGGTTCTGTACCACTGTTGGTGATATCATGGCAAGTGACATTTCTGGGATCCTGTTGCTTGCCCGTAACAGAATCCCCCTCTAGTTTTCCTTATCTTCTATTGTAGAAACACTCATCCGCGACCTAAAATAAAGGTTTCTCCGCTATACATTCGGCAGCGAAATGACCGAATTCTTGACATCGGTAACACCGTCTTTAGGATTTATCCACTCGTGGGCGTCTCAGTGCATCTGATAACCGGGTAACCAAATTCTCCATAAAATCTCCTTGAGCAGTTGATACTGCTACTTGGGGAGTAGAGAAGGTGGGTAGCTGCGGTACCAGTAGTTGAGATACTGGTTTCTGAGGTACCGGTAGCTGGGGGGCTGCCGGCAAGGCATTACTGGTAGGTTTCATGAAGTTAGATTTCTTCTTCATGCCCACCTTTCGGTACCTTTTCTGCCGATAGTATTTACCGGCGATTTGTACTGATCCTATATGTTCCCCATTTTCATCAGAGACATATTCATAGTCTGAATCCAATGATCCGGATTCGACTGAAGCGGTGTATTCCGGTAAAGGGATTTCGCTTTTAACTGCTGAAGCCCTTGCAGGGGGTGCATTAGCACCTAACAATCGCTTCTTTCTATCGTAGTTTTCTATAGCTAGGAACAAATCATTGAAAGAAGTATCATCTTTCCATTCATCCCAGGCTATTGTCTTATGCTCCGAGTCTCGGAGACCGGCGATGAATTGAGTGAATAACTCTTGTATCCAACACTCATCATCGTACTCCCAATTCGGTCTAGCCTTACTAAGCAAGTCCTGCAGTTCTAACCCGAAAACCTTGTGGGATTCTTTGGGTTTCTAAGTCCGTCTCTTGAATGTAATCCAAGGATCTTCCCGGACGATGGAACCAAATAAATAACAGGCACACTCTAACAATTTGTCATAGGTGCCGTCGATTCCATATTCTTTTCTCCACCAGTTGAGTGCTACCTTACCCCCCTTACTCAGCCAACAAACTAAATACAGAATGCTTCGTCTTTAGTCCATCCGCTACAATTTACCTCGTCTACAAAGATCTGGTAATTGTCTTTCCAAGGTTCATTCGGAGCGTATGGCAGAGGTATTCTAGCCATACGACGAGCAGGATTAGAGCAACCTTTAAGGCGATTGGCTTCCCTTAAACTCCAATCCATCACCTCTATACCGTGGCACCTGTGCGATAGCAATCGATGCCTAATCCTTGGATACATCTACTTTTATCAAAGATTTCTTGCATCCCGGGAGACATGGACGAACGCCTATTCAATTTCTTAGGCCTTCCTCCATCTCCTTGACCTGCTCCATCCGGTGGATCCTCCTGATGGATAGGCACCACCTCCGGATCCTCCTGATGGGTATCTACCACCACAGGATCCTCCCGATGGGTAACCACCACTCCCGGATCCTCCTGATGGATAGCCACCACCCCCGAATCCTCCCGATGGGTATCTACCACCGCCGGATCCTCCACCATCTCCATGGCTGTAGCCGTAGGAACCTCCAGACCCAAAATAATTCGAATTTTGGGTATAATTATAATCAGTATCTCTACTGCCGTAGCCATAGCTATTTCCTTGGGTTCTTTTGAAACCCCGGGAGTCAGACTTTGGTGGCTGACTACCATCGGCATATGGAGATTGGGGTGGGCTATATACATATTGTGATCTGTGTTGCGGATTACTTGCATATGCCGGGTATGACGGGGCATTATTAGATGATGTGCTCGCCATGGCATTCCTAGTAGGAGGCCGTGGAATGCTTGCTCCAGGACATGGGGGTTGATGTCCCGGGACAGATTTAGGTGGATCCAGTTGTTTCTGATCCCTGGCCTGATCTTTATCCGGGCCACTTGAACCGTCATCATTTGGATCCCTGGGATCTCTGGCTCCACCAGCAGCTGTCTTCTTATTTGTTCGGTACTGGTGGTGCCCACGCAGTATGGGGACTACTTACAGGGGGTGCTGTTGCACTGACAGTTATAGTCTGTGCACCATCCCCGTCCAGGTACATACTCGGCTTATAAATACCCCCCTGTACGTGCTTATCTGCACCGTCGGTCACAAAAGGGTTGTACTGAGTAGGGCCAGCTGCAGGTGCCGCTTTCTGCGTGATATCAGCAGTATCATTCTTTATAACGGCACTAGTCTGCAGATGATTCGCTAATTGTACAATTACCGTATCGTCCAATGGGCCAATAGCCTGTTGGGTCTGTTCAACATAATCCCCCAAGGCTGCTGCAGTATTTTGTAAATCCTGCAGTTCGAGTAGGTAGTCATCCTGATCGCTCATCAATTGCTCGTTATATCGAAGAATACCTATTCGGACAGTCTCATTATCCTCAGCCTGTTGAACACAACATTGTTTCAAATGCTCGTATTCGGTTTGCAGTGATTGCTTTGTATTTTGGAATTGAGTTTCTTCCTCATGCAAGCGCTCTCTCAGAGTTTTTCTTTCATATTCAAACTCTTCTCTCATCTCCCGGATATTTTGTAAAATATCCTTTTTTTTTCATCTTCGGCTTCATCTTTTGCCCTTGCAATTAGATTCAGCGTTTCATTCATAGCCAGATATTGCTGGTTCATTTCATCCATTTCCTGATCATATTTATCATGATCCGGAACAGTGAAAGTAACATTCCCAGTTGTTATTGCACTAGAGTCTAGTGGTGGCAATTGTCCCGGGATATCGTAAGGAAGTTCACCGAAGGTTACCTTCCTTGGCATAGGAGCCGGATGATTCAGATCATGGCTACCCCCTGTCTCAAACAACAAATCTGCTAATTCCAGATTAACAGAGTAATGTTGGCTAGGTCGCTCATTCCTATGTTTTACTAGGATTGCGTCTGGGACGTTTTCCTCACTATCCACATAGTGAGGTCCTGAATCCCTCCATTGCTGGTCCCCGGCCGATGCGTCATTTTGTGTCGCATTCTCCTGAGACTCATTCGGATTGGCGTTTGCCGCCAATCTTGTACCGGCCTGTTCGGACACTATGTGTCCGGGCTATACATCGTACCGAACCCACTGGTCACGACACCAGTGTAGTGGTTCTGCTTTTTGCGGATGACAAACGAGTCAACAAAAAGGTAATTCGGGTGTATGCAAACAGGTTTATTGTGTCACACAAGATACGGCTACCCAGAGGTAGCGGGAAAAGCTCTCGGCATATATCGGATACTTTCAGCAGTTCCTAGAGATGTTAACCTAGAGGCAGCCAAGACAACTCTGACGCGGTGGCTGAGCCCTGTCCCCCTTACAGGTAGAGACAGTGGCGCCACACCGTGCTACCCTTTCACCTCCCGGATAGGTGCTGCCACCTATCCGACAAGTGGAGGGCAGAGCCCAGCTGGCTGACTCACCCACCATGCCAAAGGACCATAACGTACATTATACACATACCTCTACATATGTTAGATTGTATTTCCAGTATTCTAGTTAGCCACGGATTTCAGATTACCGTAATCTCCCGCGTAGAAGGTGCAGCTCACATAGACGCCCCCCCAACTCACAGGGTGGGGGGGGTTTCATGTAGAAGGCGCCCCCTGAGGGCAGATTTTTGCAGTTTAGTGCTGTTCTATAGTAAAAATACCCCCCTATAAGGCGCACCCCAAACTCAAGGCAATGCCCCTCCCACATATAAGACCCAGCAGCATTTTGTTTGGCGTAGAGTATGCGCCTTATACGCGGGAGATTACGGTATATCAGAACATCTCTAGGCCTATATTGCTTATTTACATGGTATATGCCATGTTATCATGCAAGAATATGCTCGTAATCATTTTGATTTTATATAATTACATTAGGGGATATCATGGGTTCATAAGATAATTCAAACTGTTTATTAAGAGTAATCATTCTACTGCTCCTGTCTAATTTGGGTGAATGGATTCATCTTTTCTATTTAATACTCATGATCCCTACAGTACCATTTGAAATCCGTAATTCAAAGAAACTTAGAGAATTTTACCATAATACAGCATTTTCTGTCCCTAAATTGAGGAAAATGCTTTTTGTCCGAGACAGAGTCGTTTTTCTACCAGAGGAAGTTTTGCCTAGGCCCATTAAGTTAGCCCATCATGGGACCAACTATATATAAACCTATGATATATTGAACAAGTAACCAATGGATAATTCATGACGAGTGTGTGTTAGTGAAGGATAATGACACGAGGCAGTAGGCCGAGTGTTATTAGCCTTTGCTAACACACACTCGTCATGAATTATCCATTGACTACTTATTTTATACCACGAAACCAATAAATAATCAATAGAATACCAATAAATTCAATTTGAAAACAAAAATTATTCCCCCTCCCCGGGACTCGATGCCAGACATTGTGTGTGTACACAGGTACATACACCTCGGTGCCCGGCAGCGGACAGCGACAGCGCCCGTCTCGGCTCGGACAGGCAGCGGCACACGGCAAAAGATTTCAATGCGTCTCGCTGTTATGTTTGTGTATAATACACCTCCTCGCCCGGCAGCGGACAGCGACAGTGCACACGGCAAAAAAGATGCGCCCAGACCGTGTTACTAACTGTTAGACTAGATATACACCTCGTCGCCCGCCAGTGGACAGCGACAGCGCACATGGCGGAAAAATATGCGCCCAGACCGGGGCTCGATCCATGTACCTCTGACGGCTGAGCGCAAGGCGCTAACCGCTAGGCCACCACGTCACCTCCTTTGAACGTGTCTCACGGTTATGTTTGTGTATGAAACACCTCGTCGCCGGCAGCGGACAGCGACAGCGCACACGGCTTTGTATCATATCCAGACGTGGTTTGAACTGAGCGTTTCACGTCAGTCCCTGTGGCGCCATGCATAGGGAGTTGGATTAGGGATCTGAGACTGTAGGTTCGAGCCCTGCCATGGCAATGAAATATTCTGCTGGTTTTAACATATAACATATGACATGGAGGGACATGAGAGGCGTGCGGTTATCCATGGATAACCGCACGCCTTAGAAAATTGATGCTAAAGTATACAGGGTGTGCAATATCAACAGATATGTGGATGGGAATAGACACCAAAAAGTAACCAAGAAATCGTGGTATAAGTAGTTATACAACCTGTCTTCCTGAATATATAGGCTTTCAGAAAATGTACACTTTAGTGTGCCTTTGCTCTGTACGGCAAGTGCAACCTAGAGGTATAGATCTACAGCTACAGAACCATCCACTGCAGTGCCAGTGTGTACATAGACTGCAGTTTGTATGGGAAACTTTTCACAGAAAATGACTGACCTTCCCTTACATTTCTTTCAACATTTCAAAAGCTAGAACACGATATTTTCAATAAGGGGGTAAACGCCCTAGATAATCCCCCTGTATCCACAAGAATGCTTCTTTATGTCATGGCTGATACGAACGTCACTATAGATTAGTACTAGATTCGCCGTATTCAATGGGGGCATGGAATACAATATATGCTTGTATTCAATGGGGTCCGCCATCTTGGATTTTGAATGGAGCTGAGCTGTTTTTCTTGATCTAAAAGCAAATTTACCCCATAAGCCATGACATGAATGCAAATGTCCACTCCCATGGAACATTTTTGCATCGCATTCAACTCATTCAACTATAAGGCGTCGTTGAATACGGACAGCCTCACCTTGGTGAATACGATGCAAAAATATTCCATGGTCGTGGAAATTTGCTTATGTACCCGCAAGAATACTCCAGTATACCTCATATACCACAGGTACACAGCTATTGACTGCCGTTGACCCTTGCATGATTGTCACACAGTACTACCTGGCACTCAGGTGCATGACCCAGGAATAATATCATGTGACATGTGTTCTCTAGGCATGTCAAATGCAGTTGACATACAAAATGTGCGAGCCTCAACCTGACTCGACATGCCTTCGTACCTGTCATGTAGGAGACAAATCCTAATGTGTGCAGTACATGTCAAAGTGATCAGTCTTCTTCTCTCTGTGCACAAGAATGTTTCTGTATCTGCAGGAATTCTCCTGTACCCACAGGAATCTTCTGGTACCCACAGGAATCCTCCTGTACCCGCAAGAATGCTCCTGTACCCGCAGGAATGTTCCAGTATCTGCAGCAATGATCCAATATCCGCAGGAATGTTCCAGTACCCGCAGGAATATTTTTTGCATGAAAAAAATCTCTTTGGTATGTCCTATTAGGGGCACTGTAATAAGTTCATCATCATCATCATCATCATCATCATCATCATCATCAATAAATTATTACGAGGATCCGTCTTCATCCTGATTCTATTAGGTCCATACCTCTCCAATTAGGGCGCATAGATGTACATAGATGATCAAATGAATGATATTATGCGTGATACATTTTTGACCAATGAAATAGTTCATTTAGTGCAGACTTTTTGAGGGTGTATACCGACCTGGCGGGATACATAATTGACTAATGAGATGATTCCCTGCACAGAACATAATCCAAATTAGTAAATACTAATCCAACTTAGACAAAATCACCCATTAGGCAAAATACCCAACATGTTAGTAACATCTTACTAATGTGTTAGGCCATGTTATTATAATAACTTGGATTGCAGGATTTTTGAGCTGGGATTTTGGATGGCCAGAGGTAAAAAATGAAAAAAAGAGTTTGGTTTTAAGACCAATAAATCCCAGCGGCCAGAGGCAAAAGAAGAAAAAAAATCCACCCAGATTTCCCCAAAAATGCACTTTTCTGGCTATCAAAGTCACCTTTTGGCAATCAAAAATACTTTTTGGGGAAGTAAATGTAGGAAAGGTCAAGAATTGTTAGGTGTTTGTGCAAAACCATGTACTTTTTTTACCAAAAATCCCAGCGGCGGATCTGTAATCCAAGTTATTATAATTAAATGGCATTAGTAGTATTAACTAAACTATTAAGGCAAGCTGACTTGACTTAGCCATGTCTAAGGGGTAGTAGTTTTGTCTAAGGGGTAGCAGTTTTGTCTAAGGGGTAGTAGATTCTTTCAGACCAGGTGACAGTGTGGTTTGCATGAGGATTTTTATGGTAAGTGCATATCATGGAAAAGCCTATGAATGTCAGAATAATGGTGCTTTCAATGAATATCAACATAATAAAGCCTCTACAATTCAACCTGGCATGTGATTCAACAGAATACACTTAATAAATATATATTTATTATTGAAGGAGCAATGAAGAAGAATGGAAACACCTTTTCTGTCGAAATTTAATTCACTCATATATCCACATCAGAGCAACTAAGTTCATGGGTTGTAAAGAAAATGATGTGAGGTATTGAACTTGCTTCTCAAATGGAGAGGCTCTGTTCTGGATGTCTTAACCTATGTGGAGTTTACACTTACCATTTCAGAATTAAGAGAATTGCTATGTTACTTGAAAGTCTATGTAGTTAGTGGAAAAGTCTAAGGCAAGTTAGGAGAAATCAGGCAAGTCAGGTATTTTTCCTAGGGGTTAGGCGTAAACTCTCAAGATAACTTCGGTGGTTTGGGGACGTGCAAACTCCCAACTTGGGTTAGCAGGTCCAACAAATGTTAGGCGAAAGGCCTAAGATATTCAGAATATTTTTTTGTGTGTGCAGATTTATAGAGCTCATTACATAACAGCTGGTGCCCGTCATGCTGACTGTTATGAGTCGTAATTTCTCCAGGCACCAGATCAAGCAATGGTGCCCTCTACTGTGGATCCCGGCACGTTCATTATAATGGCTATTTAGATAGTGAAAAGCTGCTAAAACTCACATTTCTCTATGACCTGGAACCGTGTTTTTTTTCCGGTAGAAGCCGGGTGTAACTAGCTAACTCTGCCTACCACTATTGATACAGTAAAACCTCGTTATACTGTATTATATACTGTTTATAAGCAAGGTCTCCTTATTATAAGCAAGGTTCACCCCTGTAGTAGACATGCGGGTGTTCAAAGGACCTGGGTGCGACTAAAGAGCCTTTGGTGCCTACCAATTCCACACATCCACTTCCGTGGATGTTCAAAGGACCTGGGTGCGACTAAAGAAGCTCTGGTGCCTCCCAAGTCCACCCATCCCCCCATTTATGTTCAAAGGTCGTGGGTGCGACTAAAGAAGCCCTGGTGTCTCCCCGGTCCACCCACCCCCTCCCATTGATGTTCAAAGGACATGAGTGCGACTGAAGAAGCCCTGGTGCCTTCCCAGTCCGCCCATCACCTCCCATAGACGTTCAAAGGCCCTGTGTGCGACTTTTAAGAAGCCCTGTGCCTTGTCCAAAGGCCCTGGGTGTGACTTAAGCATTGGTGCCTCCCAAGTCAGCCCACCACCTCCTGGGTTTTTAGCCAAAATTATCTCCTTATATCCGAGGTCGTGGAGCATGTTCCTCCTTCTAAGAGGATTTTATCACTATAAGAATGTATGAAAATGAATCTGGAAAATAGAACTTGCTTCTTATAAGCAAGGTCTCCTTATAACCACCCAGTCAACAAAAAACGTTGCAAAACGTTTCAGAATGTTTCCCTGTGGCTCCTCATTATGGCAAAACGTTTTTAAACGTTAAAAACGTTTTTGACGTTAAATAACGTTTTTTTTTGTTGTTGAGTGGCAAGCTCTTTATAAAGAAGTTTTACTGTAGATAGGTCATCTATTGATTACCAATATAACACTTTATTCATAGCAATAATATGTCTAGGCGAAGTAGTTTATTCACTGCAGAGGGCGGCACAAGGCACACCCGATGTAGCAGCCACGATGTAGATAGCCCTTGCATTTCTAGGGGTGTATTTATATGTAGAGTCTACAAGAAATGTCTACTAGTACCTCAAATAGGGTGCCTGCTAAGAAGTGCTGCTGTCTCGGATCATGATATCATACTTACCTAAGTGCTTGAGAACTTTCTGTTTCTAATCACTTACTATTTACTCAGTGCATTGTGGGTAGAGACCTGAAAGTAGGGCCTTGAATTTGAAAAGTCAATTGTATGGGAGAGTAGAGAATTGATAGCTTTTTTTGTTTTGTTTTGTGATTGTTCGCAGACCCAGGTGTGCAGATCAGGCAAAGGGCTGAGGGTTGTATACTTGGATGGACTGCCTATCCACTTGAGAGTGCAGAGTTCAGTGCCTGGTGACTGGGTGTCTGTGGTAGATTGTTATAGATAGTATGCTTGAGGAAGGGGATTAACCTAACCACACACATGTATTGGCTGAAGCAGAGCAGCCCAATGATCCCTGCATCTAATTCACCGTTACAGGTTAGCTACCCACAATACACAGAGTAAAAAGTAAGTCATTGGAAACAGAAAGTTTTCAAGCACTTAGGTAAGTACAGGGGTAGACACTAACCCTGGCCCGGTGGCCAATGGCCAGTAGTTTTGGTTGTGGGCCAGTGATTACTTCTAGATTTCCTTTGAAATTGGGCATTTGGCCAGTGAAATATTTGAAAATACATTGCCCTAGACTACTGGCCCGGATGGCCAAATGCCCAAAATGTTAGTATCTACCCCTGTAAGTATGATCATGATATATATTAAACTCTTGGAAGGGCTATCAAGTTCAATGACCCATTTATAGTAGTGGCGCATTTGTGCACCAAGTGGCACCACCTTGTGTCTACTATGACTAAGCTGAATATAATATATAGATTCCATGTTGGTTAGTTCGACAGGTTGGTTTTCCTGAAGAGTGTATTTTGAAATAAGCCCTACCAAATTAGATTGGAATAAATGGAGTGCAGTTCTGGGATGCACTTTATTCATTCTATCTTACATTGGATACATGATGCATTTGATAAAGTATCTTAATACCTGTTGTCCTACCTATTGCCATTGCTTGATCTGGCACCTGGAGAGATACGCCTATTGTAGCAAATTGTAGATAGTGTATATTTATCGCCCCCCCCCCACCAGCCTCGATAATCCAGGCCCATACTTAGGGCCTGGACCGGTCTTTACTTGTGACTTTTGATGCTATAAAATGGGCAGCCTCGGACGCCCATTTTCAGCAGAGGGAGGCCAAGGGCCAAGTGAGGGTTCTTGGGCACCCATGTACAGTGCTTAATAGAGGGAAGTTATTTCGGGTGGGGGGGTTTTAAAAACTGCCAAAAACAGTGACATAATTGTTGAACGTTCCCTAAGATTTTAGTCTATATACTAATGAAAGAAGCTATAGCCTACTAAAAGTCTGATCTATGCATAGGCCTTGTGTATGTGTCACCTACAAGGTTATGCATGAGATATACTTCACATGGTCAGAATGCAATATCATATATAGAAGCCAATATATATATATATATATATATATATATATATATATATATATATTGTGGCGTAGACCGAGGGGGAGGCGGTGGAAGCGAAACCATCCTGGCATGGGGGCGTGGAACCCACCGATCCCGGAGTCACGTTAGGAGCGAGCAACCCTGGTGGTGCTCGGGGGAGTGTTTCCCGGCACTGGCACCGTGCCAAACGGTGCCAGCGTCAGTGAAATGGTAAGCGTATATATAGTGGTTATGTTTCTCCGACAGTCAGTCCGGGTTACGCACTGGTCGAGACACATAGCAAGGCTTACCCCCAAGCGTGAATACGGAGAGGAGAGATTCACCGACGGATTAGATGGTGTGGCCAGAAGCCAGGCAATAAACAGTGTTGATATCATAGTTGACGGAGTCTTCGTGGTACTTTTCATAGAGCTAAGACGACAGGGGTCCGGAGCGCTACATTGGTGACAGCGGTGTTTCGACCCCACGCACAAGAAAATGGATCCGTTGATAGATGAACCGGACTTTGGTGATCTGGAAGGGGCGGAGGCACTAGGGGTGAGAGGAACCCTCTTGGAGGTAGTGGACGAGGAAGTAACTATCAGACGTAAAGGAACAGATAGGCCGGCGGAGGAGCTGTTATCTAAACAGGATAAACAGAGAGGACACCTACCGAAAACGTTGAAGGAGGAGGTGAGAAACTTAGACAGAAAGGGTGAGATGGCGTCCCGGGCACCGCCGGTGGAGGGCCTTGGCGGAGAAGGAAGTTGGAAGCTGTTGGAGAAGTTGAGAGGAAATGGTGGAGCCGACGGGGAAGGAGGTTCCAAAGGTAAACCTGTTGTGAAGCCCACTAAATATGACGGTACAACGGACTTGGCTGATTACCTTAACCATTTTGATCTATGTGTCAAAGTCAATGGTTGGAGCCCGGCGGAGGCTGGAATGTTTTTGGGCCTGAGCCTGACGGGGGCGGCACGTCGTCTGTTGACTGGGCGGAAACCAGCCACGGAAGAGGGTTATGCCGAACTTCGGAGAGCCCTAGTGGAGAGGTTCGAGCCCACTAACCAGGAGGAGACGTATAAGGCGGTTCTCCGGACAAGGACTAGGAGACCGGGGGAGGGGTTACAGGAGCTCCAAGAGGACTTGATGAAGTATACCCGGCTAGCCTATCCGGAGGCTGACGCCCGTACAACCGACACATTGGCACTGGACAGGTTTTTACTCTGCCTGAGTAATCCCCTGAGGCAGTGGGTCTACCAGTCCCAGCCAAAGGACTTACAGATGGCGGTGATGACGGCCGTCGGAGCAGAGGCTTATCTGGCGGTGGAGCAGGCTAGTCACAACAAGATGAGGGCGGCTGATGCGTCAGTTAATGAACATCTTAAGACTAACACCGACAAAATGGATCGGATGGCTGAATTAGTGGAGCAATTAGTAAAGAAGCTGGGGCAGGCCCCTCCGGAGGAGAGGAAGAAGAAGAGCAGTACAGCCTGCTTTGGCTGCGGGCAGGAGGGTCACTTCAAAAGGGAGTGCCCCCTTAGGAGTAGGAGGGGCGAAGACAGGCCCGTACAGAAGAGGGAAGGAGCACCGGCGGAAAACTAATATCGACCTCTACCCAGGGCCGGGTACAGGTTTGTGAACATGGCCCCTGTAATATAGTACAGGGAAGGAAGGAGAGAGGCGGAGGCGGATTGATAGTAGAAGGGGAGCTTGAAGGGGCGTCGGTGCAACTACTGGTGGATACCGGGGCATCGCTTAATCTACTCTCCGAAGGATGGTGGCACAGGCACGGAAAAAAAGGGAGAGAAAGGCCCACCAGGGAGACTGTGTATACGGTGGATGGCAGGCCCATGGCACTAAAAGGGGAAATTTCTACACAACTGACGCTGGGGGAAAGGGCGACGGAGGCCGTCTTCGTCATCGGTGACATAGGCACTGAGGGGATACTGCTGCCTTCCTCCGAGATAATGGTATGTTGATTGACGTGGCCAGGGAACGGTTAGTATGGACTAAAGAAGACCACCTCTGCCGCATTGTGAGTGTGAGAGCTGCAGTCCTCGCCGCCGGAGAAGAAACCATACTGGAAGGGGCGGTGGACGGGCCTTGGGACGAGGGGGAGGAAGGGCTGGTAGAGGGCCTGGCTGGCCATAAAGGAGAACCGCCATTTCTGGTAGGGCGGAGTCTGTTGCGACCGCAAAAAGGGGAGGCGTGGGTTAGGGTCCTCAACCCCGGAAGGGAGCCAGTCATCATCTACTGGGAGATGACACTGGGAGCCTTACAAAGAATAGACCAGAGGAAACATGCACAAGGAGGAGGACAGTGGTGTAGAATGGTGGAGGGTCCAGGGGAATCGGAGAAGGAGACGGTGATAGCTGATTTGGTAGAGGGCACCGAGCCTCACCGCCGGAGGGAGCTCGCGGAGCTGCTCCGGAGGCATCTGGGGGCATTCCAAGTGGGAAAAGACAACAGAGGCCATTCCACGCTCGCCAAGCACCGCATTGATACCGGCAGCCATCCCCCGATAAAACAGCCCCCCAGGCGGTTAGCCCCTCACAGACGGGAGTTGATCGGAGAAGAAGTGGACAAGATGCTGGAGGCGGAGATAATAGAAGAATCTATCAGTCCGTGGGCCTCACCCGTTGTGCTGGTAAAGAAGAAAGATGGGACTATGAGATTTTGCGCTGATTATAGGAAATTGAATGCTGCCACAGTGAAGGATGCCTACCCTCTTCCCCGGGTGGAGGATTGCCTCGACACCATGGCCGGGGCGGCCTGGTTTTCCTCCATGGATCTAGCCAGTGGTTATTGGCAATTAGATATAGAGGAGGAGGACCGGGAAAAGACAGCCTTCTCTACCCACCGAGGCTTGTACCAATTTAGAAGAATGCCCTTTGGTCTCTGTAACGCTCCCGGCACCTTTGAGTGTGTTATGGAAGTAGCCATGCGTGGCCTCCAATGGAGAACCTGCTTAGTCTACCTGGATGACATCGTGGTGTTCTCTAGCACCTTCAGTGAACACCTGCACCGATTGGGGGAAGTGTTGGAGAGACTGGAAGGGGCGGGGCTCGAGATTAAACCTTCTAAGTGTCAATTGGCGTGGCGGAGAGTCCTTTTTCTGGGCCACGTAGTGAGTCAAGCGGGGGTAGGCACTGACCCGGAGAAGATAGAAGCTGTGGAGTCCTGGCCCTTGAGCGCTCTGGCAGAGAAGGGCAGGACGTTCAAGTGGACCTCCGACTGTGAGGAGGCCTTCGCAAAGCTAAAGGACCGACTGACCAAGGCCCCCATCTTGGCTTTCCCCCGACCTGATGGCCAGCTGGTCATGGACACCGACGCCAGTGACACAGGGCTGGGGGTGGTGCTAGGCCAGGAGCAGGAGGGCGGTGAAAGGGTCCTAGCGTACGACAGCCGCACCCTAACTAAACCCGAGAGAAATTACTGTGTGACACGAAGGGAACTGCTGGCCATTGTTTTTGGGCTCCGGAAATTCCGCCATTATCTGGTGGGGCGGCCTGTGGTGGTTAGAACCGACCATGCCTCTCTTAGGTGGCTGCTAGACTTCAAAGAACCGGAGGGGCAACTAGCCAGGTGGCTCCAGATAATCAGCACATATGACATTATCATCCACCACCGTCCGGGAAGGCTCCATGGTAACGCGGATGGTCTCTCCCGGCGACCCTGCTCCCAGTGTGGGAGGGAGGAGGAGGAAGAGGCCACATTCTGTCAGGTAGTAACGCGATCACAACAGTCTGCGCGGGCGGGGGTGGATGCGCCGACGGTGGAGGGTCCTGATGTTCCAGCGGCCGAGTCCTGGGAGGAGCTGCAAAAGAAAGACAAAATGATTAGTAAAGTTGCAGGATGGATGGCTACCAATGACTTACCTGATGAGAGTGAGCGCCGAGGCTGGGACTATGAAACTAGGGCCTGGTTTGCACAGCTAGGCCGGCTAACCAAAGAAAAAGGGGTTCTAGGGCGTTGGTGGGAGACACGAGCAGGGCAAAGGTGTTTCCAAATCACGGTCCCCGCCGGTGAAAGAGAGGAGGTGCTGAGGACGGTGCAGGGGGAACCGTTGGCGGGCCATCTGGGTCAGAATAAGACATTACGCCGCCTGCAGGGGGGATATTATTGGCCTGACTTTCGGCGGGACGTAATCCTGTGGTGCTCTCAGTGTGAACCCTGTGCCCGGAGGAAGCCTCCACCGGCTCCACACAGGGCTAACATGGGGCATGTAGGGGCCGGGCTACCCCTTCAGAGGATGGCATTGGACGTGATGGGTCCCCTGCCACCGTCTAGTGCGGGGAACCGGTTTATCCTAGTGGCGGCGGATTACTTCACCAAGTGGGCGGAGGAGTATGCTATTCCTAATCTGGAGGCACCGACGGTAGCTAGGAAGTTCGTGGAGGTGTTCGTCTGTCGGCTGGGGGCGCCGGTGGAGATCCACACCGACCAAGGGAAGAACTTCCAGTCGGGGCTATTCAGAGAAATCATCGCCCTGCTGGGAGTGCGCCAAACCAGGACCTGTACCTTCCGCCCACAAAGTGATGGGATGGTGGAGAGAGCCAACAGGACCATTGAGATGCTATTGGCAACAGTGGTAGCCTCAGATCAACGAGACTGGGACAGGCAGCTCCCATTTGTTATGGCAGCTTATCGCTCCTCCGCACACTCAACCACTGGGTTGTCGCCTAACGCCATGATGTTGGGTAGGGAGACAGTGGTGCCCCTGGACCTGATATACCCGTTGGCCCAACCAAGAGGGGAGGGGGGTTACCCGTTGGAGTTGCAACTCTTCATGACCAAAGCCTATCAAGTAGCCAGAGAAACTTTGGGGAAGTCGGTGGAGAGGCAGAGACGCAACTACGACGCTCGAGCCAAGGCGGGGGAGATAGGGGTAGGAGAGAAGGTCTTCTACTATCATCCCCTAAAGAAAAGAGGGTTGTCCCCCAAACTGCAAAGTTACTGGACGGGACCCTGGGAAGTGGTGGGGAGGATAGGGGAGGCAGTCTACCGCATTAAGAAGGAGAGGACAACCCGGATAGTGCACTTCGACTCTCTGAAGGTGGCTGTAGGGGGAGAAGCGGAGACTGCTCCGGCGGAGGAGGACGGGGCGGTGTCCGACGGAGAGGTCTCATCCACGTCAGATGAGTCCCTAGACAAGGGAACCAGCGAAGTCAGGACGGTGCTCAAGGGCGGTAAGCGGAGGCGCAGTCCAGAAGGCCCTTCACAGACAGCCGATTCGGTGAAAACGAGCAAAATGGGGGATGACTGGTACTCCAGCTTCCTGGAGAGGGAGAAGCAGGCGGCTATGTCTCACTGGATGGGATATGCTCCTAATGATGAGCCCCCTTTGGATGATCTGCCGGCGTATGACCCGGAGAGCCCAGTGGAGGGGGAGGACCCCGGGGCGTCTGAGGCTAGGATGGCTCGCAACGCGGCAAAGGAGGCGGTGCGGGAGGCGGCCCGGCACGACCCCGAGAGGCTGAGGGTGATAGCTAAGCATGAGGAAAAGTGGAGGATCTTTGAAATGTTAGAAGAAACTCAAAGGGAAAACCTGCTGAATGAGATGAGAGAGGAGGGGAGAGCTCAGGGAGAACGCACGAGGCAACGGCCACCGAGGGTGGGACTCCCTGCCACAGCTAGCGGGAACCCCGCAGGAGGTGAGGGGGCGCCCCCTATAGTGAAGTGCGCCATAGGGGTGCTGCCCCCTGGGGAGGAACATCTCCCGCTGGTTGACCCGTCTCCAAGCAACCAGCCCGCCGGTGACGTCACAAGTTTGAATTGTACCGGACTTCGGGTGACCATGGCGGACGATAACAGGCGTGTGGTTCTCAAAGAAAGTTTTAGAGAAGAAAAGAAACAGTTCAGGAGGGAGGAGAAGCGTATAACAGAAAGAGGGAACGGAGGTTACCTACCGGGAAGTACTTCCAGAGCTGGGGAGGATAAGTCTACAGCCAATAGAACCCAGAAAGAGAAGGAACGCTCCAGCAGAAGCAAGGACAGACGGAGGAGGGAGAGGGCTGGCAAGTCCCCTCCACACTCATCTTCAAGCAGGTCGGGGAGCCGCCGCCGGAGAGACGATGACAGACAAAAGGACAGGAGTAGGGATAGGAGGCGGGCAGGGTCGGCAAAGCAGAGCTCGGAGAAGCACCACTCGGAGAGAAGCAGCTCGGAGCATAGGAGGTCGGAGGGGGACCGGAAACGCCAAGAGGCAGGTTCCCACGGGCCCCAGGCGGAGAAGGGGAATAACCATGGGAAAGACGAGAGCAGGTCCGCTGCAAGAGGAGCTGAGAACGCACGTGCGCCGAAGAACGACTCGCCCCTGATTGGTCGACAGGAGGGGGAGGGCGGTGCCCCAAGAGGGCAGAGTGATGGCCGGGGGGCCCATAAATACGACGGAGCGGGGTGGGGACTGTCAATTCCAACTAGTTTTTGGCCGACACCAGAATACCTGATCATGGGACCTAAGCAGCAAGAGAAGCCTCTGCCAATGGAGACAGTGAACGGGGTGGAGGTGCCCCGCTTCCGATGTGAGAAGTACAGACTGGACCCACGGGGGACGAAGAGGTGGGCGTTTAAAACCTATGCTATGACCCGGCACCTGAACTCGCACAGTGAATATCAGCCGGGCTACCAGTGCCCCGGGTGTGAACATATGGTATCCAAAGATAGACTGTCTGACTTACTCCGGCACGTCCAGCGTGGCCACAGGGAGCTGTGGCCGTGGAGCCCACCGGGGGAGGCCAAATTATTACCTGTGGGGCTGGCCAAGGACACTCCAAGCGAGACAGGGGAGTCTGCCGCCGGATCGGCTCAGGGGAGCACCGCCGGTGAAGGAGAGGCAGGAGACGTGGCCAAGCCCGGAACTTCAGCCAAGGGACGGGGCGGGGCGACCCCGGCATCGACCATATCGTCACTACTATCACCAGGAATCCATCTGGGCTCAGAAGATGAGGAGGAGGTCGCTAAGGCCTCTCGCTTTCTGGAGAGTCTGGTCGGGCTACCCAGTCCCACCGGGAGGGAGGGCCTCCCTGACACCGGGGTAGTGACCAGAAGTGCGGGGAAGGGGGCCAAGCGGCCTCTGGAGGGGGAGGGAGGTGCACCGGAGAAACGACCTAGAAAATCACCCCGCAAAGACTCAGCAGTGGAAGGGGAAGACGGGGAGAAAGGGGAAGGGAGCCTGGTGGATATAAAGCGGGAGGAGGAGTTGGGGAGATACCTGCTGTCCCAAGAGGAGGACAAAAAACTCCGTTTTGTACTAGATAGAATCATGGAAAAATTCAGTCAAGGGGGGGAGACACCTACTAAGACATTAAATAGACTAGAGAGGGACCTGCCGGTGGATAAATTGGACATACCAAGCATAGTGAGAGAATATGAAGCTATAATGGCTGAGGAACCTATTCCCCGATCGCTTATTAAGACGGTGGAGTATGAGGATGTATCAGGGGCCAACAGTGCGGAGGAAGCTGACTCGTCCCCTACTAAAGAAAACTCCTTTCAGATAACAGGGGGCTTGGATAGTAGCCCAGATAAACCCCCGCCGTACCAACTGTCGGAGAATAGACCCAAGCCGATGCTAGTTGAAACAGAGACCACCCCCCAATCGCCAACTAAAGTGGAGGACAGAGATCCCAAAGGAGTGGATCTCCCCCAGGCTACTAAGACCCCCGACGGGGAAAATCTTGGTGAGGAGGAAGTTGATATTCCCCCCTTGGTAAAAGGATGCCCCGAGCTGGAAAAGAAATTCAGAGAAGTCATGGCTGAGGGGAGAAAAAAGAAGGCGGAGGAAGAAAGTAGGAGGAGAGAGGAACAAGCCAGAATTCAGAGGGAGGAGGAGGCGGAGCGGGCCCGCCAACTTAAACTAGAGCAAGAGAGACAGGTGCAGGAGAAGGCGGAGAAGAGGGCCGCTACAGTACCAAAGAAAGACAAGAAGAGGGGTAAGTCCTCACAGAAGAAGAAGGTGGTAGGAGAGGAACAGAGTGGACTCAGTGACCTTATGAAAGATGTGTTTATATCTCCTGGGGCGGGGGGAGTGAGTCGGCGGAGCACAGAAGAACTACTTATGCAGACTCCACCTGCGGGAGCACGGAGGAGGGCAGGGGAGGATCGGGCCAAACCGTCGGGAGGGAGAGGACATGCGGAAGCCACATCCCCCCGTCTGGTACGCCACCCCCGAACTGTTACTGTGGGCATGGATGGGTTGGTTATTAAGTCACCCAAGGGTGAATTTCTACTCCAAGTAGAGACGGTGGCCAAGGGGGAATCAGCGGATACGATGGTCTTGGTCCCTGCTGGCACAGAAACGGTGGTGGAAAGTATGGCGAAGGAACTGCACCTGCCCCCAACTACACGGGATAGGGTGGTAGTGGTAACAGGTGCACCCGTGGTGGACATGGAGGACGGCGGTGTGGCACCAACACAGGGGATAATTGGAGTTACAGCTATACCAGAAGGGGGGAGTCGGGGCGGAGGAGGAGAGGAGGAGTGTGCAGAAGCCTCCATGCCCTGGCACAACGACTTCACCGGGCCGGCAGCTTTGAGGGAGTATGCAACAAGGCTGCGCCAGCCGGTGACCATGGGACCCGACCTTAAAGTGGTGCCTGGAGGGATCATGTCAGCCGCCATACAGAGCTTACCCAACGGAGATTACAAGCTCGTGTAAGTGACTAGAACCAGGTATGGTGATGCCACACCGTCCGGTTTGTGCGCTCGGTGCAGCCAGGCTTGGCCTCGGGGGAAGCAGACGGAGAAGGAGGAGGAGTGTCCCGAGGAGGAGGAGAAGGAAGGGGAGATGGCAAGAGGCAGCCCCGGGGAACACCAGTCCGCTAAACAGTAGGTTAAGTCAACCTTTGGTGTGTTCCAAGAAAGGAAGGAGGGTCCTCCCCAGTATAGGGGAAGGTGCGGAGATGCTACCGGGTCAGGATTGTTGCTGTCGGAGAAGGGGCAGGACGGTGGCCAGTACAGGCGGGGGGAAGCGGAGGAAGCTTCTGCGGGCGGACCAGTACAGGTCGGTAGGGGCCTAGGTCTCGGGGAGACCTCACCTAACGCTAGGGGGACACAACAAGATGAAGCATGGAAGGTTGGAGATGATACTTAAAAGGGGCTACTCACCTTGTGTTGCAGTCGGAGGACGGCCGAGGAGCTGCAGGCTGCGATGGAGGACGCCGGTGGAGGCATCTGACGGGTCACCGACGGAGGCGGCGGAGGAGGTCACTGCCGGAGCTGTGGGACTACTTGGGGAGTTGAAGCAGCAGGGTATCTACAAACCACTACCAGTTGACGTCGTATTATTGTATAAAGGCATGTTACCAAGTTGTTGTTACTATATACTGCATAGGGGACAGCAGTCAGTTTACTATGTTTGAAGCCACTCGCAGGAGTGGGCTAGTTTATCTTATCACTGTATGACTATGTCCTTTTTCCATTGTGTATATACTATTAATAACAGAGACACCTAGGGGACCGGTGTAATAGTTTTTTTCAAAATTGGACACCCATCCGCAGGAGGGTAATTTTGCACTTCTACCCCGTAAGTTGTTGATTAGCTGGGGAGAGTGTGGCGTAGACCGAGGGGGAGGCGGTGGAAGCGAAACCATCCTGGCATGGGGGCGTGGAACTCGCCGATCCCGGAGTCACGTTAGGAGCGAGCAACCCTGGCGGTGCTAGGGGGAGTGTTTCCCGGCGCTGGCACCGTGCCAAACGGTGCCAGCGTCGGTGAAATGGTAAGCATATATATAGTGGTTATGTTTCTCCGACAGTCAGTCCGGGTTACGCGCTGGTCGAGACACATAGCAAGGCTTACCCCCAAGCGTGAATACGGAGAGGAGAGATTCACCGACGGATTAGATGGTGTGGCCAGAAGCCAGGCAATAAACAGTGTTGATATCATAGTTGAAGGAGTCTTCGTGGTCCTTTTCATAGAGCTAAGACGACAGGGGTTCGGAGCGCTACAATATATATATATATATATATATATATATATATATATATATATATATATATATATATATATATTTAGACACTTAACAAAAACTATGGTTTATAAATCATATATTCTTCCTGTCTTAGAATATGCTGACATTCTATGTGCAAATGTATCAGATTATCTGTTGCAAGACATATAGAACTCACAAAACAGATGTCTAAAAATTGCATTGCCAGTACCCATGCTTACCAGCACTGAATATATCCATACTACTTATAAAATAAATATGGTTCATGATAGAAGGAATGCTCACATGTTAGTTGAGGCATACTCTAGGTCGAGAGACCCAAAATATGTAGATCAAAGGGAAATGGCTACAAGAGCCTGGGATGGACCCATCCTAAAACTGGGTATTCCTAAACTGACCACCTATATGTGGAGTTTAGAGTATAGTTTGGCTATTGCATGGAATAACTTAGACCCAAACTTACGAGTTTTACCGTCAAAAGAAATCTTCAAAGATGAGATAAAACAACAGCTACTACGTCAGATACCACAACCACATATATGTCACAGGCATGATTCAGTTTAGAATTGAGCATGTTAAATGTACTTTGCACCAAGACTTTACATGGAAAACAAATAGGGATTGATATTTACTAGATTCACCTAGGTTTAAGATGTTCTTTGTTGTTGTTTTTTCTTTTGTGTTATTCATTATATGGTGGTTGTGAAAAAGTATTTCCAGAAATGCATAGGTTGCCGACATAAATGGGTTGAATAAACCTAGAGGCGGCCTGCACTCGCTCAGAGGAATTCACTATTACAATTGTATCAATGAATGATATACTGTTACTTTCTGAATAAAAGCGATTTAAACTCAATATATATATATATATATATATATATATATATATATATATATATATATATGCTACTACTTCCTGCAGGTGTCTTAGCAAAGTCACATATAGGCCCTAGGTATCAGAGTGACAAAATAAATTGCCTTTAGTGGTGCACAGTGCAGCCCCTTTCATTTGACTCTTGGAGCATTGTGCACTCAGCTGTGACAAGGCCCTTTACTGCAATGCACAGGTAGTTAGCAGGGATGGAGCAGTAGGGGCATGGTGATCAAAAGTACAGGGCCGGCCCAGCTGGTATATTCCAATACAGCCTGGGGGTCAGAGGCTGGGGGCCCCCAGGAAGAAAAAGAAACTGAAGAGAAGGATGCAGCAGGGAGTAAGGGAGGGGAGGCTATAGTATTAATAATACTATAGAAGCCCCGTTTTTGTTTAAGCAACCTTTTCCTCTGGCCTTTGAGATCCTGGTATCAAGTTTACTCTTAAAGATATGTTTGGAGACAATAGATTTGCATAGACAGGGGTAGGTCGTTAGCTACAAGATCAAGCGATGGCCGACCCTCTGGGCATTATACATGTATCATATATATATATATATATATATATATATATATATATATATATATATATAAAATAAATAAGCAGTACTGTTGACCTTATAAGCAGTACTGTTGACCGGGACTGCTGGTCACCCTCAAACCGCCAGTGAGTGTCATCATCTTAAGATGTTAAGGCCTATTTTATTTTAAAACCCCAACTGTCTTTCGCATGGTGAAATGTTCACAGTCATCTGGTTATTTCAGTTTGGTCGATTTAGAGTGAAACTGTGAACGACATTTGTCATTGAAAAATACATGTGCTACAATGACATTATTATTGAGAGAGTCAAACCTGGGAGTCATATGAATATCAATTATTTCATACAGATATAATTATTTGTATCTACCAACCGCATACACATACATGTTGTAAAATATGAACATATCAGCAACCAGAAAAGCAGACTTTTTGAAGCCAAATTTACCAACAGGAATGATTTTGCACATCTTATAGAATGATAATCCGTGGCAAACACACTATAAGCGTGCAGATCTACTACGGCCAGGAAGCTCTCATCTGCTGGACAGCGTGCAGGTCACAATCAGTATCTTTACCCCACCACCCATGTACATCTTCATAAGTTTTCTGTTTCTCATCGGGGTCGTTGTGAATGTCATTGAGCATTTCACATAATTGACAAAATGCAGCTAGAAAAACAGGAAGTATTTCAAGGACTCTGTGTGTCGTTCTCCCTTTCATGCTCACTTTGAGGTGCATAGCCCCCAGGTCTCATGGCCCCCACCCACATAGCCCACTGTCCCGTAGCCCTGTGGTGGATTAGCCCCACTCCCCCTTGGCCCCCATTCTTATATCTGAAAAAGCAGTTATTACGACCTAAAACATAAATAATTCACTCCTAAAACACCGTCTTTACGTCTTTTCTTATTCCCAATATCTCTTTTTACTGAAAAAAATGATGCAATTCATCCTTCCTTGTACGCCCTATAATACCAGTACCTATCCATACCAACCCATACCTACCTCAGTACCTATCCATACCAACCTGTACAGGTAACCAGTACCAACCAGTACCAATCCATACCAACCCGTACCCACCCAGTACCAATCCATACCAACCCATACCTACCAGTACCAATCCATACCAACCCATACATACCCAATGCCTACCAGTACCCTACCACTGGTCACTGTCAAACTATTCCAAGAAGGCCAAAAAACGTCAACAAACTCGGCATGATGAACCAATTGAGACATTTAATCAAAATTCTGACGTGATAGAATGTTTTCAAATATTTTTGTACCCCCTACATGAGATTATTTGCCATATTTCTGCTAATTTTTGGAGGTACAAAGCATGGATAGGAGAGTGGTCAAGATGCTGGAGCGGTCCAGATGCTGGAGGTATTCAGCAAGCAGCCTTGGGGACTTGAAGTCATCAACATTTATCACTGACGTTGGTGGAGCAATAGACTCGTAATCAACACCACCCATTACAATTGGCACTGTATCGTGATTTAAAATATGCCACATTTTTTCTGTAACATATCCTTTGCAGTGTATATATATTCTCAAAGGAAAGATAGAAATTATAGTTACGTTCTAGTATTTTAAGACAGTAAAGGTGTTGACGCTTATCCGGAACAGTATTATCCTCTGGACATTCTAATGGACCACACTTTCCATAGATATCCACAGGGATGTACTTTTGAAGTTCTCTAACATATATCTCACGTTTTGAGTCACTGTCACAATTGCTAGCAAACCAAGCAACTAATTTTCGATTATCCTCCATGTTTTCTCTACCAATCGTGTCAAACTGTTGTTCATTAGTCTGTGGCGCATCTAGATAAATTGCCAAAGGTTCTGTTCGGCCATAGGGGAGATCGAGGAATGTTTGAATCAAGTCTATAGGTCATTGTTAAATTGAAGAATCCTCCCCAGCATCTTAGATTATTCCATTGGTTGAATGGATGTTCCAGCAGAAAAAAGACACACCATTGATTTGACTTTCTGTAACTTGGTAATGGCGTGCGAGCATTTATATCACGCATATGGAAGAGAATGGCATCTGCCTTGTGGCTCTCCCATTTATCAGCAGTAGTGCGGCAGTTGCTTACTTTGCAGCCAGCTTTAATAAAAGGGTCCTGGCCAAAGCCTTAAAGGTGAAAATAATCCCTTCCAAAGAAACTCGTACAAAAGAGTATTACTTTTGGGGTTCTACATTCGGTTGCATCTTTGCAATTATTATTGTCACAATACTGGGTAGCCCTACATGGGCTGATCACCAAGACTAATATAGCACACCCCACAGCAAACCGCTTAATATCCATTGTATTCTCCATCCAGCGGGTAGTGGAACGTGTTCCCGATAGTGCCTTGATGTGAACCTAAAAGACGATAGGTGCTATGGGGAATGTGTAAGTAGTAATACAATCTCCAGGTGGGTATTCATGAAGAGATGCAAAATATGATTACTGAATTTTAAGGAATACTTGGATAGGGACGATGTACCTATGTACATAATTATTATCTTGTAGATTCTATAAGAAAACACAGGTAGCCTATGTCAGCTCTAGCCAATATCTGCGACAAAATCAAAATCCTGTCTGCATACCAAAAGCAACCGGTAACTCTTATAATTGAGGACTTAACCTCTGAAGGTGTCAGAAAGGCCTGTCCAGTAGAAGTGTTTTACTCTTCAAGTTGCAAGTTTGCTCTGGGTATATCAAAATAAATTATGCAAGTACTACTCTCGCACTTGCTGAGTTAGGGAGATTCCCTATTGAATCCAAAATAATTGTATTGAACATTCTATATTGGCTGAGGCTTGAGCTTGGATCGAAAAACCCTATTCTAAATCAGGCCTTCTCTACCATGAAGAATGAAAATCACCAATGGCTTAAAGATATCCAATACCTTTTGTTTCAAATCAGTGTAAGAATGTCTGGCTCGATACTTATGTTTGGTCGAAGTCCTTACTCAAAAAAAAATATAAAGGGAAGACTAAATGATGCACATATTCAGAAATACATTGATAACCCATAGAATACGGGCAAGTGTGGAATTGTTAAGATGTGTAAAGATGATCTCAATGACATTTTTGAAGAGCGTGAATACTTAACGCATACAGAATCACCAAATATTAGAAATATTAGAAGCATTATTGCTAAACTCCGAACTGACAATAACTGTACACTTGACAGCCTGTCAAGAAGATGTAAAGGAAAAAAAAAACTGTCAACTCTATGTGTATATACTGTAATACTATGCAAGGTGTCAATCATGTCTTCCCACATTGTAACATCCCCGAGATTAGAAATGCGTGGTCAGTTCGTTGATTGCTATAAAAGACACTATCACACTAGAAAACTCTCTCAAATACTCTCTCATCTACAGGGATAGACACTAATTTTTCCGGACACTTGCCACCTGGGCCCATAGCTTTAGAATTCTATGGGCCCTGACCTAAAACTGTGGGCCCGGAGCAATAGTTTTATTAGTTTTTGGTATCGAACAGTAGTCATACTCACTGTTCGGGGGTATTGGTCCTGTAAGGCCACCCACCAGGGTGACCCAGTTCTACCTGTCACCTCACTCTCCACTCACCTGCACAGGCAGGCCCACAGCAGTCATTCAGTCAGCCCACCTGTGCAGAGACAGTTCAGTTCAGTTCTGTATTTTCTGTATTTTTTCTGGAGTCATGGTGGTATGCGACTCGTGTAATCATGAGTACCAGGGGAACAAGAAGGCGTGCCCGGAGTGTACCTGTCCCAACCCACGGTGGAAGGCAGATGATCAAATGGTGGGACATACGCCTCCCGGCCGACAACACTAATTCTGATATGAAAGGTGACTATTTGGGGACCAATGGTGATTTATTATGTCAAATCGAATGGGAGAGAGCAAGGAAGCATAAGATTGAGCAACTGTCTAAAAGGAAAGAGTTAGAACTTGAGTTAGCCAGCCTGCGGTCCCATAACAACAGATCGTTCAGGGAGGTAAATGATGGTGTTCGGGCCTGGCATGGAGCCATGAGTGCGTTCGATACCCAACATAAACCCCTTACTGCTGTTCCGGCTGGCCTAGACCCGGCTGACTTAAATATGGTAAACTACCAAAACCAGGACTCAAACCCAGCTGGGAGTGCGTTCGATAGCCAATATAAATCCGTTACTGCTGTTCCTGTGGGCCCGTACCTGTCTGGCTCGAACATGGTAAACTACCAAGACCGGGACCCAAACGCACCTCACAACCAAAATGGCCATGCAGGCCTTCTGGGACCGGGTTCCGAGGCTCCAGTAGACTGTAATCCTTCAAAATATGATGCTTTTAGACCTTCCGCAGGCCATTCTGGCCTTAATTCAACTGAATATAACTCCTCACGACCAAACCTTTCTGTAGTCTCTCCTCCTGGGGGAAGGGAAGACCAAATAAACAAGTCGCTCTCCCACACGGACCAGTCGGATACACGGTACAATCATCCGCAACCCCAGGGAAATCAACCGGTCCTCCCACAGCACCTGGGGGAGGTAGCAGGGCCTACTAATCTATCTGGTAGTGTCAGTGCACCTTCAGGTTCTGTGCAGCAACCCCCATTGGACATTTCTTACTCTGCTTACTTGAGGTGGGTTCAACAACAACAACAACAACAACAACAACAATCCTACAAGACTCAGGGTGGCCTGTCACCTAACCTGCCTCCTGTGGCATCCCAGTTACCTCCTCAACAACGAGAGGGTAACTCGTTGTTGAGGAGGTAACAGTTTAGCTTCCTTCAGGGGGGCCACACCCCTTGCAGCAGGTTATCACAGCTCAGCAGCAGCAACTTCAGGCTATGCAGCAACAGCTGCAACAACTTCAGCTTCAACTACAGACCCGATCTATGGGCAACACCAGTGTTGCCAGTCAGCACCCCCGGGGCAACCCTGCCCCTCTATTCTCTTCAGAAATTAGATCGCCATACCTACAGACCCTAAAATCAGGCTTGTCATCAGCAGGCCTGACGGCGTCATCACTGGGCCTTATCAACTGGAACTTGAACAGTTTATTTTCAAACCAGCGGGGTGTTTCTGGTATTGATGATCCATTTCTCAAAAATATGAATTTGTTGTCGGAAGCTAGCAAACGTAAACGCTCCACAAACTATCTGCGACCAGATTTTCATATTGGATCTGATAAAAAGTATGAAGACATCCGTCCAAGCATGTCTCAGTGCAGAACATAATGTCCTGTGTCTATGACCCAAAACCACTTCCTACAGTAAATCAGGGTAATCGTAGACGTAACCGCGGTAGGGGAGGGCGGAACGAGGATAAGAAATGGGAATACACTGATGTATGTATTAATTGGAATTTCACTACCTGTTCCAATGACGACTGCTCCCGCAAACACATTTGTAAACATTGCAGGGGCACCCACAAGGGAAAAAATTGTACTCTAGACCACAACTATCAGTCAGCTAATCAGGGGGGTAACCAAAGTCAAGCATGACAAATCGATACTGTTCCAGAGTTCAGCTGTAATAGCACTTATGATATGAAACTTAGTGGTTTGCTTCCTTCCACCTTCGATGACATTTGTTGTTGTGTTGATTTAAATGAACTCCTTTATATGTACAAAGACTATGCTCCGTTATGGTACGTTAATTCACCACATTATCTGTGTGGGGTCAGATCTCAAATGAACTTGGCAGGCTGGAGAATCATGCTGTCAGGGGGCCATAGCCAGGTGTACGGCAAGGGCACTTGGGACCCTAACGCTCACATCCTCCTAGATGGTATCTGTCATGGGTTTAAGCTAACGGACCCAGGTGTGCATATAGAAGGTTACTGGTGCAAAAACTATGACTCAGCTGCTGTTACAGCCTACCAGAAAATTAGTGAGATCGTTTCAGAAGAGTTAGCCTCTGGTAAGCTAACGGAAGTGAGTGTTCAGCCTCAGTGCATCCACGCTATGGGTGCAGTAAAAAAAAACTCAGGAGGCATCAGGCCAATAACCGATGTGAGCCGGCCCGACTCGTGCTCAATTAGCTGCTACATGAGTCAAACTTTCAAGTCATTTAGCTATAAGTCGGTAGATACCGTATCAGACCAATTAAAGCCGGGCTCTTATGGCAGTGACTGACGTTACAGCAGGGTACCTCATGGTCCGAAAGTGCGACAGAGCTAGACAAAGTCTGTCTTTGGAGTCTAGATTTATCCAGGACAACTTCTTGTCGTTTGGTACCCGTGTTGCACCCTACATGTTTAACAGCATTACAGACTCAGTAGCGCGGTACCTTATGGCACACGGCATTTTCTGTGTTCACTATCTGGAGGACATGTTGGTTATGGCGGATAGCTTTGAAGCCTGTCAGGAAGCACAGCTCTTTCTCCACAAAACATTGCGCTCCTTAGGGTTTTACATTTCCTACAATAAAGTGCGCTCTCCCAGTCAGATTCAGACTTATCTGGGAGTGGATTTTGATTCAATAAAAATGCAGCTGAGGCTACCCGCGGAGAAATTGCGCAAACTGCAGATGGAGTTGGACTTTTTCAGTGGTCGTCACAGGATGACGAAAAAGCAATTTAAAAAATTGTGCAGAGTTCTGGCACATTGTGCAACTTTATTTTGAGGGGGTCGCACTTTCTCCCATCGTGTGATCGCAATGTTGAGTCGTTTCACACCAAGGAAAAAGTACATCACATTGTTAAAGTCCTTTCACCTAGACCTAGCCTGGTGGCGGGAATTCGCTGCCTGGAAAATAATTCAACCTCCCGTTAATACGTCTATGGTGTGCACTGATGCGTCTGGTACAGGATTCGGGGTATACTCGGGCATGGATTGGTTGTGCAGTAGGTGGCAGGAGGACTTTGAAATGAAAGGAGACCACCACAACCACTGTGTCCCCTAACCAGTTCGGGATATACCCTGTAATATTAATGTTAGAGAACTGTACCCGATTCTTGAGGCCTTCACCAGATGGGGCCACATTTTGGTGGACCACGGGGTGGAATGCGTTACGGACAATACGCAAGTGGTGGCAGCTATAAACACCAATAGGAGTGGGAACTCAGCTTCAATGCATCTCCTCCGCTCAATATTCTGGCTGACAGTGATGTTCAACTGCCACCTGGTGGGAGTGTATCTGCCGGGCATGGACAACTTTGTAGCGGATACTCTCTCCAGGGCTACCCATATCAACGAATTACCATTATTTTTATGTTGCAGAGGCCCGTCAGCGGATTCGGGAATTAGACTACATCACAGCGGAGCTTGGCAGCCAGGCGTGGTCTCCGAGTACCTGGAAGACTAAAGCGTCTCAGTGGTTCAAATATATCAAGTTCTGTGCATCGATCCGATGCCCAGCAGTACCCACAGACACGACTCTCATGTGTCGCTATGCAGTCAGTTTGGTTCCAGATCTGAAATATAGATCAATCCAAAACTATATCAGTGCAGTGATATCTCTGAACAGTTATTCGGGTTACGACATGTTAGATCAGAGTTCTAGTTGATCACCACCCTGGTGGGTATATGCCGTAAACTCGGGGACCCTGAACTGACTCGTCCTTCCTTTACCCTTCGGGACTTGTTGTTGCTATCAGACTGTGTTGACTGGAATCGGGTGGACGACAGAGTCTTGTGGACTTGTATAGCCATCTCATTTTGGGGCCTGCTACGGAAATCAAACATTGTCCCTGATTCGGCGTCGAACCCAGTGGGTCACTATCTTCGGCGCGGAGCAATAGGTCTTACAGATTGGGGCATAGAACTGAGTATCTCCTCGTCTAAAACAGTGCAATATGGTCAGACAGTTCACAAGATTCCAATAACTTTTCGGGGTTCCCACTTTTGTGCGGCTTCCTTGGTACGGGATCACCTTGAGGAATTCTCATCCTCTGATCCCATGTCCCCAGCTTTTGTAGTACCGAAAGGAAATCGCCTCGTCCCAGTGACCTACCCTATGCTGTTGGAGTACCTCAAAAAAACTTATGACCTCAGCAGGCATGAACTCGGAAAGGACGGGCATGCACTCCCTGAGATGAGCAGGAGCACTCTATATGTATAGTCTTGGTCTCACCCTGGAGGACATCCATCAAGCAGGAAACTGGAACAGCATGGCTGCCCTAATATATCTGACAAAACCTTACCATCTCTGTGTGGACACGGACCTCATTGTGTCTAAGTGCCTCAGTACCAATCTACAAATATAAACAATTAATTCCTAGTTGGGAGTTGCCGGCGTATTCGCGCAGGCCCAAGTGGCTATCTTGTCCCTGTCTTCTCCCTCACTAGAATCAATGGTATCGACAGTATCGACAGTAGTCATACTCACTGTTCGGGGGTATTGGTCCTGTAAGGCCACCCACCTGTGTCCAACCAGGGTGACCCAGTTCTACCTGTCACCTCTCTCTCTACTCACCTGCACAGGCAGGCCCACAGCAGTCATTCAGTCAGCCCACCTTTTCTTTTTCTTTTTGTTAAGTTGGTTTAATAAATAGGCCGGCGTGATAGAGGCCTCTCAGTTTACTTCTATGGGCCATCCCGGGCCCACTGGAAGGCATATTTTGAGAAATCTATGGGCCCACACCCAAAACTATGGACCATTGGCTCCCGGGCCAGCGTTAGTGTTTACCCCTGATCTAAAAGGCCAGGAGCTGTGAACTGTATATATTCGTATTAGCATCGTATCCCTAATAACCTAGGAGTGAATGAATATGAAGACGAGGAAGTCTGAATATACATTTGGCCTAGGGTTGAGTGGCTGGGCTAGCGCCAAAACTCCCAAACTGGACCAGTCACTGATTCAATAATATAGTTGAATATCTGCATCCAACTCATGTGCCACACGTAGATCAAACGCGATCCTCTCCTCTATAGGTTGTTGTACATGCACATACACCGCGTCAGACTTCCAGTCTCCTCTAGTCTTAAGTTCCTCAATTGAAGCACCTACAGCCCTTAAGTATTAAGTACCTCCCCGTCTGAGACTGTGGGAAGAGTAATCACAAGGGTCTAGACCCTCCATTTCAGCAATATATTTCAGGGTAGACATGTAGATGTCATACGTTAATGGTTCACCTTGACTTAGCATAAAAGCAGGAGCCTCTGGGGGCATGGGCACCTCCCTGAAATGCTTCTTCACCCAGTAAACTGCGCACAACTCTCGGTCCTTTAACATGGCCACCGGGATCCTCAGGATCCGATCCCCATACTGAATTGTCTTGGAACCCCGTACACATAGAATCATCCCCCATGTAGTCAACTGAAAGTCCCCCCGATTCAGTGTTACATGGGGTGAAGAGATGGGGAAATTCCTGGAGTAACTGTCATATATGTCTAGTGAAAGATAATACTCAGGTGTTGTATGCTGTACGGACTGGTAGGAGTAAGAACAAGCATACCATGTCCTTACTCAGGGAATTCTTCTGGATGGCTGCGGACCATAATTTCTATGTGGAAGTAGTGTATATTAGCTCAAAACTTGGTAAGGTGTGTGATAGTCTAAGTCATCTCAATGATCCGGAATCTTTGAAAATCCTGGTTGATGAGATGTCTGTAGATTTGTTGTGCTGCTATAACCTCTTCTGCAGATTTAGCCGGTCTGGAGAAGGAGGCCCAGGAGATCATGAGGATGCATTATGAACCAGCTTCCATAGCAACCAGGGCAACTCAGTTGAAAAAAATATCTGGACTTCTGCCAGGAATTCCAGTTGACTCTGTTCCCGTGCAACAGCCACCGGGTGGTGCTATATATAGCATTCATGGCACGCAGCATGAAAGTGTCATCGATAAGAGACTATTTATCAGGACCACTGAAATTGACCGAGGAACACCCAATAGATTATGGAAACTACAAGGTGCACATGGCCATAGAGGGAATCAAACGCAAGATAGGCCTAGCAGTGAAAAGGGCTGTTCCTAATTTGCCCCTTCACATGATGAAAATGTTCTCACATCTTACTCTATCAGTAGGCCATGTAGCCTTCAGAGCAGCGATGCTAACTTCATTCTGAGCTTTGCTGCGAAAACAAAACGTGACCCTGTCAGATCCACAACTGGAATCATTTCCAGGACATTGATCTTGTCAATGACGTATTGAGAGGGGGGGATGACCTTGTGTCCCTCAGCTGCTTCCAACACTGGGGATTTCTTTTTTCCTTCAAAAGATGCTGCCAACCAGTCTCCTCCACTTGCATCAGTATACATACTAATCATAGTGTCATTTCTTAGAAGGACCTTAACTTTGCCATTAAAATGGGGTAGATAATCTCTTCACCACCTGATGTCTTCTCTAAATTCCTCCGTCAAGTACAATTTTGCATAACGGGATTTCACTGAGGCTGACAAGTCATAGATACGACGGCAAAAAGTTCTACCACCCCATACCACTTTACTACAGTGCGGCCATTTTGGACGTCAGCCCGAATGCGAGTAATGAACTCGACACTGATTGGAGGAGAGGAAGGGGGCTCGACCTGTGTAAACCAATCAGAATCAGGGACACACACACCCGTGTGAGTGGTCAAACTGGCCGGGGAGCATTCATTGTGAGATATGTCATTATGTAGTCATTGTTTTTTTTTTTTCATTTGGGTGCCTTATGATTGGCATCTCCACACTTCCGGCACTCGTGGGGGTATTTGTAATTTTTGTTATCACACTCCTCCTCGTTATTCCAACGTAGACAGGCTTTCAGCTCATTCTCTCCAAACGCTGGTTTGGACTTGCGGTGTTTGCCACTAGTGTTACCCGCCTCTCCCTTGGTCGAGTTCTTGTTGGCGGTAGAAGCTGTGGCGGTGTCCTGCTGCTCCTTATAAGCCAGTGTAGCCGTAAATCTGTATTTTGACATCGACACCTCAGTATCTCCCATCGTAAAAGCACTCCAGCCCTTAGAGAGACACTTCTTACGGATGCCACCATCATATTCAATGTGTGACGCGTCAATGAAGGCGTCATTTTCAGCGGCCTTCTCCGCCACATAAGCCAGGTGGGACAAGTACCCTCGTAATTCATCAGCTGAGGCCTCCTCTGCATACAACCCCCAGCTTAAAGCAGCAACCATGAATTCCTGGTAAGTCGGTTCTTTCTTGCTTTGAGGATGAAAGTACTCAGAATACGACCACTTACTCTTTTCCTTCTCCAACTCCTCAACAGATAAATCTTTGGTAGGGTTAGGTTGTCCGCCCGGGATTCCCGGCCCGCCGCCCGGTGCTCCTCCCGGCGCTCCTCCGCCCGGGGCGGCCGCTTGCTCCTCCATAACCCGAAGCTGCTCCTTGAGAGCCCGCTTTCTCTGTTCACACTGAAGTTGTTGGAATTGTTTAATTAACTCCTTCTCCTCCTCATCCTGTACTAGGGGAATGTTCTCCATCCCTCCTGATGCCATAGTGTCACTTACAAGTGAGGTATTTTGGGTCCCAGGTATAAGCACCACAGGTGGGACTATAGGTGTAGCAATGGCGGGCTGGCCTTCTCTCACTCCACTCCTACTAGATCTCTGATCTAGGCTCCCCACAATAGGCCCACTGCAATCGTGACCAACTGGGGATTTATGATAAGTTCCACACTTGAAACAATATCTATCAGGCATTGGAATTAGCTGTAGATCATTGTAGACCAAAGAAAAATTGACTACCAATGCCAACCATGTAGTGTGGTGGAGGTGTGGAGGTAGTAACCAAGGGAGAATGACACAAAGGGACACAAGGTGGCAGCACTGAATCCAGTGCTCGAGTGGGAGTTAACTGGTATCTCCACTAATACACATATAATATATATATATTATATTACCCATATAAAATCTGCCTACAACATTGTAAATGAAAACCTGGTGCTGATATAAGTGTACCTGTATATTAGTCAATAAAGCCATCTTGAATCTTGAATCTATGTCAGTGCGAGGACATTTTTTAGAAGAATATTTCCATGCCACTGGGTCTGATATACAAATAAACGTTGTACGTCAGGTAAGACTTAAAATATACCTGCCGTAAGGTTTTTGGTGTCTGTGACCTAAATCTCTGCCCATGTGTATCTGAGTCTAACTCCACACATGAAGCTGACAAAGAATTGTAGTTAAAATTACGGGACCTCACTTATTCTTTTACTTTTCCATCTTTTCTATATCCTTCGTTTTTAACACAAAACATGAGATGCACATTTCCCTGCATTTGAAACAATTTCAAATGATTCATATGGTGCAAGGGGGGGGAGGGTGGCTGGGGAATGGTTCTGTGTGTGTGTGTGTGGGTGTAGGTGTTTTTACTGGGAACTGGGGACTTACACGTTTAAAAGTACCCATCAACTGGGGACCTGAAAATTAACTAGGGACTTGGCCAAGGCCCCACTTAATTGAAACCTGTTTCATGCAGGAAATAGCTTTGTGATACCTAAAAGTTGATTTTTGCAAAAGTCCCCAATTGCAATCATATTTTGACCACTGCCCATACTCACCATGGCCAATTTCCTCGGTCAATTTCAAATGATGATTTAGTCCTGATAAATAGTCTTTTATCGATGACACTTTCATGCTGCATGCCATGAATGCTATATATAGCACCACCCGGTGGCTGTTGCACAGGAACGGAGTCAACTGGAATTCCTGGCAGAAGTCCAGATATTTTTTTCAACTGAGTTGCCCTGGTTGCTATGGAAGCTGGTTCATAATGCATCCTCATGATCTCCTGGGCCTCCTTCTCCAGACCGGCTAAATCTGCAGAAGAGGTTATAGCAGCACAACAAATCTACAGACATCTCATCAACCAGGATTTTCAAAGATTCCGGATCATTGAGACGACTTAGACTATCACACACCTTATCAAGTTTTGAACTAATATACACTACTTCCACATAGAAATTATGGTCTGCAGCCATCTAGAAGAATTCCCTGAGTAAGGACATGGTATGCTTGTTCTTACTCCTACCAGTCCGTACAGCATACAACACCTGAGTATTATCTTTCACTAGACATATACGACGGTTACTCCAGGCATTTCCCCATCTCTTCACCCCATCCACACCTGAATCATTTCCAGGACATTGATCTTGTCAATGACGTATTGAGACGGGGGGATGACCTTATGTCCCTCAGCTGCTTCCAACACTGGGGATTTCTTTTTTCCTTCAAAAGATGCTGCCAACCAGTCTCCTCCACTTGCATCAGTATACATACTAATCATAGTGTCATTTCTTAGAAGGACCTTAGCTTTGCCATTAAAATGGGGTAGATAATCTCTCCACCACCTGATGTCTTCTCTAAATTCCTCCGTCAAGTACAATTTTGCATAACGGGATTTCACTGAGGCTGACAAGTCATAGATACGACGGCAAAAAGTTCTACCACCCCGTACCACTTTACTACAGTGCGGCCATTTTGGACGTCAGCCCGAATGCGAGTAATGAACTCGTCACTGATTGGAGGAGAGGAAGGGGGCTCGACCTGTCTAAACCAATCAGAATCAGGGACACACACACCCGTGTGAGTGGTCAAACTGGCTGGGGAGCATTCATTGTGAGATATGTCATTATGTAGTCATTGTTTTTTTTTTTTTCATTTGGGTGCCTTATGATTGGCATCTCCACACTTCCGGCACTCGTGGGGGTATTTGTAATTTTTGTTATCACACTCCTCCTCGTTATTCCAACGTAGACAGGCTTTCAGCTCATTCTCTCCAAATGCTGGTTTGGACTTGCGGCGTTTGCCACTAGTGTTACCCGCCCCTCCCTTGGTCGAGTTCTTGTTGGCGGTAGAAGCTGTGAACTGCGCACAACTCTCGGTCCTTTAACATGGCCACCGGGATCCTCAGGATCCGATCCCCATACTGAATTGTCTTGGAACCCCGTACACATAGAATCATCCCCCATGTAGTCAACTGAAAGTCCCCCCGAGTCAGTGTTACATGGGGTGAAGAGATGGGGAAATTCCTGGAGTAACTGTCGTATATGTCTAGTGAAAGATAATACTCAGGTGTTGTATGCTGTACGGACTGGTAGGAGTAAGAACAAGCATACCATGTCCTTACTCAGGGAATTCTTCTGGATGGCTGCGGACCATAATTTCTATGTGGAAGTAGTGTATATTAGCTCAAAACTTGGTAAGGTGTGTGATAGTCTAAGTCATCTCAATGATCCGGAATCTTTGAAAATCCTGGTTGATGAGATGTCTGTAGATTTGTTGTGCTGCTATAACCTCTTCTGCAGATTTAGCCGGTCTGGAGAAGGAGGCCCAGGAGATTATGAGGATGCATTATGAACCAGCTTCCATAGCAACCAGGGCAACTCAGTTGAAAAAAATATCTGGACTTCTGCCAGGAATTCCAGTTGACTCTGTTCCTGTGCAACAGCCACCGGGTGGTGCTATATATAGCATTCATGGCACGCAGCATGAAAGTGTCATCGATAAGAGACTATTTATCAGGACCACTGAAATTGACCGAGGAACACCCAATAGATTATGGAAACTACAAGGTGCACATGGCCATAGAGGGAATCAAACGCAAGATAGGCCTAGCAGTGAAAAGGGCTGTTCCTAATTTGCCCCTTCACATGATGAAAATGTTCTCACATCTTACTCTATCAGTAGGCCATGTAGCCTTCAGAGCAGCGATGCTAACTTCATTCTGAGCTTTGCTGCGAAAACAAAACGTGACCCTGTCAGATCCACAACTGGAATCATTTCCAGGACATTGATCTTGTCAATGACGTATTGAGAGGGGGGGATGACCTTGTGTCCCTCAGCTGCTTCCAACACTGGGGATTTCTTTTTTCCTTCAAAAGATGCTGCCAACCAGTCTCCTCCACTTGCATCAGTATACATACTAATCATAGTGTCATTTCTTAGAAGGACCTTAACTTTGCCATTAAAATGGGGTAGATAATCTCTTCACCACCTGATGTCTTCACCACCTGATGTCTTCTCTAAGGGACACACACACCCGTGTGAGTGGTCAAACTGGCCGGGGAGCATTCATTGTGAGATATGTCATTATGTAGTCATTGTTTTTTTTTTTTCATTTGGGTGCCTTATGATTGGCATCTCCACACTTCCGGCACTCGTGGGGGTATTTGTAATTTTTGTTATCACACTCCTCCTCGTTATTCCAACGTAGACAGGCTTTCAGCTCATTCTCTCCAAACGCTGGTTTGGACTTGCGGTGTTTGCCACTAGTGTTACCCGCCTCTCCCTTGGTCGAGTTCTTGTTGGCGGTAGAAGCTGTGGCGGTGTCCTGCTGCTCCTTATAAGCCAGTGTAGCCGTAAATCTGTATTTTGACATCGACACCTCAGTATCTCCCATCGTAAAAGCACTCCAGCCCTTAGAGAGACACTTCTTACGGATGCCACCATCATATTCAATGTGTGACGCGTCAATGAAGGCGTCATTTTCAGCGGCCTTCTCCGCCACATAAGCCAGGTGGGACAAGTACCCTCGTAATTCATCAGCTGAGGCCTCCTCTGCATACAACCCCCAGCTTAAAGCAGCAACCATGAATTCCTGGTAAGTCGGTTCTTTCTTGCTTTGAGGATGAAAGTACTCAGAATACGACCACTTACTCTTTTCCTTCTCCAACTCCTCAACAGATAAATCTTTGGTAGGGTTAGGTTGTCCGCCCGGGATTCCCGGCCCGCCGCCCGGTGCTCCTCCCGGCGCTCCTCCGCCCGGGGCGGCCGCTTGCTCCTCCATAACCCGAAGCTGCTCCTTGAGAGCCCGCTTTCTCTGTTCACACTGAAGTTGTTGGAATTGTTTAATTAACTCCTTCTCCTCCTCATCCTGTACTAGGGGAATGTTCTCCATCCCTCCTGATGCCATAGTGTCACTTACAAGTGAGGTATTTTGGGTCCCAGGTATAAGCACCACAGGTGGGACTATAGGTGTAGCAATGGCGGGCTGGCCTTCTCTCACTCCACTCCTACTAGATCTCTGATCTAGGCTCCCCACAATAGGCCCACTGCAATCGTGACCAACTGGGGATTTATGATAAGTTCCACACTTGAAACAATATCTATCAGGCATTGGAATTAGCTGTAGATCATTGTAGACCAAAGAAAAATTGACTACCAATGCCAACCATGTAGTGTGGTGGAGGTGTGGAGGTAGTAACCAAGGGAGAATGACACAAAGGGACACAAGGTGGCAGCACTGAATGCAGTGCTCGAGTGGGAGTTAACTGGTATCTCCACTAATACACATATAATATATATATTATATTACCCATATAAAATCTGCCTACAACATTGTAAATGAAAACCTGGTGCTGATATAAGTGTACCTGTATATTAGTCAATAAAGCCATCTTGAATCTTGAATCTATGTCAGTGCGAGGACATTTTTTAGAAGAATATTTCCATGCCACTGGGTCTGATATACAAATAAACGTTGTACGTCAGGTAAGACTTAAAATATACCTGCCGTAAGGTTTTTGGTGTCTGTGACCTAAATCTCTGCCCATGTGTATCTGAGTCTAACTCCACACATGAAGCTGACAAAGAATTGTAGTTAACATTACGGGACCTCACTTATTCTTTTACTTTTCCATCTTTTCTATATCCTTCGTTTTTAACACAAAACATGAGATGCACATTTCCCTGCATTTGAAACAATTTCAAACGATTCGTATGGTGCAAGGGGGGGGGTAGGGTGGCTGGAGAATGGTTCTGTGTGTGTGTGTGTGTGTGTGTGGGTGTGTGTGTGTGGGTGTAGGTGAAGGTGTTTTTACTGGGAACTGGGGACTTAGACGTTTAAAAGTACCCATCAACTGGGGACCTGAAAATTAACTGGGGACTTGGCCAAGTTTCCACTTAATTGAAACCTGTTTCACGCAGGAAATAGCTTTGTGATACCTAAAAGTTGATTTTTGCAAAAGTCCCCAATTGCAATCATATTTTGACCACTGCCCATACTCACCATGGCCACCCACACTGCCATCTGCTGAGTCCCAAGTTAAAGTTGAAATTCCTAAAGCCATGTCTATGATACAAGCGTTCAATTTAATCCCTCGTCCAAGTATGGTCCCCAGTTACCTGCATAAATCCCAGGTCCCCAGTTTGGATCATAAACCAGTATGGGTATGTTTGTTGGTGTGTGATGGTGTGTATATAGGTCAATGTGTGCCCCGAAAAATCAGGCCAATAGCCCTTGCAGTAAGCTTTGATTTGCACCCACTCCCGGGTCTCTAAGTGCAACAGTTCACATGTTACAGCAAAAAGAATGCTTTTACGGGCCCAATCATGCAGCGGAGGCACTATTTCCCAAATAGTCCTACAGTGAGCAGATGAGGCCTGCATCATGTAGGTGTAAGAGTTAATGCAGATTCAGCTATTATCCAGTCTCCACCCCCAATAGCGAAGCCATAGTCTGACATTTTAAAGAGGGACTCTTTCACAATACTTCCTAAAATTCTCCTGCTGAAATATCTAAAATTCAATATCTCAGCAAGCACTTATGGCAAGCGATATGTTGACCCCCTGATATCACAGTTTCTTCATTTGATATCACAGTTTTGCCACTGATATCACAGTTTCTGGATTTTATATCAGAGTTATTCTATGAAAACCCCTGTATCAGGCTGATAATGTAGATTAGAGCAGAAATTGGGATTAATTGACTGATATTCCAATTAATCAGAGACATCCATTCATTATTCTTCATGTTATGTGAACTCCAGCATCGGGGTGAAACAATTTGAAACTTTGATATCAATGTTTTAAACTCTGATATCAATGTTTTTAACTGTGATATCATAGATTTTATCTTTGATATCAAAGTTTTTAGATGTGATATCGATGTTTCAATTCTGATATCAGAGTTACATACTTTGATATCAGAGTTATTAACTGTGACATCAAAGTTTCTGATAAACTCATGTTTCGCCCTGATACTGGAGTTTATAGAATGTGAGAAATAACAGGAAATAATCAACATCAAGACTTATTTTCTACGTACAAAATGAAAAAGAAGGTGGGGAAATGAATGTATCACAATATCAGTCTGATATGGCAATATTTCAGAAAAAAAACTCTGATATCAGACTAGGAAACTCTGATATCTAAGTTAGAAAACCCTGATATCAAATTCTAAAACTGTGATATCAAATAAAGAAAATCTGATATCAAGGGGTGAACATTTGGCTTGCCACAATGGCTGGTCCGATCGACTTGATCTTAGGTGCGTTTTTGAAGGGAATCAAAGCTGCTTTCTTATGGGGTTCCTGCTGTTGCCAGGAACTGGGGACCTGGAAGGTCACCCTTCAACTGGGGACCTGAGAATTGACTGGGGACTTGGCCAACATCTCCCATCAACTGGGGGCGACTTGAAAAGTGGGTGTCTTACAGCCCACAAAAAGCGCCTATACTGTCAATGGACTATTCTGGGTGTTATTCATTATTTTACACATTTATTAAATTCTTCGCCACACACGCTCAGGCCCTGCTCACAAGCTTACAGCTCATTCCCCCTCCCCAGTGTGTACAGTGAGCTGCTCTTACATCACCCATACCAGGATGTTATGAGAGCCAGACCCATTCCATTCCTGGGCACTGACTCACTGGGAGTATCACAACATACCGACATAGCTGTGGACGCGTTTCTAGGATGCAGGGAAATTCCACAATCTCCCTTCACCCTGATTGGTCCACATATAAATAGAATCATTACTGGGTATGACGGCGCATCAGATCTGACCAGATACAACCAGACCTGACCAGATCTGACCTGCTCCTACCGGTACATTTCATCACCCTGTGAGCTGCTCAACTAGGTATTTAAGACCCGGTGGGCAGCTCCCAGTCATCTATCTCTTTAGATCTCTTATTCTACAAACAACCTCCCTTATATCTAGAACCTACGACAGGTTGAGCTACAAGCTTAGGGGCAGAGCCTGCACGCTGGCAAGTGTATCATTGTTACCACCTATATGTACACCCTGTCATCACGCAATAAACAAGGATCAAAGAACTTCTCTGGATTCAGTGTTCATTACAACATCAACTTGTAACGGTTCGTTGACAATACTGAGCTTTTATTGACTACAAAAAAGCATTCGATATGGTAGACAGGACACATCTTTGGTCAAAGTTATTAACAGTTGGTATAGCAGGAAAGGTATTCAGAGTGATAAAAGATCTGTATACTAACACCAAATCCTGTGTAAGGTCAAACAATCAAATATCTTCCCTCTTCGACTGTGAGATGGGGGTTAGACAGGGGGATAATCTCGCACCACTCCTGTTTTCTATCTATCTAAATGACCTACAATCACACCTTAGCCAGTGCTGTAATGGTATTCGTATTGAACACAGAGCCGATGACTTAGCAGTGTTTGCTAAACTGTTTACCCTTTTGTATGCGGATGACACTATTCTGTTATGTGACTCCAAATCCGACCTCCAAACAGCATTATATGACTATTGCCAGACATGGAATCTTACAGTAAACACTAGCAAGACTAAAGTAATGGTTTTTTTCCAGGGGAAAAGTACAAAAGGTGCCCACCTAGCATTTTGGTAATAATGTTTTTGAAACAACCCATGACTATACTTATCTTGGGGTTACATTCAACTACAATGGCTCCTTTGATAAGTCACTATCTAAACAGGTCTGCCAATCAAAGAAGGCTATGTACAGCATCACTAGTAAAGTTAGAAAGCTTCACCTACCAATTGACATTGAATGCCACCTTTACGATAGCTGTGCTTTACCTATACTATTGTATGGCAGCGAAGTGTGGGGCTTCTCAAAAATCCCACAACTTGAAGTGTTTAACTCGCAAACATGTAAACATATGCTGCATCTCCATAAAAATACCAGTAATGCTATTGCTTTAGGGGAGCTGGGAAGGTTCAAAATCCAGCACCATGTTAACCAAAGAATGTTAAACTACTGGGCAAAACTGGTAAATGGAAAGAATAATAAGATAATTTACTCTGTATACACACTATTGAAAGGACTCTATGACGAGGGAATTTTCCAGTCAAAATGGCTGACCAAGATCCACTCCGAACTCAATAACCTTGGACTAAGTGCATTCTGGTATAAGGACCAGTTTGACCCAAATCAGTTTAAGCGGAAGATAAACATTATCAGTCAAGACCAACACCGTCAAAACTGGATAGAAATGGTCTCTAACTCTAGCCATTGCAAAACCTACAAACTGCTAAAAACTGAACTCAGACTAGAACCGTACCTCATTGATCTAGGTAAACAATTTTTGGTTCCACTATGTAGATTCAGAGCCGGCAACCATACACTCCCCATCACACTAGGTCGATACAATAATGTGGAGAGAGCAGCGAGGCTCTGTACTCTGTGTAACAAACAGGAAATCGGGGATGAGCTACATTATATTACAAGCTGTCCTTTCTTTGCATCAGAGCGAAATACATTTATCAACCCTTATTATCTACAAGGTGGAATGCCTGAGAGGATTTCAAAACTATTTAAAGGCACCAACCTCGAAGATCTCCAGAAGTTATCTAAATTTGTACAATGTATCATGTCAGAACTTGCCAGTGTAAGAAGCTAACAAACATTTGAAAGCCTAATTTCCAAGTTTTTAAATGGTGCTAAACAGAAAAATAGGTTCTATTGTACCAATCTAAGTCATGTCCAAAATGTTTTATTTACTGTATATTGTGCTCCTCAGAAATCAATGCTTTAGCAATATATTAAACTTGTATATCAAGTCAGATGCCCATTGAAGGAAAAGAAATCTCAACAACACTGTACAAAATATATCATATCAAACTCATATTTTACTAGCGCAAATTTAAGTTAGATGTCTACATGAGAGGGTAATTCCAGGAACTCTGTAGAAAATATTTTTACCCCTGATCATTTGATAATTAAGCATGGTGCTGCCGGAGCCACCACCATGGCCCAGCAAATGAGCTTTAATAGTCAATCCTCAGGAAACTTGTATATACAGTTTTATAGGTATGTAAGTTTTATGCTAGCACTGTAGAAGTAGATTAGTTTACATACCATCTCTACACATAATTGTATGTCTCATGTATCTCTCTGTGAATTTCTGAGAGTACAGTGATTATCATCACTGTATAGAACCGGTGCTCAAGAGACCAAAATCAAAAAACCCATGACATGATGGGAAAATATAACATATAGTGATATACAGTATTAGTAACACTCTGAGAAAACTGATGTAGTACTATGCATGTTCGTAATTGTTTTGTATATTAATACCATTATATGAATATTATATGTATGTATCTTATGAAACTCGTATGAGTTTTCGAGAATAAAATCATTGTCATTGTTAGGGAGTGGTCATTGTTTAACAGGGGGGGTGGTGGGTTTTCGCGTGGATGCACGAAAATTTTTACGCCCCCCGTGAAGATATTCAAAATTTCTTGTGCCCCCCCGCGCCACAGGCGCATAGAATTTTCGCGCCTCTCTTTGATCTATAGTAGCGCGCGGGCTTTCTTGCTAAAAAGAGGGTAAATTTTTTAAGCCCCCCCTCAAGAGGGCTCAAGATATTTTTAGTCCCCCCCTCTGGAGGGGTCTGAATTTTTTACACCCTCCCCTCAAACCCACCACCCCCCCTGTTGATAGGTAATGACCACTCCCTTAGTGTGTTTGCCTGTTGTTAAAAAATGATCACTCCCTTATTGCCAGCTGGGGGCTCGATGGATTTTGGGAGACGAGCAAATATTTTTCCAATCCCCTACCAATATGACAAAAGCTACAATGCCCCCCCCCCTCCATCGCCACTGTGCACTGATTTTGAGAAGTGACCCCCCACCCCCCCACCTTTCCCCTCACCCCCCTCCTCCCCCCCTGAAAAAAAAAATCAGATACCGGTATGCTTGTCGAATGACGCACGGTACTTGAATTGCTCATACCCCAGTACCTGTATCTAGTTTTGACCCCCGCCCCCGTTGCCCCCCCCCAACACACACACAGGAAATTTTTTTTCTAAAGACTGCCTTCCCTATATGATATATCTCACAAGCCCCCCCCCCAAGTCTTCCTTGTCGGCGCTACCGTAGTACCGGTACCAGCCTAACCAGGTATCCCCGTTTTCCGGTACAACGTATCGGTAGTACGGCACTTTTAACCTTTCAGGACACGTTCTGACAACCTCTAGATTCATACAAAACACTGTAAGTCTTGTCACTAATAAAATCTATCACATTCTAGTCCTTTGCACGAATAATCGGGATAAAGATTTTGAGAAAACGTTGGAAAACTAAGACTCTAAAACTACTATTTCCGAGCACATCGGCCACTGTCAAGCTGGTGGAAAGATGTCATATTATCGCTCATGCACATTTCGATGATTGTTCTTGAACATATATCAAGTTGTCATAATCTAATTGAACACAAATCATACTGCAATATATGTTTATGACATGTATATATAGTGCAGACATGTTTTCTCTGTGAAGGGGAGGGGGAAAATCTAGATTTATTTGGAGGGTTCAATACTCTCAGTTTAGACTTCCCAGGTTTGTTTGCGTACCACGCGGAAAGTAGGTCACGACGCCATGCCAATATATGGCAGACCCTGTCTATCGAGGCGTTCGGAGTACAGCCGAGGGATCAATGCTGGTTTGTAAGGCCACCCCCTATTGGTCCTCCCCATGTGGGTCAATGTTGATCCCTGAGTCAACTTACTACCCTCCCAAGCATAGTTAAGGATTGGTACCTAGCCAGACCTGGCTGGGGTGGAAGGGGGTGGAGGGAACAAGCTAAGGTTGTGTAGTTAGCGTTCGAGGTCACCCCCACCCACAATGCACTGCATATGGTTAGAAAACCGCTGCCCGAATGCCTTGAGTGTGTTGAGGCGTTCGTGGTATGGCCGAGGGATCAATGCTGGTTTGTAAGGCCACCCCCTATTGGTCCTGCCCATGTGGGTCAATGTTGATCCCTGAGTCAACTTACTACCCTCCCAAGCATAAAAGACTGGTACCTAGCCAGACCTGGCTGGGGTGGAAGGGGGTGGAGGGAACCAGCTGAGCCTGAGGTGGGGTAGTTAGCGTTCGAAGTCACCCCTACCCATAATGCAATAGATATCGTTAGAAAATCGCTGCCCGAATGCCTCGATTATTATTTTAATCCCGTCATGCCGGGCCTGACCCCCCCCCCACCATTCAGCATGACGTAATTTGTGGATGGCACGTCAGAGCCAGTCAGACTTTTTTTTTCTTTTAAACTTTTGGGCTCGTGAAAATCCTACGGGCAAAATCCAGCAGTAAGGGGGCTGTGTACAAATGACGTCATGCTTTTTTTGGCCATTTTTGACCCCCCCTCCCCCCCTTGTCATGTTTCGTCATACTATGCTTGACCCCTCCCTTAACATGACGTCATGCAAAGATACCCCCCCTGCCGGCCCAAAGTACATGAAGAGAGTATGGTAAATTGAGATGGTTCATAGGGACATGTAGATATTGGGTTAACTTAAAGGGGGGCTAGCACGGGGATGTTCAACATGGGTACTGGTTCAAAGATTGTTTATAAAATCACAGGACCCAACAGAGAAATCGTGGTGCCCTGATTGGTCAAGGGGTGGTCACGTGACTTGCTAAGGCGGGTACGTCTTAGCCATGCTAGCCCCCTTTTAATGGTGTTGGAAACAGGTGGGGTTTTTTCCACCATCCCTGGTCCGAAACCGTGCTGGGCTAATAATTGGTGTGAATTGGTAAGGCCTAAAATAAATGTCTGGGGGTAAATGTCCAGGGGGTAAAGGTCCTGTTACCTCACATCCTCATGAGAGGTAAAGGAAAGGAAATAACAAATCAGATCTAGCTGACAGTTACAATGGCTTCACTGAATTACAAGCGTAACATTACAAGTGTGGTAATATGATTACACATAAATAATTAAGATCACACTTACAAAGCAATCATTTTACTGTAAGGTATATAAGGCATAACCCCTAGAGTCCCATTTAGAAAAAGGAGAGTATAAGTTGTTTGTTTCCAAGGGAGAGTTTGTGATTCATCAAGAGGGGGAGCAGGATGCAGATTGAGGGGGGAGGGAGGAAAATAATTTTGACATCTAAAGTGGGGAAGGGGGCAGAATAAAATGTCATGCCTTTTCTGTGAACTACTGTAGAACAGGAGGGATGACCAGGGCAATCTGTCCTTCGCTGGTACCACTGCGGGATCGATGCGATATGCCCGCTGGTAGCTACTAACTGACCTTATGACGTCACGAGTTCTAGTAGAGCTAACACGTGACCAGAATATCATTATCATAAATTATGATTTGCATATCACTCTCCAAGCATTGGCAAAGTACAAAGCCTTGGTATAGGCGAGTGAAGCACGTGCATGGGCATGCCCATGCGTGCGCTTCACTCGCCAATACCAAGGCTTGGTACTTTGCCAATGCTTGAAGTTGCTAGCTACCTGCCCTATACCGAGCATGGGAGGTTGGGCTGCGGGACCAGCCAAAATCTGTCCGAGGGGGAGGGGGTCATAAAATTTTCAGATTTCTGCACATATGTATGGCAATCTACCCCACCCCCCAGGCCTGTTGATGAGTAATGAGCAATCCCTAAATTACCAATGGGTTTTTGAATATGAAATTTATCAAATAGAATAGAAGTTGGGTCATTTGAATCTTTCTACTGAATTCTCAATGCCAGGGTGCTTCTTACCCACATAGATCAACCTATAGGGTAAAATTGGGTAGTATTGCGCATCAAGACATGATACAACCCAAATATGCTGCCCTGTGTGAAGCACACAGGGCTGGGAGTTGGTGTTATAAAGTGTACAGATATGGACCCAAGGCGTGCTAATTTCCCATGGGAAAGCAGACTGGTTGAACTCACCTCTGGTGAGAGAGGGTCGTACCAAAGACTGAAGAATTATTTGGGTTGTATCGCACATTCCACGATACAACCCAAATCTAATGTCTCTTCCCATAGGGCCTATATCGCGCACATGATAGAGGTGATTTAGGTGTGATACAACAAGGGTCAGCATCACTGCTGTCACACCTGTCAGGTAAGGACTACCATCATGATTTCTTATATCAGTTTGGCACCATGTCAATGGCTACCACGTCACTCATTTGCTTCATCTTAATTAGCTTTTAATTCTTTATTTCCTATCCCTTATTATGTGCGGGGTATAACAATAAGATATGTGCGATATTAGCCTTATTGATGGAAATTTACTACTAAAAAAAGCAATAGAATTGCTGAGTTTGACAACCTTTAGTTCATATGAATCCTGGGCAGTACTTATATTGTAAAGTTAACGAAACTGTATTGGAATGTTGTTACATATAGTGAGGGATGACACTGCAAAAAGAATTTTCTTAAAAACTTCAATATTAAAAAAAACTAGACCTGTTTAACTGCAGGTGTGTGATACAAGAAGATGTGCAATACTACCCAATTTTATCCTATATGGGGTCCTTTAGTTAAATGAGTCCAACTAAAAGGGCATTTCAAAGTGGTATGGGGCCTTGTTAGAGGTAGGATAGTAGAGTAGTGGACCAACACTGACACTGATGGCAGTGACAATCATTGAGTGGAATGTCTGCGGAAAACATGCCTGCATAACAGATGAATGCATTAAACTTCCCTACCTTTACAAATCATTTTTGTCTTGCCAAAACTGAAGCAACTTGCAATTTTTTTTCATGACATGATGTCATGCAGCCCATGACCCCCTCCCCCCCTTGTCATGCTTGGTCATGGGGAGTGGGACCCCCCCTCCCCCCCCCCCCTCCTGCATGACGTCATTTGTACACAGCCCCAAGGGAGTGATAATTTATTAACAACATTGAATTTTAGGCCCAGAATAAAACCAGAACCGGTAGGCCTACTCTGCTCTGTGCCATATTTCACTACATGTTTTCGCACTGCCAATAGCAGCGGGGCCGATGTTCAGCTTTCACTGCATCCAGGATGGACTCCTGCTCGCCCATTAGTAGTCCATCCTAGATGTACTCTGCCTAGCCAATCAGCGGCGGCCTTGCCTGCCCTGCACTCTGATACTGTGGCAAGCGAAATGTTTACCACCGAGCTCGGAGTTATTATCTCGAATATCAGTTTCAGGAGTTGATACTGCAGTTTTGTAACTCCGATCTCACAGTTTAAAACTTCGATCTCACAGTTTAAAACTTCGATCTCACAGTTTGAAACTCTGATCTCACAGTTTAAAACGTTGATCTCATAGTTTAAAACTTTGATCTCACAGTTTAAAACTCTAATCTCACAGTTTAAAACTCTAATCTCACAGTTTAAAACTCTGATTTCACAGTTTAAAACTCTGATCTCACAGTTTAAAACTGCGATCTCGAGGAGGTTACATATCGCTTGCCATATGCGGCCGCCTCACCGCCCATCTTCTACACCTTAGGGAGTGATCATTTTTTAACAACAGGGGGGGGGGCGGTGGGTTTGAGGGGGGGGTCAGAATTTTTTCAACCCCTTGACCGGGGGGGGTCAGAATTTTTTCAATACCTCTGATGGGGGGGTCAAAATAATTTCACCTGTTTTCAGTGGAAAACCCCGCGCGTTACTATAGGCTAAAAGGGGACGTTCGTGCGCGATTTTTGTGCCTTATGGGGGGGTCGAAAAAATTTTACCCCCTCCAGAGGGGGGGTCGATATTTTTTTGGCGCGTCCGCGCGCAAACCCACCAACCCCCCCCCTGTTGTTAAAAAATGATCACTCCCTTAGATGTACAATCACTGCTTTGTACATCTGGGATGTAGAACATCAGTTTTCTACACCCTAGATGTACAATGACTGCTTTGTACATCTCGGATGTAGAAGGAACATGTTCTACACCCTGGATGTACAATGACTGCTTTGTGCATCTGGGATGTGGAAGGAACATGTTCTACACCCTGGATGTACAATGACTGCTTTGTGCATCTGGGATGTGGAAGGAACATGTTCTACACCCTGGATGTACAATCACTGCTCTGTACATCTGGGATGCAGAAGGAACATGTTCTACACCCTAGATGTACAAGCACTGCTTTGTACATCTGGGATGTAGAAGATCAGTCTTCTACACCCTTGATGTACAATGACTGCTTTGTACATCGCAGCCGCCCCGCCCCCCTCAAGATGGGACAACATTTTTTACACTCCCCCTCGGGAGGCCACTAAAAATTTTACGCCCCCCCCCCCGCGAGAAGATGGCAGTACAAAATTCTGACCCCCCGGTCAAGTGCTTGAAAAAATTCTGACCCCCTCTGGGGGTCTAGATGGGGGGTCCCCATGTCACATGTCGATTTAAAGAAAAGGCAATGTCACATGTCGTTAAATTTCTATTTTCCCATGTCTTTGTCACTAAGCCTCATGTCACATGTTCAAAATAAGACCATGTCTCATGTCACTAACTTTTTACTCCTCCATGTCCATGTCACTAAGGGAGTGATCATTTTTTAACAACAGGGGGGGGCTGGTGGGTTTGCGCACGGACACCCGAAAAAAAAAATTTCGACTTCCCCTCTCGAGGGGATAAAATTTTTTCGCCCCCCCCCCCATAAGGGACAAAAATCGCGCGTGAACATCCCCTTTTAGCCTATAGTAACACGCGGGGTTTTCCACTGAAAACAGGTGAAATTATTTTGACCCCCCATCAGAGCAATTAAATAAAAATTCTGACCCCCCCCGGGCAAGGGGTTGAAAAAATTCTGACCCTCCCCTCAAACCCACCAGCCCCCCCCCTGTTGTTAAAAAAAGATCACTCCCTTATTGACATGGACATGGAGGAGTAAAAAGTTAGTGACATGAGACATGGTCTTATTTTGAACATGTGACATGAGGCTTAGTGACAAAGACATGGGAAAATAGAAATTTAACGACATGTGACATTGCCTTTTCTTTAAATCGACATGTGACATGGGGACCCCCCATCTAGACCCCCAGAGGGGGTCAGAATTTTTTCAAGCACTTGACCGGGGGGTCAGAATTTTGTACTGCCATCTTCTTGCAAACCCACCGACCCCTGCCCTCTTGTTGAAAAATGATCATGCCCTTAGGGACTAGAATTATTAGGTAGTGCATGGGTGGTGCATTTGAGGGGGGGGGGGGGCGTAAAATTTTTAGTGGCCTCCCGAGGGGGAGTGTAAAAAATGTTGTCCCATCTTGAGGGGGGCAGGGGCAGCTGCGATGTACAAAGCAGTCATTGTACATCAAGGGTGTAGAAGACTGATCTTCTACATCCCAGATGTACAAAGCAGTGCTTGTACATCTAGGGTGTAGAACATGTTCCTTCTGCATCCCAGATGTACAGAGCAGTGATTGTACATCCAGGGTGTAGAACATGTTCCTTCCACATCCCAGATGCACAAAGCAGTCATTGTACATCCAGGGTGTAGAACATGTTCCTTCTACATCCGAGATGTACAAAGCAGTCATTGTACATCTAGGGTGTAGAAAACTGATGTTCTACATCCCAGATGTACAAAGCAGTGATTGTACATCTAAGGTGTAGAAGATGGGCGGTGAGGCGGCCGCAGAGTAAGGGGGCAGCAGGCCGCCGCTGATTGGCTAGGCAGAGTACATCTAGGACGGACTACTAATGGGCGAGCAGGAGTCCATCCTGGATGCAGTGAAAGCTGAACATCGGCCCCGCTGCTTATCGCAATCATCATCACCTGACTGGAAAAGGCGGAAAAGACCGTCAAACCGGCAACACTTTGACGGTCTCTTGACCACAGCTGTCGTAGGCACGTGCTTTTGTTTATATATAAAGGTCAGGGTCACGAGCACCTGATTCCATTGGCTGTTCACGTTGTGTGCCATCACATGACCACAGAGCTCACTCTTCAAGCCAGGATTACTCTTTTCATATTGAAATCGAAGAAGGAAATACCTGCTTGGAGTGTGAACAGTTTGTGGCTTGGTCATATGACTGTCCCGTGACCAGAAAATTGTTTATATTTAGTCGGCCATACAAGTTCACAAGTCCGCATCATTCAAAGAGGTTCCATAACTCAGTAGTCAGTATAATAGCAGAGGTAAGTAACACTGTAGTCCACGACTACGTTTTGGTTTTAGCTTCAGTCAAAGTAGTAACGTTTCTATTAGAAGTTCTAAGTTTAAAGATAGATCTAATAGTCTTAGACTTATTTTAATAGATAACTTTTCCAAATGTGGTTGTGGAATGTAACTGTTGACTGTTGTCGACAGTGCCCTCTGAGGCTCTGTTGTTCACCCGGGGCGGGGGGGGGGGGGGTGGGGACACTCACTGTTTTTCTGACACAGGTGTGCGGCTGGACCCATGCCATGGCAACCCTTACCCTTGTTAGGGGTATTTTACTCAGAAAAACTGTACCCTTCTTAGGGCAGTTTTGACCAACCTTTTCTAAGAAAAATCTGACACTCAGTCAGTGGCAATGGTAAGTCAGATCAAGTCTTTGCTCCTTCAACCTTGAGGTCTGCCTTTGTTCCAGACTTTGACTTTGTTCTCGACTCTCTAGATATCTAGAATGAGTGACCAAAGCCGTTATTGGCGTTAGCAAAGGCGCAAATCTATTTTCTGATTACCGGTACCCCGATATTGATCTCATGAAGTTTTGATATTCAGTTTTGCCTATACATGGGTCCCAATGATCGGTAAAAAGTGACGGTCTTGACGCTTGTGACGGAGGGGTTTTAAAAAGTGACAGTCGTGACGCAGGGGTTTAAGAAAATGACGGACAGCAACAATTTCAAAGGTTCCCAGTACATTGGCATATACATAAAAAGTGACAGAGTGACGCTCCCATCCTTCCTAAAAAGTGACGTGTGACATCCTGAAAATTTTGAGCACCCATGTATAGTCACATTAAAAGCCCAAACTTTAAGCCTAAAATTAAGGCTAGTCTTACTTCTACTACTAGTACTACGAGTCATAGCCTAATTTAATATATAAATCACGGTAGGCTTTACTAGTCTATAAAAGTATAGACTAGATTTATACTGTCATTCATCAACATGATCAAGTTTATCAGTACTGATACTCATATTGTGATAGTTGGGCTTTAACTATATAGTCAGACTAAGTCTACTCTTGGGACAAAGCCAAAGGAAGTTATGATTACTGGTATATACTACAAGGTAGTGCCACTATATTTTTAATGGTCATTATTTATCAACAGGGGGTGGTGGGTTTGAGGGTGGCCAGTATAACAGTACCCATTGACATTGTCAATGTTGTACTTACCCAACTCAAATCAACATGTTTTGTGCCCTACATGGGTAAAATCCGACACATGTGACACAGTGGGGTTTAAATCCAACACATATGACACACCACTTTTAAAATCCGATTGATACAGGGGAAGGGAGCATAATGCATTGGATAAAAAAGGACACAGCGTCACAGGCCTATCTGTAAAATCCGACACAGCAACACGCACAATATTCTCGGCACCCATGTAGGGGCACTGGTTTGAGGTCAACAGTGGTGACAAACTCTATGGTCAACCCAAGGTGTTTTACTAATTATAAGATAACCTCGAACCTGTAACCCTATTGAAGAGTAGTTGAATATACTTTAATAAACAAGTCTATATACTTTAATAAACAAGTCTATTCCCCAAATTACTGGTATTAGATCTAGCATAAGTCAGAGCTAGGACTACAATGCTGATTGCGTCATTCCTTGCTGATTCACTTTCAAAATTAACAGGTACCAGTAATTTGAGCTCTCTTTGTTATTTCCCCTGTTATACCTCATAATTCTATGAAAAAGTGAGAGATTTTAGGGAGTGGTAATTTTTTAACAACAGAGGGGGCTGGTGGGTTTGCGCATGGATGTGCGAAAAAAAATTTCAATCCCCCCTCTCAAGGGTAAAAAATATATTTTTGACCCCCCCTTAAGGGGCGAAAATCACGTGCAAACATGGCCTTTTAACCTATAGTAACACACAGGGTTTTCCACTGAAAACAGGTGAAATTATTTTGACCCCCGACATCTGAGGGATTGAAAAAATTCTGACCCCCCAGTCAAGGGGTTGAAAAAATTCTTACCCCCCCCCTCAAACCCACCAGCCCCCCCCCCTGTTGTTAAAAAAACGATCACTCCCTTAATATATCACAAAGAGATAAAATCCACTGAACTGTCACTAATGCCACTAATAGCCTAGTCTCGGTCTTAAGTCTACGGACAGGATCTGTAAATGTAACAGTGTAAGTGTTGGGAGCCATGGTTTATGATGTACACCGAGGGTGTGGAATGTCCAGTGGGCACAGCCATTGTTGGAGCTGGTTAAGGGGGTTGCAGACGGGCCCGACTCGATCGGCCGATCGTGACGATCGGGAGCGTCTGCGAGGACGTCCAATCCAGTCGGTCAGTATCAAACATGTTTGATCTTCCCGATCGGATCGGCGCTCCTTTCCCTAACTACCGACCGAGTTCGGCCCGTCTGCAGTCACCTTTACTTTTAGGAAACCATCCATAGATTACATATTCACCATGGGAGTTGTTGGGGGGGGGGGGGGGTTAAGCTAAATGCGTACTGGGGAAGGGGGGATCTAAGGCATACGCATTATGTTCACATAGAGGTACTTGGAGTCTGAATCAATTTTTTTTTTTTTTTTTGTATACCGGATGGGACCACAACCCACTATGAGATCATTGTGAGGCCCCTCCAGCCTGACAGCTTATACTGGTCTAATTATCAATTACCCAACAGTTGTCCATTCTGGAAACTAATAATGTATCATCACCAACTAGATATATTCATAATTTATCAGATTATTGGAAATATATCAAGTGTCTCCAACCCTTCTCTTTATTCTAGGTCTAACCTGAATAATGTACCTCTAAATGTTAAAATCTTTTAGGGAGGAACAGTACATGCCTTGATTTTACCTCAGTATACACCTGATGAGATCCAATGGGATCGAAACCTTGATCTTCACCCATATTGAACAATTGTTTAATATTCTCTAAGTAACTGCTTGGAGTTCTAGTTCCTAGGCCTGGAGAGTATCACTCCTCCGGCACCTGGAGTCACCAGTAACCAGCACTGGTGCCTTGGTGACAATACATTTTTGTTGATTATGACATCATGTAACTGGAGATCCCCCCCCCCCCATCAACCGTAGTTGATAAGGTGAGGCGAGCATGGCAACCATGCCAGGAGCATCAAGGTAGTGTTGAGGTGCAGAGGTGCTGACCATTTGTCCCCTGAGTACACCGAAACCCGCTGGCGCTCTCCGTGCCTAGTGGCCGCTAGCGCTATATGGCACTGATATCACGTTATTTGGATCCGCCAAAAGTGGCTGGAAGTGGCTTGAGCCTCAAACCCCCTGTTTTGTTATGTTTTTCAAAAGATGGCTTTCTCTTCCTACTGTTGAGTGGAAATGTATAGGGTTTGGACAAGAAAAAAAAAATAGATATATAATGTATATCATATACCAATATTTAGTAGATTTTATACACAAAGGTTTGAGACTACAGATGCTCAAATCAAAACAACCCAAAAGCAAGATGGTGGCCAACAATTTCTCAAGGCCATTCTTGACTGATTTCAAACAACTATTACTCCTTTAAATCTTAAAATTATACAATCATTTCTTGTGTAAGGCTAGATTGTTATCATGGAAGTAGGCTCTTATGGTTCAAATATTGTAGCAGCATCGCTGACATGCCAAAATAGAATGTAAATAAAGGCATTTGTTACGCACGGACGTACGGGGTCGCAGAGGACGCGAACACAGCGCCTTCTGAATCCAGGCGCTGTGAGACACGGACGTATCCCCTGAGTTCTGGAGTCTGAATCAAGGGTGTTTTGAAGCAACTGTAGGGTGTTGTCTAGGAGCATACTACTTTTCTCTTGGAACTCTCTTTTCTCTTGTAGTCCTGAACATCTATTGCATAAATTTGGGGGGGCTGATGGGTTTGAGGGGGGGGTCAGAATTTTTTCAATCCCTCAGATGGGGGGGTCAATATAATTTCACCTGTTTTCAGTGGAAAACCCTGCGCATTACTATAGGTTAAAAGGGCACTTTTGCATGCAATTTTCACCTCTTATGGGGGGGGGGGTAAAAAAAAATTTATACCCTCTAGAGGGGGGATTGACAATTTTTTTTCGCGCGTCTGCGCGCAAACCCACCAGCCCCCCCCTGTTGTTAAAAAATGATCACTCCCTTACATCAACATAAAAAAAAAGTTGAAAAAGGGCCAGATATACATGGTTTCGGTTACAAATTTTGGCAAACATATGTGTATGTAATTAATAGATGGTCCCTAGTAAGTCATCACTGATAAGAGTTATCGGACACCAGTTGCCCCCTACGAATTCCGCAGTGAATAGAGGGAATTATTTCATTGGTTGATTTTACATTCCACTGGTATAACTATCGCTAGATAGATATATAATATAATAAAACACTAAAGTAGATCTTTAGTTTTCTATATCCTGAAAGGTATGGTCTACTTCCAGTTACCAGTAAAGTGGTGGTGATGATAGAGGGGTGTAGACGGAACTCGTGACAAGGTCCATAGGTGAGTCATATATTGTGTGCCACCCACCACTGATGGACACATGGATGTGGTTTTAGGAGAGTGCACGTGATGTACTCCCTGACGCCCACAAGTTCGATGAATACAATGTAGTGTAGACAACAGGTTTCAACAGATACTGATACAAAATGTATATCCCGACCTAGCGGAATACTTTATTGACCAATGAGATAGTTCCCTTCATTCTGTGCAGACTTTTAGGGTGCATTACATAACACATGGTATCCATCATGCTGATTGTTATCAATGTTTATCTCTCCGGGTACCATATCCAGCAATGGTGCTCCCTACTAAGGAATCTGCAATCTTGGTATACCAACTTTAATAGCGGGATTAATTTAAATTGTCACCCCAACTATTCACTACGGGTCCTATCGGGCAGGTAGTACCCATCTGACAACTTATCAGTGATAATTGCTGCTAACCAGAGTCAGCAGTGGCCGCGCCCATTGGACAATTTGCTACCTTGGTATGGTTCAACCTTTTTTGTCAAATGGTACTGACCATTGTATCTATCGGCTAGAGCTGATTTCTTTTCTTGTTTTCTTTCCTTTACCTCTGATGAGGATGTGAATAAAATAAATTGTAAATTGACTAGATAAGTGTTCAGAACAGGTAACACCATTGGAACCAGTTGTACCATAAGATTTCAGCAGTGAATGGACGGAAATATTTTAATATTCGAACATCTATCTTGCCTTTCCCCAATGCATTCAGACCCAAAGTCATTTTAAATCCATGGCTATTTCATATGCAGTCTTTTCATTTCAGACCAAAGATACTCTGTTAGTGTTGCTACTGTTATGGCATGGTAGCTAGTTTGTAGTTTACACCTCCACCCACCTCCCAATTTAAAATACAACAGTAAAGGTAAAAGCTCAGGGTTCATTGTGGATTTGACTGTTCGCGTGTTGTCAATGAGCATATCAATACACTCTATCTTGAGACCAAAACAGGAAGTTTGCTTTGCTTACAGTTTGTGGTTCTTACCCAAGTAAATCTGCCTATACCCCCGGCCTATACCTTCAAGAAATTATTTTAAGAGATAACCCGCACCAATTAAGAGAGAGAGAGAGAGACAGACAGACAGACAGACAGACAGACAGAGAGGAGCTCTGAATGTGAAGCAATTTTCATTTTTTTTTTATTTATCTCATGTAACACAAAACATCCAAATGGTGACAATGTATGTTTTCTTCCAGACTTTCAAAATAGCTGAGATCAGACTAGCCATGCTGAGATTTGGTGCACTGTTTCTGGCCGCGTTAGTCGCGATTGCCTCCTCAGCCCCCAACAAGGACAACTCAATAGATTCTGCTCTTCGCTTCAAGTCCTTTGATGATCTTGAAAAACTCCCATCTTTGGACAAAGTGTGGCAAGATTTCAAGCTTAAACATAGTAAGTACATGAACATTCTAATTATGTAGTGGAGTAGGTTTATGTGTGCTGATGTTTGGGCTATTTATAAGCTGCACATATTATCAGTTATCATAACAGTCATATTACTTATTTGGGCCATTGGGGTCTATTGTATGTAAAACCCCGTTCGGTTTTGAAACAGAATCACTGGGGAAGTTTCCTACAAGCACAGGGATCCAGATAAAAAGTAAGATTGAGTCCAGGTCCGATTTTGGTAACATGTGCAATTTTACATGTTGATTCCCCCATCGTGAATGTGAGACCTTAGCTGTCGAAATGGTGTTATACAACCAATACTAACTCTGCCACTGTAATTTGAGTCTAAATGAGATCTAGTGAATTATTGTGACGCATTTACATTACAGACCTTGTCCGTTGCGGCCTACATTAAATCCGCGCCTTGTGTAAGTGGCCAAAACTGTATACATGTACTTAGTTACGCTCCAGTCCCCGTGACCTGAGACCTAGCTCTCAGTCACATATATGAGTCACACTGTGCCACTATGGTATCCAGGTCATTGAGTACCACAATGGGCCCTCTAAAATGGAGCCCAACCAGGACGCACGGGGCCGTCCACAAATGGCATCATACAGTAAGAGGAGGGGGTCTGGCCTTACTGTATGTGAAAATATATCCCCAATCGCCTCTTCATTCACAATGAAAGCGTGAAGGAAGAGGGATGGGTGGAGGGGGGAGGGTATCAACAATTGTCAGAAAAGAAAACTTGGCGTCATTTGTGAACAGAACTATCCCTTCATAATCAACGTGAAAGTTGTGTTTTCCCATAATAGAATTATGCCTTGTCATGGTTGTGATCATGTGACCCGGGAGGCTGTCATGTGAGAGGTAGAGTGAGTGCAAGGGGTCCATTGTTTTGTATATTGTACATCTTATATAAACAAACTCTAACATAATGTACAGCATAACTAATGGCTACCTAGACTCTAGTGGTCATGAGAGTATAAATGTGTACTGGCGGTGAATTGGGGTCACAATTACAGAGGGGGGGGGGGACGAGATCCATGCCAAAGTTGAAACTCGGACCAGAGGGCACTACCGCACTGGTTGTACCATCTGGTATTTGCACCATACATTGTAGAATATCGCCTGTACAAGTTCACTAGATGGAGAGATTAGTGGGACTTGATGGCTATGCTGTTTTTTGGCACAGGAAATAGTCCTAGCATGGTGTGCACCCTGTGGTACAATGCTAATATACATACTAGAATACAGCTTTAGATATATGACTAATTAGGGCATGTATCTCAGTTTGTATGACGTATCTCATCCTGACCTCTGCCCGCTCACTCTCAATGTTATGATGTTATGACAGATGGCCCCAGACTACTGCGTATCTTCTTTATCCCCTTTACACATAACCAATATCCATCCATATCAACACTGAGATAAGATTAGGCCCATGCTGTAGCTGTCAGTATCGTTATAAACCTCACCACCAGGTGCACAATAACATCACCTGCTAGATGAGTGTAGATAAGTTCATGTATACGTTTTCCGTGTATGCACAGCTCGGGTGGGCACACATAAAGGGACTGCAGCCAATCTGTTAACTTTGAGACATATATGATAAAGGATCAAGAGGGCTGATACCACCATATTAATTGGGGAAAAAACAACAGAAAAAAAAAACAACAACACACACACACCCAAACAAACCGGTCTCGTTCTGGAACGGACAGCTTTTCCATGTTAGCGGGTAAATGTGTTTGGCATGGTACCGGGGGGGTGGGGGTGCCGTGAAGCGGACACAGTGTATGTGTACATCGTTTATCTCGACATTGTCTGTTTGTGTGTATGAAGAATGGGGGCTTCTGTAGTATTGACACATCCGTCTAGATGTGTGGCCTTTGATTCAGGGATGAGTGGCACAGCATAAAATTCCCTGAAATGCTCGATTAGAAACCCCTGAAATATAAGATTTGTATATGAATGTATAGGTCTTTTGAATTTGAATATCCCTGAAAACTGGGAAAATCATGAGGACTTCCATCAGTGTAGGTGACGTGCTCTTTTTAACAGCAAAATATCTATCTTCATATCTTTCAAGTAAATGTGCAACGTTTATGAAGGACGAGTTGGGAATTATAAGATTTGATAGTACAATGTTTTATGGTATTTGCATGTTGAATTATCAGACACCACTTATATTGTCAGGGAAATGGATTCTAACTAGCTCGTTCTTGAAAAATTAGGGTGCAGAAATTTGTAATATTCATCACACCCTTGGAGAATTTCCTACAAATAGATCAGTTAATAACAGTATGTGATGTGTTTGCTTCTTAAAGACAAGGAGTATGCCACAGAGGAGGAGGAGACACAAAGGAAAACCATCTTTGGCGACCACCTAAAGAAGATTGAGATGCACAACTATCTTCATGCCAAGGGCGTTAAGTCTTACCGTCTTGGGATCAACGAATATGCTGACATGGTAAATTTCCTTCTGTTCAAATGTCAACGTTTAACATTGCGACCAGTATCCTGAAGACAGCGTACTACCAAGAATATGAAGTACCGAGGAGTAGTTATCTATGGCCTCCTTACACAGTGCCACTGTCTGCCTTATATCATCCAAATTAAGGCAGACGCCACTGCAAACCTTGCTTTCCTTAGATTGTTAATGTTGTATTCCCGGGTAACGATACTCTTAGTAGCACTAATAACAGCCAGCATGATGGGGGCCAGTTGTTATGTAATGCACCCTAGAAAGTCTATACTGAATGAAGGGAATTTCCGGGGAATTATCTCATTGGTCAGTAATGTATCTCGCTCGGTCGGTATAGGACACCTTAACATCTGCCAGAAAACTCAAGTTACTACCAAATTTATACGTGAAATTGACTTTGAATATAGTATATTGATGAACTTATTTTCCTCCACTTCAAGGCTCATCATGAGTTTGTTGCCATCATGAATGGACTTCGCCCACGTCCAGCCGGTCAGACCCCGAACCACGACCACACCATGTACATGTCACCTCTTGCCAAGGTGCAGATGCCGAGCGAGGTGGACTGGAGGAAGGAGGGGTACGTTACTGAGGTCAAGAACCAGGTAGGTTTAGGATTCTGACTCCCATACACTCCTACCTTGGGAATAACCTAAATATGGACCAGGATTTATTTTCGACCATGAGATTGCTGCTGAATTATGTCCTTGGTGCAATTTCTGAAGGTATACAATATAATGTCCTAATTAGAATTTCAATTTACCCTGCACACCATGACCTATAACGTGCAGTTAACTTAAGTTTTACGTCCAAATCGCGCCTCGCACACAGGGAACTGTGTACATTACGAATTGCTTGATATCCCAAATAGCTTTACAGGAATTCACACCATTCAGAAGTCCTTGTGATGATGAATTAAGTATTAAAGCTTTTTCCTCATTAGCGAGTCATTAAATAATGGTTTGTACTTTGACTTATCCCTGTGCAGGGGCGGTGTGGCTCTTGCTGGTCATTCAGCACCACTGGTTCACTCGAGGGCCAGCATTTCCGCAAGACTGGCAAACTGGTTTCACTGTCAGAGCAGAATCTGGTTGACTGCAGTGCTGCTTGGGGTAACAACGGTTGTAACGGAGGCCTCATGGACAACGCCTTCCAGTACATTAAGGTAAGGATACTTATCGACTGTGTCTCCGTATGAGCCCTCTTAGTTCATGTAAGGTTACCTCACATAATTTATTTGACTGAAGACTAGAGGCCCCAAACTGGCCAAGATTTTCCACCGAAAGAAATTGTCAGAGATATATCTTTTGAGCCTGCCTATGGGACCAGGCAAATGAAAGAACACTTGCTACCCTCCGAGAAGAGAAGAGGAATGAGACCCCGGTAGCAATTTTCTCCCTCACCCCTCATCATATCTCATAGATTTGGTCATTCATAGATACGATCACTGCTGTGATGGACAAGTAGCATATTAATTCTTGTCTAGCTGTTTTGGGCAAGGAGCTTTTAATTACCTGTCAAAACTTGAGAAAAGAAAGGAGTAAGTCTCGTGAAATACAGCGACGTAAAACTAATGAATTAACCAACTATATCTTTTGAGATAAATATTGTTCAGGGAGAAATCATTAAAACAAAACTATAATTTCTTCGTTTAGGACAATGATGGTCTTGACACAGAGGCATCCTACCCTTACCTGGCTGAGCAGAAGAAGTGTCACTTCAAGACCAAGAATATTGGTGCCACCGACGTTGGCTACACTGACATACCCAGCCAGGATGAAGACAAACTGAAGGAGGCCCTGGCCACCGTTGGACCCATCTCTGTTGCAATTGACGCTAGCCACCAGTCCTTCCAACTCTATGAGAGCGGTGAGAATTCTGTTTTAATCTTTCTTGTTCTCAGGGGAGAGTCTATGTATTGTTCCTCCTGGACTCCAAATCGGTCTCTTTCACAGGATTTTGAAAAGCAGAGGGCGCGCCCCTCAAAATAACATGATGAAGTCAAATAAACTCTAAAAGTACAGGGGGAAAGACGGGGGCGCGCTCTTGCCTCCCCCCCCATCTAAATCCACTACTGGTGTCACCGTAGCTTTTAGGTTTGTTTGTTGGCATCTTATTATGTGTTATCATTCGATCCCAATTCTGTAACTGGCAGCCACTTTATACCTGTTCTGACTACATAGTGAGTAGAACTTGTGTGATTCAAAACAGATAATGACGATACTTTTCATTTATGTACAGGCGTGTATGATGAGCCTGACTGCAGCAGCACAGCCCTTGACCATGGAGTACTCGCTGTGGGCTACGGCACCTCTGATGAGGGAGAAGACTACTGGATCATCAAGAACAGGTATGGTATCCCTAGATGAGAAGTTCTATGAAGAAGTGCTGACAATGCATGTATATGGTGGAAACACGGTACTGAGTAACCAATTTATAGAACGCTGGTATACGACAGATGCACAATACAAAGCGAAAGGAAATGAAAAATAAAATAGGACATTTCAAATAGTATGTATGTGAAGGTTTGGATGATATCAATAGACTAGAGGTAATGAATTTATTGAACAAGTAATCAATGGATAATTCATGACGAGTGTGTGTTAGTGAAGGATATTGCTAACACACACGAGTCATGAATTATCCATTGACTACTTATTTTATACCACGAAACCAATAAATAATCAATAGAATACCAATAAGTTCAAGTTGAAAACAAAAATTATTCCCCCTCCCCGGGACTCGAAGCCAGCCATAGTGAGTGTATACAGCCTACATACACCTCATCGCCCGGCAGCGGACAGCGACAGCCCCCGTCTCGGCTCAGCTTGGCAGTGGCACACGGCAAAAAATAGTGTACACACACCTCGTCGCCCGGCAGCGGACAGCTATAGCGCAAGCAGCGAAAAAAAAATGCGCCCGGACTGGGGCCCGATCCACGTACCTCTAACGGCTGAGCGCAATGCGCTGACCACTAGACCACCGCGTCTCCATCTTTGAATGCATCTCGCGGTTATGTTTGTGTATAATACACCTCGTCGCCCAGCAGCGGACAGCGACAGCGCACACGGCGAAAAAAAGATGCGTCTCGCTGTTATGTTTGTGTATAATACACCTCGCTGCCTGGCAGCAGACAGCTAAAGCTTTGAATGCGTCTCGCGGTTATGTTTGTGTATAATACACCTTGTCGCCCGGCAGCAGACAGCGACAGCGCTCACAGCTTTGTATCATATCCAGACGTGGTTTGAACTGAGCGTTTCTCGTCAGTCCCTGTGGCGCAATGCATAGGGAGTTGGATTAGGGATCTGAGACTGTAGGTTCGAGCCCTGCCCCTTCCTTGAAAATTTTGTGGGTTTTAACAGGTAACATATGACATGGAAGGACATGAGAGGTGTGCCAGTTATCCATGGATAAACACACAGGGTGCGGGTTATCCATGGATAACCGCACACCTTCCAAGAGTCATGCTACAGCATTCATGCTGTGCAATATCGACAGATATGTGGATGGGAATATCCACCAAAAAGCACTGAGTAACCAAGAAATCGTGGTATAAGCTGTATTAACCTCTTGTTTCTTTGTTTGTTGCTGCAGCTGGGGCCCGTCCTGGGGACTAGATGGTTACGTCAAGATGGCACGTAACAAGGAGAACCAGTGTGGTGTAGCAACCCAGGCCAGCTACCCACTTGTCTAAAGCCACCTAGATCACTGTGATGACAAGGAGAGGTAGGCCACGCCTGCCCTTCCTACTACCGTACTTCTACCAGTAATGTCAGTGCTCTGTGATTACAAGGAATGTCTTGTTATAACAAATATAACTTGTTGCCGCACTGCACAATGCAAGACACCCGTCCCACCTATATCGTCACTCCAAAAATGTAGGGAAAGTTACTGCTCAACAACAATAGTACGGTAATAGATGCAAAAAGACTTTCCTGAACCAAACTGATGTCGAGCTAGAATTAGGCTTCAAGATATGTTTTTTAGAGTTGTCCAGATTATTATAGGCACAAAACGAAATGTTTTAGGTTTGGACTTTCGTTTCCTACTTTGACTCACCTAACAGATGATAAAAGAATAATAAGGCAGGCGCGAAGGGAGGGGCGGAAATAAAATAGAAAACGAAAAGCATCCGCTACTTCTCAGCATGTCAACCGAACTTTTGCAGGCTAGTAACGTTTGTTTGTAAACTATGTATATAGCAAAGGTGTTGGTTTTGTGAATGTAGAATAATTATCCACCCATTTGAAAAGAAAACAGGAATTTTATCAGTGAAAGAAAGATTACATATTGAATAAATGAAACAATATTGTGTTACCGTAATCTCCCACGTATAAGGCGCAGGTCGCATATAAGGCCCATCCCCAACTAAGAGAATGCAATTCCACGTATAAGGCGCACCTCTAAGGGCAGATTTTTGTTAATTTAGTACTGTTCTATAGTAAAATTACCCCCCCCCCCCTATAAGGCGCACACCAAACTCAAGGCAATGTCCCTCCCACGTATAAGACTCAGCAGCATTTTGTTTGGCGTATAAGACGCGCCTTATACGCGGGAGATTACAGTACTTTGGATTAGTTCATAGTGCTCGAAGGAAATTGTGCAATTTAAGGTTTGAATATTATACAATGTCGGTTCTTGTCAATTATATATCTGTGAGATTCTATAGATAGATATGTTCTTAGAAGAAGTCTTGAGTTAAAACTTGAAAAGCATGAAAGGTGAATATTCACTGAATTGTACCCAAAGTCTCTCAGGGCGTAGGCTATTGAAACCAAAGCTGATAGTGTTTACCGGGTATATGTAAATGTAGTTAAAATTTTAATATACCCTGTCTCCATACATGTCTGTAAAATTTGCTACTGTGTACTTGGCAACTTGTCATACATCAGACGATGTTTATGACAAAATATATAGATCATAATGCTACCACGATAGGCATATTTGGGTTTAATGCAGACGCATCATGTAGATCAAGCTGTAACATCAGTTGAAATGTGAGTAGACGAGTTTCAATTAGGAGTATGAGTGTAACCAGTGTAGTGAGTGTACATGTATCGCAGATTCTATGGCAGATTCTGTCATTACCCAGCTGTTTTTATATTACCATGACCAAATCAAAGATATGAAACATGGCAGGAAATAACAGATCTGATTACTCCCATGACACAGTCAGCTCAGCAGTTCCATCTTTGAACCCACTTTTCAATATATACCATGTCGAACGTATTTATATTTAAAATTGATAAACTTATAATAAAAAAAAACATATCATTTTTATAGGCGTTTTTTCTTCACCTGTCCTTTGTACATATAATTATAGAGGCAGTTGCTATGAATCGCTGAGAATATGTTCAATGGTTTATCTTATATTTTTCTATGCATTACATTACCAACAAAGCTCTGAATGTAATAGTATATATACAGTACATGCTTGATGTACAGTGCGCTTCTCATGGACAATGATTTATGTGTAGCATACATGAACCACTACATCCTACAAATAGTCAAGATAGCGACTTCCACGAGGCAACCCTTCTGAGGTAAGATCGCGACTTCCATGGGGCAACCCTTTTGGTTAATGTTTATGTGAAACTGCTGTATAAATGTTACGAAACATACAAACACAGTTTCCAGTGTCGGGAATGGAAGTATGCCTGATGAATACTTCCTCTCAAAACGTTGAAAATGATTTGAAAATAATACATGGCATGATATAGTTTCATATTGTATTGTTTCTATTTTCCCCTAACTGTTGGTCTATATAAATCACGAAGGAAGACTGCTTTGATATGCATCGTCGGATGAATAAACCTATTTTCATATAAAGAAAGTAAACTTGTTGATTTGTTCTGTACACGGGACCACATACAAATCTAGGGATAATGAAAAGTGGGCTACCTTCATTTCATGCTCACATATAGGAGCCTAGACCCATATCCAGTGGGTCCACCATTTGAACTTTGCTGGTTATGACAAAGGTGGCAAACACACACTGATAATGTATTGTTATGATGGGTACAACTTACCCATATCCAACTGTCTTATCTTTTGCTGCTCTCCACACCAGCATAAAGTTAGTCCTGATGAAGACTCGAAAGAGTCAGAACATCGACTAATCAAATTGCTGACTTCTGGATTTTTAAATTAACCTAGTGCCGAAGAAGCCGAAGAGGGTTTTGGGAATATTTTTCACTCCTTTTTTCATAAAGTTAAATAATAACATTTGAGCTGTCTGCCCCCCCCCCCAACTTAATGGAACCATAGTATGTATAAGGAAGTTTTGTGATTTGGAAGAGATCGTAATCACCTTTTGACAAAAGAGTAATAAAGTGTACTTAAATCATACACTTTTGAAAACCTGAAATAGCCTCAAGACTATTATCACTGAAGGTGGGTGTACTGCAGTTAGCCGCACATTGCAGACCAAAGTGTTGTAGACTAAATTTCATTTATTCATTTGCAGGGATGACAGTTTTCAGGTTTTTTTTAGCAAAATGTCAAAAATGCCCCCCCCCAAAAAAAAAAGAAAAGTGCAAAAAATTTCAATTTTTCTTTTTTCTTTTTTGAAAAATACATAACAGCCATGTGTACAGTAGTCTGGTGTAACACATTGTTAGGAATACCTGGTACCAACATGACTAGAACATTGACTGCCCTTCAATAAAGCACAACCCACAGTAACTAAGTGTATCCTCACAAACTCCCACACCCCTTCCCAACTTCAGACCTATTAGGGAGTGTTCATTTTTTAACAACGGGTGGGGGTTGGGGGGTTGGTGAGTTTTTGTTTTGACCCCTAAAAATATTTTTCGCCCCCCCCCCTTTGAGAGGTGACAAAATATTTTTGCCCCCCCCCCTCAGGAGGGGTCAAAATATTTTGCGCCCCCCCCAACATCGACTTGTGTTGCACCACATTGTACAACATCATATCACACTCAATTGTATTGATTTACTGAAGTATAATTAAGGTAAAAGGATCACTTCCCAGAGTTATTATCATCAATCTATTATTTTTCTATTGAAATGCAAGAAATTGAAAAGGGGGTTCCACTTCTCAAGACCAATTTCATCAGTAGCTGCAGTGCGAGTCACACACTACTTAGCCTTATGTCTTTTGTTTGAAAAGGAGCCAGGTGTCAGCATAATACATACATTAAATTCATTATAAATCTCACCCTATAGTAATTCTTATACAATTATTGCCTCTACCTATTAACCACCTGTATTTCACCTTTCTGTACAATTAGACCCCACTAAAACATTTACATGTAAACCATATCACTAATAGTCCAGAATGTATAAAGAACATACAAGGGACAACCATTAGGCAGGACACCCATCACATAGGATAACCACAATGCATGACAACCATCATGCAGGGGGATCCTATAGTAAGGCCCATAGACCGGTTCATTCCAGTGTGAACCAGACCTAGCAAGCCCATGGGACAGGATACCCATATCCCTATTAGTAGAATCAGAAGCAGCCCCGACGGTCACCCAGCTCGGACGCAGGTTGTGCAGCGCCACCTTCCGGTATACAATAGCATAGCCATGCAGCGCTTTACATGTGCTGCACCCTATAGGTTAACTGATATACAGGCATGCCAAGCCTGGAACCAGACTTCCTATGGTAGTATCAGAGTGCACGATGGAAACCGTCATCATGACACGGAAGGACTTATTCATTATATTGTAAGTTGAGTATGGAATCTCTCACAATGGAAATGTGTATCGCCTCATTAGCCAAGCGAGAAGTATTGTTCATTTCAAAACATCAATTGTCAAGCCTATGCAATAAAGATATATAAACTGTATCTACGGGTTCTTGAGTTATCTCTTCATCAATGTCATCGAGAATCATCATATTAAAAAGGATGTCTCGACCTGACATTTTGGTGGAGAACCCGTCTATAGTTCATGAATTATGAATGATCAAAATTCAAGATACAATCCTCGAAATACCACTGTTGCTCAACGCAAGTCATTTAGAAGAAAAATTAGAAGAAGTAGACTCAAATACACATTACAAAGAGGAGTTTCCATACAAAAGAGAGTATTAGATTATCTAGAGACTATTGAAAACAACACCACTACAAGAGAGGCCATCATTCAACATGACCAGATGTCGAACCACGATGAGCTAAGTACCACTATAAATTTTGATACTAACACAAATGAACAACAATTAGACTTAAACACCAGCCCCATAGAATTCGGTAATTCACAAATTATAGACAATAACAACTCAAACAGCACAGCTGCAGATGTAACATTGACAGAACAAGAAATCATACTCGAAGAAAACACTGTTTCAGACACAAACAGCGCATCTTCAACACCTTCGCCAATATTCCCACACACACAAAGCCAATATCCTGCACCACCTTTACCGCAAAGATTTATACCACCCACTTCAACCCCAATAGCAGATCGCACATCTGACCGAAACCTCCAAAACCAATTACAGAAACAATTTCAAATACAAAGAAAAAATTAAAACCCCATCACAAATTACACCCCTCTCCATAGTTCATGCTAGCACAAGTTCTATCATAGGTATCATGCCCATATATCTGGCACATAACCAGCCAGCGTTAAACAATTTATCGAAAGTAAGCGATGAAGCCATAAGAAAACTAGGCGACTTGGCAGCAGATATCGTATTATCAAAGACAATTACAACCAATGCCAACGCAAACTACATAGGCACAGGCACAAGACCAAAAGACACCAATTATACAGCAAGATTGCCAACAATTGGTAATGTAGATACGCTATCAGAGCACGATTATATAAACCTAGGAACAGGTGCAGAAGCTAAATTTAATCCCATAAGGCAACATACAGAGAAGGGTACCAAAGCAAATCTATCATTAGAAGAAGGAAGAGAGAGGCTAAACTGGAGGAAATCGGAAATCGCTGAAATAGCCAACATGGATGATAGAATCACAGATCTAGACAGTCAGTGAAAGCTATAAACACGGCGCGGTGTATGACAATGTGTACCTAGGTACCCCAGTCATAAGTGGCAATATGGGATGCCCCAACCAGCAGAGTAGAAGCCCTGGAAAGCCAGAAAATCACCAACAGGGACCAAGAAATAGATCACAAATGACTGATCAAGTCAGTCAGCCACAAGGCCATCCAAACCCCCAACAAAATAGTCAACCACCACCATACCGACAGCAGAACGTTATCGAAGGATATTTTGACACACACGGAAATAGAGTAGTAATACACACTAACTCAGCACCACCGCCAACCAACAACCGCATATCTAACCATATCAAACCACCAGAGAAATTCTCACACACAACAGGTGCTATGAATGCCGACACATTCATAAAGAATTTCAAGTTCTATCTAAAAGCAATAGCAGAAGGAGACGAAAAGAAGCACGGAAACATACTAAGAAGTTGCCTAGATGGCAAGGCACTAGCATGGTTCGATAACAATGCCAGAGATGACGATTACAAGCTGGACAATCCAGAAATTATCTACACTGAATTTCTCCCACACTTCAAGGGCGAGACCCAACAAAGCATCATGGAAGGCTGGAGAAACAGAAAGCGTCAACCCAATGAAACAATCTCACAATACTGCACAGAAATGCAAATATTACTGAATAACAGTGACCAGAACAATGCAGGTAAGCTAGAAGCCATGATTAAGGGTCTAGGAGACGATATGGCAAGCTTACTGCGCTTCGACACAAGCATCAAAACCCTAGAGGATGTTGAAAGGGCAGCAGTAAGAATAGAATTACAACAGGAAGCCCAACTGAAATTCATTGAATCAAAGAGAAAAGAAGAAAAGAGACTAAACAAGATGACAAGATGAAAGATGAAAGACTGGAACTCTTCAAGAGATAACAACCGTTGTTACAAGGACGATAAAAAATATGACAGACAATGCGACAGCAACAGACGCGGGAGATCAAACGACAGGTATGAAAACAGAAATGACTACCGCCAGTCAAGAAGCAGAAACAGAGATCCAGATCCGGCAACCGAGGTTATCAGGGATCTAGATCAAGATCAGGAGGAAGATACCAAGACCGCAACAGCAACAAGGATCACCGCGATTCGAGAAGGGACAACAACAAGGGTTACAGTAGTAACGATGACAGACGAAATAACAACCAAAACAGAAATTCCAACAAGCAAGAAAATAACAGGAAATACAATGACGATCGTAGTAAGTCAGACAAAGACAGAAAATACAACAGAAGGTTCAACAATATGCAATCCGAAAATGCCAATCAGGATACACAAGATGAGAATGATCATAACAGTGAGAATGACAGTCAAGAAAATAGCAATGACAAATAGGTTTCAGGGAGAATCGGCAAGAGACCCACCGATGGATCCCCGATGGGCATCAATACGCTCAATGCCACACAATTTGATGAAATCTCTACTACCATAATAGACAGTTTAGACTCAGACCAAAATGACTTGGACACAGAAAGTGAAGATGAAAATAAATTATTTCTAACACTGAAGAAACGTGTACATAAACGCGGACCAGCAGTCAAAATCTGAGCACCATTAGAAAACGGAGTCCTAGATCTAGAAGCAGAAGAAATCAGAACAAATGCATTGATAGATACAGGAGCAATGCTAAGTTTTATCACTAAAGCCATGTATCACAAAATACATCAAAAGAACCCAAATGTGTACAGACAACCAACCAACATGACACTTCAATTAGCAGACTGCAGTAAAGTAACAGCGAAGTCAGTAGGATTACTAGGACTAAATTTCATCAGAAAATACAGCAGTTCAATCAAATGCAAATGATTCAAGGGAACAAGTATCAACTAATATTATGTTGATGAAGAATACCATCGTACCACCAAACTCGGAACTGCAAACAACAGGAACTGTAGCTTCACACGTGAATCTATCAGGAGTGATAGGGATAACCGAAAACAATCATCACGAAAAGGACTATGTATTGAAACACATCATGGTCAAACCAAAAGGAGATAACATCTTGATAAGAGTCATTATAGCAAATGTCACAGAAGAACAAATCAAAATACCAAAGTTCACCTCAGTCGGAGTTTTTAGCCCACTACAAGATGAAACCCAAATACCACTAGAAAATTCAAAAGAAAAACAACCGATCTTCACCCCAATAAACTGTGGAGATGTAGTTCTGAAAGATCTCAGAGGACCAAATGAAAAGCCGAAATACAAAATAAATGATGAATTGTCAACAATCCAAAAAGAACAACTGGAGGAAGTATTAATGAGAAACAGAGAAGCTTTTGTAACAAACGAGAACATCATTGGGAAGAGAATATCATTGGGAAGAAAATAGACTCTACAATCACATTAGAACTGAAAGACAAAAACAAAGTAGCATGCAAACCCCCATACAGACTGTCACCAAGGAAAGAGGAAATAATGAGAGAACAACTAGAAAACCAGATAATACAAGGAGTTATTTCACCACTAGAATATCCAAGTGAATTCAACTCGCCAGCATTCCTAGTACCAAAGGCAGGAATGGATCTCTCCAAGCCCGACAGTTGGTGCATAGTCATAGACTATTGCAATGCCAACAAATGTCTCAAAACCTTCTCGTACAGTTTTCCACGAGCTGAAGATCTAATAAACACCATTGGAGAATCAAAAGCAAAATACTACAGCAAAATGAATATATTTGCCACATACCATCAAATTCCACTAGCCAAAGAATCACAATACATAACAGCATTCTCAGCAAATGGGAAGCGCTATGTAATGAATTCAATCCCAATGGGAATGAACATAAGTGGACTCAGATACCAAGACATAATGGAACGCCTAATGGCAAAATGCAAATACTGCAACGCATGTGCCTACGTGGACGATATAGCTGCTTACAGTCCAACTTGGGAAAGACATCTACAAGACTTGGACGAAATAGTGATCAAGGGAAATCTGAAATTTAAACCACAGAAATGTAAATTCGGATTTAAGAGAATAGACTTCTTAGGCTTCAGAATATCTGAAAATGGAGTCTCACCATGGCCAAACAAAATATGGCCGCTCAAAGTCGCGGGAATACCACAAAATAAATCCGAAGTGAAAAGTTTCAATGGAATGGCACAATTCTATGAGAAATTGGTCAAAGACTTTGCAAAAGTAATGTCACCACTCTATAGACTGACCACAGACAAACGCACCATTTGTCTGGACAGCTGAATGCCATCGAGCATACGAGACAATAAAGAAAGCGATAGACGAAGACGCATTCCTAAAGTTTGCAGATCACTCCAAGGAATTTGTAATCTTCACTGATGCTTCAAAGTACTCAATCGGAGCTTGCCTGACCCAACAAGACGAAAATGGATTCTATAGACCAATCGCATGGGTAGGTAATTTTCGGGAAACAAGCACTGCTACCAACGGACGCATTGTTGGCCCTGTTTAACAAAACAGAATTCAAAAATGAAAAAGAAATGGTTCTACACATGATAAAACAAAGAGAATCAGCTCAGAAAATGGCCTCAGATAATCTGAGAGACTGTCACAAACTCACGAAGGCATGACAAGACAATAAGATCTATCACCACCTACAACCCAAGTGACATAATAAATATGTATGTACCCAACTTGCTGGCACCAAGCACCAGTAAGAAGCTTCAACCGACATATGCAGGACCATATATAGTCACAGAAGTGTGCTCTCCACACACAGTACATTTGAGACATTTGTCAGACGGCAAAACAACCCAGAAATCAATCAATATCGAACGCCTAAGGAAACCTTCAAGTTATGCTTCACGAAAAGCAATTCTAAAAAGCCTAGAGAGACCAGCATCTGTGGGAAAGTTGTCAAATCCAGACGTAATTGGACATGCAAAACTGTCATATAGTGACATACCAATCTTAAAAGAAAAATAAAAAATCATGAAGTCAAAGCGTAAGAGAACAAAGTCCTAGGATTATTCCACAGAGCAAACTGAATCATCTAAAATTGTAATTTTCCAGTAGGTATGAGTATACACCTCTAATGTATTCAATATAGATATCAACATTGGAAAAGTTCTATGATGTGTAACCACGCACATCAACTGTCATAAAGGACACTCATGTCTGGTATGGCAGACCATTAGTGACATCAGTTTAAAAATAACCCATATAGCAAGAGACAAAGACTGATAGGGTGATGAAGCGGCAAGGGTATCCAAACAGCCTGAAAATAGCGTCCTATGGCCAAAGACTGTGGTATTAAAAACACCCCCTAGTTTTTGAGACTTGATATGCTGCAAGAGCTGAAAAATACCAATCTCTCATTGTGTTTTAAAGGAACAGGTTATGGACAAACAACGATAGGTTTGATTAATTGGGCAAGCACATCAATAGGAAAAGAATCCATATTAATTCCATCTATTTCCACAGAGGGACAAATAATATATTTGTAGCTCTTTGTTAACAAAATAGGTATTGTTTTAACCTATGAATGGTTGGCACGGCCGGCCTTCCTTAATAACAAGAAGATGAGACCACGGACGCGTGAGTCAACAATATGTGAGCCAGCAAGCAGAAATGGGGGTACGTCCGTGTCTCACAGCGCCTGGATTCAGAAGGCGCTGTGCTCACGTGACGTCAGCTGCCGTCGGTCCGTGCGGTAGAAATGAGTTTGTTTACATTCCAGTTTGGCATATTATAGATATCCCTACAACATTTACACCTTACCAGGCTACTTCTATGATAATAATCTACAGCCAGATAAGAAATGATTGTTTACTTCCAACAATTAAAGGAGTAACATGTCCTGAAAGTCTGTTACAAATGGCCTTGAGAATTTGACCTTGCATTTGGGTTGTTTTGATTTGAGCACCTGTAGTCTCAAACCTTTGTGTATAAAATCTACTAAATATTGGTATATGATATACATTATATATCTATTTTTTTTTCTTGTCCAAACCCTATACATTTCCACTCAACAGTAGGAAGAGAAAGCCATCTTTTGAAAAACAGAACAAAACAGGGGGTTTGAGGCTCAAGCCACTTCTAGCCACTTTTGGCGGATCCAAATAACGTGATATCAGTGCCATATAGCGCTAGCGGCCACTAGGCACTGACAGCGCTCGAGCGGGTTTCGGTGTAAAATGGGGGGTCCTGCGGGAATTAGTACCTATTTTAGCCACCAGGGGGCACCGCTATGGGCTAGAATAGGAAAAATATGCCTTAAACACTTATAGGGTACTTTTCTATGGAGAATTCAATGATTTTTGATAGAATGTTCTATTTTGGGTGAAAAGGTTCCAAATTAGGCTTGTAAAAAGAACGTTTTTGGGCCTAAAAAGGCATTTTTGTTGATTTCTGTTGCCATGGAAACATGATTTTCATTCTAAATAGGAAAATCAATGATCCCATTCGACAGAATTCTTCACCAGGTTTACTGTGGTGAAAACAGAACGAAAATACCATTTCTAGATCAAAAGTTATAGGCAAAAGAATAAGAAAATGATGCTAATTTAGCTAATTAGCATAAATTATGCTAATTATAGATGTATTTCATGACCAATTAGGCGTAGAGCTTATTGCCATTCAGGAAATGGTCATACCTACCCATATTTAGCAAGCCATTCCCCTGAAACTAACAGGAGTATCTTCTCTTGCAATATACCACTGGAAAGCTACTGATCTGAATTTTAAAGTTGACTTTTAGCACGGAGCACCCTTTCTCCTTGCCTCTACACATATATGTTAATTAGGAGCAGCGCCTTGTTAGCATAACGCGTGACATCGGTTAGAAGATTAACCATTGCTATTGAACCATGGCAGGAGAAATGTTCCAGTGGGCTATGGCCAACAGGTGAGATTTTGTGCACTTGCAAGTATATCACTCAGGAATTTTGAAATTCCAAAAGTTTAGCTTTGAACCCATAATAGTGCTCAGGTATGGAATAATTCCCTCTAAGACCATGTCCTAACCCCCATCCTATCAGTAGTCCTCTATATAGCGGTTTGATACATGTATTACATAGACAGATGTCATTACTATATAAAATGGTCGGACTTATTTTAGGCAGGAATAACCTTGGATATATTACTATTAAAAATATATTATTTAAGGTCATATACCCATAGCTAAAGGCTTAGCTTGCTTAGTAAAAACATCTTATTTTATTTTATTTCTTAGCCACCAAGAAATCAAACACTTCCCGCTAAATAGCGATCATTTCCTGGGGACACCTATGCCCTGGACAGTTGAATCACTGATCGTCCCGGAGGGACTTCGTGCCTTCGATCCGATAAGTGCTTGACAATTAATACATGAAAACCAGCATCTTTTCTCCCTCCTAGATGAAACTATGCTAGAGACGGTTTTCACTCACCCCTCAGTAAATAGACTGGTCAACTTGCGCAAGCCGGTCGACTCTGCCATAACATATGGTGAGATATCGAAATTAATAAGGGTAGACCCAGTGGAAGTGCGCTTAAATGACTGGAAGGAGCCGATAGCCAAATTGGTATCTTTCCTGGGAGCACTAACCCTAGTAGAGAGCTTCAGGATGGAAGCAAGGGCACCCCCCTGGCTGAGTGGCATAGGCCGCCAAAGCCTAGCGTTTACTGCAATGCGTAATACAATAGCAATATACAGAAGGCAACTACCCTACTGGAAGGCACGCTCAAGGGGAACCTGGCATCATGCCTATGAAGGCAGGTATAAATACTTTAGACAGAGAAAATTTTAATAACATCTTAATTAATAGCACTTTCTCTTGGAGGGACAAGGCATGTCTCCAAGGAACTCTATCATAAGAACTAAACCCCCCCCCACAATTCGCATCAGCCCCATAACAGAACATGTGCACACATACACTCAAATACAGATCCCAAATCATTCGCTCACCAGCAGGTGTAGCGACAAGACACACTCACACAAAACACGTAGCAGCAATACACACAGTCTATTGGAGTAATATAGACACATTAGGACACCATGCATACACCATTCAAAATGGTCACAATTCGGATTCTGGTAAGTCTATTGACTTTGTTCTACATGACATCTTGTTCAGAAGTCGTAGTTAGACAGAACTACGGAGTCATCTTCAGGAAAGAGGCAACCCCAATGTTACACGGCGTAACATTATTAGATTTCGAATTTGTAATTAACTTCAAGGTATTCAGAACAATGCCAAAACCAATCAGACTCAGTGAAGCTTTGCTAGACAGAGAACACTACAGTCTAATCCACACGAAACTATGCCAAATTGACGATTTGATAGAAGTAGAGTATAGAAGGATGCTAGGATATCACAAGCAGCTAGATATCTGTTTTAGAAAACACAAGAAAGTGAAACGAGCGATTCTGCAGCCCATAGGCGATTTATTAAAATTGATTGCAGGCCTGGCAACGCAGCCAGAGTATGATACGCTTGCCCAAAAGGTAGATCAAATCAGCAACGCTGCAATGCTTGAATTGGAACTTTCAAGGAAGTACCCCAAACCATATTCGACCTAGCAGACTATAACTAAAATTCGTTACTATCTCAAATCACAAGACAAAATTTGACAGACATGACTTTAGATTTCCTACAAGATTCTATCAATAAAGTAGAATACAACATGACTAACCTCTACAATTTACTTTTGACGAAGGTATATTTCATTGATAGAAATTATATGCTAGTCTATTCAGGCATAATGAAACTGCTCACAATGAAATGCTACAACGACAGATTAGGAAATCTATTACATCAGATGGAACTGTTAAAGACAGGCGAACTGTCATCAATAATAATGCCCATAAACACCCTAGAAGCGACACTGAACAGACTGAACAGATCATTAAGGAACAGTAACATCAGCCTAAGAATCTGCAATCTTCCAAATTCATACTACTATCAAAAGAACATGGTTACAGGACTCATTAGACACAACTCCATATGACTAAGACTGAAATTACCACTTTGTTCAAAGAATAAAGTGTATAGAAATCATATCAGTACCAATCAAACCACACCACAGTACAAACAACAGTTACACTAGATTAGCTATGGAACACAACAGCCTAGCGATATCTAGTAAAGTAGGGCTATACGCAGAAATGAATAATGATCTTGAATCTCTATGTCACACAGTCAGGACAATAATATGCCCACTATCTATTCCCATTAGGAATGTTAGTAATCCCACATGCTTACTCGCACTATTCTTTTACCATGCAGGAATGATTCATGAATTGTGCAACTTTGATATAATTCAACCCCGCACTACACTAGCACCCACTGCAACGCCCATCGGACTAGACAAATTCATAGTAAGAACTATTGAACCCATATCTGTAATGACATGCAACAACGAGTCAAGAATAATTCACAATCTAGGAAATAATTCAGTGTATCAGTATATAGTTTCAACACCAGGTTGGACAACCTAATCCTGTGCTAGCATAATTTCAGGGAAATTATGGCAAGAGGTATAGGTATTGAAAACTTTAGTGCCCGAAAAACCTGACACAAGCTAACAGGCCTGTGGCTACCCATTGACCTTTTAAGAAAGTTCTGAGGAATTTTCACAGGTAAGGGTCTCAGTGATATTTGAAATCACTACAAGGCAGCTTATTGGTTATTGGCAACATGCCCAGGAAAACGGTAAAGCTGCCTTCCCAGGTGATGCAGGTCATAAATTTCTCCACAGAAATTTTTTGGCATAAGGTATAGGTAGTTTTGATTGTTTAAATAACAACCTAAACCACTTGATTTTGACACCTTATTAAGAATCTGCCCTCACCAGAGAGACAGGTCAAATCTTTTCTCTATCATTCTCACCACAAGGGTAGCATAGAGAAATTTGACATGCTGATTAAAGATCAGCTTGCCAGTGTTGTGCCAGAAGGTCACAAATCTGGTGGTGTCAATCATCTTACACCTTACTCCGGTAACAAGTCCTATCGCAGGTCTGGACAGTTACACTGGAGTCACTGTTTAGAATTTTACCCAAATTCTAAACACAGTGGTCTAACTGTAGAGCAGGCACAGAAAGAGCTGTATTTTAGGTGTAGCTAACCTGCTTAACTTGGTGACATGATAAGGCCATAGACCCTATCTAAGAACCAATCTTAAAATGTCTGGAAATTTTTTTCCACCACAGTGAAAATTTTTGTAACGAATCTTTACCAGATTCTATAGCAGTAGTTAGTCTAAGCTAACAGCTACCAAAAGATATTTATTGGTGTAAACTGAAAACACAACTCCTATCACCAAACTTAGGTGAAGAACATGAGTAGGAGTGTTCAGCAGATTAAATAACTTTATCTACACTTATAGTGTATCAGTTTGAAGTCAACCAAGGAGGGGTGATCAACCTAGCCTGTGCCTCTGTACAGTCAGAGAAAAAAGGCAAAGGTAAAGGAAATTGTGATATCACAATCTCACTCAACCCCAAGTAAGCTTGTAAGGCTTGTGACTATAAGCGGACCCTCTGGAAATTTTTTTGAAATTTTTCGGCATAAGGTAAGGGTCTCAAGTGATTCTCTGACTCACTTTAATTAAGAATTAACAGGCTTGTTAATCTTTTGGGCATAAGGTGTAGACCTTTTACGCCCTTGCAAAGGCAGTCACAAACTAAAGCTCTGAAAAGCCTAGGTTTAGCCCTCCCCGGGGAGGCAGGTCATAAATTTCTCCAACTGAGAAATTTTTTCGGCATAAGGTATAGGTAAACTGAATTAGCAATTCAAAACCTAGACAGCCAAAAGATAGACAATCAGCCCTCCGCGAGGAGGCTAGTCTTTCAAATTTCTCTAAATGAGAAATTTTTCGGCATAAGTATAGGTAAAATCAGATTTACAAGTATCAACCTATACAGCCGTGTTTAGACACCGTTCTTAAGACTTCTGCCCTCCCTGGGGAGGCAGGTCAAAATTTCAAACGAAATCGAAAAATTTATTATCAACTTACCATTATTGTGCCAGGGGGCCACAATATATGGCGGTGTCAAGTCACAGTACACCCAACTCCTCTGACAAGTCCTACCATACCACAGGCCGGGACTGTTATATCTGGAGTTACTGTTAAGAATTGTACCCAAAATTCAAAAACAGTGGCTACCTGTACAGCGAGCACAGATTCAAGCGTCTTAACCCATTGAGGGCTAGCATCGACTATAGTCAACACCATGGCAGGCCTAGCATCGACTATAGTCGACGCCCTTTATATAGGATTAGTATAGGAATTGAAAATAGCCTCGTCCTCTAGGAACTATACTTTTTTCAGAGGCCGTCCCCATGGCCGGGGCAACAATTTTTGCTCTGCCCTTAAAGGGTTAATTGGTGTAGGCAACCTCCCTGACACACAGCCATTTCATTCACAAGTCAGTCTGTGAGAACAGGATGGCTAATTGCCACTTCATTTCATCAGAAATTAATGTGGAGACCTGCAGCGGTTCGACTTTGAGTGTATCAGGCACAAAATAATTTTAATATACCAATAGGTTAAGTCCACCAGCTCAGATCATAGCCAGGTGGGTCACAGACCGAACTCCATCAAGAGGCATATCTGTGACAATATAACCAGTGCAAAGGTCTACTAAAATTATTTCGTTTGAGGATGTCAACTGAGGTACCAGATCAAGAACCTATGGGTAGATTGACAAACATCAAGTGTCAATCAAGGCTTCAGAACACAAGCCTAAAATTGACAAACTTAGTTAGTTTTGGGGATAAAAGAGGTAAACTGACAGGTAAAAGGAAGCAGAAATCCTCCTAAGTTACCCTTAGCAGGAGTGTGGAGGTAGATAACCTCAACCACCACCCCAGCAGGCAGACTGACACTAGAGTGACAGTACATGCCTGGGTCTATGGGAACTACCTCTATTATCACACAAAACAAAACACACATAACATAACATAAAAAACAATCCAAGTAAATTTGGACAAGAAATATAGTAAAAACGGATACAAAAAGGAGTAATCTCACAGTTTTTGGAAGAAAATCCGTCTTATTTAGTACCGAATCAACAATATAACTGGAAAACAGCGAGCCGAGACGAAAAAGTTCGGCGCCAAACCGGAAGTGGCTGGAAAATACCGGAAACTGCCGAGGATTTTGCCGCCAAACGGTTCTAAGTTATTGTTGATGTCATAAAAGGAGACGAAATCGTATTTTCGTCAAAATAAGACGAGAAAATGCCCACAAACAGTAGATATTAACAAAATATAGAAGGATTACTCTTTAAAAAATCAAAAAAGGTGAGAAAACTCGCCCAAAAGTAGAACGATCGGGATAGGAACCTTACTGCTTCTCCCTGATCGGCGGGAAAACAGAGATCGTTACAAAATGTGAGAAAATTAGCCTAAAGAGGCCTATTGATTCTGGAACAGTAATGAAGGACGAGTAGCTGCGGTCTGGGCTAAACTGAGTCCAAATGACCCGGCCCTATTTATTAACAAGTAATAACATATTAATACAGAGAAATTACATAAAAAAAAAATTGAAGCAGTGGAAGAGTCCCATGTGTGTGTGCCCTTAGGCTAGCAGGCTGGAGTAGTGGGTCACTGCCCACAGGTATGTTCAGGGAGCAGTAGCAGTGTGTGTGTGTGTGTGTGTGTGTGTGTGTGTGTGTAGGAGTAGCAGGTGGGTGAGTAGTAGTGGTACTGACCGTATCAATACATAGACCAATCAGGATTGGTCTCACCCATTGATTCTGGAACAGTAATGAAGGACGAGTAGCTGCGGTCTGGGCTAAACTGAGTCCAAATGACCCGGCAACACCAGAACAATGATATAGTCCTGATACTCTACACATTAGTATGTCTAAAAAGTAGCTTTCAGTGCCGTGGCGACTATATTGTCTATATCTATCCTGGTACCAAGTGGTTTGGCTAAGTACAAAAGAGCAGACAAGCTTGTCCAGTCACCGGTGTATCTGATGTCCTCTAGTGGGATACCGCACAGGTGCATAAAGGCAGCGCCTGAACGTCTCAGAGAATGTATTCCGGCCCTGTTTGTATCTATCCCAATAGTACTTAGTAGGTGTTTCAGGAACTTAAGTAGTGCTGAGTATTGTAATGGGACCAGCGAATTCCCTTTGCGCACTAGGAAGGCGGGTGCTTCAGGGTCTGTCGTGGGGGTACTGTCAAAGTGTCGCTTGAGTAAAGATACTGCACAAAGTGGTGAGTTAGGGACTCCTACGACCGGGATGTGGTGGACTCTCTGTCCAAATTGGATTGTTTTTGAGCTTGAAACCGTGACAATCATACCCCAGCTAGTGAATGATACAGACTTTCTTCTTAGAAAGTGTGGTGATGCTTTTGCTGCGTTGTCTACTACTAGGTTGCTCTTCCTGAGAAGGGTCCTGAAGCTAGTAACGATGCATGCCCACATAGCTAAATGGTCAGGTACTGCTAGATTCACCTTTGTAGACATGTCCAAGAGTTGCGAAACTGACAGTGTGACTCTAGTGGGTATAGGGTCACCGAGGATCCTGCGCAGACCTGACATAGTACACTTAAACATAAAATTTGTCCTTATCCAAGCTACGTCGTAGCCATAATGTGCATTTAAACTTATCACTGCACTCACGTAATTGTCTATAGTGCTATACTTCAAGTCCGAAGACAGGTACACTGAATATCGACACATGGTCTGAACCGAAGTGGGTACGACTATAGAGGCAGAGATGGTACAGAACACAATAAATCTTTTCCATTGGCTGCATTTAGTTTTCCAGGTGGAAACGCTCCAAGCATGCGCTCTCGCTATTGCCGCTTTCATGTCCAAATCTTCGCATAGCTTAGCCGCCGCTACAACATAGATACATAGGAAGGTTATGCGGGTAATATAACACTCTTGACAAAGCATCTGCAAGGACATTAAGTCGTCCTGGGATATGTAATGCTACAATATGGCAGTTATAAAGAGCTGTAAGCCAAAACAGTTCTCTCAGGAAGTCCATCGCTCTTGTATTTGTACTTTTGCCCTTATTCAGTGCGCTTACTACATGGGTGTTATCCGTGTAACAGACAATTTTCCTATTGCGCCATAAAGGTCCCCACCTATTAATCGCCATTAAGATGGGGTATAGCTCCCTGATGTTTATGTTTTCAGGCACGAATTGACTAGGTGGCAGGAGGCAGTGTCCATGACTGTCTATGTTCATACTGATCCTGCATCCCCAACCTGCACATATCCAGTCCTTGCCGTACCTGACACCGTAGCCCCTGTCTGATGCGTCCATGTATAAGTCACTTTTTGTGGACGGTAGAGTGCTGACAATTTTTGCTTCGCCATTAAACCACTTTGGGAATATTAGCCACCAGTCTAGGTCCTTGAAGAACCCGGTAGAGAGGGTTATGTACCTTTTAGTGCTCGTGAACGCAGATAACATGCCTATGACTCTGTGAGAGAATGTCCTGCCCCCCCTGACTAAAGTAGAGCAGTGTGCTAAGATCCCGCATAAACGGCGCAGCTGTTTCTTGGTTGCCCTTCGGCGACCTACAAAGAAACGTAGCTCACTGTGCAATTTATTGATCTTGCTCTCCGGTAGTCTGAGGCACATTTGTAGTGAGTCAATTTCTATCCCTAGATAAATTTGAACTTGTGCAGGTGAAAGAACCTTCTTATAGGATAAGAAAAAACCCAACGAGTGGAGTGTGCTATGTAGAAACAACTGTGCTTTTTGGCACTCCGCATATGAGTTACCCATAGTAAGTAAGTCATCGAGATAATTAAAGCAATAATAACCGTTAGCTCTCATATAACGAGCTATGCTGTCAGTAATCCTATTAAAGAGGAATGCAGCCATTCTAGTGCCGAATGACACGAAGTTGTCCACTAAATACACTTTCTGTGAGTCGAATGTCCACTGTAGGCCCTGGAATTGCCTATCGCTTGGCCTAATCATAATAGAGCGGTACGCTGCGGAAATGTCTGTGACTGCCATGAACATACCGGGTCGGAGCACCTTGGTCACATCATCGATGCTAGTGTAACTAAAGTGGTGGAATGTCTCGTTCATATGTGAATTAATAGATAGACCTTCTGGTCTACTGGCGTCCGTTACCGGTCTATAACCGCCATCTCTTTTCTCAACTGCACCTAAGGCGTGGATGCAAGTAGGTGCTGCTGTGACTATAGACAATTTGCCTTGGTCTACTTCTGTCTTTAGCAGGTTATCAATGAAGTTCCTAGCTTCTTGGGGTACATAGTTCTTAGTGCTATACTCACTAATATGTGTGTTTGGGTCCACTACTTTAAACCCGTGCATTATGCCGTCCATTAGGAATGCGGCGTCATAATCCCAACCATTTGTACCATAAACTGAATTAGGGCCTCCACTAAGCATTGATAACCAGCCTGTGGGTTTCATTTGAGATCTGACCCCTTTTAGGATATGGGTGGAGTTAATATCCCACAATGGAGCATAGCTTACATAAATTGACAATAATTCTGATATGTCCGAAATACACACAAGCGAGTCTCTATCACAAATGTCTGGTAAATTGTTGGTTGTTACATTGACCACGGAACCGTAGGAATCCGGAATATCATGGGCACCGTCAATATTATTTGTACATCAAGATACGCGGGAGTGGATCGGTGGTGCGAAAAAGGTTGACCCCCCTCCCGCATTATTGTTTGCTCCACTGCTTGTGGTTGTTGGTTGATTTTTGCACCCCCCTTTTGCTGGGTGGGGGCCCTTACACACCGCGCATACGTGTTGCCTGTTACATGGGTTATACCAACATCTAGTGAAATTGAACAAAGCACAAACATCCGTAGGGCAATGGATTCTGTTTTGAGTAGAGGGGCCTTTACCTTTAGTGCCTTGTTTGTTACCTGCTTTTAATCTGGCTAATTCAGCCTTCAAATCCTGTACCACCTGTAGGTTATCGCAGCCCAAATTATCAGAGACTGATGCGTGCTCAGCTGTCTGAAATCCGGGTAACTCCCCTGAAATCACTCTAGTAGTGAGATCATGCTCATATTTAGCTAGTGCACTCGAGGTATAAGTGGCATTGAGGCCCTTCCTAGCTACGAATCTCATATGGTCACCATAACTTTTTGCAGACCACTGTGGTAAATTAGCAATAGCTAACTTCTCCTGGACACATGTCATACCATATATTAGCTCTCTGTATGTCATATCAGAGTAGACTTTGTCAGTGGGAATGTGGTAATCTGGCCTTAACCAGTGTTGTGACCTCTTTTTCTTAGAAGCTTCACCTATCTTAAATAAAGTGGATAACAAGTCACCTTGGTCCTTTGCATCCAGGTAGCCGGCAAGGTCCCCCTCCACGCCCATATTCTCAGCTGTCAGGCCTGCAGTTGATAATCCAGCCTGGATGGTAGCAGAGGGGGGAAGCTTGGGTGGTGTGATCCTGTGTTGTTGATGTTGTGTGTCAGGCAAAGACCCAGTGTAGGGTGTCCCATCCAAGTAATACAGCTGTGGTACCTCCTGTGCTGCTGTGGTTGGGACTGGAGCACTGCCTACTGGGTTCTGCTTGGCCTGATTGAGCAATTTTTGCTGTTTTCCAGCCAAAAAAAGCATAAACTCCTGCTGTAAATTGTCTCCCTCGGCGAAAGCGGAAGGAACGCCATCTTGCACTCCCGAGCGTTCACGGACATTGCCGAACTTGCCCGAGCCGACGTAATCCGAAAGTTTCCGACCTAGGCTGTCGGCAGCGCTCGGTATATCCTCGTTGGTTAATATGCCGCTTGCGTTTGCTCTCTGGTGCATATCGTAATCCAAGCCTTGACCGTTCTTTTTCAATCCGCTGTAGGAGTTTACGTCTCCGAAGAAACCCGAAGTGGCGTTCGGTAATCTCCGTACATCTGCCGACCGTCCCCGACTCTCTCCGAGCCCGTTTTCGGCGGCGTTCGGGTATCTCCGTATGTGTCCGGCCGTGTTCGGGTCGGATATGCCTTCGGAGGCGCTCGGCAAGGTCCGGGCGTCTTCGGCTTTGGCGCTGCTGGCTGCGTTCGTAAATGTTGTGTACTCCGCTCGGTCGTCGGCGTATCTGCTGCTGCTCCTGGATGCGTTCGTAAACTCTTCTCCCTGGTAATAGCTGCTATTAGGTGCAGTCAAATCATGAAAATTTACGAATGCACCCCTCCTCTTGTGTGCAGCACTCTGCTGCTTCTGCTGTATGTCTTTGAGAGATTTTTTGTAATCCTCTTCCAGTTCTGCATTCTCTAAGTCAATTAAGGCTAGCCTTTCTTCTAATGCTAAGAGGTCACCTTTTTTCCTGAGTAGTCCTGCCTTTTCTTCTGCTATAGCAATCTTCTCCTGGAGAATAGCTTCTGGTGACTTTGGGGGCTGTGTATTGCTCTGCCTTCTCTCTCCCAGGGGGGTGGCCATATTGGAAGCTCCTTGGTCTCCCCCTTCTTCCTCATGAAAAACTGCATTACTCCTGGTCTCCTCCGTGAGTTTGTGGTTTAGCACCCCACAGTTGGGACAGTGCTTTTTGTTGCCATGGTACGACTGTTGGCATACCAAACAAACCACCATGATGCATTAAAAAAACAAAAAATTGAAGCAGTGGAAGAGTCCCATGTGTGTGTGCCCTTAGGCTAGCAGGCTGGAGTAGTGGGTCACTGCCCACAGGTATGTTCAGGGAGCAGTAGCAGTGTGTGTGTGTGTGTGTGTGTAGGAGTAGCAGGTGGGTGAGTAGTAGTGGTACTGACCGTATCAATACATAGACCAATCAGGATTGGTCTCACCCAATTTTAACTTTTAAGGCGAATTAACCCCCTAAAACATAATAAAATCAGATATGAAAAATGGAAGTACTAAAAATTGTCAAGACTCACTCGAAATTGTAAGCCAAATTGCGAGACATCCTCCTCCTATGGAAATACACAGCAGTCTGGCATCTACGGATCTGCGCATGCGCATCTCCTATGATAGACAGCAACGACATCTATCGTTGCGCTCTGGAACAGGCAAAGGTCAGGCTCAATTTACCATTCCTACCTCCGTTTTAAACTAGATCTCAGCAGCTTCTGGGTAGACTACTAATTTGATTTGCCAGACCACATCCCATGTGGCACCTCTTAAAAACATTGTGGTTTTTAAGGGAATAAAAATTGGCCAAAACAGGCCTGTCATGTCGATTTTTAGGTACATCCGAACCAGTTCCGAAAGGAGAGCAAAGTTAATCACATACATAAAAAGTCAAGATAACTTTCACAAAGTTATCTCGAATATTGTAGGATGCAGTTGCTCTAGAACAAAAAAAAAAATCTAAGCACATGAACCTGATGTACTTAATTTTATTACAATAGCATGATTTTTATATACAAACCGCAGGAACACAACATGTGGAATACAGACATCGGTCACATACACTCACACTCTCAGCTCACATACACATGGTTGTTTTCGTTCATACAAGAAATGTTCGGTTCAGTTTAACAGTTGTTTCATACAATATATAACATTAAATCGATGTGCTATAAAATATACATTAAATGCTAGGAGCTGCTGTGCCTTTGGCATTCTCAAATCTACTTTAAGGCACAGTGTTTGACCTAAGTTGACAGGAAGTGGACAACTATATACATGCCTCTAACTACAAACCATTTACTGTGCACATGTGAAATCCAAAAGTTTAAGGTAAGCAAATTAGAACATGCAAACAATATACACCATATGGCAAGTGCTGTAAACCACTGCCAACTACAAAAATGTAATCCATTATAATGATGCTACGCACAGTATAAATATGAAAAAATATCAGGCATCTATTGTACACGGCCTTTGAAATTTGAAAAAAAAAAAGTTAGAATCCTTCATCAGATGTATTTGTAGAACTTTGCTAGACACCAGGCATTAAAGACCTGTCTTGTAAAAAATAAAGTGAAATTAATCAGCATCTCCTCCCTTGGGATGGGCTGAAGAATATGATGCAAGCCTGCAGGCTCATGTGTAAGGATCCATCCTACATCCCTAATACGTTTCAAAGCAATTTTAGTGGTTTTTATTTACCGTATATTACAAAAAGTTCAAGTTGAACTGACTGACACGAAATTAAACCTACAAAACACGTCAATTAAATTCCCAGTTTTCAATTTTATCATTAGATTTTGGGCACGAAATGCACCAGTGGTCATTTTGAGGGTGCGGGTATGTCCATACATATACATACATACACAAAAGTCCTAGGTAACTACGAATGCTGCCTTTCAGATGCTTTTTAACATCCCATGTCGTCTTATATTTCCATGGTTGACACTTGGTAACCAAGACTGGTAAGACGCTCCATATCTTGACTAAATGCAGCGTCAACCTGGACTTTCAATCCCGCTGTGTGGTCCTGGAAAGGGAAACATTCCTTCTTTAAGATATTATACATTATACAATGCAAATGAACAAACGGGTGTGGAAAAGAAAATTCAAGATGTTTTGAAAAAAAACCAAAAACATTTGAAGTTGGTTTAAGTTGAAGGTAATTTTTGACTGACAGACTGCTAGGTTCTTTACCTGTATGAGCCCCTTGTGTGTAATGACTGCATCTATTGCTCGCTCAAGGAATAGTACGTAGTCATCCTCGTCCTTCTTTCGTGCCTCCTGGTTCAGCTTTGCTCTAGAGGAGTAAAATATAACAGGTGCTTGTAAAAAAAAAAAAAAATAAAGAAGCAAAAACATCGAACATTATATGAGTACAAACTACTTTGGTTTAGATGGCATTCCTTATAATGTTAATATTGTCTCAGCCTAGAATCAGTGTGCGAACCTGGCCTCGTGAGATGGTTAGGAGCCCAACATTCTAAACCCAGGTGTAAATAGAAGTAAATATGATTGTCACGCAATCAAACCCTCAAAATGACAGTATTTGGATTAAGTCTGGTGCTGCCTATCAGATATAGAACTCTGGCGATTTTATCGCCAATGGCAAATCTAAGCTCAATTTGGCTAATCCTATGATGTCAAAATTCGCCAAATTGGCTAATCAAGGTTGTGGAACTATTCTAAAGATGTTAGAACGTTATTTTCCTTTCCATCCAGAACTTTTGACCCTCCATGCATGTACCGTAATCTCCCGCGTATAAGGCGCAGCCCGCGTATAAGGCGCACCCCCAACTAAGGGAGGCCTGTCCCACGTATAAGGCGCACCCCTAAGAGGAGATTTTTGTTAATATAGTACTGTTCTATGAGACATGCTACAACAGGGTTCTCCTCACACTGTAATGATGCCGGTGGGCCGCCAGCGTGATTTTTACTGCCGCCAGTGTGATTTCATCTCAGAATCACTGTCAGTGTCATTTTAGCTTCATATAGGTTTTTGAATTTTGCAAATTGGCCAATTAGAACAGAAGTTATGGCCATATTTATGAAAATACTTTTAATTTCTTTGTTAAATTCCCATCTGTAATCCTCACACAGAACCACTGCCATCTGTAATCCTCACACAGAACCGCTGCCGAAAAAAAAATTGTTTTGAATCTTGACATGATGTCTACTTTAAGGTCGTCTACTTTAAGGTCGACTTTAGCAGGTTCCTTTGATCGCATCGGGATTTACAAACTATGAAATTAGGGTAAATCGAACATGCCGAACGCAACGAGACATACAACAATTCCAAATTATGAACCCCCTGTCGAAAAAAAAAAAAAGTTTCGAATCTTGACATGATGCCTACTTTAAGGTCGTCTACTTTAAGGTCGACTTTAGCGGGTTCCTTTGATCGCATCGGGATTAACAAACTATGAAATTAGGGTAAATCGAACATGCCGAATGCAACGAGACATACTACAATTCCAAATTATGAACCCCCTGTCGAAAAAAAAATTGTTTCGAATCTTGACATGATGCCTACTTTAAGGTCAACTTTACCAGGTTCCTTTGAACGCATCGGGATTCACAAACTATGAAAATAGGGTAAATCGAACGTGCCGAACACATTGAGACATACTACAAGTCCGAACAAAGGGGAAGCTGGTTTAGGAATTTAGGACTTGTTAAGAAATCTGTAGTGGCTTTATGTGCGAGTATTAAAATAATAGGACAAATAGGAAACAAGGGTAGAGGATTATGCAGCGTAGGCCAACGGTCAATTCTTGTTTACGAATTTAAGAGTTTAAATATAGTGACTAAGTACTGACATATATCATATGTATTGACTAATCGCTGACAAATAATGAGTAAGCACTGACTGTATTGACTTATTTCTGACAAATAGTGAGTAATTACTGACATATGTTGACTAATTTACTGACAAACTGAATAAATACTGATTTTATTAACTAATTGCTGATATATAGTGACTAAGTGAGTGAGTGAGTAATAGTTGTTTAACGCCATTTCGACAGCTAAGGTCATATTCATGGCAAGAACTACATTACACAAAGTCAGAGAAATGTGTTGGTGCCCACGCATATGTGCACCACACACCTCCTGAGGGGATAGGAAAGAGGAAATTAAGACCCTTTTAAGTGGGCTAGGGAAGCCTGAGTGACTAAGTACTAACATATATTGACTAAGGGTGGACAAATTGTTCATAGCTACTGACATATTTAGATTACTCCAGCCAAGGCATGATGCACCAATGAATCAATGGCTATTTCTCTACTGTTTATCAACAGATTGTAATTTATGAATTTCACTATGCCAATTCTATTTCTTAAACTTTCAGACCCATTTTGCTATTGGTTGCTGACAAGTCGTGATTAATTGCTGACATTGACTAATTGCTGAAAAAATAGTGACTAAGTACTGACATATATTGACTACCGTAATCTCCCGCGTAGAAGACGCTCCCCAAACTCACGGTAGGCTCGTTCGCGTAGAGGACGCATCCAACCCCCCTGAATCGATTTGTAAAAAAAAAAAACGTACAAGACGCCCCCTCCACCCCCAAAAAAATTAAAAGAAATGTTAAGTCTATGCTGTCGTCGGCCCATGCGTCCCTACACCCCGGCAAGCCACACCGCATTGTCAACCTGTTGAGTCTATGCTGTCATCGGCACACGGTCGGCGTCATCCCCTCCGAGCAAATCTACAGCGACCGGTCTGCCGCGGTGCTGGCTATGAGTTCAAGCTGTCATCGGCACACGGTCGACGTATTCCCCGCCGAGCAAATCTACACTGACCGGGCTGCTGCAGTGCAGGCTCTATGAGTTCAAGCTGTCATCGGCACACGGTCGACGTATTCCCCGCCGAGCAAATCTACACCGACCGGGCTGCCACGGTGCAGGCTCTATGAGTTCAAGCTGTCATCGGTACACGGTCGGCGTCAAACCTGCCGAGCGCGTCGACACCTCCCGGTCTGCCGCGGTGCTGGCGCTATGAGTTCAAACTGTCATCGGTACACGGTCGGCGTCAAACCCGCCGAGCAAATCTACACCGACCGGTCTGCCGCGGTGCTGGCGCTATGAGTTCAAGCTGTCATCAGCGCATTTTCCCAAATGAGATGTTGGAAAACCCCACGTATAAGACGCACCCCCAACTTGAGAGAAAGCTATAAGACTCCCCAGCATTTTGTTTGGCGTAGAGGACGCGTCTTATACGCGGGAGTTTACGGTAATTGCTGACAAATAGTGAGTAAATACTGACATGTATTGACTAATTGCTGACAAATTGTATGTAAATACTGACATGTGTTGACTAATTTCTGATATCTAGTGAATAAGTACTGACATATCCTGACTAATTGCTGACAAAGAGTGAGTAATTACTAACATATATTGACTAATTGCTGACAGATTGTGAGTAAATACTGACATGTATTGATAATTGCTGATATATAGTGACATAGTACTGACGTAATTATATTGACTAATTGCTGACAAACTGTGAGTAAAAACTGACATATTTTGACTAATTGCTAACAAATAGTGAGTAATTACCGACATATATGGACTAATTGCTGTTATATAATGACCAAGTACTGACTGATTTGGCTGATTGCTGACAAATAGTGAGTAATTACTAACATATATTGACTACCGTAAACTCCCGCGTATAAGACGCGTCCTCTACGCCAAACAAATGCCTGGGGGGTCTTATAGGATTTTTTCAAGTTTGGGGTGCGTCTTATACGAGGGGTAATTTTACTATAGAAATGTATTTATCTTACAAATTTCAGCCTTAAAATGTGCGTCTTATACGCGAAAATGCATGTGCTGAGTTTGGGGTGCGTCTTATACGCGCAGCGCATCTTCTACGCAGGAGTTTACGGTAATTGCTGATATTTAGTAACTAAGTACTGACACATATTGACTAATTGCTGACAAATCATGCATTATTTCTGACATATTTTGACTAATTATTGACAAAATGTGACTAATTACTTACATTATTGACTGACTGCTGACAAATAGCAAGTAATTACTAACAAAAAGTGCATAGGTGCTGACATATTTTGACAAATGCAAGTGAAGACATGATGCACAAATGAATCAATGGATCTTTCTCTGCTGTTTATCAACGGGTTTCAACATGTAATATATCAATCTCAAGGTTTGCCAATTCTATTTTTTTAAACTTTCGACCCATATTCCCAATGGTTGCTAAAATAGAGTGCATCATACAAGTCCATGCATGATGCACAAATGAATCAATGACTCTTCATCAGATGTTTATTGCCAGATTTCAAAGTATAGTATATCAATTTTAATGTTTTCAAGCATACTGATTCTATTTTTTCAACTTATAGACCCATATCTTTGATGGTTGCTGAGATAGAGTGCATCATGCAAGTCAAGGCATGATGTACAAATGAATCAATGCCTATTCCTCAGCTGTTTATTGACAGATTTCAACATGTAACATATCAATTTCAAGGTTTTCAACCATGCCGATTCCATTTTTTAAACTTTTAGATCCATATTCCTGATGGATTCAGAGATAGAGCGCATCATGCCAATCTGGGCACCTATGGGAACCTCGGGCTAGGGACCTCATCCCCACTATATTAGTGTTATGGGTTGATCCTTCTGGTCCTACCTCTTTAGATATATAAGGTTTTGAAACTTGACACTAGATCTATGTATAATTTATTGGGGAAAAAATGGAAAAGACAGAAAATAATTCCAGATAGGTTGAAGTAAATTATATCCAATTAAAGATTTATCTATAGGGTAGCTAGGATTTGAGATGCTTCCTAGTTTCCGTTTTAAATATTTCTAAGGTTTCAGCGTTCCTTCTACCACATGTCAATGCATTCCATGTTATGGCGCCATTGAATTCTACACTTTTAATGTAAGAAACACAGTTTGGAGTAGTTGTTTTACATAAGGGAGCATCATGTAGCCTAGTTGGTAATCTGTTAACAACTTTATAATCCATAGATCTTGAATGGCTGTACATGTAATTTACAGTATGGGCAAACCTTCTATCAACTAGTTACAAGCTGAAATATTATGAATATAATTGGTATTAGTAATATGAGGTACCTTCAAACAGATTTTTAAACATCTATTCTGGTCATATTGTAGGGGGTCTAGGTAATTACCATAAGTTGTTGTAAAGCAGATATCAGCATAATCCATGTACGTTTTAAGTTTTTGAGTGGATGAAGTAAATAACATGATTTTAGTTTTCGTAACATTAATGGATAACTTGTTCTGAGTACACCAAGTGAAATAATTTTCTATGTCTATCTTAGCTTGATTAAAATTGTTGTAAGAGGAATAAATTACAGTATCGTCAGCATAGAGCCTAATCTTACAAGATTTGGTACATTTAATTACATCATTTACATAGATTAAAAAAAAGCAGAGGACCAAGTATAGAGCCCTGAGGGACACCGCAGACCACTCCTTCCAGATCAGAGCTCAAACCATTAGCATACACTAGTTGTTGTCTGTCAGTGAGGTAATTTTCGAACCAATGAATGTTGTCAGAACATATTCCATAGTGATGTAATTTAATCAAAATGACTGAGTGACCTACGGTGTCAAAGGCTTTCCTTAGATCTATAAAGGCTGAGACAGTAGAATTGCCAACATTTAATTCCCTTTTTATATCATCAGTACATTTTGATAGAGTATCAACTGTGCTAAAACCTGCACTGAAACCACCCTGTCGAGGGGTCAGAATATTTTCTCTAACCAAAAAACCATATACTGTTATGTACAATTTCTTCTAGAAGTTTGCAGGGCAATGGTAAAAAGGAAATAGGTCTGTAATTATTCACCAGTTTTGTATCACCAGATGTCGGGATCGGGGTTACTTTAGATATTTTCCATGAGGGAGGTACAGAGTATGTGGCAAAGGATAAGTTGAAGATTTTTACTAGCATATCAGGTGAGTGTTTGAACACTGTTTTAAGAACCTTAGTAGAAATATTATCAATTGCAGAGGACTTTATAATGTTGATATCATGCACAAGCTTAATAACTTCTTGGACATTTGTAACAAAAGGATGCAATGCATTAATGCTTGACTCATCATAAGGCTTCCATGGGATATATAAATCTTTTGCAAGGACAGGGCCTTTTTGAGTAAAATAATTATTTATAAAGTTAGGAACTTTATCCTTGGGAACAGGCATATTGTTATTATCATGGTCCACCAGGGTAATTTCTTGCTTAGTTTTGAGGTGACCAGGAATTAAAATTATTTATACCGTAATCTCCCGCGTATAAGGCATGTCTTCTACGCCAAACAAAATGCTGCTGGGTCTTATACACGGGAGGGCCATTGCCTTGAGTTTGGGGTGCGCCTTATAGGGGGGGGGGTATTTTTACTATAGAACAGTACTAAACTGCAAAAATCTGCCCTCGGGGGGTGGGGGGGGGGCGCCTTCTATGTGAAACACCCCCTGTGAGTTGGGGGGGGCGCCTTCTATGCGAGCTGCGCCTTCTATGCGGGAGATTACGGTAGTACGCCAAAATTTCCTATGATCATTTTTATATTCCTCTATTTGTTCTTTAAAGAAATTTTTCCTTGCTTTGTCAATTATTTTATTGGCCTTATTTCGACAATCAGATGCACGAATCCATTTGTTTTCATTCTTTGATTTCCTGGCGGACCAAAGCACTTTGTTTTTGTCCCTAATAGTTCTATAGACCTGTTGGTTCATCCAGGGATCCCTTTGTTTTTTAACTAGGAATTTGTGTAGTGGGCAATATCGATTTAGTATGCTTCTAATGGCAGTTTCCATTTCATACCAAACAACATTTACATTTTTGGTGTTATTAAAAGTAGTCCAGTCATATGCATATTCTCTTAATAAAATTTCATCAGGGAGTTTCAAGTATGATCTACCTTCAATGTACGTGCGTTCTTCATTCACTTTCCACTTTCTTCTTATAAGAAAAATGGGAAGATGATCTGAGAAAAAAACTTTCCACCAAATCGTCGTAGGAAAAAAATTCAAACAGGTATGGACTCCTCTGGAAAATCGGCTTTCTCTCGGAACCCTATTATCGCCCGATGATGTCTCTCGGTCTTCAGGCCCTTTTGGCCTTTCCCCAGCATTTTTGGCCTCTACAGCGATGTTTTGAGGGTACTGATGAAAGAATGAAACAGACCTGTTCTCGGACCACTCATCTCGGTCCACCAACGGGGCCGCGCAGCTAGACGCATTGTCATGCTTTGTTCAAATCTAACATTTTCCTTCAATTTCTCGGTACCATGCGACAAACAAAGACGAGTTGTGACAATAATCCATGTGTACTGCGACAATAAAGGAAGATTTCTTTCAAATAATAAGATATTTGGGCGGATAGCGCAGACATCGGCAACAACATTTTTGCTGGTACTGCGGTGCCAGCGAAACACTTGGCTGTGTTTGCTCTTTAAATGTGCGGCGCATGTGCAAGACCCAGAAAGTAGGTTGTCGCACATGCGCCGCAAATTACCAGCCCCACCAATAGGGACTTTATGGAAGCAACTACAGCAACTGGCGAATGGCGATTTTTCGATCGACTTCTCTGCTTGTCCGTTTGTTCTTGATCGATAATACCATAAATAATTGATTGGAGTGGAAATAACTATGACTATGACTAAGGGTTAATCCACCTATTCCAGCTTACTATATTGCAAAAAAAGATAGGAGAAATATGAGAAAAGTCGGTCGTCTGAAACCCTTTAACCTGTTCCCATAGGCGGCTGCTGTTTACGATATTTCATTTAACTTGAAAACGCAAGATATTTTCGCTTCGAAATAGCAACAATATAAAAGAAATAGCATGGATGGCTAAACTCCCTTGGTTGAACACAATGACAACGGAAAAAGACAAAAATTCTTTTTTATTTTTATTCAAAGACGTAAAAGAACTTTTCTCCCACCCCCGATCCAAAGAACGAGGTCAAAGTTTTCAACGTTCAAGCTCGTTACCATGTAAGTTATAATTTAAACCAAACTTTGACTCGTAAAAAAAAAGGACCCCACTCAAATAACTCTGCTTTACGCTCTCACAACTATCATTCTTTTATCAGGAATATATTTTCCCCTAAATTGCGTTTTTTCTTAATTATTTTGAGTATTGAAAATGGTTGGTGAAGGTCCTATTTATATACGATATTGTTATGTTCAACTACTTGCAGGGGTGATTTTTCACGACAAAAGGGCATGTATGTATACAACATTTAGCTTAATTCACACGGAAAAAGGTCTGGCTAATTGATACTGAATTTGGCTAATCAAAAGGTGAACAAAGTTGCCAAATTGGCTAACAAAATACAGGTCTTAGCATTATCCCAGGAACTTACTCTTTAAGTAGTATATATTAAACCTAGAAGAGACAAGACTTACTGTCGCTTCTCTGCAGCGAGTTGTTGCTTGGCCTCTTCTTGTGGGCGGGAGGAGAGTTTGCGCATCTGGAGCAGGTCATCCTGGAGAAGGTCAATCTCTGCCATCAGCTTCTCCATCTCTGTGGTATGTGTCTGTGAGACAAGATGAAGGCATTTTGTGAGTTATACACAGGGAAAGCTAAGGTTATCACCTATTCTGTGGTTAGAGACACCGGGTCCTCACTGAAAGTTGTATTGTAGGTCACCTATATTTTGGCCATGTCCCCTGTTTCTCTCTGTGGTGGGGAGCCTGTCGCATGTTACCTACCAGGTAGTTTTCATCTCAAATTTGTCTTCATACAGTTTAGCTCAATTAAGTCACAAGTCTTTGTATTTTCAATACTGTGATCTTGCAAGGGATAAAACCATGAACTTGCATTGAGGTTTCTTTGTCAGTTACCATAACTTTTCTGTATAAAAATGCAGGCGACGTCACGCATGTGAATTTCTTAGTGGCTTGATTCAGTCAACAGTGCTGGTGCAATTCCCACAGGGCATCCCCCATTCCCTACCACCAAAATGCAGGGATGAAAGTGAATGAGCACAAAAATCCCCAGCACGTTAAAATATAGATTTTGCATCGTCAATATTTATGTCTTTGGAACATAAAAATTCCTGAAGTCACGGAAAACCCTATAATACTTTCATCCCTGAAAATACATTTTGAGAACCCAATCATTTTCTTGATATTAATTTAGGATAGCAGTTCCTCACCTGTCTGCTGGATTCTATGCTATCCTCTAGCCGCTTGTGTTGTGTGTTAAGTAGTGACAGGGCCTGAAGCTTCTCATTAACGAGCTCTGTCATCTGGTCTACTGCCTCAGCCTCCGTGATGCGCTCCTCAGTTGTCTGGTGCATGAGTTGCTTAACCTGCTTTTTCAATTGAAGCAGTCCCGGCTACCAAGAAAAGTCAGTTCTCTTGTCAATGTATTTTCAGTCAACTAACGATATAGTAATTGGGGAAGAATGTCATGCTATATCTTAAGAAAAAGAAGTAGATCTAGAAAAGGTTGGTTGTGTAGGTTTGGGTGAGTGAACAGCAACATCTAATTCTAAAGCAGAAAACAAACAGCGCGCACGTGTACGCGGCAGGTCGTTGTCATGCCAACGTATACGGGAGGCTGTCAGAAATGCCCTACTGGGGGTTATCTCACGCGTCGATGCGTCGGGAAACATGCTATGTCTGTTTTCTGCTTGAAGAAAGTAATGTTTCCGAGTTCATAGACTCTGAAGCTAGTATGGTCTGGTAAAGCTATATTTAGGGTAATATGTTTAAGACATCTTTGTCCTCTTACCTTGATAACATTCACAAACTTGTTAGACTCATCATTGAACCTGGTGGCCTTGCCAGTCAGTTCATAGTCCTGTCCACCAGCGTACTCGGCAGAGGCTGGTATAAGACGTAGCTGGGCGGCAGCCTGGTTGTACATGCTACACTTCTGGTCAATACCCTGCTGGATCTTACCAAGTTGCACTTCTTCTGCCCACACCTATAAACATCAAGTTAACAGTTAACTATTGTATTCATGTGAAAATCGTTCAACTTAAGTTATTATGCACATATTAAATGGAAACTAGTCTGTACCTTTACAAAACCATGTAAGGTGTAACATGATTTTATGATGGGTGGACTTAAATAGCAAACAGAATATTTCATATGTTAAGGAGTGTACCTGCTGTTCATCATTCTTTATGTCTGCCTCAACAGCTTCAATAGACCGGTGAAGTTCCTGCTTCTCCATATTTATCCGCTCAACATCTTCAAGGGAAAACTCCTGCGCTTCAAATATCTGCTTCTTACGTTCATTGTCTTGCAAAAGAGCCTGATGTTCTGCCTCTGTGAAATTCAGCATATGACAAGGTGATGAGGTACAGTCTGGGGTTTTAGGAAATAAAAAATTTATTTCAACGAACAAACTATATCAACCTTGTTTTGACGGAGAGATTCTAGTGAAAAGGCCAGGGAGAGATGCAAAAGTAGGAAAAGTGACAACACTATCGGTGGGTTTGACATATGTAGTGGAAATTTAAATACCTTTTTTATACATTCTTGTTGCTGATTGCAGTGAAGAAAAAAAATCTATAGCATTTGTGAGTAGACGTTAAGTCTCAGTTATGAGGGTGGGATAAATGTAATGCTGTAATATACGACAGCATTTTGCAATGCAAGTAACTCGAAAGGGCACTTAATCTCTTCTTTTAGGCCCCTTCTGATAATAACCTCATGTTTTCTTCGAGCATTATCACTGTCAATGGTTAAGCCTAAGAAGAATGCATCCATTATCGCTCGTATGTTTCATTGGCGAATAACTCTTCTCTTGGCGTGTTAAGCATTGCACAATACCAGCAGGTCTTAAATAATTATCCATATCAACCATAAAAACGCATGAGACAGTGTAATTCTCCTCCATTTTGTTATAATCCAGCAGTTTACATGGCACCGTAAGTCGATCGTGTCGTTGTCCGCCATTTTGGAATTTGATGTTCTGTGCGCATGCGTGACCCCTCCTTGCCGGAAGTAGCATTTTCGACGGAAAAATGATATATTCTATCGATTTAACTTAAAATTAATGGCTTTTTGAATATAATCCATGCATCTTTGGCAATATCAATTAAATTGAATCGAATATACCCTATCTATTTACTGTTATAGCCCCACAAGTCGATCGTCTCGCTGTCCGCCATGTTGGATTTTGGTTCTATTTGCGCATGCCCGACCCATTTTCCATGGTTATTTGGGTCAATTTGCACGACCACGGCTTTGTGATGCGAATTTACGACAGGGCAAACACAAAGTTATTTTATCTTTTTAATGATACATATCGATTCAAATCATATCCTTTGTCCATTCTTTATCATATTTCTATATTATAATTCAATAACCATGAATAATTGAAAAAAAAAAAAATTAATAACGACCATTTTTACGACAATAGAGAAATGCGGACGGATCGAATTACGGCAAATTAATTATTCGCACCACTCCGGACCAAAAAGGCGGGAATATTTGGTTTTTTGCACCACCTATGGGATTAAACATAGGGCTAAAAGTGTCTTATTTTTCTCTCTGTTAAGCTACTGTTAGGAGGCACTGAATTAGGGTCTATTTTTACCCGACTCTTATAACTCATCTTTTGAGTTAACAAGATACAGCCATTTCAATCACGTCACTGTCACTTACCCATTTCTGCAAGTTCGGTGTCCAACTGCCTCTCGCTGTCTGATTTGTTCTTTATGTACACGTCTAACTGACCATCATAGTTTTTGATCTTCTCAGCATCAATTGTAAGACTTGCATGGGACTCCTTATTCTGCAGCAGCATATCCTGGTAGTGATCAAAATATAAAAACGAACATTAAGATAACACAATTTGCAGGGGGTGGTGTGCGCTTGTGCATGCACAACAGGATTCTTAAAGGAATGTAAGTCCGGCAAGGGCAAAAATCTGGAAATCATACATTTACCTGATATAAAACCCTTCTTTTTTTCGAAACAGCCCTCCTTAGCACTCGTACAAGGAAAATGGCATTCAAAATTTTCAGGGGTGGTGTTTGCTCGTGCATGCACAACAGGATTCTTAAAGGAATGTAAGTCAGGCAAGGGCAAAAATCAGCAAGTCATACATGTACTTGAGATGTAATTTAGTGGAATTCCATGGCATTTCATGACTTTCCCTGACGACTTGTTATTCTATAACATTTCATGACGTGTGGGAACCCTAATTAACATCATTTTGATAATTTTTTTTTTATGTATAAGCTGCAGTGTATAACATGCAAGGTTTCATGAGGTAAGACAATCATGTGTCTCCATCTACTAGGACTTTATGAACCAACAGCTTCCGCACTTACCGGTTGTTGTTGGAGGTGCCCAAGTTCTTCATGTAGAGTGCGGTTGTCAGAGGCAATCTTGTCCATGTCAGCCATCTCCCCATATGTCCCTGTGCACGACAAGCAAAGGGCGGTTACTTACACACTTAACTTTTAAAAATGATTTAAATCACACTGTATGAATTTGATTTCTTCCTCATGTTATTGTCATGTCGTATTGTGTACATGTATGTGAATCCCATGATGGATCCCTGCTGTACCTTATAGCACCAGCAAAAGTTAGGGGCACACCTCACAGGCAAGGATTTAAAATTATATATAGAACAGCAATAAAAAATTTGATGGGTGTTATATATGCACCTATGGCCCAGGGACGGGTAGCCTGAGAAGGTCCTACAATGAATGGTCCTATATGAACGGTCTCACATTACATAAAAGGGCACAGAATGATGGATTCTTGTGGCTCGCGTCCTGTATGAACGGTTCTATATGAACATTCTTATGAACGGTCTCACATTATATGAAAGGGCACAGAATAATAGATTTTTGTGGCGGTCCTACAAAAACCTTCCTATATGAATATTATTTTCGCTATTGCATCGTAGGCAGTACGGTGAAAGGATTCTAAGCTTACCTGCTGAAAAAAAGCGTCTTAATTTGACAATTCGCATAGGAGCCCATGTGTTCATTCTATCGCCAAAAATCCATCGCACCCATAGACCCAATGCTTAATTAAGGGCCTTGTAGTCAGTATGGCACCCGAAAACATAACGTAAGCACAGCAGCTTTTTTCGTAGAGAAAGACAACCCTCACCATGAAGGACAAAATATTGTCTGATAGATGAGATTTGAAGCTTTCGTGGCCTTTCTCCATCTGGTAACGGAGCTCCGCAGCGAAGTCCTCACAGCCGTCCCGAGACAAGGTAGTCTTCCGGGACGGGGTACATCAACCCACCGGGCAACAAGGTCTCCCTTCCTAGCATTAGGAAGTTAGGAGTCTGATTAGTGGTCGCATCCCAGCGCGCGACGGGTGGGGTGCTGATTTCCTGCTAAGGCATTGAGGGCACATCACCAGCCACCTCACCACATCTCGTCAGTAGTTGGGCCAATAGTAGGTCTGTTGGACTCTTAGCCCTCCTGAAGTGACAACTGAGGGGGGCCCCATGCACCTCCGCCAAAACCTAAAGGTAGCCACCCGCGTTCTAGAGCCGCTCGGTTACCACTCTCCCTTCAAGGGATCCTGTCCAGACTGGATGGAGGGACCCTGCTCAGTTTCCCGAGGGCTTGGCAGCTGTATCGCGCCTCTTTGCGGCTTCTACTTGCTTCAGCCAGGCTGGACAGTTCTTCTTAAAATGCTCGGTGGACCCACACTCCAAGCACTTGGGCCCTTTTCCTGTCTTCAGTTCTGAGGAGTTTCCCCCGGGTTTCTCGTCTAGCTTTGTCTAGCTCTATCTCCAAGATCACCTCCTTGAGTTTCGACATCTCTTCCGCCATGGATCGAGAGAAGGACTGCACATTGGACACCTTGCGCTCTGCCTTTAGGTAGGGCTTGGCCCGCACCCCCCTCTCCACCGCCTTCAACAGCATGGGCATCTCCTCCTGATAAATCCACTGCCTCAACTCCGGCCTGCCTCTACAGGTGTCCATCCATTCGCCATTACGCACAAGTCGAAGTGCGAGAGGAACTCCTCAAGATCCCCCGACCCGTCATACTTTCCCGGCATAACCACCGGTTTCCTCATTCGGCCACCCTCAAGGAATGGTTTCCTGGTTGAGGTCTCTAGCCATAGTGTATCATCATCGCAGGGACTGGACCTTGGCCTATCATCTTGGGCCCTTCCTTTGGCAGGCGGATCGCGGTGCATATCCCTACCCTGCAGACAGTACCCCCCGGTGTGGTTCCGCCTGCTCCCTGGGCGCTCTTCCCCGCCTCTTAATGGCGGCCCCTCCGCTCTTGTAGGCTCCCGTGCCTTCTGCTCCATGTGGTATGATGTACCACTCAGCTCACGGGTCAAGTCATGTCCCTGTGTCCTTTCCGCGGGCGGCCCCTCCGCTCTTGTAGGCTGTGGTATGATGTACCACTCAGCTCACGGGTCAGGTCACATCCCTGTGTCCTTTCCGCCGGCGGCCCCTCCGCTCTTGTAGGCTCCCGTGCCTTCTGCTCCCTGTGGTATGATGTACCACTCAGCTCACGGGTCAAGTCACATCCCTGTGTCCTTTCTGCCGGAGGATTCTCTACCCGGAATCCTCTGTGCTCATCTCTGCCCACTAAGGGCTGCTCCTCCTCTCGTGTACCTTCTTTGACAGGTGGCTCCTGGTGGTACAGTACGCCGCCTCTCATCCCGCTGGCCCCCACCGGATGGCCCACCGAACCCCCCCTCCAATATTTCTATTTCAGGGGAATGCAGGGAATGGCGACTGTCTCGGTATCTGGTGGCCTCCTCCTCTGTGGCCTTATTGTCATCGATTTTCTCGATCGGCCCCCTCCTATCACTACCACTAATCCCCAGCAACCATGTCGTCTGCTTCGGTGGATCCGGTGGCCCTGGCCGCCGGGTCCCCTACCCTTCTTAGACTCACTTTCTCATCCCCTATTTCTATCAACTCGCCCTTCCTACCTCCGCCAAGGGCTTCTTCTAATTGTTTCTTCTCTTCTCTGTCACTCATAGCCATTCTAATTAGCGCGGGTTCGTCAACAAAGAAGCAACACCGCTGTCACCAATGTAAAGACAGTGAGAGCATAGCTCTTGTAAACTATTGTCCACGATGTTCAATAAATTATACCATATTTACGATGTGGAGAGCGAGCTTCAGGTGCCTAACTGCGTGTTTGGTGCCAGTGACAGGGTCAAAGCGTCGGCCTAACTGTGCATGGCCGCCGAGAAATCCGGGTCATGCCACCACAGCCAATCAAAGACAAGGACCGCGGGAGCGTTCTAGGGCAGACCGGATGAAGGGGGTATAACCCTCCCATACATCTAAATCCCGGTCACCGGTCAAAATGAGCAGTCAGGACCCATAGCTGTCTGGGCGGGCAAGAAGGGTGGGAGGAGAGGGAGAGACCAGTCAGATTCTATACTCGATTTCTGACGATCCGGATTCCAGGTAAACGGTGCTTTCCAGTATGGATATAAAAAATGTCCCAGGTGAAGGACTCAGTCCTAAGGAAGAGGCTTCCATGTCAAATGTCAAAAGACCAATTGCATAGGTTCTGACATTTTGAGTGAGAGTGAGTAATAGATGTTTAACGCCATTTCGACAGCTAAGGTCATATTCATGGCGAGAACTACATTACACAATTTCACAGAGGAATGTGTCAGTGCCCGCGCATATGTGCACCACACACATCCTGAGGGGATAGGAAAGAGGAGAAACAGACCCTTTTAAGTGGGCTAGGGAAGCCCGCTCTGACATTTTGACAAATACCGTTCAAGACAGTGTAAGTTCAACACATTTTTTACAGTGTAGGGAGGGTTGGTGGTGGAGAAAAGCTAGACAGTGTAAGTTCAACACACATTTTTTACAGTGTAGGGAGGGGGGTCGTGGTGGTGGAGATAAGCTAGACAGTGTAAGTTTATGCATCATGCCCATTGGTCATCATGACGTGCTGGCAGTTGTTGCATGTTGACTGGACAGTGTACAGGCTATAATTACTTAATTCTAGGCGAGTTTTGAGTGGGGAGGGCAGGTTGGATTGGTGCATGTTGACTGGACAGTGTACAGGCTATAATTACGTAGCTCTAGGCGAGTTTTGAGTCCTGAGACAGCAGTTTAATAACCAGAAATAGGCTTAACGACAGAATAAAATGTTGATAACTGACGATCTCTGTGTTTATTACTTGACTTGTCTTGATTCTAACATCAGCACTTGGCTTGCATCAAACTGAGTTTGATTGTAGCTTTTATACTTGTATATGAGATGCCCACCCTCTTTGACCACACTTGCTGCCAGCCACCAGACACCGGAACCACAGCCACCAATGAAGTCTCTGATCACGTCTGACTCTAATCCACCGAACCTGCTTATTTTATAGTCTGGAGACCCGGATGTAACGTCACGTGACACTGACGTCACCACCGAGGCACTCCCTGGTGGCCTGAACATGCAACTGCCGCCCCGATCTGGTGGCAGCCACCGAGCCGCCGATAATTAACATTCTATGTTCATTACACTATGATCTAATGATGAGTACCCGGTACTTACTGATATTGTTAGCCAATTCTTCCTCCAACTCATCAAATGAATCACATCCTTGTAGGAACATTTTATAGGCCTTCTCGATGTACTCAAACAGGTACTGTAGTGAAAATAACAAACACAATTCAATATTTCAATCCTGTTTCAGTACATGGAAGTAGGCAGCTTCTGCATAGTGAAAACTAGGCAATGAAACCGAAATAAATTGTCTTTAACACAAAGAGACGGTTATCTATTGTTCGATACTGTAAAAGGTGTCGCAAATTAGCTATATCCCAAACTTGTTAAACACTAAGGGCCTTGTATGAGTTGACGTATTTATGTGTTGGTATTATTCAAAGTCCCTGTTGCTAATGTAGGGTGCATAGGCGTATATATTATGTACACAAAGACTCACATACATTGAGTGATTCTAACTCACATGAATTCATATTGCCAACATAATTAATTGCTTTAAACTGTGATAAAAATTTTGACCAAATTGTTTCAAAAAAGGGAAAGCCCCCCACTTTAAAAAAAACAAACAACCCACAATCAATCAGCTTACCTTATTTTCAGTAGATTCACCAAAGTCACCTGACTGGAAGGGAGCCTTCTGTATATCGATATCCGCAACATACTATTGCGAAAGACAAATACGGTGAGAGTTAGTCTGCTCAACACTGACTGATTCTCTAAGATGTACAGCGATTCATGATTGAAAAATAAATTAAAGAACAAGCTACGTTTTAAAATTATTATTCAAATTGGAGTTTCAACACACCTCAATGAGTTCACGCAGCCAGGTCAGTGCGGCAAGCAGGGTGGGCCAGGTGTGAGGGCTGCCGATAGCAAACATAGCAGATTTGGAGATCTGGAAGGGGTACTTCCACTTTTTGAAGTTCGTGGGAATTTCATCTTCATGCTTCTTGCCTAGTTTTGCCTTAGGGTCCAGGAATCTCAGCATAAACTGTCAGAGAGGGGAAAACGACATAAATGTCTGCAGTTAAGATTCAGGCAGATACAGGACATATTCCTGACATAATAGCATAGGTTTCCTCATCATAGGAAGTTTTTTTCCCCCCATAATACCTATTATTAGTGCTATCTTTCAGTCGGATAGATGTGTTCGTCTCAGCACAGAGGGTTACCAGACATACATAAAAAAAAGGGGGGGGGGGCATAAAAGAGATGAAATAAAGACCCATTGTAAATGGGCTGGGGAAGCCCTGTCAATAACGAAAGAGATGACATAGAGAATAGGAAAGGAAGACCAAGACATTTTTAAAGATAACACAACATTACGAATCTAAAATCATTCTTATCTGTCTCTCTCTGTCCCTTTCTCCATGGACCTTCTTAAGTAATACAAGATCTGACAACTCACATCAAAGATATTTAGGAAGTCACGGGCAAGTGGCGATACCAGCATTTTTGGCGACAGTTGATTTGGATAGCCGTTTGCACTCAAAAACTGAAAATCACAGGAGCAATTCACCATCAACATCATGGTATACATTGCAGTGAAAAGAGGTCAATTTGATGTATATTTGTTGAATGGTAGATGCTATGATTGAATCAATTGGCAACAAAAACAAGGAATACCTATAACGTTTGACAGCTTTCCTAGTAAATTCAATACAAAATCTCCTACATATAGACCAGGAATAGTGGCATCTCTGATCCAATTTTGTCGCCATATTAAAACAATGAAGACGACCAATTAGCGAGTTAATTTTCCATTTATGGTTATGGCTCAACAACTAAGATTAAAGCGAGTGTGCCACTGGAAAAAAAAAGCGAAGTTTAACACAAACTACATAGTAGTGTGCCCTTTGACTTAATGCAGGCTGGTTTTGGTTATAGAAAATTTTGTAGTTCTCACCTCGACAAGCTTCCTAATGGACACATCCTTGTAGTTCTTGCTGGTGATTGGCCGTGGGTCTTTCAGTGTATCTCGACCATAGTTACGACCATAGCCACTAGAACGCCGACTGTAAGAACAAGGTATCTACTGCTATTTCTACATGGTAGACCTAATTTTTAGTACTGAAAACACTGTGGAGCTAGGAGGTACATATGGTATTCATAGTAATATATCAATATCAAGGTTTTCCATCATGCCTATTTCATTTTTAAAACTTTTAGATCCATATTTCTGATGGTTGCTGAGATAGAATGCATCATGCCAATCAGGACATGATGCACAAATGAACCATTGCCCATTACTCTGTAGTTTATTGGCAGATTTCAACATATAATAATATATCACTTTCAAGGTTTTCCACCATGCCAATTCCATTTTTTTGAACATTCAGATCCATATTCCTGATGGTTGCTGAGATAGAGTGCATCATGCCAGTCTAGGCATGATGCACCATATATCAGTCTCAGGGTTTTCCACCATGCCGATTCCATTTTTTAAACTTATAGATCCATATTCCTGATGGATTCAGAGATAGAGTGCATTATGCCAATCTGGGCATGATGCACCAATGAATCAATGCCTATTTCTCAGCTGTTTATTGACAGATTTCAATGTGTAATATATCAATCTCAAGGTTTTCCACCATGCCGATACCATTTTTTAAACTTATAGATCCATATTCCTGATGGATTCAGAGATAGAGTGCATCATGCCAATCTGGGCATGATGCACCAATGAATCAATGCCTATTTCTCAGCTGTTTATTGACAGATTTTAATGTGTAATATATCAATCTCAAGGTTTTCCACCATGCCGATACCATTTTTTAAACTTATAGATCCATATTCCTGATGGATTCAGAGATAAAGTGCATCATGCCAATCTGGACATGATGCACCAATGAATCAATGCCTATTTCTCAGCTGTTTATTGACAGATTTTAAAGTGTCAATTTGGCACACTCGCTTAATTTTTTTACACTTCTAGTCCCATATTCCTGATGGTTGCTGAGATAGAGTGCATCATGCCAGGCAAAGCACAAACTATGAAACTAGGGTAAATCGAACGTGCCGAACGCAATGAGACGTACTACAAGTCTGAATTATGAATCCCAGCCGAAAAAAAAAAATGTTTCGAATTTTGACATTCCTTTGATCGCATCGGGATTCACAAACTATGAAAATGTCACAGGTGAAGGACGCAGTCCTAAGGAAGAGGCTTCTATGTCAAAGGACAAGTGGCCAGTCATGGAGTAAATCACTGACAAATAGTGACTTATACATACACTGACGAAATGCTGACAACCAGTGAATAAGTAATTGAGTACCGTAATCTCTCGCGTATAAGACGCGTCTTCTACACCAAACAAATGCCTGGTGCGTCTTTTAGGTTTTCCCAAAGAAGGGGGTGCGTCTTATAGGCGGGGTATTTTTACTATAGAAGTGTTGAAATTACAAAAATCACCTCTAAGAGGTGCATCTTATACGCGAACCAGCCTTTCCTGAGTTGGGGGTGCGTCTTCTACTCGCACTGCATCTTCTACGCGAGAGATTATGGTAATTACAGACTAGTACTGTCTAAGTGCTGTCATATGTAGGCTAAATCACTGATGAATACTGACTAAAGGCTGACAAATACTGAGTAACTGCTGACAAAAACTGGCCATGTGCTGTCAGATATTTACTAAATCAATCACAAAATTGTGACACAGACCTGGCATATACTGACTAACTGCTGACACATGCAAGTCCATTTCACTGTTGTTTATTGACTGATTTCAGATAACCTGACCAAGTGCTGGCAGATGTTGACAACATCCACTGACAAATGGTGATTACCGTAAACTCCCGCGTAGAAGACGCGCTGCGCGTATAAGACGCACCCCAAACTCAGCACATGCATTTTTGCGTATAAGACGCACATTTTAAGACTGAAATTTGTAAGATTAGTACATTTCTATAGAAAAATTACCCCTCGTATAAGACGCACCCCAAACTTGAAAAAATCCTATAAGACCCCCCAGGCATTTGTTTGGCGTAGAGGACGCGTCTTATACGCGGGAGTTTACGGTAATGCTGACATACTTTAAGTAAAAGCTGACATATACCAACTAAATCCATAAAGGGTTAAGTGTGCATCAATGCATCATGCCATCCATAAAGGGTTAAGTATGCATCAATGTATCGTGCCATCCATAAAGGGTTACTCATGCATCGATGCACATGCCATCCATAAAAGGTTAAGTGTCCATTATTGCATCATGCCATCCATAAAGGGTTAATCGTGCATCAATGCCCTGTGTCCAGTGCCCGGGACACAAAATTATTTCTCTGGGCACACCTTATCTATGAAGTTGTGCCCAGTGGACACAACTGCAAAGTCAGCTTTACATTGATTCAAAGCCGGCTGGGCACACAACATTTACCTACTGGACACATCTCTGATTTGTTTTTGTGTCCAGTGGACACACTGTTTCAAAACCAATATGTCGAGCCCTGCTCCCATCCATAAAGGGTTACTCATGCATCGATGCACATGCCATCCATAAAAGGTTAAGTGTCCATTAGTGCATCATGCCATCCATAAAGGGTTAATCGTGCATCAATGCCCAGTGCCATCCATAAAGGGTTAAGTGTGCATCAATGCATCGCACCATTCATAAAGGGTTAAGGTGCATCAAATCACCATGCCATTCATAAATGGTGGTCATTGGTCATGTGACATACATCAAGAAGATGCCTATTAAAACTAGGGTGTTACATCGAAAATCTACCGTAAATCTAGGTCATAAGCCGGGGGGTGAGTTCAGGCAAAATCTATAAGCCGGTTTTGGTGCATTTTAGACTTTTGCAAAAACCCCAGTCATAAGCCGGGGGGTGAGTTAAGCCCCTTGACCCCCCTTTACCCCCCCCCCTAAAACTAAAAAATCTCACCAATTTTTAAGGAAAATTAGCCATATTTCTATCAAATTTTTATTGATTTCTAATAGAAAACACATTGAAATGAACTTGTATGGTAAAATTGTACATATTAAAGTAAGGCCACACCAAAAAAATAAGTTGGTCTACGGATTTTGGTTTTGAAAAAATTGTGCGAGCGAGCGAATTTTTTTTTTTTTTTAAAAGAATTTTTTGGCGTCCCATGGATTCCTTGGTGGGAAAGTGAGGCGAGCGAACAAATTTTAATTTTTTTAAAATTTTGCCAAACATCACAAAGAGAAAACTTGTAGAAACTGAAGCGAGCGAAATCCGTAGACCAGATTTTTTTCAAAGAAAAAAAATATTTCTATTTCCGAAAATATGGAGAGGGCGATTTTTTGGTGTGGCCTTATGGAGGGTCTCTGGTTTTTAAGCTGTTATTTTCTATTGAAATTTGGTTAAAAATAACTTAAACTTTTTAAAAACCCCGGTCATAAGCCGGGGGGGGGGTTTTGGGAAAAATTTAGAAGCCGTTTTGGGCCCAAAATAGGAAAAAAAAAAAATCTGGCTTATGACCGGGGATTTACGGTAGTAATTGTTATTAGCAAAATTTGGCCCAAAATTTATATAGTGGATTCCATAGAACACTTGTAGTAATGTGATGCAAAAACACAGAATGGTGATATCATAACTAGTAACTCTTTGAGAGGTGTTTGAAGTAAAAAATTACCATATTATTTTGTCCCATTTACTCTCTATGTGGTCTGTGACACCCATACACTGTAGTCAGTGAAGCATGAACCATTTTGCGTGTAGTCAAACAGCCTAATAAAATGAAACGCATGGTCTTAACATTTAATTAACACTAAGTGTGCCGACCCTATGGGTTATTAGGGAGGTTTAGCAACTCCACGGCTCTTCCGTAGGTGCGTAGGGGGTATACGTACGTTCACAATGTGAAAATGGCCTTCTCACGTCCTCTAATGTATCATGTTCCCCTGGCTTAATGGCCCAACTCAAAATTATTCCCTTCTGTTGGCACTGAGCTACATATGTTTACTACATTCTGTATGAAGTATATGTCTATATAGTGCATAATGGTCAAGATATACATAATAGAAGTACACCTAGTATGGGACCAGGTATCAGGCCTCCCTTGCCAGCTTCATGGATGAGTGATTTTCACACAACCCGTGGTCACATTCTGCACAAAATACTTGGGTCTATGTCGGCCAGCACGTGTAAGCTAGGGTTGCTAAACCTGCTTATTATGGAGGTGTGTAGACGCCCGTTTCACTAGAATATATAGGGCCTGTCGGTCTCGTGCCGGCTTTAAAAGTTCATCATCATCGTGTAGACGCCAATACCAATTCAAAGTCGGAACACTCACTCACTGTGCGGACCCTATGGGTTATTATAGGTACATGGAGGTGTGTAGACACCAATACCAATTCAAAGTCGGTAAGAAAAGGGGTAGGACAGCTTTCACACAGCTCATGTGCAAACTTAGAGCTTATTGTTGGGGGCATAGCGTGCAGGCAATACACAGTACAGGCTGGGTAAACTGCCATAACTCGACCATCTATCAGCAGTTAGACAGTGCCATTTGATGCTAGAAAAGCAATGGTCAACTCAAGGGTAGTTGGACTGTCTGATTCGGTGTACAATCGACCTCCCATGTGAATGCAATGGAAGAGGCTAGAGCCTCTTCCAATAATAGATTAAATTGAACGTGCCAAACTTAATGAAACATACTACAAGTCCGAATTATGACCCCCACCGAAAAAAAAATTGTTTCGAATCTTGACATGATGCCTACTCTAAGGTGGACTTAAGCGGGTTCCTTTGATCGCATCGGGATGCACAAACTCTGAAAATAGGACACAGAAAGGCGACGAAACACAAAACACCGCACACTCAGTCAACATATATTAGTAGTTTAAAATTGTTAGCATATGAATTCTTCAAAGGAGCAATGGAACATATCTATGTATATTGAAAAGTACCAGTACACTGCATAATTATGTTAATTATGCAAATAATATACACGGATATGGAGTGTTCGGTATCAATCTGGGGTGTTTCGTCCCCCTAAAGAACATGCCCCCCTAAAAGATTTGTTTCGAAAAAGAATAAGCAAAATAATTTTTGTAACTAGGAGCCTTTTCGGCCCCAGCCGGTCCATGTGCCCTTACCACAGTGTACCTCCAGCCAAAACCTATCTGTTTTAAGTGTCACCGGCGAAAAAGGGCAGGTTTGAGGAAGGAACGGATCGAAATAAAGGGTCTTTTGGGATGCGGAGGCACATGCCAGTCCAGGCACTGGCAGAAAGGTCCAAGAACTGGCAGTTTTACAAAAACCATCATACTTCTCTTACTATTGGTCGCACAGGGATGTGCATCACATCAATTCGTATCAGTTTTTGGAGAGGATTACCCCTAATGGGTCAAACTTCACTTTTGACTGATAACAAATATTCTAGACCATGAAAAATCACAAAAATGCCCATAACTTGTGTGGGGACATTCCACATTACATTCTCGTATGGGTGCCACCATGTTGGTTTTTGCTGAGCATGCCGGAAGTAGATCTATGACCTCATTATTTTGTTTTTAAAAGTTAAACTACAGCAGGAAATGAAAGATTAAGACAGAATCGGTAAATTATGATGAATTCTGAAGACATTACTATCATATTTAGAACAAATTGCTGGATCCATCCATTGTTTACCCAAGAAAATGCAAGAATAACAGCTGGATCGAGGCTAGCTCTCTATGCGCATGCGCAGTGTCATAGCAACACTGAACACTTCCGGTTTTTGTATTTTTCAAATGGATTACGGTTAATTCTTCAATTTCAATGAATAAAAGGTGTTCTGGTGTTAATTCATGTACACGAATCCAGGTAATTACTTAATTATCTTATATAATATCAGTTATAATCTTATTTCTACCAAAATAGATTATATCGGCATTATTTGTCAGCGCCATACTGACTTCCACATTCCAAGATGGCTGCTCACGAAAACAGGCGTCTTCTTTTTCATCATTCAACTTTAGAGCCCTATAACTCCTAAAGTTTTTACATCAGCAAAACAAAATCAGCATTTTTAATAATTACATTATCTCATTTATAAATCATAGATAAATCTATTTTGTACTTTTGATGAATTTTTCTTGCCAAGAATTGGATTTTGCTAAATGACGCACATACATCAAAGTCAACCTTGCACCTTTTTTTTGTGTCAAAACTCATTTTTTCACATAAAATCTTTTATAATTAATTTCTTTTTCAAAACACATATTAAGATAAATTGATGTGAGGGCATTCATATGGTATACATTATTTTAATTTCCATCAACATTAACTTGAAAATTTACACATTTGAAAATCTGAAAATTTCACGGACCCAACTGCAAAAGCTATGGAGGTACTTTGTTCTACTTTTCATACATGGTAATCCTTCTGTTATGGCATGTACCTCCTAGCTAAAATTACATAAGCAAATGTCCAAGACCATGGAAAAGGTCTGCATCGTATTCCCCGAGATGGGACTGGAATATCCCACAAAGCCATATACCGTAATCTCCCGCGTATAAGGCGCGTCTTCTACGCCCAGAGATGTCAGTTGGGTATGGGCTCAACCTCTGAAAATGTTTGGGTGTTAGCAAAGCACCCTTTCCCCCAATGTACTATGCTAAAAGCACCCATCTCGTCTTCATTTCAACTTGTTCCCCTCACTCAAAACTATCAAACCCTTCTCTAGAGTGGATGTTCATAGATAGTTTTAAAAAATGCATCGAATTTCAGCCAATCAGCAGCTAGCTTATATTCATGTCTTCTGAAATGAGATTTCAGAGATCCTCTGACCTCTGAAGGTAGTTTGTCTAGAAAAGGCTAGAGGGCAGCACGAGGCATGCTTAATTCCACCCACTGAGGCCTAAACTATGCTCAGCCTCATGATCCCTTAAGGTTACATGGACGTAAATGCTGCCCTCTCAGGAGTCATATGGTATTCAGGCCTGCACTGAAGGTGATCTGGGTGCTGATTGGCTTAGTCCAACTACCCTTGAGTTGACCATTGCTTTTCTAGCATCAAATGGCACTGTCTAACTGCTGATAGATGGTCGAGTTATGGCAGTTTACCCAGCCTGTACTGTGTATTGCCTGCACGCTATGCCCCCAACAATAAGCTCTAAGTTTGCACATGAGCTGTGTGAAAGCTGTCCTACCCCTTTTCTTACCGACTTTGAATTGGTATTGGTGTCTACACACCTCCATGTACCTATAATAACCCATAGGGTCCGCACAGTGAGTGAGTGTTCCGACTTTGAATTGGTATTGGGGTCTACACGATGATGATGAACTTTTAAAGCCGGCACGAGACCGACAGGCCCTATATATTCTAGTGAAACGGGCGTCTACACACCTCCATAATAAGCAGGTTTAGCAACCCCAGCTTACACGTGCTGGCCGACGTAGACCCAAGTATTTTGTGCAGAATGTGACCACGGGTTGTGTGAAAATCACTCATCCATGAAGCTGGCAAGGGAGGCCTGATACCTGGTCCCATACTAGGTGTACTTCTATTATGTATATCTTGACCATTATGCACTATATAGACATATACTTCATACAGAATGTAGTAAACATATGTAGCTCAGTGCCAACAGAAGGGAATAATTTTGAGTTGGGCCATTAAGCCAGGGGAACATGATACATTAGAGGACGTGAGAAGGCCATTTTCACATTGTGAACGTACGTATACCCCCTACGCACCTACGGAAGAGCCGTGGAGTTGCTAAACCTCCCTAATAACCCATAGGGTCGGCACACTTAGTGTTAATTAAATGTTAAGACCATGCATTTCATTTTATTAGGCTGTTTGACTCCACGCAAAATGGTTCATGCTTCACTGACTACAGTGTATGGGTGTCACAGACCACATAGAGAGTAAATGGGACAAAATAATATGGTAATTTTTTACTTCAAACACCTCTCAAAGAGTTACTAGTTATGATATCACCATTCTGTGTTTTTGCATCACATTACTACAAGTGTTCTATGGAATCCACTATATAAATTTTGGGCCAAATTTTGCTAATAACAATTACTACCGTAAATCCCTGGTCATAAGCCAGATTTTTTTTCCCTATAAGCTACTTATATGCGCGCATATAAGTGGTGATAAATGGGCAGTAGCAGTTCCCAATGTACCGTAATCTCCCGCGTAGAAGGCGCAGCTCGCGTAGAAGGCGCACCCCCAACTCAGAGAAGGCCTTTTCACGTAGAAGATTTCTGGAAAAACCCGCGTATAAGGCGCCCCCCCAACTCACAGGGGGGCTGTTTCGCGTAGAAGGCGCCCCCCTCTCCCCACCCCCCTATATGAGTTCAAGCTGTCATCGGCACACGGTCGGCGTAAAAAAACGGCGAGCAAATCTACAGCGACCGGTCTGCCGCGGTGCTGGCTATATGAGTTCAAGCCGTCATCGGCACACGGTCGGCGTCAAACCCGCCGAGCGCCCGTCGACACCTCCCGGTCTGCCACGCTGCTCGTGTTATGAGTTCAAGCTGTCATCGGCACACGGTCGGCTAGCGCTATGAGTCTATGCTGTCATCGGCCCACGTGTTCCCTACACCCCGGCAAGCCACACCGCATTGTCAACCTGTTGAGTCTATGCTGTCATCGGCCCACGGTCGGCTTGAACCCGCCGAGCGCCCGTACACCGACCGGGCTGCCGCGGCGCTAGCGCTATGAGTCGATGCTGTCATCGGCCCACGTGTTCCCTACACCCCGCCGAGCAAATCTACACCGACCGGTCTGCCACGGTGCAGGCTCTATGAGTTCAAGCTGTCATCGGTACACGGTCGGCGTCAAACCCGCCGAGCAAATCTACACCGACCGTGCTGCCGCGTTGCTGGCTATTTGAGTTCAAGCTGTCATCGGCGCATGGTGGGCCTTATCCCCGGCGAGCGCGTCGACACCTCCCGGTCTGCCGCGGTGCTGGCGCTATGAGTTCAAGCTGTCATCGGCGCATTTTCCCAAATGAGATGTTGGAAAAACCCGCGTATAAGGGGCACCCCCAACTCAAGGCAGCCTGCCTCCCGCGTATAAGACCCATCCACGATCTGATTCGCGTATAAGACGCACCTTCTACGCGGGAGATTACGGTATTACCAGATGTCACCACTTCCATTCAGGTGTTATGTAACAGGTTCCTTCACTGGTGGCCTTTGTAGTCAGCCATATTGCCTAGCCCCAGGAAGGACCACCGGTCTCACATTGGAGATTTTTTTCTGGAAATTCCCAGTCATCATGACTAAATGCGTGGCCTGTGATACTTCCTACCATGGTAACAAAATGATTTATTGCATCAGATTGAACTGGAAAAGGCCAGGAAATCAAAAATTGATGAAATGTGTAAACGCAAAGAGTTGGAACTAGAGTTGGCCAGCCTGAGGGCTGAAAATAACAGATCTATCCGCCAATTTAACGATGGGGTACGTGCTTGGCAGGGAGCCATGGGTGCGTTCGAGGCCCAATCTTTTTCTCTTACTGCTAGTCCTATGGGTCTGGATCCCTCAGAGTTGGATGTGGTAAGGAACGAAAGTGGTGACTCGAACGCACCAGGCTTCCAAACTGGCCAATCACAAGCCAGCTCTAACATTCACTGCGGAGTCCAAAATGGCCGCCCTGTACTTCCGGAAAGCCGGCTTTCGGCCGTAAACAATGCTTTAGGGCCTAATTCTAGTGTTATTGGACCCTCCGCAGGCCAATCCGGCCTTGAAACCAGCTCAGGTATGTTTGATTTACCCAACTTGTGTAAAAAATTGCCTCCAGGAGAGCGGAATACCCAAGTTAACAAGTCGCTCACCCGCGATAACAAGCCACCTTCCCGGTACAATCACCCGGTCCCCAGAGACAATCAACCGGACCATCCAGTGGGTGAAACACATTTCCATGGTGAATTAGACAATGATTATCAGGAATTCTTACTGTGGAAACAATGGAGAAATGGTGGTATAGCTCCTAAAAACAATGCTTCAGGCATTTCTAGTGGTATTGACAGTTCTACTAGTCCTAATGCTACTCAGGGTTTGTTTCCACCCCAACCTTCCATGGGAAACACTGTTCCTCAGCTGTTCTACAGAGATGGCACACCTTATTCCCCACCTGTCACACCTGTTAGTCAGACTGTCAATTGGCCTGGTGTGGGTCAATTTAGGGCACCAGATGGCAGGCTAAAGTTCCCACCTACACCTATGGTATATGGTAACCTGACTACTTCTCATATGTATGGCGTTCCAGTCCCAACATCCCATCAGCAGCAGGCTTCATATCAGTTTGGCGTTATTCCTAACCCACAACAACAGTACCAGGCTGCAGGAATTCTACCTAATCAACAACCCCTGTTCCAGGCTCCTGGTGTTCAGTCTGTGCAATCTCAATTTCTACAAAACCCAACAGCATGGTATCCTAACCAACAACTACAACATCAGGCTCAAGGCGCCCCAATGGTGATATTTTCACCGAACAATGCCAGTGGCAGTAAGTTTTTGACCTATGACATTGAACAGCACATGCCGCATGACAAAGTAAAAAAACCGCCTTGAATGATGTTATTTCTGCTAGCATGGGTCTCTTGAATAGCATGTTGGCTAGAAACTTCCCATGTAAAAACTATGGTAAACATGTTAAATTCCTAACTGACAAGAAAGCATTCTACAATGAGGATGCTCTCATTCAGTATGATCTTGCAATGCGTGAAAGGGGAGAATCGTTTGGTGAACACACATTCTGCTATTTCGATGACGACATCTTCTCAAACAGTGTTGGTCTTGAGAATCTTAGTGCCGAGCACTTATGTAATGTTCTTGGTATCCAGCCTCCATCATCTCAAAGTGGTGTTGGTACTGTTGCGGGATCGAGTAGTAAGAGGAAAAAGAACAAAAAGAAAAAGTCAGATGAAATTCACTGTTGCTATGCATTTAACGGTGATAATGGTTGTAACGCCAAAGATTGCCCTCACCCACATGTATGTCGTTCTTGTGGCGGTAATCACACAAAACTAAAGTGCACTGTGAAAAAATCAAATGATTGATATCAGGCCTTACTGGATTCTGATTCAGGGGTCAGTGACTCCGAGGAATCTGGCATAGATTGTGGAATTATAAAATCTTCCGATTCTGACAATACCAGTGAACTTGAATATAGTTTATTATGGGATGTCAACAAATTCGTAATTCCTTGTGGTTCAAATCATGTCACTTCTTCAGATTCATTACCAAATACGGAAGACATTATACTCACTCCTACTATCTACACTTCCAGAATTGTCGATGGTGTTGAATGGTTTAGACCTTGTCCTTTGGATTGTGATTCCGTTCATGTCTTAGATGGCATGTGTCTCCAACTCAACCCACACGCCTTCTTTGATGAATGCATGGGGTTTGAGGAAGTTGATGGTAACTATGCTTATATCCTAGACGGTGTTCGTAACGGTTTCAAAATCGTTGATGTGGATTATAATGGTTCTTATTTTCAAAAAAATTACCATTCCATAACCAAAGAAGGTGTAAAATGCCAAATGGACGATCTGGTAAGGAAGGAGTTAATTGATGGTAAAGTCAAAAGGGTTCTTAGTAGACCCCAGTGTGTACATTCACTGGGGGCTATTTTAAAACCAGATGGCAGCTTAAGACCCATAACAGATTGCAGCCGTGGTGATCCCGATGATAATCTTAAAAGTATCAATGACTTTATGTACACAACTTGCCAACCGTTTCATTATACTTAAGTAGATAGTGTTATTGATGTCATACATGAGGGCTCGTTTTTATGTGTATTGGACATCCAATCTGCTTATCGTAGTGTGGCTGTTCATCCGGACGATCGTTCCAAGCAAGGTTTTGTGTGGAGTCTGGATGGTGCACCAGAATATTTTGAAGATCAAGCCTTATCGTTTGGTCTTAGATGTGCACCATTTATCTTTACTCAACTAACCAAGTTTGTCATCCGGTGTATGAATCGTAGAGGTATTTTCAATGTTTTCGGTTACCTTGATGACTTTGTGGCTGACAGCTAAGAGGAGTGTGCGAGGCGTCAGGCGATATTGGTAGATCTGCTCCGACGTCTCGGTTTCCATATTGCATGGAAAAAAATCTTAACCCCTGCTACCAAAGTCCAGTATTTGGGTCTGGTAATCGACACAGTGAAAATGGAAATCAGCTTACCCCCACAAAAGTTAGACAACTTATTAGTACTGATCGACAAGTTCTTGGGTAAAACTGTTGCTACCAAAAAAGAATTACAAGAACTGTGTGGTCATTTGGCACACGCTAGTAGAGTTATTCGGGGAGGCAGAACATTTTCACGTAGAGTCATTAACCTACTCAAATACATGGCCGACAGTGTCACGGTGGTCAAACTACCTGATTGGTTTATGGATGACATCCGCTGGTGGAAAATGTTCAGTTATGTATTCAATGGTTCTGCCAAAATCCTACGTACCTTTGATTATCATCCTATCGTAGACACTGACTCATCACTAACTGGTTTTGGCTCATGTTATAATGGTGATTGGTTAGTAGGTGCATGGAAATTACCTGCCTATAATCAGTTGTATAATCGCTTTCCATTACATCATACTGTTGAACCCTCTTGTGAATATGATAACCTACTGGAAGTCTGGCCAGTGGTTGCCGCAGCGCAACGTTGGGGAAATGATTGGTCGGATACAAAAGTTGTAGTCAGAACCGACAATACCCAAGTCCAACGCATGATAAATACTGGCAGATCGCGGAGTGTTCGCTGTATGTGGTGGATAAGAGAATTATTTTGGTTATCAGTTGTACATAATTTTCATATTGTTGCTACTCGCGTTAAATCTAAAGACAATATTGTTCCTGACTTTTTGTCGCGCTGTACGGATAAAAGGTGTGCAAAAGGATTGCCTTCATTTCTGATAAATGACTTCTGCTGCAGGGGATGTCTTGACTCACAAACTACGGAACTACCAGTCACAGTGGATGGCTGGAGCCACGGAGCGTACTAGGAAGAGCCAATGGAACTCTTATTTGGAATTTTGCATATTATATGGTGTGCTTGTTCCATTCCCCGCTAGTATAGAAGTTGTGTTGTTATATGTTACACACTTGGCTGAGAGACTGCGCTACAGCTCTATTAAACAGTACCTAGGAGGACTTTGGGTGTTGCACAAGGTCCTAGGTTATTCACATGTCAACCCTAATACATTTGAACTCTACATCACTATGAGAGGTATTCGAAGGACCCTAGGTGATCATGTGGACCAGGCGCGACCAGCGTCAGTGCAGGACTTAAAGCGTATTCATAAACTATTGGATATGTCATGTTCTGAAGATGTGGCATTTTGGATCACTGTTATCATGTGCTTCAGGGGCTTATTACGTAAGTCCAATGTGGTTGAACAAGGACTGGCAGTCTGCTTGTCAGATTTGACCTGGGAAGTCTGGGGGGTCTCCGTCAGACTTTGCCGTACAAAGACTATTTCATTTAAGGAGCGGGTCTTGTTCATACCCTTCACATTCATCAATGACTCTATCTTCTGCCTTCATTATTACCTGACCTTGCTGTTATCTATGGTGAACTACCCATCCAGTGACTCACAAGTAGTGTCGTACATGAAAAATGGCCAATGGTGTCGTGGCAGTTACTCATGGTACTTGGGCAAATTGCATAAGTTGTGTGCCAAGTCAGGCATCGATAAGTTGTCTTCACACTCGTTACGAAGAGGAGGTGCATCGGCCTTGGCAGATGCAGGTTTCAGTCTATTGGACATCAAAAACATTGGTGATTGGAAATCATTGAGTGTGTTGCATTATTTGACAAAATCCAAACAAGCTCGTATCAATCTTGATCGGCGTATGGTTAGCGCCTTATTCGTGTAAAATCTGGTTTTCTTTTTTTTTTTCCTCCATTCTGTTTGGCATGTTGGCCTGGTTATGTATGTTTATTGGCCATGTCCAATAAAATATTCGCCCAAACTAGATTGGAGTTGTCGTACGTCTATTTATAAGCTACTTATATGCGCACATATAAGTGGTGATAAATGGGCAGTAGCAGTTCCCAATGTATTACCAAATGTCACCACTTCCATTCAGGTGTTATGTAACAGGTTCCTTCACTGGTGGCCTTTGTAGTCGGCCATATTGCCTAGCCCCAGGAAGGACCACCGGTCTCACATTGGAGATTTTTTTCTTTCTTCTTGTGTTACTTAGGCCTGGTTATGTATGTTTATTGGCCAGGTCCAATAAAATATTCGCCCAAACTAGATTGGAGTTGTCGTACGTCTATTTATTTTGGGCCCAAAACGGCTTCTAAATTTTTCCCAAAGCCCCCCCCGGCTTATGACTGGGGTTTTTAAAAAGTTTAAGTTATTTTTAACCAAATTTCAATAGAAATCAATAGAAAATAACAGCTTAAAAACCAGAGACCCTCCATAAGGCCACACCAAAAAATTTAGTTGGTCTACGGATCACCCTCTCCATATTTTCAGAAATACAAATATTTTTTTTCTTTGAAAAAAATCTGGTCTACAGATTTCGCTCGCTTCAGTTTCTACAAGTTTTCTCTTTGTGATGTTTGGCAAAATCTTTAAAAAAAATAAAATTTGTTCGCTCGCCTCACTTTCCCACCAAGGAATCCATGGGACGCCAAAAAATTCTTTAAAAAAAAAAAAAAAATTCGCTCGCTCGCACAATTTTTTCAAAACCAAAATCCGTAGACCAACTTATTTTTTTGGTGTGGCCTTACTTTAATATGCAGGGATGTCACTCACTGGTCAATGAAAATTCGGAAATCCTCCTAATTTTCGGAACTCCCAGTATGAAATGCCTACAGGAAATGAATTCCAAAATTCGGAATTCCTAAAAAGTTAGGAAAAGTGGCATCTCTGAATATGTACGATTTTTACCATACAAGTTCATTTCAATGTGTTTTCTATTAGAAATCAATAAAAATTTGATAGAAATATGGCTAATTTTCCTTAAAAATTGGTGAGATTTTTTAGTTTTAGGGGGGGTAAGGGGTGGTCAAGGGGCTTAACTCACCCCCCGGCTTATGACTGGGGTTTTTGCAAAAGTCTAAAATGCACCAAAACCGGCTTATAGATCTTGCCTGAACTCACCCCCCGGCTTATGACCTAGATTTACGGTAGATTTTCGATGTAACACCCTAGTTTTAATAGGCATCTTCTTGATGTATGTCACATGACCAATGACCACCATTTATGAATGGCATGGTGATTTGATGCACCTTAACCCTTTATGAATGGCGCGATGCATTGATGCACACTTAACCCTTTATGGATGGCACGGGGCATTGATGCACGATTAACCCTTTATGGATGGCATGATGCACTAATGGACACTTAACCTTTTATGGATGGCATGTGCATCGATGCATGAGTAACCCTTTATGGATGGGAGCAGGGCTCGACATATTGGTTTTGAAACAGAAGCCTTCTATTTTTCCAAACAGTCTACCTTACCACTCCTATAAGGAAAAAACATGTCATTCAAAATTTTCAGAAATCAGGAAATCCTGATAAAAACTGAAGACTTAGATCCTTGTATATAGAAACATAGAGTAAATGGAATCAGTTCCATGTAACCTATAAGTAGAAAGGAAAATGTTATAAGGGTATCTAGGTATAATTTAATTCTTTCTATCCAAAGTATGACCACAAGATGGAATAAGCCTCTGAGATGTCTAATTTTTAGTGAAGTTTAAACCACTGAAAATAGACGGACCTCTGAAGCTCTGACATCTCTGTACGCCAAACAAAATGCTGCTGGGTCTTATACGTGGGAGGGGCATTGGCTTGAGTTTGGGGTGCACCTTATAGGGGGGGTATTTTTACTATAGAATAGTACTAAACTGCAAAAATCTGCCCTCAGGGGGCGCCTTCTACGTGAAACACCCCCCCTGTGAGTTGGGGGGGAGCCTTCTACGCGAGCTGCGCCTTCTATGCGGGAGATTACGGTAATGGCTGAGTGGGATGCGACAGTCCCACAGAGGTGAATATGATGCAGAAATATCCCATGAAGTGGACATTTGCATTTATGTCATGGCCTATATGGTTATTTTGTCTTTAAATAGACAAATCAACTTGTTTTATCCTACATGAGTCACATGATATTTAGCCATTGAATACGGACACATTGTATTCAATGCCCCCCATTGAATACAGAGGTTCTAGTACTAATCTATAGTGACATTCGTATCAGCCTTGACATAATATTGCAGCCTAAAGTCAGATAACCTGGCCAAGCCTAAGTGAAGTGCAAAGCGTGTACTCATCCAGGTATCAGCTCATGTCTGACATGCATGGTTGGTTCCATAATAGAACTGATAAGAATCACTCATTGGTCATTGTGTCATTAAGCGCTCAGAACCCTCTACCTCACCAGCCCACAGGCTTCAACTTAAGAGGCGATCGGGCTGGGTGGTGCCCTCAGGTGCTAAGACAAGAAGCGAGGGAAACGGTGCTGCTATCGTTCCCCAAGTGTAATCAACAAAACCTGAGAACTCCACTTGGAAGGCAGGCCAAGCTATACAAGCTATACATCACTATGTAAACTGTGCCCCTGCAGGTGCAACTTTGATATGTGAGGTATTCAATATTACAGAGCAAAACTACAACTGCAAAATCTCAAATACCAGCCACAGCCCATATGGAGGATGTGGCCTATACCGTAATCTCCCGCGTAGAAGGCGCGTCTTCTACGCCAAACAAAATGCTGCTGGGTCTTATACGCGGGAGGGTAATTGCCTTGAGTTGGGGGTGCGCCTTATACGCGGGTTTTTTCAACATCTCAATTGGGAAAACAACCCAAAAATAGGGCAATTAAAAAAAAAAAAAAAATTCAGTTTTTATTGCCGGTCGGTGTACGCCCACCGTGTGCCGATGACAGCTTGAACTCATATAGCCAGCACCGTGGCAGACCGGGAGGTGTACAGGCGCTCGGCGGGTTTGACGCCGACCCTGTGCCGCTGACAGCTTGAACTCATAGCGCCAGCACCGCGGCAGACCGGGAGGTGTCAACGGGCGCTCGACGGGTTCAAGCCAACCGTGTGCCGATGACAGCTTGAACTCATAGAGCCAGCACCGCGGCAGACCGGGAGGTGTACAGGCGCTCGGCGGGTTTGACGCCGACCGTGTGCCGCTGACAGCTTGAACTCATAGCGCCAAGCGCGGCAGCCCGGTCGCTGTAGATTTGCTCGGCGGGTTTGACGCCGACCGTGTGCCGATGACAGCATAGACTCAACAGGTTGACACTATAGACAAAGCGGCATGGCTTGCCGGGGTGTAGGGAACATGTGGGCCGATGACAGCATAGACTCATAGCGCTAGCCCGGTCGCTGTAGATTTGCTTGCCGTTTTTTTACGCCGACCGTGTGCCGATGACAGCTTGAACTCATATAGGGGGGTGGGGAGGGGGGGGGCGCCTTCTACGCGAAACAGCCCCCCTGTGAGTTGGGGGGGCGCCTTATACGCGGGTTTTTCCGGAAATCGATCCAGAAGAGGTATGTGCGCCTTCTACGTGAAAAGGCCTTCTCTGAGTTGGGGGGGCACCTTCTACGCGAGCTGCGCCTTCTACGCGGGAGATTACGGTACGTATGAATTCATGGTAGCTCTAAAGATATGTGTGCTTTATAACGTCCTTTTTGTGTACTCCACAAATCGTTCTGATACATTTTCTATAATCTTCCTGAGATCCTACCGCAAATTTTCTCGTATAAGCGGCACCCTTGTATAAGCTGCACCCCTGAATTTGGAGGGAGCTATGAGGTGCATCTGGTGCTTGAAGATTGTACATTTAGTTCTGTTCTATAATGCTAGATACCCTCCTCAGGGCTCGACAAATCCCTGTGTCCAGTGCCCGGGACACAAAATTATTTCTCTGGGCACACCTTATCTATGAAGTTGTGCCCAGTGGACACAACTGCAAAGTCAGCCTTACATTGATTCAAAGCCGGCTGGGCACACAACATTTACCTACTGGACACATCTCTGATTTGTTTTTGTGTCCAGTGGACACACTGTTTCAAAACCAATATGTCGAGCCCTGCTCCTATAAGCCGCACCCCTTGTTTGGACTGATTCTATAAGCCATGGCTTATACAAGAGAATTTACGATATTAGATCTCCCTGATGCATATATACGCGGTCGGATACCTACCTAGTGGTCAGAGCACCCGCTTTCTGGACCATTCCAACTTTACTTTTCTTCAGAAGTGATAGCCTCCCACCAACTGAGGGACGGCTGCCAATGGAGGACCTACTTCCAAATGATGAACGACTTCCAAATGATGAACGACTGCCAGAAGCTATGACAAAAAAAAACAAGAAAAAAAACAACAAAAAAACAAGTAGCACATAAGCCCAGTTGGCATTTGTAAAAAACTTGTAAACAAATGTGAAGATCATTCCGTCAATAGAGGCAGGAATACATTAACATACATGCTATGAGTGAAGCATACACTTTTACTTGTGTACAAGAGCATAAATTTACAGCAAAACCTCCCATAGAGGATGCACCTATAACACATCCTCGTTTGTGAATGTTACCCATGTCATTGTATCAGTGATGAAATCATTTGTGAACATTCTGCTTCCTGTGCCAATAGTGTATCATCTGTGAACATTCCCCATGTCATGGGCGTGGAAAGCAGGGGGGACATGTCCCCCCCCACTTTTGGCCAACTCCTCAAAAGGTCAAAACTAAAAGGTCAAGCAAAGGGAGGTCAAAAACTGCAGAAAACCCCCCTGATCCCACCCACTCTGAAACTGCTTACCATGCCCCTGCATGTCCTAGTACCAATATCATGTGTTATTTGTGAAGGTTCCCCATATCCTAATATCAATACCGTAATCTCCCGCGTATAAGGTGCATCTTATACGCTTAACAAAATGCTGCTGGGTCTTATACGTGGGAGGTAAATTGCCTTGAGTTTGGGGTGCGCCTTATAGGGGAGGTATTTTTACTATAGAACAATACTAAATTGACAAAAATCTCCCCTCAGGGGGGCGCCTTATATGCGAAACAGCCCCCCTGTGAGTTGGGGGGGTGCCTTATATGCAAGCTGCGCCTTATACGCGGGAGATTACGGTAATGTTTTATTTGTGAATGTCACTGAGTGATAGTTGTCTATCATTTGCGAATGTTCCTCATGCCCTTGTACCAATTATGTTATTTGGGAACATTCCAACAAGGGGGCAGGGAGTGTATGGCAGAATTTTTGACCTCTTGACTATTTAACCCTTCTGATAGGGATGGGGTGGGTGGTTGGTTAAGATTACCTGTTCAGTGGAAAACCTTGAGTTTCTTTAGGTCAAAAACCGAGCATCCACAATACATTCAGGCTTTTCTCAACTTGATTGACCCTTTATGAGAAAAAGAAAAATAGGCCCTGTCTAACCCCTGACTAAGCCAAAAAAAAAAAGAAAAAACGTTCCGGTCACCCGACCTTCCTGATTCATTTTTTTTAAAGACTTGACAACTTTTTCAAAATTTCACAATTTTTTTTCCTACTGTTTTCATGTCTGAACTTTGGTTCAGATTATACACATATTTACCATCATTTCCATAAATTTCATACCAGACATGATACGTTCTTGTAGTAGCCAGTAAAAACCTAGGAAAGTATGACCATATGAAGCCTTTGCTCAAAAAAAACCCCCCAAAAACAGACCTACCAACCTCAACATTGACCATGTTACCGGAAAATCAACTCTTTATTTTTTGGCCTAATGGTAGGCCTACACACAATCCTATTAGCCTAGTGTTTGGTATATAACACTACCGTAATCTCTCGCGTATAAGGCGCATCATATACAGGGATATTGCCAGGATTTTTGCCCATAAGCCAATGGCTCACTTTTGGAGAGATTAATGTGCCATTTAGAGACAAAATGGGCCATGAAGTAGGGATGAAAATTTCTGAAAGTAAAGTACTGTGATACCCTGTATGTAAGCCCAGGGTTCTCCACACATAGGGAGTACACGGGCGGGGTTCCCGTGTGCTTTTCAGTGCCGCCCGTGTGCTTTAGCTGAAAAGCACTGCCCGTGTGCTTTTAAGGAGACTATAAGCTTTCTATACTTTTTTGAATTTTGCAAATCGGCCAATTAGAACAGAAGTTAGCCTCTTTTGCCCATTTATAACATAATTTTTCAAAATTCTCCCATGAGACATGCCCATGTTCTGCTGCTATGATCCACACAGCGCTTGTGTTCGAAATTTACCTGTATGCTTTTTCATCCTGTGGAGAACCCTGAAGCCGCATCTTCAATTTAGTACCAAAGGGACCATCCATTAATGATGTATGCACCAAGATGTTATGTTTTAATCTGACTATCTAACTATGCATTTTTGACGCTTTATCTATGAATTTGAAGAGATTTTTTTTTTTAACGATTTTGGACAATCATATCATGGGACATTTTGCTCAATAACTCTTGTTCTAAAAGGAATTTTTACAAAATTCTTTCAGTTTTTGAAAGCCCCATATCGGGGGAAAAGGGATGCGCCATATGGCGCAAAATATGGTGCATTTAATGCGCCAATTTGGGTATTAATGCACCTATGGCGCAGCCCTGACACTATCCCTGCATATACGCGAGGTTTTAGTTCTCCCTCTATCCACAAGGGGGAGATCAAGACCTTTCGTTTGATATCTTACACTCCACCTAAGTCATAATATAACATAGGTGGGTTTAGGAGGTACCTAAGTGCCTTAGGTACACATAGCTTTTTGAATTTTCAAAATCCATTTTATTTGACCATATTCTAAAACTCTAGGTGCGTCTTATACTCACGGTGTGCCTTATACACGGGAGATTACGGTAGTACCCAAAAATTCTGTGGACTATCCGACAGTTTGCCAAGAAAATTTTTTTGACCCCCCCCTCTTGTGGGGGTAAAATTCTTTTGACCCCCTGTGCCCTTTTAACCTATACTACCGTAAATCCCCGGTCACAAGCCGGCCCCGGTCATAAGCTGGGGGTGAGTTCAGGAAACAAATAAAAGCCGGTTTTCGGGTCAAATTTTTACCATTTTCTCTTTATTCTATAGTAAAAAAAAACCCGGTCATAAGCCGGGGGGGGGGGGGGACTTTGGGAAAAATTTAGAAGCTGGTTTGGGCCCAAAATAGAAAAAAAAATCCGGCTTATGACGGGGGATTTACGGTACCGTAATCTCCCGCGTATAAGATGCAGTGCGCGTATAAGACGCACCTAGAGTTTTGGATTATGCCCAAAAGAATGAAATATTCATAACTTTTCTTCTACTGAATGGATTTTCAAAATTTAAAAAGCTATGTGTAGCTCTGGCCTCCCAGACACCACTGGAGCCATCTATGTCATAATATGACTTAGGGGGAGTGTAATATATCAAAATAAAGCTCTTGGTGTCCCCCTTGTGGATCCAGGGAGAACTAAAACCTCATGTATAAGATGCGTCTTATACGCGGGAGATTACGGTAGTAACGTGTGGTGTTTTCCACTGAAAGCAGGTGAAAGGGGTTGAAAAAGTCCTGACCCCCCCCCCTCAAACACACCAGCCCCCCGCCCGTTATTAAAAAAATGATCACTCCCTTAAAAGGCTACTGCAATCTCACCAATACAATACTCCTGCCATAGTATGTGCTGTCACCTGGTGTTATGTCCTGTATGTCCTTAAGTGGTTCCTAGAATAACGCCAGATGGCAGCATTTCAACTGCTGTCACTTAATTACATACACTAACTGCTCGATTCAAACCCATCTAAATATTAATATAACTCACATTAAAGCATTGGAAATGCCTTATTTATCTCAAGTTGAATACGAGAGCCCCATAGGCTTAACCAAGAAACTCTGTATCACACCCCACAGTGTGATAACCCTTCCCCGTATCACACTCCCTGGGAAAACATCCAAAACGGTCAAATAACTGATGATAAATAGACAAAGGTGCACGAGAATTGGTCAGCACTGAGGGTTATCACACGAGGCGAAGCCGAGTGTGATAACCCTCAGTGCTGACCAATTCAAGTGCTCCTTTGTATTTATCTCAAGTTAATTTAGTCAGCTTCGCCTCGTGTGATAACCCTCAGTGCTGACCAATTCAAGTGCTCCTTTGTATTTATCTCAAGTTAATTTAGTCAGATATGTTCAAAATTCGATTTATTTGGCACTAGAAATGATTTTATCATCAGTTATTTGACCGTTTTGGATGTTTTCCCAGGGAGTGTGATACGGGGAAGGGTTATCACACTGTGGGGTGTGATACAGAGTTTCTTGGTTAAGCCTATGGGGCTCTCGTATTCAACTTGAGATAAAATCATTTCTAATGCCAAATAAATCGAATTTTGAACATATCTGACTAAATTAACTTGAGATAAATACAAAGGGGCACTTGAATTGGTCAGCACTGAGGGTTATCACACTCGGCTTCGCCTCGTGTGATAACCCTCAGTGCTGACCAATTCTCGTGCACCTTTGTCTATTTATCTCTTTGTACATACACTGATCAATCTGTGGGTGTTCCGTCCCTCCACAATACCCAGAGAACAGGGTCTGTATGTGGGTCACTCTACCGACGGATGGACGGGAGACTGAGGGCAGGGAGGGCCAATACACATTCACCTTAATGGCTATGGCTTATAATCAGGGATGTAAGTCAGGCATGGGCAAAAATCAGGAAACCATACATTAACGCAATATAAAAGCCTTCCATTTTTGAAAACAGCCCTCCTTTATCACTCGTATTATGAAAGTACATGCCATTCAAAATTCTCAGATAAAACCTGAAGACTTACATAATAATTTCTCCCAAAGTCGGGGGTGAGGCTTATATGAGAGTGTGGCTAATACGGAAGAACTTATGGTACTTCAGATACAAGGGTCAATCATTATATGAGTTAGAAGAAAATTCACTGATGGTCATCCGGGAAGATTGGTTGAATTGACACTGAATAGGCCAAGTCTCAAATTTTAAGCGCTATTTCAATAGTGGTGGGAGGAGTACATACCTGTTGGGAGTTTTGAGCGACTGGTCCCTGCATTGCCATTTAGTGTGCGTAATGGGGCAGTGCCCAATGAGGCCCGCCCCGCTGATGAGCGCTTCATAATGTGTCAAATCTGTAAAAAAAAAAAAATGAAAGAAAAAGTCATTCTTGTAGTAAACAAAGTTAGGCCAAAAAAAATTGTTTCTCTTTAAGGTGTAATTTTTTTTTTTTTAAATGTTATGGGCGGCTCCTGCTGTTATTTTTAGCACTTTTGGAAACAATTTCAGGATCCGACATGTCACATTCACATCCAAAGTTGTAAAAATTTCGATTTTCCTGCCTACCTACCCGATTTTCTTTTACTGTATATTCAACTTCTCTGGATAGCCTGACATGTCCGTGCAAAGAGGCTAAATTTTTTACCCCTCCCCTCAAGAGGGGTCAAAGGGATTTTCAGCAACTGGTCAATAGTTAGCCCCCCCCCCCCTCACAGTTATCAATTCCAGATTACATGAACGATAGTACCAAGGAACGATGGTACCAGAACGATGGTACCATGATTTTATGAACGATGGTACCATGAAGAAGGAATGATGGTACCATTCCCAAATCATGTCTATCATGTCCTTGATCATATTTTATGCATCTGGTATTTGTAAATGGGTTTTATTTGGCTATTTCAGCAAATTTCTGTCACTATTTACCAGAGTTTTGACAATTCCGACTTCTGGTGTGAGTCTGCGTCACTATTGTCAATGTCATTATATAGGAATGGATATATAGGAAATGAAAGAAGTAAAAAAAATTCAATGTGACTGCTGTGATGGATATGAATATAAGAACAAATGAAAGAAAGAAGAAAAATGAGAAGAAAAAAAATTTTCATTATTTTTTATCAACACCACCCATTTCCATGCTTAAATTATCAAGTAATCTTCAAGAAGTAGCAGGAACAGATTAGACATGTACATATATAGTATGCAGGGACATGGTACCATTGTTCTTTTCAAATGGTACCATCATTCCTCAGGATTGAGAAGTGGTGCCATCGTTCCTGTGGTAACATCGTTCCAGAAACCAAGTGACATTCCCATTTCATTTAATGGACAAGGGACATGGGACCTAGCCACTCTCATAGCCCTACGGCCCACCCGTGACTCAGACGATACTCAGTCTACATGGGACCCCCCCCCCCCCCCGTCTGGGGCCCTACAACCCCCCCCCCCCCCCCCGTTGATAAAATAATGACCACTCCCTTAAAGGTTTAATGAAGACCACAAAAGAAAAAAAAGAAAAACCTAGGTCTGATTAGACTGACTATCATCTCTACACGTGGGCATTCCGTGTCCGTGAGGCAGGGCTGCTCTGCCTCTAGCCACTCTCGTAGGGCTGCTCATGAGAGAATGATAGTGGCTAAGCCTAAGGTAGGGATGGGCGCTATAGTAAACTGGGCAACTGCAAGACCTGAATTTTGGTATTTCTGTTCCATGGAAAAACATCATATTTTGGTATGTTATGTAAAAAGACATAGAATAGGAATATCATAAGCATTTTCTTATGGGATGTCTAGTTGATTAAAATATTAAGTATAAACAATGCCATGTTTGCTGTGACCGGGGTGAGTCTCACCCTGCCATCAGTTACTAAATTTGTTGTAATTCCTACAATTCTTTGTCAAATAACACACTTTAAAGAGCAATTTATACTTAAAATATCAAGCTTCCTGTCTAATGAGGAAAAACAGAATTTTACAAAATCTAAAATTGAGTGAAAATATTTCGAATTTTTAAATTACAAAGTTTTGGGTTACCTTTGAGAACCACAACCAAAATGTCCGTAATTTTGTTTCCTTCAAGAATCTAAAACTGGTTCCTAAATATGTCTGCTCAAAAGTGCTATAAGAAAAAGAGTACCAGCATATTTTGCTCAAAATTACACAAATCTGACCTGATTTCTTTCTAGGGTATAATAATTAATTGGTATAATTTTCGATTGGATTATACTAAATTTAGGTGCCTATCGCTACCTAAGTTAGCCTAAGGGAGTGGTCATTTATTATCAACAGTGGGGGGTGCTGGGTTTGAGGGGGGGGGGCGTAAAAAATTCTGACCCCTCTTGAGGGGGGGCCTAAAAAAATTTTGACCCCTCTTGAGGGGGGGGCTAAAAAAATTTACCATCTTTTAAGCAAAAAAGCCCGTGCGCTACTATAGATCAAAGAGGGGGCGCAAAAACTCTCCAGGCCTCCGGCGCAGGGGGCGCAAAATTTTTTTACTGCCGTCGGGGGGGGGGCGTAAAAAATTTCCGCGCGTCCGCACGAAAACCCACCACCCCCCCCCCCCCCCCCCCGTTGATAAATAATGACCACTCCCTAAGCTAAGGTCTAGTCAGACTAGTGCCACTTTTGAGTTTTGTGTCAGGGCACTCAGGCTTCTCTCTTGTCTTGATCGATCGACAGGCGTGTCGGGCTATGTGTTCAGATAGTGTGTGTGTTAATACGTAGGTTCATTGATACATGTACTTACACAGCTCTCAAATTTGTTATAAGCTTCATCAAATCTGAAAAATAATCCTGTTGGCAATAACACAAGTTTAGAGTTAAGAAAGTCCGCCTTGTGTTTGAATCTGACGCATGCGCAGCTGAAGCTGGTTCCCGAGAGACAGTCTTTACCCTTACAATATCAGCGAAATCAGTAAGCACCAAAATAAATTAAGGAACGATTATCTGAGTAACACAAATTGATAAAGATGAAAACCGATAATCTTACTCCTGACGTCTCTTTCTGGGCTATGTAGATTATTTTTGCGAAGCTGTGACACTAATCTTCAAACAGATTTATAAAATTCTGTCGAATATCTCTACTACGCATATTCTGCTTGAAGAGTGAATGCCTTCCAGCCAATAACAGTGTATTGTTTTCGACAGTCCGCGACTTGTAGGCCATCTTCGCCATGTTGGTTGATTTAGGACGGATCCGAAAAGGTAATATTTTCAGGTCACATAGAAAGGAATTCATGCGTTTTAATCGTATTGCCAGATGTCCCGAATATGGAGAGATGAGTTTAAATGATGAGAAGACTATGCATTTAAGCTGATATGGATCGTTAATAGCGATAAGGCTGAGCTTGACATGACGAAAACAAATTGGATCATCGTCTGTGAGTGTGACTCGGTCTGAGATTGAGAACTAGAACTAGAAGAGGAATCCACATCCGTGGGTTTACATCTTTTATAGACATATTTTCAGTTTTCATAGCAGAAATACATAATCATAACTATAGGTCCGATTCTAAGAATTGAAGTTAGTATCCCCTTACAGTTTATCACTGTGAAATTTGATGTTTGTACATTTTTAGAGGCTCAGCCTCAAGCGGAATACACATTCAAGTTATTTCTAATTCTAGAGACTAGTCTAGAGTGGAGTAGTATTACACTACAGTTAGCGAAGTCAGCCGAAACTCCAGACCTCAACAGAATTATGGAAATTGTGCAGCAAATGAAAGGGCATAAAATTTACAATCTATAGGTTTTTTAATGGAGTTGATACTCCTTTGAGAAGTATTTCTATGCCACTTTATATATTGGAGATATGAAAATCCCTGCTCTTAATAATCAGTTGATATCATCCAAAATCCCCTCAAAATGTAGGTCTAAATGTTGGTCACAAGGTCATTACATTGTATCATGCCTAGCTATGTCTAGAAAGGACAATAACTATGTATTTCTGCAATAACTTAGTGCATGTCTGTTCTAGTCACCCTTACAGTGTGGTCTGACAGAATTTACAAAATCATCCAATTCTTTCCCATTATGATGAGACAAAAGTTATATGAGAGAAGCAAAATACTATGCCAGTGAGATAGAGATGGGTTTCCTCTTCAATTTGATACTAATTTGAAGTAATTCTGCCCAGTAGAACCCTCAGAATCAGTGTTTTACCAACACCTGTTCAGCACTGTGACAGATAGGGAGAGCAGGTGGCCAGATTTGGCTGACTTCGCCACTACAGTGGTTATTTTAGTGTATCCCTGCAGGTTCAAAGACATATCTTCTGTTCCAGTCAGGAATCTTGTCTTCCCTCAGCTGTCGTTTTAAATAGTGACATTACTTTTGAGAACATATATCTAAAAATTTTCTCCCTTGAGAGGGGGGGTCGAATTTATTTTTTCGCGCGTCCGAGCGCAAACCCATAAGCCCCCCCTCCCCCCCGCGTTGTTAAAAAATTATCACTTCCTAACCGCAGTAGAATATGTTGACCAAAAGATAAAACCCTTGGCCCTCTCCGAAAGGGCCTAGGTTAGGCCTACCTTTTAAATAGGCCTAGAAATAAAAGTCAATAGTGTATCCTGTAGGGAATTGTCTGAAAATGCCAAAAAATACATGCCTGGGGTTATTCCATTATCACCCAGCGTTATTTGCAACTTTGAGTGAATGGTGGTTTTGATGTCATTGATGAGGGAAATTTACTTGTCTGTTTCACGTGTATATTAACAGTAGGGATGGGCGCCGGGAAAGGGGACAGAGCAAATTGGGTAAACTCCAAACAGTCTATGCCCAACCCGAACATGGTCCAAACAGTCTATGCCCATCCTGAACATGGTCCAAACAGTTATGCCCATCCTGAACATGGTCCAATCAGTCTTTGCCCAACCTGAACATGGTCCAAACAGTCTTAGCCCAACCCAGACATAGTCCGAACAGTCTTAGCCCTACCCAGGTTAGGCGGGGAGGGTTCGGCAGAAGGGGACTGGACCTCGTCCAGTCCAGACACGTCACTAGACCTTCTCAGAAGTCAATAAAGGCCATCCAAGCAGATGGAATGTTAAGGGCTTTGCCCAACCCGAACCTCTCGTGTTGTGTGCTGCTTATAGTTACTAAGCGAGCCTAAGAGCCACCCAAATCGATACACCGAATGAACCGTTACATATATATCTCATGTATTTTTGGCTTAAATTGGCCTAGAAATAAAAAGCAATAGAGTATCTTGTACCTTATACTTCACCTGACTCTACACCCTATTGTTCCCACTGTAGGCTTATTTCCACATTCTACAGTTGGGGGGCCAGCAGGAGGTTTTATGAATTAGGTCAGTTCTGGCAGGACCTTGACCTTGACCTCATTTGGATAATAGGCCACGCCCCTTGACCTAATTAGGGATTAGTGACCACCTATCAGCCAATCAGAGGACGGCATTCTGGTTACCATGATAACATGACCTAATTAGGAGATTACTGCGATCACGTGACCCCTTGTTTGTAAACAACATGTGACCTAGCCACGTGGCCTAGCCACATGGTCCCTTATTGCCGTTCATTCTTAAGAATGAACGGCTATAGGAGGGGACCCATTCTTAAATACAAGCTCTCATAGTGGTGCTTCCTCGCTCTCCATGTATAATCCTCTCATAGGTACAGTATTGAGTATGCCTATACCTGGATTAAAATCTGCAAATCAGTCAAGCATAGAAGTGGTGGCAGTGGTGGTGTTGGTGGACCTGTTATTGTAGACCCTGGGGACAGTGGTGGTAGCCCTGGACACAAGGCAGAGCCATGGTATATATATATAGAGCCCCCCCCCCCACCCACCTCTGAATGGTGGTGGTGGCTGTGCTCCTGGGGTGGCCCCATACCTGCCTGGCACCACCTCCCCCAGCACCATGTGGTTCTCTTCTGCTGGTGGTGCGTTTCTCAGCACCACTGACTATTAACCCACTAAAGGCCACCTACATGTATATTTATGTATACATGTACACATAAGTATGATGCACTTTTTTAGGAGTTTTAAGTGGCATGATGAATTGATGCACATTTAAACCTTTATGGATGGCATGATGCATTGATGCACACTTAGACCTTTATGGATAGCATGATGTATTGATGCACACTTAACCCCTTAGGGATGTATTGATGCACACTTAACCCTTTATAGATGGCATGATGCATTGATGCACACTTAACCCTTTAGGGATAGCATGATACATTGATGCACACTTAACCCCTTAGGGATGTATTGATGCACACTTAACCCTTTATAGATGGCATGATGCATTGATGCACACTTAAACTTTAGGGATAGCATGATGCATTGATGCACAATTAAACCTTTATGGATGGCATGATGCATTGATGCACACTTAAACTTTAGGGATAGCATGATGCATTGATGCACAATTAAACCTTTATGGATGGCATGATGCATTGGTGCACACTTAGACCTTTATGGATAGCATGATGCATTGATTCACACTTAACCCTTTATAGATGGCATGATGCATTGATGCACACTTAACCCTTTATGAATGGCATGATGCATTGATGCACACTTAACCCTTTATAGATGTATTGATGCACACTTAACCCTTTGTAGATTGCATGATGCATCGATGCACTCTTAACCCTTTATGGATGTATTGATGCACACTTAACCCTTTGTAGATTGCATGATGCATTGATGCACACTTAACCTTTAGGGATAGCATGATGCATTGATGCACAATTTAACCTTTATGGATGGCATGATGCATTGGTGCACACTTAGACCTTTATGGATAGCATGATGCATTGATTCACACTTAACCCTTTATAGATGGCATGATGCATTGATGCACACTTAACCCTTTATGAATGGCATGATGCATTGATGTACACTTAACCCTTTATAGATGTATTGATGCACACTTAACCCTTTGTACATTGCATGATGCATTGATGCACACTTAACCCTTTATGGATATCATGATGCATTGGTGCACACTTAGACCTTTATGGATAGCATGATGTATTGATGCACACTTAACCCCGTTAGGGATAGCATGATGCATTGATGCACACTTAACCCTTATAGATGGCATGATGCATTGATGCACACTTAACCCTTCATGGATAGCATGATGCATTGATACACACTTAACCCTTTAGGGATGTATTGATGCACACTTAACCCTTTATAGATGGCATGATGCATTGATGCACACTTAACCCTTGAGAGATGGCATGATGCATTGATGCACACTTAACCCTTTATAGATTGCATGATGCATTGATGCACATTTAACCCTTCATGGGTGGCATGATGCATTGATGTACACTTAACGCTTTCGGGATGGCATGATGCATTGATGCACACTTAACCCTTTATAGATGGCATGATACATTGATTTACACTTAACCCTTTAGGGATGGCATGATGCATTGGTGCACACTGAACCCTTTATGGATGGCATGATGCATTGATGCACAATTAACCCTTTATGGGTGACCTGCTACATTGATGCACACTTTAAGCATTATAATTAACCATGACAAAATAAATCACCACGGCTATGCCGTGCTTAACTGATTTCCTTAATCCATCAAATACATGCCTCCTAGTTGTTTTCCATGTGTGTCAGCCATCTTTGTTTTAGGAAACACAGGGATCCAGCTCATATATTGTCAATTTTAATCTTCAAAAGTTATTAGATGGATGTTAGTGACCATTGGGACACCTCAACTAGCTAATTTTATTGTTCTCCATATATGTCGGCCATCTTTGTTTTAGGAAACACAGGGATCCAGGCCATATATGGTCAACTTCGATCTTCAGGGATGAAAGAGTTCAAGGTTTTCCTTGATTTCAAGTTTTTTTTCACTCACTTAAGAAAAACAAGTTTTCTTGAAAATCCTCTGAAAACAGGATAAAGGAGTCACAATTTACCTCCAGAGGTTGCATACATGCACACAGTCAGGTCCCACAACACTGCATACAATGGCAGCATGCCAGTTTTTAGTTCAAGGTTTTCAAGGATTCTCAAGTTTTTCCTTGAAAACTTTCCCCTCTTTATTGGTGTTTGTTCCACTCTTCAGTGTAGTCTTAGCAGCAAGCTATAGTTCCTATGCTAGAAGAGTGTCGGATAGTATACCCTTTTTCTGCGCGTTATGATTTCATCATGTAACTATATTGGTCATTTATTCCCTGCACCCTTTGACCTATCTCTATACATAACATTGTAATTGGTCCCTAGGTCGTGTTGCGCAAAAGGCACCACTACCAGTAGATCAGGTGGTGCATATTTTGGGTATGCTATCCGAACAAGACCTTGGAAAACAGCTATACAGTAACATTCTGAAGGGATCCTAGGACATACTCTGCAAAAGGGCCATAATGTGCACATTTTGGGTATAGTATCCGAACAACATCTTGAAAAACAGCTTTTCCTGTTATTTGAGGACAAACTACACCCTTATACAACACCTACTGCCTCCTCCCCCCCCCCCCAACCACACAAACCCTGTAACACACTTATGGATAGGACTGGAGGGCATATACAGTGCATTTAAAGTTGTTTCCTTTTTCAAGGTTTTTTGTCATCGTCGACTTTCATCCCTGGATCTTCAAAAGTTATCAGATGGATGTTAGTAACCATTGGGACACCTCAAGTACCTAATTTTATTGTTTTCCATGTGTATCGGCCATCTTGGTTTTCGGAAACACAGGGATCCAGGTCATATGTGGTCAATTTTGATCTTCAAAAGTTATCAGATGGATGTTAGTGACCATTGGGAGACCTCAACTACCCAATTTTGTTGTTTTCCATGTGTGTCAGCCATCTTTGTTTTAGGAAACACAGGGATCCAGGTCATACATGGTCAATTTTGATCTTAAAAAAAAGTTATAGATGGATGTTAGTGACCATTGGGACACCTCAACTACCCAATTTTATTGTTTTCCATGTGTGTCGGCCATCTTTGTTTTAGGAAACACAGGGATCCAGGTCATATGTGGTCAATTTTGATCTTCAAAAGTTATCAGATGGATGTTAGTGACCATTGGGAGACCTCAACTACCCAATTTTGTTGTTTTCCATGTGTGTCGGCCATCTTTGTTTTAGGAAACACAGGGATCCAGGTCATACATGGTCAATTTTGATCTTAAAAAAAAAGTTATAGATGGATGTTAGTGACCATTGGGACACCTCAACTACCCAATTTTATTGTTTTCCATGTGTGTCGGCCATCTTTGTTTTAGGAAACACAGGGATCCTGGTCATATGTGGTCAATTTTGATCTTCAAAAGTTATCAGATGGATGTTAGTGACCATTGAAAGACCTCAACTACCTAATTCTATTTTTTTCAATATGTGTCAGCCATCTTTGTTTTAGAAAACACAGGGATCCAGGCCATATATGGTCAACTTTGATCTTCAAAAATTATCAGATGGATGTTAGTGACCATTGGGAGACCTCAACTACCCAATTTTATTGTTTTCCATGTGTGTCGGCCATCTTGATCTTAGGAAACACAGGGATCTAGGTCATATGTGGTCAATTTTGATCTTCAAAAATCTTTGTCATGGCGGCACTCGGTTAACTCGGCGGTTACCTCTGCACTATATGTGGAATATTTCAGGAAGTATTGGGAAATATATCTAAATATTTGGTCAAATCTTCTATAAACAGTTGTAGAAGAAAAAAATAACTCTATTAGGGAGTTATACTATGCCAGTTTTGAGATCTCGGAACTCAACAACAAAACCCAGCGAGGAAGAAAACGAACTTTCCAAGATGGCGGATGGTGACAAAGACACTAACCCTGGCATCAACAGACGTCTTGATGAGCTATTCACGCTCGTGGGTACAGTAAAAACTGAGCTTGAGAAATCAATTGACAATGCAAAAGAGGAAACCAACAACAAACTTCAAAGTGAAGTTGAAAAACTTACAAAGTTGCTGGAAACAAAGATAACTGGAGTTGAAATGAAACTGACAGCAAAATTGACAGCGGTAGAAAATACAAATGAGCTGCTACGTGACCAGATAAAAAGCCAGGACATCAAGCTTAAACAAATGAATGAGCGTCTAGAAGCATTAGACAGAGAGGCCAGAAAGCTCAATTTTATGATTGATGGTATGGCTGATGAAGTTGAAGACGAAAATATAGCGTTAACACTAGATGACCTATTTAGTGACCTCGGGGTCAACTTCAGGACAAAAGACTTGAATGCTGCATACCGCATTGGTAAATATAACCCCAACAAAGAGAAGAAACGAACAATCTTCATCAAAATGGCGAACAATGGCCAAAAGGGATCTCTGTTTATTAACATCAACAAACTCAAGAATAATACCAAGTGGGAGAAAGTTTTCATCAACGACGATCTCTCTTACAGCGACCAAAACAAAGAGACTTACGCGCACTGGCAGTAAAAGCACGTGCTTTGGGTTTTGTTTGTAAACAATCCGGCCTGACTTTAACGTTAGGTGGGCGGAAATATAAGCACCATGAAATTGACAAACTACCTGCAGCTATTAACCTCAAAGCAGCCTCTACTACAACACTAGAGGAGGGAGTAGCTTTTGCTGGTAAATATGCCTATCTTTCCAACATGAATGAGTGTGATATCAAAGTAAATACTCACGTGTATAAATCAGCGGAGGCGTGGTACCAAACAGAGCGAGCCACGTTTCTAGGTCAGACTGACCTCGCAGAACAAATCTCGCACACAGAATGCCCGTTTGAAGCACTGCGTCTTTCAAAAAGAGCAGTTGATACAGATGCTTGGAAAAATCATGCCCCTAAAGTAATGGAAACTGTAGTTAGGGAAAAGTTCACACAGCACCCGAACAAGAAAGCAGAATTGTTAAAAATAAAGGGAAATATTTGGGAGGCAACAGGAAACCGGACGTGGGCATGTGGAATAGCGTTGGCGCATGCGCAGAAAATCAAAGATGGCTATCCGGGAAAAAATGAATTGGGAAAGTTATTGATGAATCTCCGTGACGAATGGCTACAAACTGAAACATAGGAACTGTACAAAGTCGACTAAGGTTGTATCAATCGTGTAAATAATACCTTATTCCTGAGTCTAGATTTAACAACATAATGTCGATGTCACGATGGATGACTGCCACCAGTAAAATGGCGGGCAGGCGCGAGAAAAGTAACACAAAACCAAGTGTTTCGTTCTTCATGGATTCTAGAGGAAATGACTTTGAGAAATTGCTAAATGGGGATAAAAATGACACTGGTATGAAATTTCTGGTGAATCCGGATGGAGGTGCAAGTATTCAGGATATTTGTAAATCTGCTGATTACTATTTACAGAAATATCCAGAGGATATCGTATATCTTGCTGGTGGAGTAAATAACATTACTACGCGAAGGTTTAATCATAGAGGCAAAAAATATTACACCTTTGACTGGCGTCTTGAAAGAGATCTATTTGAACACCTAGTGGGTACTATTGATCACAATGTTGCACTCCTGAGAGCAAAATATCCTAGAACTGTAATCTATGTATGTACACTTACAGGAATGGATATATGCAAGAACAGCACCAATGGAAATACACAACTCCAGAAAATGTTGAATGACTGTATATGGCGTGTCAATGATGAAATACACAGGATGAACATTGTCCCGGGCCTACTCACACCATGGATGTCTAGGCCAGTACACGTATATGATCATCACAAGAGGTATGAACGCTATGAATTACTGAAAGATGGCCTACACCCTACTGATGAACTTAAAATTAAATGGAGCAATATCATACATCAGCATGTAAGAACAACGCTGAAGAGGCATCCTGTGCCAGGAAAAATGGTTGTGGACTACACTAAGTATAGACCCCCCCTTCTAAACTCACACGTCAAGAACAGGTAGGACAGTAATTACCTTAATGATTTACACTGCCTTAAATGTACAGGTAACTCTCTGACTGACTTCACTGTGTAATGGGCAGTATATGGGGGGCTGAGATGCACTACAAATGGATGGCTCTAGTGCATTGATTGGTATGATCTTTGATTGACTTCATTGTGTAATGGGCAATAAAGGTATACCGGTACTTTTTGAGTATGACACGATGATGAGAGCAGGAGTAGGAAAGCAGGAGATTACCAACCCACTTAATTTTGACTACATTGTGTAATGGGCAATTGAAGGTGGTGTACCGGTAATTTCTTCGACATACATCCTACAGAAAGGAAAATACTACAGTAACTTCCCTGAAGATATAGACTCAAATTTATTACTTATATGAACATATTATGGTATTATGGTTTAAGATACCACAATTAACTGTTATTTCTCCTGATCATTCTACTAGTGCATGCAACATTATGCCGTACCTCACCCGGTCTTTCATGTTGTTTGCACGTCTATCTATAACACACTGTAGGTTACAAAACCTCAGTGATTCATTAGAAGTAAATTATGAGATTATGACAGGTACAAGGGAACTAACAATAGTTGAGGCAAAAAATATTTATTTCATCCTCCCTGGCCATTCAAGGCGTAGTTGGGGGGATAAGAAATATACAAATAGCACTAGGATGAGATATATCCTTACCTTTGATAAAATGTATCGTCTTAAAAAATCTTTTCACATTAAGAAATGACTAGAAATCACCTGATTGATAAGAAGGGATTCCATATTGTGCACCAAAACATGAATAGCATTAGAACTAAGGAACACCTAATAGATCTCTATTTTAATAACAAAAATTTCCATGTCATCACATTGTCTGAAACTTGGTTGGATGAAAGGGACCTGACCTCTAAATATGACCTTCAAGGGTACAATCTAGTAAGATTAGATAGATCATGGGGCGAAAGGCATAACAACCCTGATTTGCCAAAAATAGGAGGTGGGGTCGGTACATATCTTAAAGAAAATATTAATTTTTCTGACAAGGAATATGCCAACCTCAATGTTAGTAGTAATGATATTGAGGTACAGGTCATCAAAATTCTCAATCAATTTACAAAAGATATGGTGATTGTTAATGTATATCGTCCACCTGATGGGAATATTGAAAGCTTTAATAGGGAATTAAGGTCTATCTTAGACAAGATAACAAAGGATAAAAATTATGAGATCTTTATTATTGGTGATATGAATACGGATTTTAACTCTATTAATGATCAAAAAGATAACCTTGAAACAGACATGAAAAGTTTTGGCCTTAAACAATATATTAATGAAATCACTCGTCTTTCTGATACACCTACCACATTAGATCTAGCCTTTTCGAACAGTGACAATATTACTGAAGCAAGCACCCTCAATGTAAATGCAAGTGATCATGAAATGATTTATATTTCCAAAAAGAAAACAATATTACAAAAAAGTGAATTTATTAATTTTTCTGGGCGGTCTTATAAAAATTATAATGAAAATCATTTAAAACACTACATGGACAGATACGATTGGGTACCTGCTTTAAGCAGTAATGATCCTGAAGTGAGTTGGAATTTAATGTTGGATGGGGTTAGAGTTTTCCTGGATACCTTTTGTCCTGTAAGAGAATTTCATATTAAGACAATAAAAGCTCCATGGCTCAATAATGAATTGCTGGAAAGGGTTATTGAAAAGGATAGACTGTATGCCAAATATAAACAAACACATCGGGATGGTGATAAATTAAGGGCTGAGAGGGCAAAAAATAGGATAAATAATGAAATTAAAAGGGCAAAACAAACTTATGCCACTGAAAGTTGTATAGAGGACAAAAACAATCCAAAAAAGTTTTGGGAACACATACATGCTATTCTACCGTCTTCTAAAAATAAAACTGAAAGAATTCACCTACTAAACAATGATACACCTGTAGAAGAGAATGACCTTCCTAATTTTGTGAATAATTATTTTTGTGAAATTGGTGATAATTTGGCAGCCAATCTTAATGAACCATGGATCTTTGAAGGTGAACAAAGTCAAGTTTATGCGGATGAATGCTCTATTACAGAAGAAGAGATGGTTGAGTTGTGTAAATGTATAAGTACCACCAAGCCTTCCGGTATTGAAAATATATCATCAAAAATATTAAAGACTGCATTTCAATCTATTCCCCAGGTATTAACACATATATTTAATTTAATTTTTAATACAGGTAAAATACCAGAATCCTGGAAGGAGGGCACAGTCACCCCCATTCCAAAAGGAGGTGACAGAACCCAAATTACTAACTTGAGACCAATCACAATTATTCCCTTACAGGCCAAATTATTAGAAAGAGTTATTCATAAATTTTTGGACAAACATCTTACACAGAATAATATCTTAACAGATAGACAAGGTGGCTACAGGACTGGATACTCAACCACTGATACAGTTGCAAAATTTACTGATGACATTTTAGAACAAAGAAATCAAGGGAATCTTACAGTGGCAGTGTATGCTGATTTTAGTAAAGCATTTGATACTGTGGATCATGATATAATGAAACAGAAATTGAAATTATATGGGATTAGGGGAAAATTTTTACATCTTCTTGAGAACTATCTTGATAATAGACATCAAAGGGCCAAAGTCAACAAAATACTATCAGAAAAACATTTAATTACTAGAGGTGTACCACAAGGCTCGGTTCTTGGACCTGCCCTATTTTCATTATACATAAATGATATGCCTAATATCTTTACTAATTCCCAGGTCCTTTTGTATGCTGATGACACAGTTATATATACCTCAGCTAGAACACTGCACCAAGCTGAAAATCTTTTACAAAATGACTTAGACAAGTTTAGTATGTGGTGCAAAAGAAACAAGCTTAGTCTTAATGTAGGGAAAACAAAAGCCACTATATTTATACCCTCAACAAGAGGTAATGATCATCTAGTGCCAAGACTGTCAATTGGTGGAACAGAACTGGGTACTGTACACACATATAAATATCTAGGGATTATAATAGATAACAGATTAAATTACAAGCAGCATATGAAAAATGTTAAGAAAAATGTTGCTTATAGAGCCTATACCATGTCTAAAATCAGATACTATTTACCTGATTTTGTCCTTTTGCAGATTTATAAATCTTATATTTTACCCATGTTTGATCAAGGTGATATACTATATGATGGACATAATGCTGGTCTATTAAAAGCTCTACAGAGGTTACAAAATAGATGCATAAAGATTGCTACTAATACTCACTGGCTCACCCCAACTCTTGAAGTACATAAAGAACATAATATTCCATATCTAAGTTTCAGGAGAGAGGCACATATCAGGAATTATGCTTTTAAAAGAACAAAAATGAATGAATATTTAATTCCCAGAAGAAGACATACTAGATTATTTGATTACCCGGTATTATTCAATGCCCTTGCTACTAACAAATCATATGAACTTAGTGTCATTTACAAAACTGCACAGTGTTGGAATAACCTTAGTGATGATGTTAAAGCAATAGAAAATATTGAAGAGTTTAAACGACGAACAAAAACTGATTTACTAACTACAATCATTGAAGGTCTATGTTAGGTTAGGAGAAACCCCATCTCTGAAGTACATTAAAACTTGATGCCCTTGTAATAAATTCTAATATAACCGGACATTTTACAAATCCCCACTCCTGTCGAATCAGCTCAATAACATCTGAGCAGCTCAAGAACACCTGAGCAATTATTTTATATACTTCTGTACTACCAATAACACCCGGTAGTGCTACCAATAACATCGGGTAGCTTCTGTTAAGTTTAAAATATAGTGATACAATTTCCATTTTGTTATATAAAGGATCTATGATAAAAGAAACTACTATACATGTGATTATAGACATTTATTTAATAAGGGAATTGATTGTATATAAATTAGCGACTCAGTTGTATCATAGAAGTATATAAACATAAAACCGCCATGCTGTTATATGGTAAAAAAGGGAAATATACACTGGTTAGGGATCGTTACCAGTTGACACACCAACTGACCCTAATCAGCTTTTGTTGCAGTTGTATATAAGTGTGATGTATATAGTGGATGATGTCTGTCTTGACAGCTTGTATATTATTTTCTGCAATAAAAGATTTGTACCCAAAAAAAAAGATATCAGATGGATGTTAGTGGCCATTGGGACACCTCGACTACCTAATTCTATTGTTTTCCTTGTGTGTCGGCCATCTTGGTTTCAGGATCACAGGGATCCAGGTCATATGTGGTCAATTTTGATCTTCAAAAGTTATGAGATGGATGTTAGTGACCATTGAAAGACCTCAACTACCTAATTCTATTGTTTTTCATATGTGTTGGCCATCTTGGTTTTAGAAAACACAGGGATCCAGCTCAAATATGGTCAATTTTGATCTTTCAAAGTTATGAGGTGGATGTTAGTAGTCATTGGGATACCTCAACTACCTAATTCTATTGTTTTCCATATGTGTCGTCCATCTTGGTTTTCAGAAACACAGGGGTCCAGGTCATATATGGTCAATTTTGATCTTCAAAAGATATCAGATGGATGTTAGTGACCATTTGGACACCTCAACTACCCAATTTTATTGTTTTCCATGTGTGTCGGCCATCTTTGTTTTAGGAAACACAGGGATCCAGGTCATATGTGGTCAATTTTGATCTTCAAAAGTTATCAGATGGATGTTAGTGACCATTGGGACACCTCAACTACCTAATTCTTTTGTTTTCCTTGTGTGTTGGCCATCTTGGTTTCAGGAATCACAGGGATCCAGGTCATATGTGGTCAATTTTGATCTTCAAAAGTTATCAGATGGATGTTAGTGACCATTGTGACACCACCACCACCAATACCACCACCACACTAAACCCAACCCTCACACACATTCCTTATTTGCATATTTTAATCCAGGCATAGGTTTACTCCATACTATAGCAATGGGACAGGATTTTACATGGAGAGCGAGGAAGCACCACAATCAGAGCATATATTTAAGTATAGGTCCATTCCAAAGGCCATAGTGTTCATATATAATGATCTTTTTTCCTTGGATCATAATAAGAATATGCACGGCATTACAGCATTGCTGTGTTTACTTTCCTGAAAGTATGTTATAGATTAATAAATTGCAAAACACACAACATATGAAGGGCTTTTATATTCCGTATTAAAATAATATTTGTTCTGGAAATTTTGATCTAAGATCATATTAATAATGTTGTAAATCAATTCTATACTTCTTAGAACATGATATGAATATGCACGGCATTACAGCTTTCCTGTGTTTACTTTGCCGAAAATATGGGATAAATTTCTAATCCGGGAAACGCACTGCAATTTTACTGCTTTTAGAATTGATATTAAACTCAGAATTGATCGTCAAATTTAAATATGAAATCCTAATATCTTGATCATAGATGACAGATCCTAAATTCAATCCTCTCAATTGCATCCTTAACACGGGCCTCTTGATCATAGATCTTAGATCCTAAATTTTCAATTGAATCCTTAACATAATCTCCTAACCATTGACCCCTTGTTTGTAAACAATGGGGCGGGGCTAATTATGGAAATGAGATATTTTACGATAGAGCACTGCTATGATTTTTGCAAGCCACCAAAGTGAGGGGTGTGTCTTATACATGAGGATTTTGTACTTTAGACTAGTGCTAAACTGCTAAAAAACAAGCATGAATATGTGAGCCAGCAAGCAGAAATGGGGGTTCCTGCGGGATTTAGTACCTGTTTTAGTCACCAGGGGGCACCACTATAGGCTAGAATAGGAAAGATATGCCTAAAACAATTATATGGGCATGCTAATCCCCTAATTAGGTCACATGACCAAATGGAGCCCTCTGATTGGCTGAGCAGTGGTTGCTAATCCCCTAAGTAGGTCACGTTACCATGGTTACCAGAATGCTGGCTTATGATTGGCTGAGAGGTGGTCATGTGACCCCCTAAGTAGGTCACGTTGCCATGGCAATGGGTCACGTGACCAAATGGAGGCCTCTGATTGGCTGCAGGTCGAGTGAGTAATAAACAGTACTTAACTACATGTATAGTCCCGGCCGAAAATTGTGTGGGAATGTGCCCTTTTACTTTTACAGGTTTCTTTGAAAAAGAGCCCCCCCCCCTAGCCCAGGAGGGGTCAAAATTGTTTTAGCCCCCCCTCCCCTCTGAGGGGTCTGAAATTTTTACGCCCCCCCCCCTCAATTGTGAAATTACACATATTTTGTAATCTGTACACTGGAAAACATAAACAATAGCCTACTATTTTATTAATGAGCCAAATGAGTCAATGTGCTGATAATAGGAGACAGGTGCTGATAATAGGTGCTCAGAATAGGTCAGAAAAAAAAACAAATGCTGACTGAACAGTTATGATATCTCAAGGCCACAGAGTAGAAAAATTCCGAAAATTACCACTCTCCATGTTTGGCATCTATTAGATTTCTTATATCTAAAACCTAACATCTGCTTGAGGATTTACCCTTAAGGTCCCGATAATAGGGTCCACTCCGGGGGTCCACTACTCTACCCATCGGGCATACACCACAGCTACACCTGGGATGTACCAGATCAAGTCACACAGTTAAGCAGGTTGGGTAGCACGAAAGTGCCCCTAGTCATGTGCGCGGTATCTCCAACATGGCCGCCGTGACATCAGTGACGTCACGCGGGCGCGGACTATATGCTAGGGGGCCCTGGCCTGGGGGATGCCCAACCCCTCCAAAAAAAAAAAAATTCAGGAGGACATTTGTTCAGGTTTATTTCTAGAAATAAAATTCAGAGGCTGCCATAGTCTGTCTCATTTAAGCCTAAAAAAATTGTTGTGTTCAGGTAACACTACCTACCCTAATTTTTTGGCCCTACCCTAACTTTTTTTTATGGGCATTTCGGGGAAAAATGCCCATAAAAATGTGTTTTTTTTCACAATCTTGCACATCAAATTTGCATTCGACACCCATCCCGTACACCCACACAGGGCCAGTCTCATCCTCATTTACCCCCAGTCCCACCATACCTCCACCTCAATCTTGTGTCCTATCTTACCAATCACCAGGATCACCAAGAAGTGAGAGGCAATAGACACAAACATTTTTTAAAATCAACAGGGTGACATGGGCACTTTTTAAAATCAACAGGGCCATATTGGATCCCTCATTCAGGAACCCAATTTACCCTCCCCATAACCCCCTATGACTATGTAAATTCCTACCACCATTTATTTGGGACTTTGGAATATGGGTTAGTGATTTTGAATTTTTTATGTCAAAACATGCATTCTGATGACTTCTGAGAATGATGTCAAAAATTTGGTTCTAGTAGTAATATCTGAAGATTTTTTCGCCGATGGACCAGGACATTTACATTCTGATGAACATATTTGTAGGAAAAATATGGGGGTGGGGGGGCTTCCCCCCCCCCCCTCTAAATCCACCAATTAGGCCTCGTAAGTTTGTTAGTACTCAGCAGATTGAGTCAAGCACGCTACCTAGGATGATTCCTAGGTTATAGGTATAGCGTATACTATAATATAGCTAGATAGCGGGATGAATTATCAAACAAATTGAGAATATTTCCTCCCTTCACAGCACAAGAAAGCCTAACCACAAGGTTCGGATAGATATTATGATGCCTTTCCTGGTGAGTCTTGATTGAACCTTTTCAAGGTATGAATGTCTGGGATGTATATATGAAGGAGTGTGTGAAATGACATGGTCTAACTCTAAGGTCAGGTTGTTATATTTGTGATGAACTGTATAATGCAGTATATTGCCATTGTTTATGTTACATGTCAATATTGGGTTGTTTTAATTTAAGGTTAGCCCTCATATTGGGGTCATAATCCTTCGTCGGCATGGACTGTTTTCTCTTGGGCTTGTCCTTGTTCCGTTCAGTCTCTGTAATGTAACAGTATAAAGTTAGGTCTCTGTAATGTAATGGTTCAATGTTATTACACATTTATCATTTACTGTCATGTCATTTTCAATGTATCTTGGTTACTCTGTGTGATAGGTTTCCATTTTACTCATTTACCTTTTATATTCTTTATATGAAACAACATGTATGAAGTTTGAATAGTAAGATTTATTTCTCTGTATCATGGAAATGTCGCATGCTTCACGCATTGCTGGTTGATATTGGGTCGAACAGTCTTACTGAGCATGTTAACCAGGACCAAATAAAACCGTTTCAAAAAAAAATTCTTAGGGTTCACCTGGCACCCGTTCTGATAACTTATATGTGAGAACTCACTAGGAACCGACTCAGGTAATGCCCAAAGCGGCAAGGCTAAGCTTATTGGTCCTCTCATTGAACCTCTAATCTGGGTATGGCTAAGCTTAAGATGAAGTCTACTTGGCCCCACCCCACTATCTGTGCGAACCCACATCTGCTCCCTTTCCTAGTACCAGCCTTCTTAAATGACTTTAAGTTAAACAACCCTCTTCCTAGACCCAGGACAGAGTTCTACAAAAAGAACCCCAGACACAGAGGAATTGTTCTGTGGAACTCCCTGCCGAAAAAGACTCAAGAAACTCAAAATGAAATGTAAAGCTATAGGATAACCTACCTACAAATTGACAGGACCAGCCTGATGGAGCTGGTGTGTGGTTCTTCAGGATCAGCCCGATGGAGCTGGCACAGAAGTGGGCAGTGATTTAATTTTCTCAGACCCAAAGGAATACTCATCAATACCTTCCTGCTTCCCCTAACATATAGACTAGTATAAGAAAAGCTTTAATGGGAAATATTCGATACAAATCCCTGCACAATTCTGAAATGTAGACAAGTGGTAGATGTGACGAGAAGCCTACTGGGTAATCAGTAGACTAATCTGACAATTCATTTAATTTCTACAATCATCCTCATCTGTATAATTGGCTCAGGGTCTCCTGAGTCAAGGCTGCCGGAGGCATGGTCCATTTCAAGTCATCAGATATCAAATTTTGAATGTCAGATTTTTATTATAATTTGAAGGATGTTGCATCATCAAAGTATTACATACTAGTACAAGATTCATGTATCTTTGATCTAATCAACGTTCAAGTAAAATGAACGTATATTTGTATTAGAAAATAAAGATGAAAATATGACTTGTTAAAAATGCCAAAATCCAAACTTTTCCGTTTTGAATTGAAACCTATATACATATAAGCCAATTATTCTCAAGTCAACTCCCCATAGGATACAATAGTGAAGGTTCCAAACTGAACAAAAACCGTCTGAAATTAAGATGCTTGTGGTTGATAACTCAATTCCCTGTTGAATTCCTATATGAAGGGCAAGGTATAGCAGTTAGTTGCTCACACACTTGATGGAACATAGGGTCTCATGGGGCATGGACATCATGGGGCATGGGAACCCTGAGCCATTTGTGCTAAATAGCACAACGTCCATTCATACTAAATAGTTACTCTTCGATGTTCAGTTTAAGACTTTCCAGCTTTGCAGCGGTATGGTATATATGTACAATGAGCTTTGAGGATACTACATAATCCTATTACCGGGTATGCATAATTGCATATGAAATGATACTGGCATATAATAGATAACCTTATTGTTAATGACCGAGCCGGAAAATGATGTAATGAAAATCAACTTAAACAAGCTTTCATTTTTGGTTACAGTTTCTTGAATGGTGTGGAGACAGGATGATGATATCATGGCCGAGGAACAACCTCACAACCAGAAGAACCTTTTCCTGGAGCTGAAGAAAAGGTTCCCTGAAGTTCCTGACAATGTTGTCACTTGCCTCATGCGTGATGTGAGTAATAATTGTCGTTTTGACTTTACTGGACTTAATGAGTTTTGAATTTTGAAGTTTATTGCTAAACACACGTAAGTGGTCCTTACATAGCAATGTGGGCTCAACCCATGGTGCGTCTTTGATGCGAGGATTGTACACTAAAGAACAGTACTAAAATGACCAAACTTTGACCACAGTTGCGTCCTATAGGATTTAGCCGAACCCAGTGTGCGTCCTATATGCGAGGATTTACAATATTACCGTCATTACAGTAAATCCTCGCTACTGCATACATTGGACGTACCTCGCATATAAGACACACCCTGAGTTTGTAGACTTGACAGAAAATTTAAAATTGCATAGCTTTTTCTAGTGAGTGGATTTTTAAAATTCATAATGCTTTACCCTTAAGCCCATCTTAGTACTATGGAGAAGGCTTGAGGGGGTCATGGTGACTGACCCTCCCCCCAAACCCTTATTCCCGCCTATGGCCAGACATTAGCCTTGCCTTATATGCGAGGATTTATAATATTCATACTTTTTCCAACTTTCGGCTCATATTTAGGACGACGATCTCAGCTTTTTAATAGTGTAAAGAATTTTTCAAATTTGTCAAGTAGAAGCTATTTTAAAGGTAGGGCCATTTTTTGTACAATATATCATTTTCCAATTTTTTGAGTTTCCCTCTCACGCAGTCATAGGGCCTGGGTGGCCCATGGATATATATTGTAATAACCAGAGTCGACACCGTATATAAAGAATGGAATATAAAGTTACAGCCGTTGTTGTTGTTTTATTTCTTAGGAGCCTTAAGGACTAACAGCCACTGGTCATCAGTTACTCGCTTATACTGATACTTGTACTTGTACTTATTCTTGCTTAGAGACGCCACTCTGTTCGTGAGCTAGGACTAGCCACCGAACTCCCTTAAGATAGCTTACACGTAGGCCACCTGAGTGTCTGATCGCGTCTGCCATAAAACCACCGAACACCGCGTTTTATAGCCCCCGGCCGCCGACGGTGACGTCACAAGGCTGTGACGTCACCGCCGACGCCCCACCTAGCGGCCACAGCGGGAACCCGCCACCGAGCTTCGGTGGCCGCCGCCGAGCCGCCGGCCTATGTTTATTACATCCCTCCCACCTTACTTTATTCCATGGGTATAACATTTATAATAAACATTACTCGAGTGTCCAACAATGGCACCCGGGCCGTACAGCCTAAGGACTCGTATTACTTTGCTTAACCTAGATTCTTTTACCCCTATGATTACCGTAGTATGTACCAGGTGAGTACCCCCCCCTTATTATCATGATTATTTACAATACCTATGGGCTCCCACAGCGGACCGCCCGTCTTTAACTCCCTAACTATATACTGTAATAACCCGACTAGCGTGTGAACGATTTACAATGACTTAATCTGGACTACCAGCACCAACAGTGGGCTGTTCCTAATTTGCTTATGCACAACATGTGACATCAATTATCATACTGTCTAGGAATAAACTGTTATTAATAAGAAACTGACCATGTTTGGTTTTCATGTGATAACCTTATCTCTACATTTATACACGTAACGAAATATATATACATCCGACCACCGGAGATCTGCGGTCTAGAAGGGCGCGGTAAAACGCTGCAGGAATTGGGGCCGTCCCTTCATTGTCCTGGCCACAGGGATCCTCCCGACTCTCTGGGCCGCCAGCCCTTATCTTATGCTGCTTGTCTTATGCCCTGGGGGCTTCCAGGGGTGTTCAGGGCCTGGGTTTCCTGGCAGGTACTCAATCCCCCACCAGTACTCCCCTTACCCCTACTAACCCCCTTCACACCCCCCTTCCCGGCTGTCCTTCAGCTTCCCGGCTGCGCCCTCCGACGTCCCTGCCATCCCTGCTCACCGGCCACTGCCCGTCCCCTCCTCCCCCACGCGTCTCTCACTCTCCTTCCTGGCAACCGCTCCTCCCTCCTACTGGCTCCCCCTCTGCTGTTCCTCCCTGACCATCCGACGGATCCGCTCCTCTAGGTCGCGGCTCAAGGGCGCCTCGGCTGGTCGCGGTGGTGGCGGCTGCGGGGCGGCCCTGGAGGGCCCTGAGAGCGGTGGGACGAAGGGTGAGAGGGTCTGGTGGCCGTATCTCCCTTGTCCCTGGGCTGACGGCGGCGGTAGACCAAAGCCCGAACCCTGGGGCCCGGCCGTCGCCACTGCTCCTGGCGCCTGGGTGGGCGGTCTGCCCGCTGCAGCCGACGGTGGGGGTCGCCCCACTCCCGGAGGGGGAGGTGGAGGTGGTGGTGGGGGTACGCTTCCCTGACCCATCCCTGGGTCGTACCTCTGAACTGTAGTCGCGTAATAGTGTGTACGCCACAGGGATGGGCCCACCAGCTCCACCCACCCGTGCGCCCGCCCTCCTACGGGGGTGTATTCATCGCCCAAGTCCGGGGATGGAGCCAGCCCCACCGCCCACTTCTGTAGCTTGTCGGGGTTGTCCACCCGCCGCCAGGGGATTCGTTGGTAGGTATCCCCAATCCAAAGCGGCCTCCCCGCCAGCGGGTCCATTTCCTCCGCCCGCGGCAGGCCGGGGACCTCCACCCCAGGGATCCTCTCCCCCCACTCTTCCCGCCACTCCTCTCTCCTGGGCCCCGCCCCCCGGCGGCCCCTCTCCTCCTCATACCTTTCCTCGTACTCCCGGCGCCTCCGGTACTCCCCGTAGCTCTCGTTCCTGTGGGGGCCAGCCTCGTACCGCTGACTCCCCCGGCCCTCTCGCCTCGTCTCCTCATCCACTCTTCTCTCCTCCCGTCTCCTCCTCTCCCTTTCCTCAACCTGTCTCTCCTCCCTCTCTCTCCTATCCCGGTCCTCTCTCTCCTTCTTCTCGTGGGCCGCTCTCTCCTCCCTCTCTCTCCGATCTTCCCTCTCCTTCCTCTCCCTCTCATCCTTCTCCTTCCTTTCCTTAGCCACTCGTTCCTCCCTTTCCTTCTTTTCCCTAGTCGCCTTCTCCTCTTTCTCTCTTTTCTCGGCCATCTCCTTCCTTTCCCTCGCAACTCTCTCCTCTCTCTCCTTTCTCTCCTTCTCCTCTCTTTCTTTCTTTTCTTTATCCCTCTTTTCTCTGGCCGCTCTCTCCTCCTCCCTCTCCCTCTTTTCCTTTTCCCTCCTTTCCTTTTCCCTAGCCGCCTTCTCCTCGTCCCTCTCCTTCCTCTCTCTCTCTTTCTTCTCCTTGGCCGCTCTTTCTTCCTCTCTCTCTTTCCTCTCCCTCTCTTTGCTGCCCTTCCTCGCCTTCTCCTCCTCCCTCCCTTTTCTGTCCCGCTCCTTCCTGTCCTTAGTGGCCGTCTCCCCCTCTCTCTCCTTCTTATCTCGGGGTGCCTTTACTCCCTCTCCTCCCTTCTTCTCCCTTTCCTCCGCTCCCTGACTAGCGGCCACGGGTAGCGGCGCGCCCCCCATCGTGACCGTGCGGATCTCGGCCTCGGCCTCAGGCGCTGGGCTGTCCTCGCGGTCCAGCCCAGTAAGGGTGATTACCCGCCTGTCGACCGCCTCCCCCGGAGATGCCTCCTCCTCGTCAGAGTCCGTAGTCAGGGGCACGCTACGGTAGGCCACCGGCCCCGGACTGGGCTCCTCCTCCTCCCAGTCGAGCTCCTCCTCCTCCTGGCTGTCGTCCACCACCCGGGCGGCGATGAGGCCCTCCAGTTGGCTCCCCGGAGCCGGGGTGTTGTTGTCGGAGGTGTGGGGCTGAACGGGGGGCGGCGTGGTTTGTAAGATACGCCGCACCTGCTCCGGCGGTAGGCCCTGGCGGGGGGACCCCCCAGCGACCAATTCGCTCCCCCCCTCTTCTGTGTCCACCGTGGCAGGTGAGGGGCGGTCCAGCGACACCACCTCCCCCTCGGGGGTCCGCCACTGCCGACGTTGCAGGGCTTCCGCCAGCAACTGTCGCTGGTACCGCCTCGCCATCTCCTGGGCCATCCGGCCTGTCTGTCGGAGGAGACCCTCTCCGACCCCGGCTGGGGCTGGGTCGCCCCCCTCGCTCCGGAGCAGCGACCGCAGCAGGAGCGGGTCGCCCTCACCCCCGGCGGAGGGGGCGTCCAGAACCTGGTCTAGGATGGCCTCCGCTTCCGCGCCCAAGGTCGACTGGACGGGTGTGCACCGCCCCATTTCCTCCACCAGGACCCTGGCGGCCTCCCGGTCCTCCGCAGAGTGGTGACGGGACCGGCCTTGCCCTGTCGAGCCCTGAGCCTGGTCGCCCCCGGCTCCCGTCCGGGCCACCTTGCTAGGTGTGGCTGCCTCCTCTTCTCCCTCCCCCAACTCGATCCGGGGTGGATCGGCGTCCCACGCCTCCGCGGCCCCCCTCGACTCCGACTTCCGCTTTCGATCCCTCTGCGGCGAGCGGCTGTGCTCTCTCGGCTGCGGAGCCGGGCAGACCACACTGCGCAGCCGCCGGGGCGATCGACGCGGGCTTGCGGGCACGGGAGTCCTTTCCGTGGTCAGGCGGGCCGCCCTTCGGGTGCTGCTGCGGGAGCGAGGCCTGGGCGAGTCTCGAGCGCTGGCGGGGCTGGCCGCCGGGCTGTCCCCACCACTCTCGGTGGCCCTCTCCCCGGTGGTTGCCTCCTCGGTGGTCTTCCCCCCGTGGTCGGCGGCCTCCTCCACACGGTCGGTGGCCGTCTCCGAGGCGTTGCCCTCCTCCCCTTCGGGGTCCGCGCCAGCGCCCTCCTCGGATGGCGATGGCTCCTCCCCGGTGGCGGTGGCTGCCGCTCCGGTGGCGACCCCCCTATACCGTATGGTATATAGCGGTGGCCGATCAGCCTTGGACAGGCTCAGCCACGGGTGGCCCGGGTGTTGTGTTGACATGTGGGTCATGAGGTCGTCCCACCGACCCTCTTTCGCCTGCGCCTGGCATTTCTTCCCTGGGCAGTTCCACCCCGGCCCCTTCTCCGCATGGACAGCCTTCACATGCCGCGAGAGGCTATCCTTTCGCATAAATTTGCGGCCACAAATGGAGCAGGGGAGAGGCACCGACGACTTCTTCATGATGTCGGATTCGGTGTCGGTGTCTCTCTCGGGCCACGCCGCGCCTCGTTCTCGTCTTTCTAGGTCGGCGGTCCTAACGAGGTCGCGGTGTAGTTCCCGATCGCTACACCAGGCGGCCTCCGCGTCAGCCGTTGGTGTTCGGCGGTCGGTGGGTGTGGCCGTGGCCACCTCCATTTCCCGCCTCTGCCTTTCCTCCCACCGCCGATTCTTGGCCGCAAAAATTGCGACCACCTTGTCACTCATCTCTCCCTTCGGACCGATCGCAGGTAAGTCCCTCTTTTGTTGAGTCAATTTCCCCCGCCCCACCACTCTCTCAGTGCTAATTTCCTTTCTTTCGTTTTCAGGGCGCCACCCCCCACCGTGGCCAGCCGGTGGCCGAAGGATGAAATCCGCTTTCCCGGGCCTGGGGACCCTCACTCCACACCTTCCAGCCTCTCTCCGGATTCCCTCTCTCTCAGGTAAGACACCCCCGCCCTTTTTCTCCCCTTTTACGAGGTTCCAGTGCCAATATGACGCGCACAAGCGCCCTCCTCTTCTAGTCACCGCACCCATGGGAGCCGCCGAGTCGCCGGTGTCCCCGTGGTCGGCGGGAGTCGCCTTGGTTACCGCCGTAACACCCGGATGTGGCCCGCCTTCCGCCGACCACACTAGGTGGCGCCCCGGTGGCTTTATCCCTGCGGCCGCTCCAGAGGGCGCCACCGGTGGCCGCTCCCCACCGGCGGCCGACCCCGCCCACCGTACCACCTCTACAGGTTCCCCCCGCGGGGCCTGGGTCTTTTTCAGTAAGTCATAGTGAACCACTCGGAGCTTCCGGCCCTTTTTGATCTCCCAAACCGGCCCCCCCAAACTCCGGGTGATCGTCCAGGGGCCCGACCATGGCCGCATGAACTTGGGGCACTTGCCTACCTCTTTCTTAGGCAGCAGGTAGTATACCGTGTCCCCGACGGCCAGGTCCTCCCCCCTCACTCGGGTGGAATAGTTCCTCTCCTGCCGGCGGACCGCTTCCCCCATATGCTTTAAAGCATAAGCGTGGCCCTTCGCCATCCGGACCTGCAGTTCCACGGCGAACCCCTCCCCGCCCCCGGCTCCCTCCGGGTGGCCCCCTTCCGGCTGGGGGTAGATGAGGCTCCCAGGTAACAGCGTCTCTCTCCCCATCATCATGAAGTTGGGGGTCTGGTTGGTCGACGCCTGCACCGACGACCGATAAGCGGCCATGACGAACGGTAGCTGTAAATCCCAGTCAGCTTGGTTCTCGTCCACCGTCATGGCGAGCATGGCCTCCACCGTGCGGTTGCACCTCTCCACCAATCCATCCGACTTCGGATTGTAGGGACAGGTACGGGTCTGTGCCACCCCCAAGAGACGGTGCACCTCCCGGAACATCTGAGCTTGAAAATTCCTCCCCTGGTCGGTATGAATCGTTCCTGGTGGCCCCAGTCGGCAGACCACCTCCGTAACGAAGGCCCGGGCGACTGTTTCTGCCTCCTGGTCCGGCAAGGGGATAGCCTCCGCCCACTTCGTGAAATAGTCCATTACCAGAAGGATGTGCCGGTTCTTTCTCCCTGTCCTCGGCAACGGCCCCATCAGGTCCATGGCCATTCTCTCCAGCGTCGCCGCTACCGGCACATGTCTCATCATGGACCGGGGGGGGTGCACGGCCCCCTTCCTGCTGAGGCATTGCGGGCAGGTCTCCAGCCACTGTATTAGGTCCCTTCTGTAGCTGGGCCAGTAATAGGATTGCTGTAACCGTCGTAGGCTGCGGACCCTCCCGAAGTGGCTGCTCAGAGGAGCCCCATGCACTTCCGCCAACACCTCCGGCACCCTTCCCTCCGGGACGACTATCTGGCCGAAGGATCGGCCCCCCGGCTCCCACCAGACCCGGGTCAACACCCCTCCCTCTAGCCTCAGTCGCGGCACCTGTACCGCCAGCGCCCGCACGGCGTAGGGTTCCCCGGCCAATTCGTCCGATGCGGGGCCCGCGTTCTTCGCTACCCACCGCCGGACCCTCCCCAGAATGGCGTCCTGGTTCTGTACTGCCGCCCAGTGCTCCGCAGAGGACAAGACGGGACCCTCCTCCTCCCCGTCCCCCTCCGCCGTCCTGGGCCTCCCGCTGGCCTCCTCAGCCTCCGCCTCTGCGGCCGCCTCCCTCCTCGTTACTGCCCTGCATTCTCCCGGTTGGTCGAACAGGGGAGAGCCCCCCTCCCCCTCCATACCGCACTGAGTGCATGGCCGCCTGGACAATCCATCCGCGTTACCATGATCCCGGCCGGGGCGGTGTTCGATCACGTGATCGAACGTCTCCAGGAGTTGTAGCCACCGGGCCACCTGCCCTTCTGGTTCCCGGAAGCTCGCCAGCCATTTAAGGGCTGCATGGTCTGTGCGTATCCGGACTGGCCGCCCAACCAGGTAGTGCCGAAACTTTTTCACCGCGAACACCACCGCCAGCAATTCCCGCCTCGTCACACAGTAGTTGCGTTCGCAACGGCTCAGCGTCCTACTGGCATAGGCCAACGGTCGTTCCCGACCCTCCTGCATCTGCGAAAGGACGGCGCCCAGCCCCATATCGCTGGCGTCCGTGTCCAGCAGCAGGCGCCCCTCCGCCCTTGGATATGCCAACACCGGAGCCTCACTCAGTTTCTCCTTCAGACAATGGAAGGCCTCTGCACAGGATCTGTCCCAGCGGAATCTTTTGCTCTTTTCGGTCAATTCCGACAGGGGCCGTGCGATGGCCGCGAACCCGGGCACAAAGCTGCGGTAGTAGCCACACAACCCCAGGAAGGACCGGACATCCGTTACCGAGACCGGGGTGGGCCATTCCCGGACAGCTGCCACCTTCTCGGGATCGGTCCCGATCCCCGTCTTATCGATGCGGTGGCCCAGGAAGTTGACCTGTTCCCTCACGAACTGGCATTTACTGGCCTTGACCTTGAGACCGGCCTCCTGTAGCCGCTTTAGTACCGTCTCCAGCCGGGTGGCGTGTTCGGCGAGGGTGGCCGAGAACACGATAATGTCGTCCAGGTATACGAGACAGGTGGACCACTGCAGCCCTCGCATCACCACTTCCATCAAGCGTTCGAATGTCCCGGGCGCGTTGCAGAGCCCGAATGGCATTACTTTGAATTGGAACAAGCCCCGGTGCGTCACAAACGCCGTCTTCGGCTTATCCGCCCCCTCCATAGCCACCTGCCAGTATCCCGACGCCAAGTCCAACGTGCTGAACCAACACGCCCCTGCCATCGAGTCCAGTGAATCGTCTATCCGTGGCAGTGGGTAGGCGTCCTTAACCGTCACCGCGTTTAGGCGGCGGTAGTCCACGCAAAACCGCACCCTCCCATCCTTTTTCTTTACCAAGACCACGGGGCTTGCCCAGGGACCCGTCGCCGGCTCTATGACGCCCCTTCTCAACATCTCCTCCACTTCCTTGTCCACGACCTCCCGTCGATGCGGCGCCAGTCGTCGGGGAGCCATTTTAATAGGGGCCGCCACCCCCGTCTCTATGGTGTGTGAGACCAAGTCAGTATGTCCCAGGTCCTCATCGCCCTCCTGGAATGCTGCCTTATTCCGGGCAATGAGCTGGATCCACTCCTGATCATCCTCGACCTGGGTTCCCCCCAACAGCTGCTGTACAAGCGTCCGGGACCCCTCGCGTGGCCCCTCCTCGGTCACCATCCGGCACTCCTCCCCCCGGAGCTCCTCCTCCCCCACAGCCTCGGCCACCGCCACGTGCATCCCCTCATACAGGACCACTGGATTCGGGCCCGGATTGCAGACCAGGACCGGCACCTCCCCCCTCTCGGGTGTCACCAGGGCCCTGCCTATCCGAATCCCCCTCGCCATCTCCACCTTCTCCACTCCTTCCACCAGCATGTCCGTCAGTCCGGCCGATTCCGGCACACGCGCCTGTATGATCCTCTCCGTGCGACCCCTCACCCATTCCGTCCGCGAGCTCACCAGTCGGCAGGGCTGGGTCCCGTGCTCCTCTTCCGGCCACACCAGCCTCTCCCCGGCCATGTCGATCGTCGCCCGCGTCTGCCTCAAGAAGTCTGCACCCAGCAGGCCCGGGGTGGATATATCGGCCACGACGAATGATGTAGTTTCCGCGCGGCCTGCGCACTGCAGCTCCGCCGTCACCCGACCCTCCACCGGCAGCGGCTTCCCATCCGCCGTATGGAATGCTGTTAACACCGGTCTCAGATCCCCAGGGGACCCCTCCGCCTTCCACCACGCTGTGGAGAGCAAGTTGCTGGTGGCCCCCGTGTCCACCACTAAGTGGATGTCCTTGCCCCATAACGTCCCTCCGACCTCCAGGCCGTTCCCCTTCTTCTCCTTCCGACCCAGCCATTCTCTCCTCCTTTTCTCTCCATGGGTCTCCTCCCGGCTGGAAGAGGGGACCCCGTCTAGTTTTCCGAAGCCTTCTTCGTCGCCTCTCTCTTCCGAGCGGCCTCGACCCGCTTCCTCCAGATAGGGCAGTCGCGCTTAAAGTGGTCCGGCGCCCCGCACTCGAAGCAGCCCCGTCCCCTACTTGCCCCCTCCCCCTCCGCGGTTGCAGGGGCCGATCGGGCCAGGGACTCCCTCATCTGGGTGACCGCCACCCGCAGCTCTCCCATCTCTTCCGCCATTGACTTCGTGGTGGACCTGACCTTCACCGCCTTCGCCCGTTCCTCCTTAAGGTAAGTTTCCGCCCGTATACCCCTTTCCACCGCCCGTAGAAGAGTTGGAATCTCGCCCTGATATATCCACTGTCGGAGCTCCGTATCCTCCAGACATTCGACAAACCTATCCTTAGCCATGCCATCTACCATCTGGGCGTCTGCATTGGGGTAGGACAGCCGCACCAGTCGCAGGATCTCTTCCGAGAGGGTTTGTAACTCCTCCCCCGGCTTCCGCACCCGGGTGCGGAGCAGAGCCTTATACGATTCCACCTGACTCTTCGGCTGGAATCTATTTACTAGTGCATCCCGCAACTTCTTATATCCCCCAGGAGCCGCCGGCCGTTCCGACGCCAACAGCCGCCGGGCGACCCCCGACAAGCTTATTCCCAGGAACGTCCCCGACTCCCTTTCCGTCCATCCGTTAGCCATGACGCAGAGGTCGAAGTGCGACAGAAACTCCTCCAGATCGCTCGACCCGTCGTACTTGCCCGGCATCACAATTGGCTTCCGGGTGGCCCCCTCGCCCCCGGGCCCCGGCCTACCCTGGTGTATCCCCTGTGTCTGCTCTATCCCCAGGGGCGTGGAGCTCCTGGCCCCCTCCACACTCTCCGTCCTAGAGCTACTTCTGGGGCTGCCCTGCCTCAGCCATTCCGCCAACGGGTCTGTCCCCTCCCTTCCAATCGTCCCGCGGCCCTCTCTGACCTCCCCGTGGGCCCTGTCGGGGCCCCACTCTCGCGTCCGCTCCTCTCTCCGGTGACCCTCTGTATCACTCCCCGCTCCACCGAACACCGGGCCACCGAACTGGCCAACCACCGAACCGCCGCCCTTCCCACCGAACCGGCCACCGAACTCAGCCGGGCCCATTTCGCTGTCCACTTTAGCGGCCGCACCAAGATGTGTCCGGTGAATAGCCACGCCACCCTTTACTCCCACTTCCTCCCCAGGTGATGCTTCCTCTGCCCTCCTGTCCGGTCGCTCCTCCATTACCCACTTCCTGTCGTCTGCTCCGGTGGCGTCGGTGGCGCAGGCCGCCGCAGCCACCGGCCTTTTAACTTTAACAGAAACCTCCTCATCCACAACCTGGATCAGTTCTCCTCGCCTACCCGCCCCTAACTGCTCCTCCAGGGCTGCCCTCTCCTCCTCCATCTTTAATTCGCTATCTGCCATGCCTGTGTTTCTACTCTGGTACACCCCGGTTCGTTAATGTAAACAACCACCGCTGTCACCAATGTAATAACCAGAGTCGACACCGTATATAAAGAATGGAATATAAAGTTACAGCCGTTGTTGTTGTTTTATTTCTTAGGAGCCTTAAGGACTAACAGCCACTGGTCATCAGTTACTCGCTTATACTGATACTTGTACTTGTACTTATTCTTGCTTAGAGACGCCACTCTGTTCGTGAGCTAGGACTAGCCACCGAACTCCCTTAAGATAGCTTACACGTAGGCCACCTGAGTGTCTGATCGCGTCTGCCATAAAACCACCGAACACCGCGTTTTATAGCCCCCGGCCGCCGACGGTGACGTCACAAGGCTGTGACGTCACCGCCGACGCCCCACCTAGCGGCCACAGCGGGAACCCGCCACCGAGCTTCGGTGGCCGCCGCCGAGCCGCCGGCCTATGTTTATTACAATATATATATATATATATATATATATATATAATGTATATATATATATATATATGTATATAGATATATATATATATATATATATATATATATATATATATATATATGTATGTATATATATATGTGGTTTTGCATTTTCTTAATTCAAAATTTTTGTTGACGATATTTTCATTAGGTTGCTACAACTAACCTTGTTGTTGGCAACTGTTGCCAATGTCACCTAGGTTATGTTGACATCAGTGGCTATTGCATGGCAACGGTGTTCTGAATGACGTCACAGGGCCCGGCCCCAACCGTCATTAGGAGTGGTAGCATCGTGCGGGAATGTCGCAATCCACCTAGCCTTTGTCAAAAATATCTGCATTTTCTTGATTCAAGACTTTTATTTTGTCAATTATTTTTAACTGCCTCAAAGACTTGTGATGAGACGAGTCGACTCAGGAGGGTCAAAGCGATTCAGGAATGAATGAATTTATTAAAAACTTGGCCAAAACCCTATATTTTCTTCAAAAATGGAGAAAGAATGTTAGGGTTGGCCTTGTTTTGCTGGGTAGGGTTGGGGTACCTGAAACAAACAAAAATAATATTTTGGCCTTACCCTTGGGTCTATCATGGTTTTGTATTTTGTTGATTCAAGATGCATTCCTTTTTATTTTAGAACAACTTCATCAGGGAACGCTGCATTGATGCCTTGGGTCGTGAGAGTAATAAATACCTCTATTCCTCCCCAGACAACCTCGGCCTAGAAAATTTGCAAATAAACACTACACCGGAGCGACAAGCTAGTTCTAATGCTGGCTCCAGTGTTGATGTTAGAAGTAAGCGAAGTGACTCCTCGTCCTCTGAGAGCCGCCATGGTATGGTCAGTGGTGTACAGCCCAATAATGGTCTGGGTAGTAATAACACAACACCAAGCAGTGACATAGATGTGCAGGCACTCTATGGCACAGCCCTGTATGGGCCACAGAACGGACCTTATTCAGGTCGTTATGGTGTGGACACTCAGGGTTGGACATATCCACCCCAAACCAGCCAGGCCTATCAGTCAGGTGCAGCTAGCACTATGGGTCGAGGAACTGGTCGGGGAGCCTACCCACTTCAATCGCAGTTGAGTGGTCCTGTGTCCATGCCAATCGGCCACAACTATGCAGACTACCATCAGCCTCACCACCGAGGTTGGGGGACATATGATCCTAGACACCAAACGCCCCCACCATCAACGCAGAGATTTCCACTGCAAGGTCCTGGTATGAGGACCCCCAGCCCCCAACACTACCCACTATATCCTTTTGAGTATCCACAAAGCATCTACAACCCACCTGGATCGCCAAACACCGGCCAGCCGGTGTGTTATGCACCTTCAATGAGTGGTACTGTGAGGGACCTGGCCCATTCGCATGGATCCCAATCATCCTACCACCCGTCCAGCCTTGCCTATATGGGGACCACCACCACCACCACCTCTGGTATAGGGGGGCGCGACACCTCCCCTTCGTCCTCCACCTCAGCTGCGAATACAGCAGCAGCTCTATGGTACCTTAGTGGGCAGGGAACGCCACAACAAGGCTCCAACACGAGCACACCCACACACAGTGGCTACCCTCTGTACTCACCCGCTATTGGATGGCACCCCCACCCCCTAGCAGGCACCCCTGAGTCAGAACAGGGGCAATCCCCACTGAAATTAAATGGCCCAATGGACACTCGCCGTGGATCAGATGACTCAAACTATACACAGTCACTGTTGCTTCATCAGCGGGCACGCATGGAGAAACTGATACATGACTTGGAGAGTGGTTACCGCACTTTGCAACAACTCGAGCGGGAGGTTGCTGATATGGAACAAGCTGCAATAGAGCGGAAAAACCAACAATCATCCACATTCCCAACGGTAAGGTCTATTCTAGAATTTAATCAAACCAGCTTGCTGGTTTAGTCTCTGAATACAGTACATTTTCAATAACTTACTGTTTAACACTTGATTTACCTTTACAGTGTCTTGATAATTATGGGACATCAATAGAGAGTTGTATTCTTGAAAGAATTGTGCAAATACCCTTACTAGAAGTGGAGTTATGGCCTAAAATATAACTTTTTCTGAACAAATACAGTATTGCTAGCCTGGGCTAATACATGGGGCCCACCCTTTATAGCACTATGTTACTTTTCACCCAGGTCAATACATGGGGCAGGTCAATACACGGGGCCCGGCTTATAAACGGGGAAATGTGGTATATACCTGGACCATTTTCAGTCAAAGTTAATGTATAGCTTACATGGGAAGTCGATTGCACACAAAATCGGACAGTCAAACTACCCTTGAGTTGACCTGTGCATTTGTGTATTGACTTGATGTGTTCTGATATCATATAGAAATAGCACTGAACTGTTTAGTAAATGGTTTTTAGTCTATGATGGCCCATTGATTTGTAGAATGGTGCATTCTTTTGCCCAGTAGTGTGCCATTTGGTCCATTACAAAAAATCCTGTCAAAATGCCTGTTGATAGCCTACATAATCATATACTTTACCCCAAATACCCTGGACAGTCAGTGGTAGGCGTCGCACACTGCTATACATGTGATGTACGGGCTGCCTCTATATAATTATGATGACTGCTCTGTTGGGGTTAGTTATTGGGTATGTGACAATCCTCGACAGTCATTGGTAGGCCTCGTACACTTCTATTACAGGCTTACTATAATAGAAGTAGTTGAGGTGGGGCTTGAGTTACATATGATATCGTTGAATGATAGGAGTATTAGTTCCAGCTCGCTGACCATTAACCCTTTAAGGGCAACCTACATACATGTATAACTCTACATGGGCCTTTTTGTCATACGGTCGTCATGATGCACTGAAACACTCTGTGGCCCTTAAGGTTTAATAGTTGTCTTCCTGCTGTATGTCACATGACCCTTTAAGGGCCATCTACATACATGTACACATAACTATGCATGGGCCTTGTTGCCATAAGGTCGTCATGCACAGTTAACCCTTAATGGATGGCATGATGCACACTTAAACCTTAATGGATGGTACTATGCATTGATGCACAGTTACCCCTTTATGGATGGCACTATGCATTGATGCACACTTAATCCTTTATGGATGACATGATGCTTTGATGCACACTTAACCCTTTATGGATGGCACCATGCATTGATGCACACTTAACCCATTATGGATGGCACCATGCATTGATGCACAATTAAACGGGCTTCCCTAACCCACTTAAAAGGGTCTATTTCTACTTCTTTCCTATCCCCTCAGGATGTGTGTGGTGCACATATGCGCTGGCACTGACACATTCCTCTTTTAAATTATCAACCTGTGAAGCACCGGATAGCCACTTAGTGCCGCTAAAGTGCTGTAAAACACAAATCAATCAATCAATCATGATGCACAGTTAATCCTTTAAATTAGTCAATGTAGGTCAGCACTTACTCATAATTTGTCAGTAATTAGTTTATTTTTCAGTCATATGTTAGCACTGACCACTTGGCCATTGGAAAATGTGAATATCACTCCATATCAGATATGGAGTATTTATAAAGTTAGAGCTTATCAACTACCGTAATCTCCCGCGTATAAGGCGCAGCTCGCATATAAGGCGCCCCCCCAACTCATAGGGGGGCTGTTTTGCATATAAGGCGCCCCCCTGAGGGGAGATTTTTGTCAATTTAGTACTGTTCTATAGTAAAAATACCCCCCTATAAGGCGCACCCCAAACTCAAGGCAATTTACCTCCCACGTATAAGACCCAGCAGTATTTTGTTTGGCGTATAAGACGCACCTTATATACGCGGGAGATTACGGTAATGTTCAAGTATTTGGTTTTTCCTACATCAACAAAAGTTTGAAATAGAATATTTCTGGAATGGCTAGGTCAATTGAACAGAATTAAAGTTTATTGAAAAGTTTATCTCATAATCTTTTGAAATTTGATTATAAAATGTCAAATAAAAACATTCTTTCACATACCCATGGCAAAACAAATTAACAAAATCGTGTTATTTAAGCTTTCTTGTTGACATGTTGCTATAGTTCATCCCTAACTATTTGTCATTTGACATTAATTAATATGTGACATCTGATTTAATTCCAATGCCATTATCCCATAATAGGGGCATCTCCTTAGGACTGAGTCCTTCATCTGTGACATTTAAAGGTACTAGCAGGCGTTGGAGATGCTATACAGTGCAGTATAGCTTAGATTCATGTATAAGCCATGCCTTATACATGTATGTCGGCTCCTGGAACCTAGACTGAATTTAACTGAGCTTGTCAGGGAAATTTCTTTCCATGTCAGGGAATTGTCAGGTAACTTTGAAGTGCATTGCTGGTGGTAGCCCTGTCTTAACTTTAAGAGATGTTATCAATTGATTTATTGATAAACAAAAGGAAAACCTGGCCGTGTCTGGTCAAACATCAAAATGGTTGTATCCTCTGCTGACAGAACTGTTTGTCTATGTGCCTATGTACTGCCGATGTCACTGCAGTGTGGGAAGAACCCTGAATTGTGACAGTTTTACAGCTATTTTCTTTTTTTCTGGTAACTTTTGTATTTATTTATTCATAAAAAGGTGTGTTGACCCCTCCACTACTTGAGGAGGTGATAACATTGCGATAAAAAAAGGTCCAGTTCCGTTTGGTAGTAAACGTGTAATAAAAGACAAAAACATGAAGACAAATTACAAGATGAAATGAGAAAAGCCAAGTTTAGGGTGAAACTTGGCTGCCTGTATTCTTAGCCGGTGTGATTGATAAATATGAATAGTGCTACTCATTCTGGTTGACGAGAGCACAACCTTTCAAGTATTGTTATTGAGGTAGTGTTTTATCTTGTACATATATGAGGTATTTTGGGGAATTCATGCTTATTTAACTGATAATCTGTACAACATGTCCAAACAAGAAAAATAAGGAATCTGAGACACGCCAATTATGATTCGCCACAGGGTGAAATGAGATAAACCATGATTTGGTTTAAGATAGATTTGAAAACATGAGTAATCATCATCATCATCATCATCATCATCATCATCATCATCATCATCATCATCATCATCATCATCATCATCATCCGAGGTGTCTGCGGTGACACTGTCATCCAATGGAGATTCATCTGGGTTTTGGCTCTACCTATGTAGGTTCTTGATTCTTCTTGTCCTGGCCTTGAATTGCGCCTCTTGCCAGGTACAATGTTCCATGAAATATACAGTATCTGCTACTCTAATTGCACATAATCGATAACGTGTCCTTACAGGCTAAATAGTATGTTTTATTCCACAATGCAGGGAGAAGATGTTGGAAAGATGCGAGACGACAATAGACGACTATTGATTGATGTCCAGCTCATGACAAGGGAAATAGACTGTGTAAATAATGGACAAAGTAAGGCTTTGTTTTGTATTGAATATATTCAAAGCACATGTAATAAACTGCTTTCGTTATACAGTAGCTCTATTCTATCTGAAAATTGTTTTCTATCATCTAGCTTTTAGTACTGATAAGTACATTTGTAGTCACTTGTGTGTGCAGATTAACCCATGAGCAATAGTTCACAGACTATTATTTCAGCTGTGGCAATTATTTTAAAAAATTACAATATTCTTGGCTCTCCTAGCACAAAGCAATTGAGCTAGCTCAGTGATTATAGTGGCATAACTCTATGTAGAAATTTCCTTTCATACAATTTACCTAAACACAAACATAATTCCATATGTATCCACATACACACAAAGAAACCTGCTGTCTACTCCCCAAACTGCATCTGCATTCTAGACAGCTATATACAAACAATACTCCTTCCTTGCAGCACCGCTTGGTGTGATAGATCCGAAAGAACAGAACTTCTATCAAAACATAGGTAGTACCGGCCAGCGTGGCTCCATCCATGCTGGAGGAGACAATGGTGCAGATCAGAGTTACGACCCTTCTCAGGAGGCGAGGCACCGAGGTAAACATCACAGACACACTCTTTTCTGATTCATGTTATGTGCACATTTTTTATTAGTCATGATGGTAACAAATGAAGGACAATTTCATAGAAACTGGAATTACCCGGTACTGCGTCTATCACTCAAATATGTTGAACTGTTTATTTTGATAGTCAGAGACTCAAAATGTTGTTGTTTTTAAATCCAAATTCCTTCACAATTATTGTAAATTATTGGTCACTGGTATTGGCTCATCAGTGAGAACCTAAGTGAATATTACGGTACTACCATTAATTTATCCACATGTTGATACACACAGTGTCAGTACTACCACTATGCAGAATAATACACAATGCATTTTGTAGGGCGTAGCCTGACTAACTTCGGGTCAATTCTATAAGCCTCACTATGCATCTGAAAACGTATACTTCCTATGTACATGTGTCATCTACTAATGATGCATACCTCACAGACGGAGACATTGGGAACAAGTATTAAGCCACACATCCACATCCATAAATTAGCCGTGGCTTTTATGTGAGAGTCTGTTTTTCATATACTCAAACCCAAACTTCTCAATGTCTGAGATGTATCTTAGTCCGCCGTCACTCTAAAGGTGATGATTACAGTTATCACGATTAGTGCTCAGGAAGAACAGTGATTAGTATGAAGCAGGTCTTAAAGTCTAATTTAGCACAAAACAACAAATTTAAGTGGGACAAGTGTGAAGAACCGTCTGTGCCTCGAGACTATCTTGATTCAAATGTCTTGGTTGCCAACTGCTCACCTCCAGTAACTCTTAAATATGAAACAGCAAATTTCTGTTTTAGTTCCACCGACAAGGCCTCCACCCCCAACAACAATGACAAGCGGACATATGAGGATGACAGGGCCTACCAATCCACCTCTCGCACAACCTGAGCAAGAAGAGGTGCCCAACTGGAGCTGTTCAGCCTGCACCTTCCTCAACCACCCGCTGCTCAACCATTGTGAATTCTGTGAGATGCCACGCATTAACCCAACAAATAGAGAAGGTACACAAGCCATGTATATTTTTTCTATCATATCGGTTGACTGAAGTTACTGATTGATAATAATTAGCCTACGTATAAGATGACCCCACTGAATGGTGCACCCTGACAAAGAGAACGCTACAAGGCGCATCTGGGGCCTCATTTTAGCAGTTTGATTTCATGAATTATTTAACCGGACCCACTTATAAGGCGCACCCTGAGTGTATGAAAGGTTCTGTAAGCTGCACCTAGGGTGCGTCTTACGCCAAGTCTCCTCACATGTGAGATGTGTGGTAAAAACGTGAATGTGAATAAACATTAATGAACGAAACAAAAATCTGAGTAAGGTACGTCCCATATGATGGTCATAGTATATTCAAGGTGGCATCAAATTAAGCTTTAATACCGTTGACATATGACAAATTAAAAACCTTGAAGCTAGTTATTAGTAGGCCTAGAGGGTATGTTCAATGTCTATATCTGCCTGATTTCATCCATTTCAGAATACAGGTAACAAGAATGTCATCGCCAGGTAACTTCACGTTTAGGTTAACATGTAACCAGCCATCAGTTATCTTCTCCTCACTTTTCTCCTGAGCCGTCAGCAGAGACTACACTTTGACTTACGAGAGATGTCCCCACCTCTCCTGCAGAGTCCTGACAACATTGCAGAAAGTTGGGATTTATACAGACATTTGCTCCGCTTCAGCATGTATTTTTCGTGAGGCATTCTAATCGTAATTAGTTCTGCAGTCAAGGAGTCAGGGCATTGAATTTATTCTAAAATTCTGTAATCCTCCAGCCACAGGGAAAGAGGAGATTGATTCTAGCGATGACTATGATTATTGTTCTATAAGACAATCATTCTGCCTACATTTTAGTTATGAGGGTGAATGTCAGAATTTGTGGTGCAAGTCCCAATAACGTACAAAAAAAGCATCCCTGCTATTATCTAAAATCCTCTAGATTGTCTTTCTATAGTCAAGTTTTCGCGAACTGTTTTATGTGATAAACAATAATGATGCCATGTGTTGTGGGCATGTGATGTAGGCGAGTTACTCCAACCACAGTTGTGATTCACCGGGCCAAATTGGGCATTAGCCAGTAAAGTACCAAAGTGAGGCGCTCACGGAGGCCTGAATTATATCACCAAGTCTAAGAATCAGGCTGGCTTAGGCATACCTGCACCAAGCAGTGTTTTACATGTACTAGACATGCAGCCTATGGACACAGCTTGTACTCACAATCCACACAGGCCAAAGTGTGACTGACTTGTGGCCACTCTAGGCTGGAAAACAAGCCCGTTCCACTGTCGTAATTATATTGCTTACTTAACCAATTTATATGTATAATATGCCCACAGAAGGTACCATAGGGTTAACAGTGAATTATATCCGCATCTATAGATCGAAACGAGGTTACTAAAATGATGAGTTCCCCTGGTTTAGGTTGTAACCTGGACAGACCGAGATGATACTTTTCTCACCATAACTAGGAGATTTAATCTGTCTTTGTGGTTAAGATAGATTATGAGCTGATATGAATTAAGATACCTCTCTCCACCAACAACAACAACAATACATAGCACAAAGTAAGCTACACTGTTCAGTAGAGGCGTAGAATGTTTCCGTGGTCAGGTTCTCATTTAGGATAGGTAATTTACTTTGAAGGACAGTATTTTAGCTTAGGGTTCCGTGAAGCACCTCCAGTCATAAAGCCATTTTGTACGTGACAAAGAAGTATCCTATACAAAATAGTCACTCTGATTTACATTTGGCTGAACACTGTTACTAGTCTCAGTGGTCTATCGTTACTTGCAATTGGTGTATGTAGACAAACATAGGTTTCTTTTAAAGAAATACACAAGCATATATAGGCCTTTGTGAGCTCCTCCATTTTCCGGACTTGGTTGGTACTCTGTGCTGTGGTGTGAGTACTCAGTAGTGTTCAAGCCTTTGCCAAGCATCGGCGTACTACCCACAACGGTGTTTCTGTATACATGTATAACATGCAGCAATATTGCCCCTAATGTATCTAGGTGTGAATCCCCCGCTGTAGTTTAGTGTTGAAGTGTCGTATAGAAAGAGGAGTGGACCCTTAGAGATAACCCTATGGTGGTTTTATTTTCTATATAACTCTTAAACCACGGCAATACCAATCGTGCTTAATATGTGGCTAATATGTGGGTTGTAGTATGATGAATATCCGTGATCTATATTCATTTGAGTTTATGAACCCCTTGTATTATCGAAATTGTATGGGTTGTAGGAATATTAACCACTACCGTAATCTCCCGCGTATAAGGCGCACCTCGCGTATAAGGCGCACCTAGAGTTCAAGAATAATGTCAAAAACATAAAAAATTCATAGTTTTGGTTCTACTGAATGTATTCTCAAAATTTAAAAAGCTATGTGTAGCTAGGGCATCCCAGATCCCCTTTGACACCCCTATGTCAGATTTTGAGTTAGGGGGAGTGTAAGATATCAAAAGAAAGCTCTTGGTGTCCCCCTTGTGGATCCAAGAAGTACTAAAACCCCTCGTATAAGACGCGCCTTATACGCGGGAGATTACGGTAATATCAAATGGTAAAAATTTATTCCATAACGGGTTGTGATTTCGGTTTGTAATTTAGAAATGCCGTATCAAAGTCTGTTAAGATTATTGATGCTTAGCTACAATTGACATTTATGTATAGGTTCGTAAATATGAAAAATTATGAAACTTAGTTGAAAGACTACGAAGTGATACAATGAAAGTGTTGGCTAAAAGTGTTCATGCAACCCCGTGAAAAATGCAGGCGTGAGTTGTTCGGATGATCTGGATATATTTGATTTTAGATGACCCATGGATTGTACAGTCGTATCATAATTCCTAGTATAGTAAAAATATCTAGGATGTTCCAATTTGTTTTCTGAATATCTAGGAAGTAACTAAGAATTAATAAACAAGTCTTTCCTGCGTAATGGACTAACAGTGAAGTATGAATTGTCACACCAAAAACACTTCATAAAATGGTTTGGCATTATATGGAAAATTGACGATTTATGGTCTAGATTACAGTAAATAATCTCGCATAAGCTGCACCCCTCGTATAAGCCGCACCCTGATTATGAGAGGAGGCTATAAGCCAAATCTGGGGCTTGAATATTGGGAGTTTGATACTGTTGTACAAGCCGCACCCCTTCTTTTGGCCGTGAGCATATTAATGGCGTTCATTTACCATTTCGTTATGACTTGTTACTTCTAACCACCCTATATTTTGAAATTCATGTGAAACTACTTCTTTAACATTACCTTCCTTTGCAGGCTACACCAAGTGAAAAAGGTGGTCTGTAGATTTTTGTTTTCTATATATGGCGGAATGGACCTGTCCACATTTCTAAAAAAAAAGATTGATCAATAAGTTTTGCTTTTTAAAGGCGCGAGCAAGTACATTCAACATTTAATGGCAGTTTTGTTCAATGGATTTCTCTCTTTAAAAAAAAATGCGAAATGATACAAGGAGAAAACTGAAAATCAGGCAAATCAAATCTTTTGACACGAGAAATGCACTCCTGAAATATATAATGCACAAAATCCATAGACCAATTTTTTATGTCTGTCCTTTTAAGTAATTTGAGAAAGAAAGACGATCCGCACTCCTAAGTATGTAGCACTTATGACTATCTGAAAGATACAAGGTTAATGTGGTTTATCAAAATGCTGTACATGTATTGAACTTTATTGTCGCATTACATAATAGAAATGGTACTTTCAGAGCATAAGGATGCTATGGTTGACATCACTTTATTTTTCATGTAGAATGTATGTGACGGTCACAAGAAAATGAGGGGCCGAAATAAGCAATATTGCTACAATGAAGTGTGTCAGATTATGAAGCGCCTGTTTCATTGACCAGATATATTTGGTGCTGTATCTACTGGCAAGGATGTCTGTACCATGTATGGGTGTCACCGTGTGGTGGCGGGTAAGTGAGGCGTGAGGCGGTGGATTAACCGCCCCTGGCCACATAGAGCATCATACCCTCGTTATACATGATGTTAGCACATGCAATTATCTCACAGGTGGTCTATTCATGCATGTCGATCCTACTACAGTAATACGTTCTGAAACTCTGCGTACAGGCGGTACTCACAGGCAAGCTGCACCTCGGCTTCCCAGAGACCCTATAAATCGCAGTAAGCCTATGGTGCATATGTCGCAGCTTATAAGGATGGCATTAAGATAACTTCCTACACTCAGCATGATGGTACTCCAGTGCAACCCACAAGTGACTCGTCGGTGCTGCTGCACTGATTTATCATGACACCAAAGGGACGTGATACCTGGAGCATCATGCAGAGTTAAATGGAAGCTAACATTGTGAGGTTTCCCTATGGGTTGTAACGAAGACAGCAAAGCGGCATTGAACAGCACGGGTGGTGTTAACTATGACGTTTGCGTAATGTTACTTGCTTTTGATGATTTTGCATTGTTATGTGATTCAGTTTTGTATTGACACAAGATGGTAGAGGAATGTCAGGAAAAGTTACAGTGTAGGATTTTCATGTGGTATGATTTAGACTGACAGCAGTGTTTACAAGTCAACCAGACTGTCTCCTTAGAGAATAACAGTGACTGTGGAATGCATTTTGGGTTGATAACTGGCCGAAACAATGATTGCCATTGGGAGGATGCTCCTTATTGAGCAACCCATTACCACGGCAGTACGGGAACTTTCGTTACCGTGCCCTTTCTCCTCAATGCACAGGAAAATAATAAGACTGCTGCTTTGTAAATGAAATATATACACAACTTGAGTATGTAGGGTATGGAAGTGTGAGAATCGGTCTGTGCCGAAACCAAATACCCACTACATACACTCTACCTCCATCCAGATAATAGATGCCACAGTTATTTTTCATTAGATAAGCAACCCAATTCACTTGTGCAGTCTTTTTAAAGAAATGATTTACAAGGAGTCATAAAATAGAAAATTGGAGTAAAGATGTAATATTAAGCACATAATATCCTCAAGAGTCAAAGTGCCTTCAAACAACCCTAGGTAGATTTTTTTTTCTTTTTGCCAGATTCTTTTCCTATTATGTATCAGACTGATGTTTTGGATTATGTGCATGGAAGTGCAAATTTATATCTCCCGTAAGAGTCGTTGGACTGCGTGTAATTGTGTGTGTGTGTTCTATACGATACAGGTGCTACAGTGACACTATGGCAGTGGTGGCCATGTCCACAATGTAGGCTGGTTTGATGGCATAACCACAAACCAACCATGTAGGAATATATTTGTAACATAAAGGCACTTAACTAAGTCCACATATTGTGGGTGTCGCAGAATCCATGCGCAAACAATAATGATAAGTTTTAGGGGTCACACATTCTGACGCTGCATAAGGGATCAACTTTGTGTTGATAATATTTCAAAGTGAAATGTAGACATGTTTACAGGCATTAACAGCATGTGAACGACGAGTTTGTATTTTAGGGTTTTATACTTCTCCACGTCAAGTTATTGCTTCTGATAAAGTTCCAGTATTAAGTGGATGTTGAGAAAGGTAGTAGCTCATGTTATAATGACAAATCTACCCGAGCAGCTTGCACAGGCGCCCCCTGTAGTCCAAGTCCGTCTAACAGCTCAAAGTACCTTGGGTGGATATAATTGTATGGTTAGTAGTAGATTACTAATACTGGGTTGTTGGACACACAATGTCACCCTTCATGGCTGGTTCATGGAGATTGCTATTAACCTTTCCGCCTCATCGCAGTGTATAACTATTTAAGAGGATTATTTCAATAATATGACACTAACTCTATAACGAAGCCATGCATGTATTCTTTTACTTGTGTCCTGCATGCCCCTCTCAAAAATATATGGCCAATGCTGGGTATTAATGAAGTGCAGAAAGCTAGACCAGACAGTGGATTTGTAATAGTACGTTCTGCTAGATTTGGACTATGTCCATACCTTTTCATGATATCTCATGTGACTGATGTTTACTTTAAAAAAATGTCTTTCTGCTTTGGCTTAGTGATAATAACAAATGAAGTTTTAACTACATTACCTTTAACATCTGCACTGTAATATCAATCAGAGAATGTTTTCAAATTTACAGTTACCCAATCCTCCATTCTTTGTATTTTTGACAAAATTGTACTCATAGAGTTTGTTCTTTTTTATTGATGATGCGAAAAAGGCACTTGAGGAAAAAGCACATGTATACATTACTGTATGAGTTACTCTACAATCATATAATCGCAAGCCGTCAAAATCCTCCATTGAAAAATCCACTTTGAAAGTCATACGACTTTTCGTACACGTTTCTGCAATAGCAACCATTAACATGCTTGCATATCACAGAGCAATGTATCTGTCAGCGCTTTATCATAGGATAATGTAATCACAGGGGAATGTTGTCATTGTTAGTACCATACAAAATGGTACTTTGTATGGTACTACCGGGTAGATTGTATCTATAGCTTTCATTGTTTCTGGTCATTTGATATGCTAGGGTTTGTTGTGGATTTCGTGATTACCAGTAGGAGAGTTTACATCTACATGTGGACACTTAACATGTCAACTATGTATGGCTGAAGAAGGATCAAATACAAAATGATGAAATAATGAGAGCGAACATCTCTTTCATGCTCCACACTTTGTAATGACGAGTGTTGTTTTTTTTTTTGGTACGGGGGATGGGGGTCTTTATACTTTCCAGAGTCAGATTACAATTGTGATTATTAGCATTGGAGAGGGTAAGTCTTAAGGTCCATTTATTGTATGCAGGTGCCTTATAATAACAAATCATGGCAACGGTTTAGCTGTTTGTGATCATAAGTAAGTCAACTTTTAAGAAGACTGTGTAGGCTACTGTACTTCTGTAGTCTTGCATAGTATGGTTCCTTTTATTTCTCCACTGACACCTGGCTTTTAATATTCAACGTCTGAAGTCTGTCATCAATTTAATGATATAATGGTAGAATGGTTATGTTACAGCACAATGAGTTTGTACCATTTAGCATGTCGATTGCAGTCTATTTCGCTCTGTCTTACAAAGTTATGCGGAATTACATTCGCAAAATGTAAATATATTAGAACAGCACTGTTTATTCTCTCCAAGGACGAGGTTCCTTCTGGCAGGGAGTGTACAACAATTTGTGTATAGAGAACAAATGTGTATGATAATATGTAAATAAACGATGTCAAATGATGACATTAAATGTTGAAAATTAGTTGACATTTCTCATTGTTTTGGAGCTGCCCCTCTGTGTCGCACACAGGAGTTGACCAATTGTTCCTGAAATGTCCTTTTACTTAGAGTTGTATGTATACATTTATGTCTGGTTGCTATGTTGACGAGTAATCACAACAGAGAGAGGGCGCCACTATTCGCCATCCCATAGTGCATCATTTCATCAGCACATGATCCTACAGCAGCAACACACACATTCCTGCCTCATGAATATCAACTTTAATTTCTTCCAATTGTTCAAGTTCAACAAACTTTTAAAGACCGTCAGTACAGGTCGTAATAGGCTGGGGGCTGATAGGGCCCACCATGCACCCCCCCCCCCACATCCCAACGCGTGGGTATTTTTTCGATCCTTAGGGTCCCCTGAACAAGATTCAAGATGTTAACATTGATTATCTTGGGATGCACTAACGGTTTTGTGCGGGTTCAGACCAGTTTTGGGTCAATTTTGGTACCATTTTATTCAAGGAGTATGCTCAATCCCCAAGCTTTAAGACTATCTTACCTTGTCTGGATCCTGAAGCTGGTGGTCTTGTTGGAAAGAAGACATAATAAGCTTTTCATTAAGCCCTGATACATGTTTTTAAGTTCAGATTTGAGTGAACCAGACAGTCGGGAAGACGGAAGATTGAAATTACAAAGTTCCTTTTTTATACTGAAAATCTTAAATGCGCTCCAGATACATGTATAAAACTTGCCCTTATCCCCATCTAAGCACAATATCTAATATGATTTATGTAGGCCAAACCTTTCTGAGTAATATGAGACATTTTGCAGAATTCCTTGTTGACTATGACACACGTTATTGCCTTGGACGCAAAGACACTACCTTGAGCCAATACAATGCTGTTCCATTTCAATAATCTCCCTCTTTATGTAAATGGATGTTTTTCCATGCTAAATCTTCAATTCTCCTGATTCTTATGCTAAAAAGAGTGCTGATTGAGAATATGCATGTTTCTACTTCATAAAATTTAATGGCGAGGCTGTATATGGCTGAAATTCAAAATGGCCGACAATAGATTCAGATGTCACTTTGAATTACATAAATGTGCAGTTTAGAAAGTATCTGGTGGGTCCTACCCCCTATAAATCAGCTTAGAATACAGTGCTGCATTTGTTTTGTTGCTACTGCGGTAAGTGGTGTGGTTGCCTAGTAACAGCAGCTTAGCAACCAAGCCTGAAAATATGCTTGAATGCTCATATCTGCATGGTTTCTTTTCAGCAACATAGTCCCCTGATGTAAACTTGTATATAACTCTTCTGTGACTTCCATCATAGACTAGGAATATAGGTGATAAAAGGTTGCTAGGTTGTATGGTGGCCTAGCAATAGCAGTTTTGCATAGCAACAATGTCTAGATTCAAACCTGTAGGCATATTCTATGGCTTGTGCATAGTCTCCCCTCAAGGACATAGTTCATGTGGTTGCCTAGCAACTGCAGCTTTACATAGAACCCCATGTCCAAATCTATTCAGATAGTCACAGATAAGTGTATGGTCTCACCTCAAGAACTTGTATGTATAGCTCCCCTGTCCACATCTCAGAATAGAAGCACATATAACACGTTGCAAGGTCATATACTTGATGTAAATCATCTAATTGACAGAGACCATATGATGAGATAATGATAAAATGTTTGCCACATTCACACCCGTATTGGCTCAAGGTAGTGTCTTTGTGTCCAAGGCAATAACGTGTGTCATAGTCATCAAGGAATTCTGCAAAATGTCTCATATTACTCAGAGAGGTTTGGCCTACGTAAATCATATTAGATATTGTGCTTAGATGGGGATAAGGGCAAGTTTTATACATCTATCTGGAGCGCATTTAAGATTTTCAGTAAAAAAAAAAGGAACTTTGTAATTTCAATCTTCCGTCTTCCCGACTGTCTGGTACACTCAAATCTGAACTTAAAAACATGTATTGGGGCTTAATGAAAAGCTTATTATGTCTTCTTTCCAACAAGACCAACAGCTTCAGGATCCAGACAAAGTAAGATAGTCTTAGAGCTTGGGGATTGAGCATACCCCTTGAATAACATGGTACCAAAATTGACCCAAAAGTGGTCTGAACCCGCACATGGATAATGAGCCAAAACCGGTAGTGCATCCCAAGATAATCAATGCTATCTTGAATCTTGTTCAGGGGACCCTAAGGATCGAAAAAATACTTGTCGCGTTGGGATGTGGGAGGGGTGCATGGTGGGCCCTATCAGCCCCCGGCCTATAACAGTCTTGCTATTATTGGCTTCCTTTTGGTGTAAACAGTCTTTGCTAAGCTGTTATTATAAGTCCAATAGAACCAAGTGCTCTCAAGCCAGTCCGAGCCAGAGATGTTTTGTCTGCTTCAAAGTGGAAGAAATGGAATAACGGTACATGATGGAATAAGGAGTCCTGACTGTATAGGACTGCACTACAACTCTAGGAGGACTACAGTAGGACTGTATTAGGACTGCATTGGAACTAAAGTAGGATTGTAGTAGGACTACAGTAGAACTGTAGTAGGGTAGGACTAAGGTAGGACTGTACTAGTAAGACTACAGTAGGACTGTAGTAAGACTACAATTGGACTACACTAGGACTACAGTAGAAGTGCAGTAGGGCTGTATTAGGACTGCGGTAGGACAACAGTAGTGTAGGGGCCGGCATCGTTGTATATATATTAGTGCGGTTCATCCGAGAGACGTGCTCGTGTGGTGCTCGTTCCTTCTATGCCAACCAGGTGTCGCTTCGCGATACCCGTTTGGTACAAGAGGGAGCAGCACCATGCCTTGCGTCCAGCTTCTACTAAGCCGGACGATCCGCAGAAGGGGACTGGACCTGGTCCAGTCAAGACGTATGTGCAAAGCAGAGAGTGCATAAATAAAGGCCTACCCGAGCGGTAGGGGTCATCTGGGGCTTTGCCCAACCCAAACTACTCGTGTTGTGTTGGTATCTTTAGTGATAAGCGAGCCAACGAGCCACCCAACATTTAAGTCGATACGAACCATTACACTGGTGCCGTGACCAGTTGGTTCGGGGGTGGAGCGCGGCCAAACGGCCGAAAGCCTCAGGGAACCCAATGCGGGTCCCTCCAGCCCTGGGCTAGAGGGATTCGAAGAGGATGATTACACATCCCAGCATTTGTTGTTAGACTGGAAACCGGGTCAACAACATGTGTTCAACCCGGAAGGTGTCCAGACAGTTTTCTCGACACCCGGTCTAACAGACGATCCCACCAGAATTGGAGATGAGATTGTTAAATTGTATCCGAACACACCTCGACAGGTTGCTTCGGATACAGGGTTATTCAGCGGGGTAATTAAACCCGCCAGGCTAAACTTGAGTGATTGGTCCCAAGTGTTAACTAGCAGGCGCCAGCTTGGACCTAGTATCCCAGCGGGCTCTGCTGGTATCTTGGATACTCCAAAAGCCCAAAGCCCGATGCAACATACCGTGACCCCTATGGGCGCTGCAGTAGATGGGGCAACCGGAGTGGCCCCATTAATGACATCGTCAGATCATGAGAGTGACGATGGTAAGGATGAAGAAGACCCGAAAGGTTCTTCAACCACTATGAGAATTAGGCCTCGAGATACATTGCCGAGAAGCTCGGAAATGCACTCTCTAGGCCTATCCTTAGACGAAGGCTTGTCTGACTCCATGTTCAACCCTGGAGGCAGTCGTAAGTCGAGGTATGGACATCAGATGGGCCCCGGGTATAAGACTACTTCGGCCTATTTGAAAGCCAAAGAACAGGTAGAGCAACAAGCTAAGAGACTGCATGAACAATTCATAGCTGCCCAGAAGAAAATAGAAGAAGAGACAAAGGAACGGATCGGAAAGCTTAGGCGATTCTAAAAGAATCCGACCTCAAGTATCGGTTGTCCTCTCTAGCCCATCGATTGGAGCTAAAAGAGAAGGACGAAAAAGAAAAAGATAGCAAGTTGGCTGACCTAGAACTCGAGGAAGCCAATAGACGAAGAGCAATTGATAAGGCTAGAGCCGAGGAAGTTGCTAAGGCCGGGGATTTAAGCAAATTACAATCCGAGTTGCATGCCATGGAGGAAAAATTAAAAAGACTTCAGCTCCGTAAAGCGGAGACAGAAGCCAAGTTAGTCTTGGAGCAAGCCGAGATCCGAAGAGAGACCAGTGAGTACCAGAGGTCTCAGAAGGAAAAGGGTGAGAAGTATCGTTTACTAAAAGATACTTTGAAAAGGGAAGCAATAGCGGCCCAGGAAGAGAGGAATCGAGCTGTAGCAGATAATGAAAAGATCCAATCCGAGATCTTATCTGAAAATGCACAGCTAAGAGAGGAACAGAGGAACTTAACCACTGATGTGGCCACCCTAACGATAAATAAATCCGCCGTTATTTACAGGAACAGGAGCATGCGAATGTTCCCCCAGTGAGTAAGGACCAAAATCCGAACTCAACTTTTGTCAAACAGGGAGACCCAGTTTCCTGGTCGACTCCAAGCATCCGGCGTATAATCCATTCATGAATGATAATGCGTCACGGAATGTAGATCAAGGGGGAGTCTATATTAGAACCCAAGATAAGAACCAGCGAGGTCCCAATAGTCCACAACTTGGACCCGGACTTCGTACCGAGAGACTGTTCCGACACTAGTGCCGAAACAAGTGGGTTCCACATACATGTGGATCAGACAGATAATGTCGGGTTGGGTGCAGGTAATCCTAGCAACCAACAGAACCCACCAAGCAGTGGCAGCCAACCTAGTCAGGCTGGCCCACCGCCTAATGACGGTAGTCAGGGCGGAACTACCTATTCCAACGGACAGGGTGGGGATGGTGCCTCGGGTACCGGCCCTAACGCAGGTAGCGAAGGTGCCGCGGGTACCGGCCCCAACCCAGGGGGTGGAGGTTATACGAACTACAGTGGTTCACAGTGGACGTATAACCAACCACCACCACCACCGCCAAACAATACAAGCTTTGGCGGTATGGGAGGCAATCGAACCTTGAACGAGACCAAGGCGATTGAATGGAGCAAACAACAATGTACTAGATTGATGTATGCCCACAATTCAGCCCGAAGGGTTGCCGTCATTCCTAAGGAATACGACGGTACGCGGCCATGGAAAGAATGGTTTGAAGATTTCATCGATGTGATGAATTGTAATGGATGGACCCCATACGAGGCCAAGCCGCATCTAGTAAGATGCCTAAAGGGTGGGCCGGGACACATGGCCGTCGAGCAATGGCGCACCTGGTATGGTCTCGTTGGGAGCTTTGAGCAGCTAGTCGAATCTGCTAGTGGACTATTATGCAATATGGTCAAGGAGGATCTAATGGTTCGTTTTAAGAAACGGACCCAGAAACCCAATGAAGCTTTCAGAGCATACGGTATGGAACTACATGCCCTGTTAAGTAAAGCCAGACCTGGAACGGAGAACCAAGACTGGTATATGGACAATTTGATTACCCAATTCGCCAAGGGTCTAAGAGACCGAGATGAGCAGATAGCTGCTAGGGATGCCTGGAAGGAGGGTATTACGCTGCACGGCATATTTAATGGCATAGATATGGCCGTGAAGAAACGAACGATGTTAGCTGGAGACATCCCGAACACCACGGGATCGACTCTGGTATCATCCGTAGTTCAGCGAACCGAGGTAGAGAATACCCCGGATGACTTTGAACTGATAGACATCGAGCGGGAGGACGGCACCTTTTGCTCGATGCAACTTAGGAAAAATACTTCGGGCAGGAAGTATATTCCGAGGAAGGCTTTTAGTAAACCAAAGGATACTAAATCACCATCCGAAGTCAGGGGCGACTCGAAAGCTAGTAACAAAGCTTATAAGCCCTCTGATAGCGCCGATAAGGCGAGGGGTCAATCTCCGGATATGACCAAATTAATGGAGGAAATGTGTAAGAAAATTACTGACGCCCTCCAAGCCAACCGGCAGAGACCCAGAGTGGACGGTTAAGTGTTTCAGGTGTCAACGCATGGGACACTATTCATCCGAGTGTACCGCTGCAAAGCCGGTAATGGCGGCTTTCTATGAAGCCGAGGTCAATGGCGAGGAAAGCCAGAATGCTATGGAATCTCCTGACACAGGGGGAAACTAGTGGGGGTTGTATCCACGGCATTGGGTATAACCTCAGCAGCGAACGAATGCCAAAAGGCTACCGGGGGTAATCCGGTGGAAGATTTCGAATCAAATTCACCTGGAGGTCGGGTGACTGTGGGTGCGCACCCCTGCATCCCGGCCGGGGCCAGGGACCCTAGTGCTAATGTGTATGGTGGCGAGCATGTCGAGGCGAGTGGCCACACTGGGGGAGAGGAAGGATGGATCAAGGAGTTGATTCGAGTGTGTGGGACACGCCTTCCCCCAAGTCATCCGTGTCTGGAATTTTTGAGAGGACTCGGATTGAATCTTGGTGATTCGGGAGACTTTTACCAGTTTACCAGCAACCCATCCCCCTTGGGAGGGAGACGGTGGTATGTACCCATATCTGTGGAAGGCCGGGTAGGGATGGAATGATGAGTATTCGGAATCCGTATGGCTTGCATGTTCAGTGCGTTTTGAGACAAGTGTCTTCGGTAGCATCGGTTATACACACGGTGAAAATCCCTCCGGGTACCACTTGTGATGTCCTTTGTGGCGGATCAATGGCCCAAAACGGTGAAATAGGAGTCTTTGAACCCGATACGGTATATTTATCAAGCATCGGGTTGGACTCAGTGGATACATTGGTGGCTAATGCAGCATGGTCTGTATTACCCATAACTAACCGAACTGGTTCGGTGGTTTACTTGAAGCGTGGCGACAGTGTAGGTGAAATGAATTCGGTAGAACACGTCGCCGAGGCCAGGTTCAATAAAGCATTAAACCCTGTTAGTAAGCATCCTTTGGATAAAGAATTCCAGAAACTGATTGATAAATCAGATTTACAGAATATGGAGGACAAGGAATGCCTAGGGAAACTCCTACGAAGGTACGAGAGTGCTTTCGGAAGGGAAGGAGGACCCGTAGGCAGATCTGATAAGGTGTTGCACACTATACATGTGGGCGACGAAAAACCCTTCAAGATCCCGTATCGTAGACTTCCTCTTAAGTTAATATGCGAACAGGAAATACAAAAGCAGCTGGACCTAGGGGTAATCGTGCCTAGCTCGAGTCCCTGGTCCAGCCCCGTTTGTATGACCACTAAGAAAGACGGTACAATCCGCTTTTGCGTCGATTACCGAAAATTAAACGGCATGACAAAGAAGAACTCGTATCCCCTTCCAAGGATAGACGAGACCTTAGATAGCTTGGGTGGGAACCAATGGTTCTGTACCTTGGATTTGCAATCCGGGTATTGGCAGATACCGATGCACCCCGATGACATAGAGAAAACAGCTTTCTCTAGTCATATGGGGCTATTCGAGTATAATGTCTTGCCCTTCGGATTGTGTAACGCCCCGGCTACATTTGAGGCCATGATGGAATACCTGCTGACTGACCTTCTGTGGAAGAAGTGTTTGGTCTACCTAGACGACGTTGTCATATTCAGCAAGTCGTTTAAGGAATGCCACGCGAATCTGCAGCTGGTACTCGACCGGATTCTATCCAACGGTCTAAAACTGTGGAAAATTGGGAACGGCCCACGAGTGCTAAGGAGGTTAGATCATTTCTAGGATTTTGTTCCTATTACCGTGATTTTATACCGAATTACTCTTGTGTAAGCTTTCCCATGCAATGCTTAGCTCACTGGACCCCGGGTAGGGCTCGGGACCCATTCCCATGGACCAGCGAGCAAGAAGAATCTTTTAATAAAATAAAAGATTTGTTTAGGAACACACCTGTATTGAAATATCCCACTCCCGAGGGACATTTCATATTAGACACCGATGCGAGCAATGACGCCATTGGGGCAGCACTCTCTCAGGTCCAGAATGGAGTCAAGGTCCCATTGGCCTTTGCTAGCAACACGTTAAGCAAGACCCAGCGTAATTATTGTACCACTAAACGAGAACTCCTCGCGGTAGTGGTGTATACGAAGAAGTTTAAGCACCTCCTGTGGGGAACTGACTTTACTTTGCGGACCGACCATTCGTCTCTAAGATGGCTCCTTAATTTTAAGGATGCCGAAGGGATGATTGGGAGATGGTTAGCTCATCTATCCGAATTTGGATTGGAGAATAAGCAAATCGAGCACCGACCGGGCGCTAAACATATCAATGCGGACGCCTTGTCGAGGCGACCCGTCTGAAAGTGCCAGAATGCTACTTGTGAAGACTGCGGGGCCTACAATCCTGTGGTCGCAGGGTTGGTATTTAACTATACCACCCCCCGAATCCCCTGGGAGGAGGCTGTGTGCAGCTATCTCGATTGGTCCCCGGAGACCATCAAGAAGTTCCAACAGTCCGACCCTACCACTGCGCGAATAATGGAATACTTACGGATAGGTATTAAGCCGGCAAGGCCGATGTTATCCTTGGAAGACAGGGAAACGAGGTGATTGATAGCTCAATGGACCGAGCTGGAAATCCGAGATGGTGTACTGTGTAGGTGGAAAACCACTTCCACCAGCGGTAGACTACTACAAATAGTGATTCCCACCTCGATGAGAAGGGATATCATGTATTATTGCCATGGCCACCAAACGAGTGGTCATTTCGGAAAGGAAAGGTCAATAGAGCGTCTACAAAGACTTTACTACTGGCCCGGAATGAGAAGCGACCTACTCCGGTGGATCGCAACTTGCCCGATTTGTTGTAAAAACAAGCCGGGACCCGGCCTGGGCAAGCTACCCTTGTCCCAAGAACTGTTTGGTGTCAGATTTGCTCGAGTAGCAATAGACATCATCAGTGGATTCAAAACGACACCTAGAGAAAACACTTGTATGATGGTCGTAACCGACTACTATACGAAGTATACTCGGGTGTTTCCTCTTCCTAACCACAAAGCCGCTACATGTGCTGAGGCGCTTGTAAAAGGCTGGGTGCTACATCTGGGTGTCCCCCTTATGATGCACAGTGACCAAGGAAGAGAGTATGAGTCAGAGTTATGGCAGGAAATGTGCCATTACTTAGCAATATGCAAGACCCGAACCAACCCATACCGACCACAGGCGGATGGTCAGGTAGAAAGTCTCAATAGGACTTTGATACAAGTGCTGAAGCCCCTGGTTAATACCCACCAGGACGACTGGGATGAGCAGTGTGAGTTTGTAGTACACGCCTACAACAACACTGTTCATTCATCTACTAATTGCACTCCAAACATGCTAGTGTTCGGCAAGGACATAATTATGCCCGCCGACTTAGTGTACGGAGTGGTTGGGATAGACCCAGAGGAGCCCTGCACTGTGTTGTTTGTGGAGTCGTTAAGGGACAGGTTCAAACAGGCTTACGAGGCCATTCGTAAAGAACTGCTGAAAAGTGCTAAATGGCAGAAGGTGGGTTATGACACCAATGCGAAAAGAATTTGGTTTAATGTTGGGGACAAGGTACTAAGGTACTACGAGCCACTCGAACGTTTGAAGCTCGTAACGCCTTGGGAGGGTCCATTTAAAATTATACGCATCATCTCCGAATCAACGGTGATGATGGAGGACTGCCTTACTGGTAGGAAATGGAAGACGAATGTCGGAAAGCTTCGGCCCTGGAAGGGATGCGAAGCGGTGGAGAGGGAGTTCGGATACCATACACTTGAGCCTACGTTAAGTAAGCCCAGTGTGACGGTACCCGAGAAACGCCCTAGAGGCCGGCCGAGAAAGATGCCGGAAGCAGGAGGGGTAACTAAAAGGAAGATGACGGCCAGGAAACGGCCTAATCGTAAGAAATGGAAAAACGTCTCGCTGAGTGAAGGCATTACGTATGGGAAAGGTCTCGCCCTGGCTAGGCATGACCCGGAGAAGGCCGTACGTAGAGCCGGGAAAATTAAGATGCTAACCCAAGGCGTTAGACGCAGTCCTCGGTTGAGGTCTGCCGTTACCTAACTCAGTACACAATGAGCTGCTGCGTGTTGTCCGCCGTAGGCGAATAACATACGTTCCACGGCTAGGGATGTCGAACGCGCGTTCCCCGGGTAGCTGTATCCCGTGAGCGGCGGACGGATTAACCGGTACATTCGCTTTATAGCGTTGTATATACCGCCAAGCTCCAGACAATAGCACTCGGGTGGCAACCTGCGTCTCGTATACCGAGTCGAATGTTAGTTCGGATCTAGACCGCTAGGTGATGCCACAGGCATGGCGGGAAAGCGCAGAACTAGGTCACCGGATAGCCCATAGCGGGATCTAGGGAGACGAGAGGTTGGACGCCATTTTGGTCATAACTAGAGCAGACTCGTGGCGGTAAGACATCACTGGTTTCGCTCCAGTTATTATACTCCCTCCGGCAGCCTTTAGCTGCGTGGTTTTCCTCCCCCACTTTTGTTGGACGAATCCTTCGGGAGGAGTCCAACACAGTTGCCAATTTTTTAAATTGGAAGATCGTCCGACTGTGATGGCACAGGGGACGATTGACGCTGCGCGTCACACTGCCAACGTCCAGTTGGAGGAAGGCGAGGACCCGACAGTCTCGTCTCGGGTTGAGGAAACCATGGACTCCTCAACGGCGGTTCTCGGACGAGAACCCAAAGTGGAAGAGGCCGCCCAGACTCTCTCTGCCATGTCGACCGAGGTCGCAGACAGGGAGCGGATGCCTCCTCCTCTTCCCCCGGAACCATCCCCTATGGTACCGGCTCCGGGTCAACCTATTGATGTCTTGGACATTCCGCTGTATCCCCCGGGATACAGAACACGCATCCAACGCCTGGCCCATGTGGACGAGGAGGAGGGTGTGGTGTACACCAGCTGGGGGACCTACATCCCCATGCATCCTTCCATGTTTGGATGCGGTCCCTTAGCGGAAACGCCCGGCCAGCCCGAGAATATCCCAGACGATTTCAAAACTCTGGTGATAGACTCGTGCACGGACGAGTTGGCCGAGAGCATGCCGGTCTCATGGCTCCACAACTACAGACGGTTGGCAGGGGCTATGGCGATCAACGAGAACTTGGCCCGAGCTGTGCTGCTTTCCGAAGGCATAACCCGGAAGGCGAGCCAGCTAAGAGAGTCTGAATCCGACATGGATGCAGACTCCACCATCATACAGTCGTCGGTGGAAACTGGACGGGTCAAGAAATTGAGCCGTAAGCCCGCGCCGAAGGCCCCACTCACCGAGTCTGATCTCGAGGTCGAGGACGTTCGGATAGCCATTGAGAGGTCCAAATCCGAGGAGGAGCCAGGCGCCAACATACCCGAGGCGGCTGGCGAGATCTCGGAAGAGGACATCTCCAGACAACAAGCTGCTGTTGAAGCCAAGCGTCGCGAGCTTGACGAGCAACAGAAGGAGCTAGCTGCCGCCCGTCGGGCCCACCGCAAGCAGCAGGCTCAAAACAAGACGAGTGCCGCCTCTGGCTCTGACTCTCCAGTCAGCAGCAGGAGAAGCACTCATACTAAGGACAAGGATCCACGCAAGTCGGATTCGAGTCCCGAAGTCCCGGCGCAGCCACCCAAGGCCAGCTGCCGGAAGAAGAAAAATGGAGCGAAAGCGTCTCCGGCGGAGCCCGAACCCTCTACTCCCAAGAAGAGGGGTAAGGGCGACCCGAAGCCTGCTGCCTCCACAGCCCCACCAGCTACAGTAGCCACTTCGGTTGCTGCAGGACCCTCTGCTACCACCAGCGGGACGGCCGCCAAAACCTCGGTTACGGCTTCGACTGGTACTACTACCACCAGCCGAGCCGGGCCTAGGGGAGCGGACATCTACACGGACAGTGAAGGGAGCGAAAGCGACCCGGAACTGCCCGCGTCAGCCAAATCTGATTTGGAGTCCATGACGACGTGGGAAGAAATGACCACGGACGTCCCTAAGGACGAAAATCAGAAATGGATGTGGAAGAACGCAGCCGAGGGGTTTAAAGACCGTACCCCACGCTGCTTTACGGATTGTGCTTATGAGACAATCCACTACATGTGTCCGGGCGCCGTCAATAAAGATGGTGATAGCGATGACGAGGAGTCGATGAAGTCCGGTCCTAGCGACACGCCAGTAGGTAAATTCTACCTGATTTGGATCGACCAGCTGAAATCCAAATCCGGGTCGATTTACAACTACGAGGCCCGGACGAAAGTTCAGTGGGCAATGACCCAATGGGGACCAAGTGGCAACCGCCGCAGGTGCCCATTCGAGTCCTGTCAGCTCGCACTCACCGGCGAGAAGACATTCGAGACGAAGCCTCGCTTCGCTCGACATATTGTGGAGCACCATATGCACCACAAACCACTTATGCGGTGCATACCCGGAGACCGTCCGGGTAAGCTCTGTGACGGCACCTTCACCACCCACTGGCGCCAGGACCTGGCTCTGCACTTGCAGAAAGCCCAAGGTACCGGCCTGGAGAAGACCCGAAAGCGTGCCATCAAGTGTTTCAACGAGCTCCTTGCCAACTGGGCTGCGTTGAACACGAAGGAGATCAAGGAGCAGGCATTCGAACCCGAATTCTGCTCATGGAGGAGTGGCAACCTCATGACGTACTTCACCGTGAACTACTCACCCACCAAGTTCGGGATGCCCACCGAGGTGCAACTGAAGGTGAAGAAGTGGCGGGGCGACGACAAACGGGAGAAGGGAAACTAATGGAGGTTCGGCTACAGCCACCAGTGCCTCCAAAAGGACCCGCGCAGACCGATCCGTAAGCCCATCGGGCAATAAGGATCAGCCAAGACCAGCTAACCCAGCTGATCATCGCCAGTCGGGACAACAAGTCTCGGCTTTGGACATGCCTGGCAACCAGACCCATCGGGTGGTTAGCTAGGTATCTGCTCCACCACCACCTCCCCCACCTACACAGCACCCTCCAAGTGAAGCCACTGGCAGTCTGGATGACTGGAGCACCTTCTTCGGTGCCCCATCCGGACACAGTGCATGGTGGGCCGGAGAAGGATCATCCAGCAAGTGCCCCACTTACAGTGAATACGCGGCGAAGTTCCCTGCTATGGGACCAGCGGGACCCGAATCACAGGTCCTAACCCCCTTGGGCCGAGCCAAAGCTAGGGGTAGAGGCCGTGGTGGAGTTGAGTCCACCCGAGCCCCCCCGGGCTACGGCCGAGGCCGAGGAGGCACAACTGTTGAGGGCTACTGCACCGGCTCCAGCTATCGTCCCACCCGCGGCCCCTCGGGTCCCCGTTATGGGACTGATAGCCAGCACCCTGTCAGGTCTTCAGGATCCGGATACGTTCGTCGATCATAGAGACGTTCGTACTACCGAGATCCAGAACGACCTGATGGCAGAGTGGCAGTCATTTCACCGCCAAATGTCCGTCGACTACTAGCGGACGATGACTGAAGCCACCTTCAATCTGGTGTATGAAATCCAGAAGAGGGAGGAAGACAGGATTAGGGAGCAGGAAACGAAGAAGGTCGAGGAGGCCCTTCAGTCCTGCCGAAGACAGCAGAGGGAAGCTGAAAAGCTTAAGGAGTTTCACCACGCTGAGAACGCCGGGTACATCCACAAGTACAAGGAGGCTGACCTTAAGTTTTTCCTCTGCTTCGGCAAGCACCTGGATGAATGGGATGGCTCCGCGTCGTCCCTGTCCATTCCTTCGGGTGCCCCAGCCGAGGCAGCGATTGATAGTCCCTCTGAGGGGATGGGTGCTCTGAGCTTGCTCAGTGACACGCGCACCGAAGCCCCTAAGCTGTTGACCACGAGCAGCAGCAGCAGCTCGGCTCCCTCTACCAACCCGGAGCCAGCTGAGAAGATGGACACTGATCCCGAGGATCTGTAAGTGTCCATCTGCCGGTGCCAATTTGTACCCGAGGGTAAAAGCATATATAATGTGAGAGGGTTAAATCCTCGAATTGGACCCAACGGACTGGAACTAAAACCTGCAGCCAAGATGGACGCTACCCGAAGCACAAAAATGGATTACTACACCAAACCGGGGCTCCATCTTCCCATCTTCATCAGGGCACATCATAACAGCAATGTGGCTTGCCACCACCCGTTTGTTGCCGGATGGAGCTGCAGAAACCAGTTGTTCCAGGTTCGCCGGAAGATATTGTAAGGGTGATCCTGCTACCCTGGTAGGACACCTCTTTATTTGATATCATATTTTGTATAATTTATTTTTCTATAGAAAATTTATTTTTGTAAAAATCGAACAAATTTTTTTCGGGTTACCTAGCCTCTCGGGTCATGTACTTTTTATTGTATATATTACTACTGTTGTATCACTCCATGTAAATCCACTATTTTAAATATGTCCTTAACTATAATAACTCTGTAACACTGTTACATATTTATATACCACCATAGGTTGATGGTGCATAAGGCGCCACTTCCTATTTTTGTTATTATATAGTTACTTCGGGTTATATGCGACGATGCCTACTATTATGTACATACTATTTATAATGCCCCTCTAATGTTAAATATTCTATACGAACATTATTGTTATAGACTTACCTATGTATATATTGTTATATAACTTTAACAATAGGTAGTTTTTTAACACCAACCCTAGGTAAAGTCTAGGGGGGGTGGTGTAGGGGCCGGCATCGTTGTATATATATTAGTGCGGTTCATCCGAGAGACGTGCTTGTGTGGTACTCGTTCCTTCTATGCCAACCAGGTGTCGCCTCGCGATACCCGTTTGGTACAAGAGGGGGCAGCACCATGCCTGGCGTCCAGCTTCTACTAAGAAGCCGGACGATCCGCAAAAGGGGACTGGACCTAGTCCAGTCAAGACGTATGTCAAGAACCGGGAGTACTTGAATAAAGGCCTACCTGAGCGGTAGGGGTCATCTGGGGCTTTGCCCAACCCGAACTACTCGTGTTGTGTTGGTATCTTTAGTGATAAGCGAGCCAACAAGCCACCCAACATTTAAGTCGATACGAACCATTACACTTCTATACTCTACTTCTATCATATCGTCAATTTGGAATAGTTTCATCTGATTCTGAGTCTGATTGGTTTTGGCGTTGATCTGAATATTTTGAAGTTAATTACAAAGTCAAAATCTAGCAATGTTACGCCGTGTAACATTGGGGTTGTTTCTTTCCTGAAGATGACTCCATAGTTCTGTCTAACTATGACATCTGAGCAAGATGTCAGGTGGAATAAAGTCAATAGACTTACCAGAACCTGAGTGGTGACCATTTTGAATGGTGTTTGTATGATGTCCTAGTGTGTCTATATTACTCCAATTTTTTTAGCATACTGTGTGCATGTGTCTTGTCACTACGACTGCTGGTGAGTGAATGATTAGGATTTGTGTGTCTATATATGTATGTGCGTTTGGTACGAGGTTGGGGGGGGGTAAATAAAAGGGGGGTTTGTCTCTTTGTCATTCTACACGTCTGATGATAGATCATTTGGTTATTTATAATGTTAATTCCTTTAACATGCCTTATGCTCAAAATTGTGCTATAAGAATTTTGAATTTTAAAAGTTGTACCTGTCTTCAAAAGCATGGTGCCAGGTGCCTTCGGATCGCGACTTCCAGTAGGTGTGCTTCCTTCTGTACGTCGCAACCGTACCACACATCGAGGTGAAAGATAGACTTTGGCGACCTATGCCTCTTAGCCAAGGTGCTGCCCTTGATTCCATCTTGAAGCTTTCAACTAATGTTAGTGCTCCCAGGAGGGATACTAATTTGGCTATAGGCGTCTTCCAATCTTTCAAACTCATCTCAACCGGGTCCACTCTTATAAGTTTCGATATTTTCCCATAAACTATGGCTGAGTTGACCGGCTTGCGCAGGTCGACATTTCTGATTACCACTGGGTGAGTGAAGACTCTTTCGAGTCTGGTTTCGTCTATGTGGACGAACATATGCTGGTTTTCATATATTAGCTGCCTGGCGCTTATTGGGTCGAAGGCACGTAGTCCCTCGGGGCCAATTAACGACTCAACCGTCCAGGGCATGGACGTTCCCATAAAATGACTGCTATTTAGGGGGTAGTGTTTGATTTCTTGGTGGCTAAGAATAAAAATAAAAAGATATTTTTACTAAGCGGGCCAAGCCTTTAACTATGGGTATATGATCTTAAATAGTATAATTGTAATAATTTCTTATGTCCAAGGTTATTCTTGCCTGAAATAAGTCAGACCATTTTATATCGGGTTTAGCAATATAACAATGACATCTGTCTATGTAATACATATATCAAACCACTATATAGAGGACTACTGATAGGATGGGGGTTAGGACGTGGTCTTAGAGGGAATTATTCCATACCTGAGCACTACTATGGGTTCAAAGCTAAACTTTAGAATTTCAAAATCCCTGAGTGATATACTTATTGCAAGTGCACAAAATCTCACCTGTTGGCCAGAGCCCACTGGAACATTTCTCCTGCCATGGTTCAACAGCGATGGCTAATCTTCTAACCAATGTCAAACGTTATGCTAAAAAGGCCTTGTTGGGCGGCCCTATTATCTATTATTTATAGTGGATATCTCACTTTCTATTGGCAGTCACCGAGTGGTGACGCGAGCTGGCTAATTCTCGTGTTAATCTTTCCACTCTTGGCCTTACTGGCTAGTGCTGCTCCTAATTAACATATATTGTTATGAATTGACTCATGCGTCCGTGGTCTCCTCTCTTTGTTATTATGGAAGGCCGACCATGCCAACCATTCATAGGTTAAAACAATACCTATTTTGTTAACAAAGAGCTACAAATACATTATTTGTCCCTCTGTGGAAATAGATGGAATCAATATGGATTCTTTTCCTATTGATGTGCTTGCCCAATTAGTCAAACCTATCACTGTTTGTCCATAACCTGTTCCTTTAAAACACAATGAGAGATTGGTATTTTTCAGCTCTTGCAGCATATCAAGTCTCAGAAATAAGGGGGGTGTTTTTTAATACCACAGTCATTGGCCATAGGACACTATTTTCAGGCTGTTTGGATACCCTTGCCGCTTCATCACCCTATCAGTATTTGTCTCTTGCTATATGTGTTATTTTTAAACTGATGTCACTAATGGTCTGCCATACCAGACATAAGTGTCCTTATGACAGTTGTTGTGCATGGATACACATCATAGAACTTTTCCAATGTTGATATTTACATTGAATACATTAGAGGTGTCTACTCATACCTACTGGAAAGTTACAATTTTAGATGATTCAGTTTGCTCTGTGGAATAATCCTAGGTCTTTGTTCTCTTACGCTTTGAGTTCATGATTTTTTATTTTTCTTTTAAGATTGGTATGTCATTACATGACAGTTTTGCATGTCCAATTATATCTGGATTTGACAACTTTCCCACAGATGCTGGTCTCTCTAGTCTTTTTAGAATTGGTTTTTGTGAAGCATAACTTGAAGGTTTCCTTAGGCGTTCGATATTAATTGATTTTTGAGTTGTTTTGCCGTCTGACAAATGCCTCAAATGTACTGTGTGTGGTGAGCACACTTCTGTGACCATATAGGGTCCTGCATATGTCGGTTGAAGCTTCTTACTGGTACTTGGTGCCAATAGATTGGGTACATACATGTATACTATATCGCCTGGATTGTAGGCGGTGATTGATCTTATTGTTTTGACATGCCTTTCTTTCATGAGTTTGTGACAGTTTCTCAGATTATCTGAAGCGATTTTCTGAGCTGATTCTCTTGTCATTCTTGAATTCTGTTTTGTTAAACAGGGCCAACGATGCATCCCTTGGTAGCAGTGCTTGTTTCCCGAAAATCAAGAAATTGGGTGAGTAACCAGTGGCTTTACTAACCGTGTTGTTTAGGCTGAAAAATACTGATTGTAGGTACAAATTCCAGTTCTTCTGGTCCTTGTGGATGTATGATCTCAGGGAGTTTTCTATTGCTTGGTTACTCCTTTCACATAATCCTTGACTCTTTGAGTGTACTGCACTTCAGAAAACCTTAATTCTGAATTTTGAACAGAATAATTTTTGTCAATTTTGATGTGAAAATTGATCCATTGTCGCTCATGAGTACACTTTGTAGACCGTGTTTGCAAATTACCTTGTCAATGTACTCTAGTATGAATGATGCGCTGCTTAATTGTTTGCAGTCCCAAGCGGTGATATGCCTGGATGCGTGATCCACAACTACCTGTATGTACTTGCTTCTGTTCCTTGCTTCAGGTAAAGGTCCTATACTGTCTACGGTGACATGACTGTAAGTTGTGAGTATGGGTTCCCTTATCTTCATTGGTAATTTCAGACTTTTGGGTTTTTTGTTTGTGATCAGACATGTGTGGCAGGTTCCGACATAGTTGGTTACGTCGGTGAACATGTTGGGCCAAAAATACCTGTATTTAATCAGTTTGTACATCTTTATTATGCCTAAGTGTCCTCCTAATGGGGCGTAATGTAGTGTTTCCATCAGTCTGTGAGTATATCTTGGGTATAACGACTTGCAGTTCTAATTCTCTCTGTCGGCTGAAAATTGAGGAATTCATTTTGAATAGTATATTGTCAATGACAATAAAGTTGTCATGTCCCAGTAGTGTTTGTCTGCTCAGGTGATTGTCCTCTGGTAGCTTGTTGCTTTCTATGTAACTTCTCATGTTGATTCAGAATTTGTCTTTTCTTTGAGCCTTGACAAGATCCTCTGTCGTTGGTGTTAACTTCCCACTTGGCAGAAAAACGTTTTTTTGACGTAAAAAAAACCATTTTATTTTGGTTCCTAAGTTTGCAAAACGTTTTTTTCAACGTCAAAATAACGTTTTACATGTACTCAAAACAACGTTATTTTGACGTTTTTGTAAAAAGTTTTTTATATCAGGTTAAAAAAAACCGTTTTTTTAACGTAAAACATAAATAAAAAATGTTTTTATTTGGTTGAAAAAGCAAATGTTTTTATTTGGTTGAAAAAAACATTATTTTTTTTAAAAACGTTTTTTACCCAAACCTAGTAAAAACGTTTGCAAAAGTTTTGCCAAGCGGGTTATTATGTATTGAGAGTTCTATGATCACTTTCTCTGCAAGTGGAGCTGCTTTAGCTATTATTTTGGATCGCTTTATCTTAGCTGCGGATCTCGAGATTGCGGGCTTGAGCTTTTTAGCGGGTCTACCCCTCTTTCTGGGTTCAGACTCCGTCTAAGTCTTTGAAGAATCCCTGTATGATATGGTGGGGTCCTTTTCCTGCATTGCCTTTGCTCTTGTGATGGCATTTACTTTGTGCTCCTTTGTTGAGTTCATCGATCTTCTTGGTCTTTTGTATTTTCTGCTGCATGTGTATCCTGCTTTCTTGGCTTTGTCTCTCCATGTCTCTCCATCTTTCAATATTGATCTTGGCTTGAAGTGTAGTATTGGAGTATTGGGTGTTATGTTGTCTTTGTGGAACGTTTTGGTCATGGTGAAGTCAGAGAATTTTGTCTCTTTGAGTGGTATTACGACCTTTCTTTATGTTTGTATTGGTAGTGATTTATCCTCCTGCTGTGGGTATTTAATTCGGGATAGGTAGTCGGCTATTATGTTTGCCTTCCCTGCTAGGTATTTGATTGTGAAATCGCATGACATGAACAAATCTAACCATCTTGCTAGTCTGCCGTTCGTGATTGCTTCCTTTTTGTTGAATAGTGAGACTAGGGCTGTGTGATCTGAGTATATTGTGAAGTGAGAGAATTCTGTGTAACAATAGAATTTACTGATTGCATACACAACAACTATCATTTCGCCGTCTGTTGTGCAATAGCGCTTTTCCTGGTCCGTCAGTGCTCTACCTACCCATTCGATTGGTCTATAAAATCCATTTTCGTCCTGTTTGGTCAGGCAAGCTCTGATTGAGTATTTTGAAGCATCAGTGAAGATTACAACTTCTTTGGAGTGATCTGCAAATTTTAGGAATGCGTCTCATATGCTCGATGGCATTTAGCTGTCCAGACACATGGTGTGGTCAGTTTATAAAGTGGTGACATTACTTTTGCGAAATCTTTGACAATTTCTTATAGAATTGCGCCATTCCATTGAAACTTTTCACTTCGGATTTATTTTGTGGTATTCCTGCGACTTTGAGTGGCCATATTTTGTTTGGCGATGGTGAGACTCCTTTTTCAAATATTCTGAAGCCTAAGAAATCTATTCTCTTAAATCGAATTCGCATTTCTGCAGCTTGAATTTCAGATTTCCCTTGATCACTATTTTCATCACTTCGTCCAGGTCTTGTAGATGTCTTTCCCAAGTCGGGCTGTACACGGCTATATCATCCACGTAGGTGCATGCGTTGCGATATTTGCATTTTGCCATTAGACGTTCCATTATGTCTTTGTTTCTGAGTCCACTTATGTTCATTCCCATTGGCATTGAATTCATTACATAGCGCTTCCCATTTGCTAAGAATGCTGTTATGTATTTTGACTCTTCTGCTAGTGGAATCTGATGTTATGTGGCAAATATGTCCATTTTGCTGTAGTATTTTGCTTTTGACTATCCAATGGTGTTCAGTTCGTGGAAAACTGTATGAGAAGGTTTTAAGACACATGTTGGCATTGCGGTAGTCTATGTCAGGTTAGGAGAGGTCCATTCCTGGCTTTGGTACCAGGAATGCTGGAGAGTTGAATTCACTTGGATATTCTAGTGGTGAAATAACTCCTTGCATTATTTGTTTTTCTAGTTGTTCTCTCATTTCCTCCTTTCTTGGTGACAGTCTGTATGGGGGTTTGCATGCTATTTTGTTTTTCGTTCTTCAGTTCCAGTGTGATTGTAGAATCTATTTTCTTTCCAATGACATTCTAGTTTGTTACAAAAGCTTCTCTGTTTCTCATTAGGACCTCCTCCAGTTGTTCCTTTTGGATTGTTGACAATTTATCGTTTATTTTGTATTTTGGTTTTTCATTTTGTCCTCTGAGGTCTTTAAGAACTATTTCTCCACAGTTTATTGGGGTGAAAATTGGTTTATTATCCTTTGAATCTTCTAGTGGTATCATTTGGGCTTCATCTTGTAGTGGGTTAAAAACTCCGATTGGGGTGAACTTTGGTATTTTGATTTGTTCTTCAGTGACATTTGCTATAATGACTCTTATCAAGTTGTTATCTCCCTTTGGTTTGACCATGATATGTTTCAATACATAGTCTTTTTCATGATGATTGTTTTCGGTTATCCCCATCACTCCTGATAGTTTCACATATGAAGCTACAGTTCCTGTTGTTTGTAGTTCCGAGTTGGGTGGTACGATGGTATTCTTCATCAACATGATATTAGTTGATACTTGTTCCCTTGAGTCTATACATTTGATTAAACTGCTGTATTTTGTGATGAAGTTTAGTCCTAGTACTATCGGTAGGTTTAGTTCCTCCATTATGTACAGTAGAAAGTTCACTGTTTCCTTGCTGATTTTCATGTTTATTCTCACTGCTGACTTAGCTGTTACTTTACTGCAGTCTGCTAGTTGAAGTGTCATGTTGGTTGGTTGTCTGTATGCATTTAGGTTCTTTTGATATATTTTGTGATACATGGCCTTAGTGATGAAACTTAACGTTGCTCCTGTATCTATCAATGCATTTGTTCTGATCCCTTCTGCTTCTAGATCTAGGACTCCATTTTCTAGTGGTGCTCGGATCTTGACTGCTGGTCCGCGTTTATATACAGGTTTCTTGAGTGTTAGGAATAATTTATTTTCATCTTCACTTTCCGTGTCCGAATCATTTTGGTCTGAGTCTGAACTGTCTATTGTGGTTTGAGAGATTTCATCAAATTGTGTGGCATTGAGCATGTTGATGCCCATCAGGGATCCATCGGTGGGTCTCTTGCCAATTCTCCCTGAAACCTATTCATCATTGCTATTTTCTGGAGTGTCATCCTCACTGTAATGATCACTCTCATCTTGTGTACCTTGATTGGCATCATTCGATTGCATATTATTGAACCTTCTATTGTATTTTCTGTCTTTGTCTGACTTACCACGGTCGTCGTTGTATTTTCTGTTATTTTCCTGCCTGTTGGAATTTTTGTTTTGGTTGTTACTTCCTTTGTTGTTATTACGTCTGTCATCGTTACTATTGTAACCCTTGTTGTTGTCCCTTCTTGAATCGCGGTAGTTCTTATTGTCGTACTCTCTATCGTAATTGTGATCGCTCTTGCGGTCTTGATATCTTCCTCCTAATCTTGATCTAGATCCCTGATAACCTTGGTTTGCAGATCTGGATCTCGAGTCTGAGTAATAATCTCTGTTTCTGCTTCTCGACTGGCGGTAGTCATTTCTGTTTTCATACCTGTCGTTTGACCTTCCGCGTCTATTGTTATCGCGCTGTCTGTCATAATCATCTCGTCTAGATTCTTGAGGTTTATTGTTGTAATCCTGATCTTTTCTGTCATTTCTCCTGTCATCGTTGTAACGACGGTTGTTGTCTCTTGAAGAGTTCCAGTCTTTCATCTAGTTTAGTATCTTTTCCTCTTTTCTCTTTGATTCAATGAATTTCAGTTGGGCTTCCTGTTGTAATTCTATTCTTACTGCTGCTCTTTCAACATCCTCTAGGGTATTGATGCTTGTGTCAAAGCACAGTAAGCTTGCCATTTCGTCTCCTAGACCCTTAATCATGGCTTCTAGCTCACCTGCATTGTTCTGATTGCTGTTATTAAGTAATATTTGCATATCTGTGCAGTATTGTGAGATTGTTTCATCGGGTTTACGCCTTCTGTTTCTCCAGCCTTCCATGATGCTTTGCGGGGTCTCATCCTTGAAGTGCGCGAGAAATTCAGCATAGATGATTTCTGGATTGTCCAACTTGTAATCGTCATCTCTGGCAATATTGTCAAACCATGCTAATGCCTTACCGTCTAGGCAGCTTCTCAGTATATTTCCGTCTTTCATTTCGTCTCCTTCTGCTATTGCCTTTAAATAGAATTTGAAATTCTTTATGAATGTGTCGGCATTCATTGCACCTGTTGTGTGTGAGAATTTCTCTGGTGCTTTGATATGGTTGGATATGCAGTTGTTAGTTGGTGGTGGTGCAGAGTTAGTGTGTATTACTACTCTATTCCTGTGTGCGTCGAAATATCCCTAGATAACGTTCTGTTGTCGGTATGGTGGTGGTTGACTATTTTGTTGGGGGTTTGGATGGCCTTGTGGATAATTGATTGGATCAGTTGTTTGTGATCTATTTCTAGGTCCTTGTTGATGGTCTTTTGACTTTCCGGGGTTTCTATTCTGTTGGTTGGGACATCCCAGATTGCGACTTATGACTGGGGTACCTAGGTACACATTGTCATACACCCCGCCATGTTTATAGCTTTAGGTGATGTGGTTGATTGTCTCTAAATCATCTTGATTGCATGCCGAGGCATAACCAAGGTTGTACATAGGGTCTGGGGCATTGCATTCCATCATTTCTAAGACTCTAGTTATCTTTTCCTCCAGATTGCCAATTTTGCCATTTATGGTGTTCATTTGAATGATTGTGTTTTTGTGCTTTTCAGCCAGACTGTCAATGCTTGATCTGGTTGTATCAAACATTGATTCAGTCAGAGACCTTTCATTTTCTTGGTCTCCCATGATTCTGCTGTATAAGCTATCCATTGTTGACTGTAAGTCAATATGCTGCTTTTCTAGAATTGTTTCTGTAGTCTCTCTTTGGCTGCGTAGATTTTGATGTATATTTTCCGATTGTGTGTTTTGACTTTTGATTGACGATTGCAGTTTTGAGCGTTACAGCTTCAGTTCTGCTCTTATCTGGTTGATTTGACTGTCAGTGTATTCAGTCAGGTGACTGTCTAGATCTCTGATTCTGTCTTCCATGTTGGCTATTTCAGTGATTTCTGATTTTCTCCAATTTAGCCTCTCTCTTCCTTCTTCTAAGGAGAGGTTTGGATTGATGTCTTTTTCTGTGTGTTGCCTTATGGGATTAGATTTTGCTTCTGCACCTGTTCCTAGGTTTATATAATCGTGATCTGATAGCGTATATTTATTACCGATTGTTGGCAGTCTTGCTGTGTGATTGGTGTCTTTTGGTCTTGCGCCTGCACCTTTGGCATTGGTTGAGTTTGTATTTGATAATACGATTTCTGCTGCCAAAACACCTAATTTTCTTATGGTTTCATAGTTTCCATTCAATGAATTATTTACTACTGGCTGGTTCTGTGCCGGATATATGGGCATGATACCTGTGATAGAACTTGCACTGGCTATGAGTTGTTGTCTAGCATTTATTCGGCTGTATGATGGTGTGTTTACGTCCTGTCTTTCTGGTGTTTTCTCGAAATCGATTGAACTGTCAAGGTGGAGAGGGGTGTAATTTTTTATGGGGTTTTGGTTTTCCCTTCAGGATTGAAATTGCCTGAGCAATTGGTCTCGGAGGTTTTGATCAAATGTGTGATCTGCTATTGGGGTTGAAGTGGGTGGTATAAATCTTTCTGGTAATGGTGGTGCTGGATACTGACCTTGTGTGTGTGGGAATATTGGTGAGGGTGTTGAGGGTGCACTGTTTGTGTCTGATACAGTATTTTCTTCAAGCTTGATTTCTTGTTCGGTCAATGTCACATCTGCAGCTGTACTGTTTGAGTTGTTACTGTCTATAATTTGTGAATTGCCGAATTCTATGGAGCTGGTGTTAATGTCTAATTGTTGTTCATTTGTGTTAGTATCAAAATTTATAGTGGTACTTAGCTCATCGTGGTCTGACATCTGGTCATGTTGAATGATGGCCTCTCTTGTAGTGGTGTTGTCTTCAATAGTCTCTAGATAACCTAATACTTTCTTTTGTATGGAAACTCCTCTTTGTAATGTGTATCTGAGTCTGCTTCTTCTTTCTAATTCTCCATCTAAATGGCTTTTGCGTTGAGCAAGAGTGGTATTTCGAAGATTGTATCTTGAATTTTGATCATTCATAATTCATGAACAACATGTACCGAAAAAGACTGGTTCTCTTTCAAAATGTCAGGTCGAGACATCCTTTTTACTATGATGATTCTCGATGACACCCATAGATACAGTTTATATATCTTTATTGCATAGACTTAACAATTGATGTTTCATGGTGAACAATACTTCTCGCTTGGCTAATGAGGGGATGCACATTTCCATTGTGGGAGATTCCATACTCAACTTGCAATATAATAAATAAGTCCTTCCTTCCCGTGATGATGATGTCCATTGTGCACTCCGATATTACCATAGGAAGTCTATGGTTCCAGGCTTGGCATGCCTGTATATTAGTTAACCTATAGGGTGCAGCACATGGTGCTGCATGGCTATGCTATTGTATACCGGAAGGTGGCGCTGCACAAACTGCATCCGAGCTGGGTGACCGTCGGGGCTGCTACTGATTCTACTAATAGGGATATGGGTATCCTGTCCCATGGGCTTGCTAGGTCTGGTTCATACTGTAATGAACCGGTCTATGGGCCTCACTATGGGATAACCCTGCATGATAGTTATCATGCATTGTGGTTATCCTTTATAATGGATATCCTGCCTAATGGTTGTCCCTTGTATGTTCCTTATGTATTCTGGACTATTAGTGGTATGGTTTACATATAGTTGTTTTGGTGGGGCCTAATTGTACAGAAAGGTGAAATACGGGTGGTTAATAGGTGGAGGCGATAACTATATAGAGAATACTATAAGGTGAGATTTATAATGAATTTAATGTATGTATTATGCTGACAGTTTTCGCGCGCAAATTTTTTCTATGTCCCCTCCGCTGGAGGCACAGAGAATTTTCACGCCCCTCTTTAATCTATAGTAGTGCACAGGCTTTTTTGCTAAAAAGAGGGTAAATTTTTTACGCCCCCCTTAAGAGGGGTCAACATTTTTTACACACCCCACTCAGGGGTGTCTGAATTTTTACGCCCCTCTCAAACCCACCACCACCCCTGTTGATAAATAATGACCACTCCCTTATCTCTCAAATTACAAGCTTAATCGAAGAGTCATTTATTGCCAGGTGGGGACCTGGTTTCGCGAATTTGATACATTTGAGGGGCAGGGTGGTCTTCGAGAAATTTTGGAGTGGGGTGATTTCTCTTTTTATGGGTATACTATGGGTTTGGGTGGTTACTATCGCACAGGTAATTTTTCCTAAATACTAAACTGTTGCCATGGTTACCAATGCAATTTGGTACCATGTCAACAATTGCTCAGTTGACGTACCTAGTTGCAGCACAGGTACAATTCTGTTTTCTAACTACCTACTGTATGTCCATCTTGTGCACTCACATACCCCCTATGTACACCCCTAATTTCACAGTCGTGCCATGTATAGGTACAGAGCTACAAGGGGAAATATCATGTCAACAATTGCCCGGGCCATGTCTGGAAATAACTAAAGAGGCCATTCTGACAAATTATTTTGGGGGAAGAGGCACTATTTGTAGTGAATAGTTGAAATACACAATTATCCATCCTACAGTATAGTTTCGAGAGGATTTTTAGCATAACTGATTGAGCTAGACAGTAATGTGCTTGACTGGGCAATTGTTGACATGTCACAATTGCTCGGGCAATTGTTGACATGCCCTCCTGTAGCTCTAATCTATCAAGCCCCCCCTGGCAATAAATGACTCATCTCTAATTCCACTCCAAAAAGAAATCTTGTTTCTCATCACCGCCCTCGTCAGAAAAATCGCCATTTGAATTTTTTTTTATTTAGAATTTTCTGAGAAAAATATACTAAAAAATGATGAAAAGTAGTCAGGTTTAGTATCAAATGAAAGCTTATGGACCAAGGAATGCAGCTGACTGTTCGTATTGACTTTATATGCTGGGTGGCTCTTTGGCTCGCTTAACTCTAGAGGTACCAACACAACACGAGTAGTTCGGGTTGGGCAAAGCCCTAGAAACTTCCCACCTGTTCGGGTAGGCTTTATTTAGGAGAAGATCACGTCTGGACTGGACCAGGTCCAGTCCTCTTCTGAGGATCGTCCGGCTCCTTAGTAGGAGCTGGATGCGAGGCGTGGTGCTGCCCCCTCTTGTACCAAACGGGTAACGCAAAGCGACACCTGGTTGGCATAGAAGGAACGAGCACCACACGAACACATCTCTCGGATGAAGCGCACTAATATATACACGACGATGCAGGCACCTACACCACCACCCGTAGACTTTACCTAGGGTAGGTGTTACAATAGACCTATTGTTAAAGTGATATGACAATATATACATAGGTAAGTCTATTATTAAATGTTATATGTAGATTATATGACATTAAAGGGGCATTATAAATAATATATACATAATAATAGGCATTGTCATATATAACCCGAAGTAACTAATAATAACAAAAATAGGAGGTGGTGCCTTATGCACCATCAACCTATGGTGAGATGGTAAAGTAACAATGTTACCTGGTTATTATAGTTATATGCGATGTGATAAATTAAGTGTTTTAAACATATATTGTAGTGTAGTATAAACATGGTATATACAATATAGATATGATAGACCCGAGAGGTGGGGTAACCCGAAGAAAGATTTTTTTTTAGTTTAGTTATAAAAATAAATAATATTATACATATACATAATGATATGGAATTAAGAGGTGTCCTACCAGGGTAGTAAGATCACCCTTACAATGAAACTAAACTTCCGGCGAACCTGGAATGACTGGTTTCTGCAGCTCCATTCGGTGACGTACGAGTGGTGGCAAGCCACATTGCTCTGTGTAGTGCCCTGGTGAGGATGTGAAGATGGAGCCCCCTTTCGGATGGTAATCCACGAATGGTTCGGGTAGCGTCCATCTTAGCTGCAGTTTGTCATTCCAGTCCGTCGGATCCAGGTAGTCCTCCGAGAAATAAATCTCTGGCATCCAGTATGCCTTTACCCTCGGGTACTAGAAAATGAAGCAGCTGGCAGAAGGACACTTACAAGTCCTCGAACTCGTCGTCAGTGTCCATCTTCTCAGCTGGCTCCGGGTTGGGTTCGGGAGCCGAGCTGCTGCTTCCCACAGAGAGAAGCTTAAGGGCATCAGTGCTCGGGTCGCTGAGTAGACTCAGAGCACCCATGCCTTCAGACGGGCTGTCCCCCACTGCCTCGGCTCCAGCATCCGAAGGGATGACCAGAGACGACGCGGTGCCGTCCCAGTCATCCAGGTGCTTGCCGAAGCAGAGGAAGAACTTTAAATCCGCCTCTTTGTACCTGATGATGTACTTCAAGTTCTCAGCAGCGTGGAACTCCCTAAGCTTCTCGGCTTCTCTGTTTCTCCTTGCAGGATTTGTAGGCTTCTTCGACCCGCTTTATCTCCTGCTCCTTTATCTTGTCTTCCACCCTCTTCTGGATCTCATAGACCAGATTGAAGGTGGCTTCAGTCATGACTCGCCAGTAGTCAATGGCCATGCAGGGACTGCCATTTACCCATCAGATCGTTCTGGCTCAGGTACGTTCGTCTGGGTGATCAACGGACTAGGGACTGCAGAGCCCTCAACCATGGTCCCTCCCCTTCCTCGGCCATAGCCAGGGGGTGGTTAGGTGGACTCGCATCCACCACGGCCTCTACCCCCAGCTTTATGTCGGCCCGAGGCGGTCAGGACTTGTGATTCGGGTCCTGCGGGTCCCATGGAAGGGAAATTTGCCTCATAAGCCTGGCGCCGATTCTCCAAAGACTCATCTCCGGCCCACCAAGCACTGTGGCCGGATCTGGACCCGAAGATGGAAGTCCAGTCGTCCTGGCTTCCCTTATCTACACCAGAAGGGTGCTGTGCACTGGCAGTGGGGCCAGGTGGTGGTGGTACTGCCTGGCTAACCACCCGATGGGTCTGGTTGCCAGGCATATCCAAAGCCGAGACCTGTTGTCCCGACCGGTCGGCGATCAGCTGGGTTGGCTGGTCTGAACTGATCCTTATTGCCAGCCGGGCTTACGGATCGGTCTGCTCGGGTTCACTTGGTGGAAGTGGCTGAAGACTGTGCCCCAGCTGCTCCCTTCAAACGAGCCTGCTTGTCTTTTTCTCTTTTGTCGTCCCCCCGCCACTTCTTAAGCCTCAGATGTGTGTAGAGGCAAGGAGAAAGGGTGCTCCGAGCTAAAAGTAAACTTTAAAATTCAGATCACTAGCTTTTCAGTGATATACTGCAAGAGAAGATACTCCTGTTAGTCTTAGAGGAATGGCTTGCTAAATATGGGTAGTTATGACCATTTCCTGAATGGCAATAAGCTGTACATCTCATTGGTCATGAGATACATCTAAAATTAGCATAATTTATGCTAATTAGCTAAATTAGCATAATTTTTGAATTCTTTTGCCCATAACTTTTGAACTAGAAATGGTATTTTCATTCTGTTTTCACCATAGTAAACCTGGTGAAAGATACCTTCAAATGAGATCATTGATTTTCCTATTTAGAATGAAAATCATGTTTCCATGGCAACAGAAATCAACAAAAATGCCTATTTAGGCCCAAAAACGTTCTTTTTACATGCCTTGTTTGGAACCTTTCCACCCAAAATAGAACGTTTTATCAAAAATCATTGAATTCTCCATGAAAAAGTACCCTAAAACAGTTTTAGGAATATTTTTCCTATTCTAGCCCATAGTAATGCCCCCATGTGGTTAAAACAGGTACTAAATCCCGCAGGAACCCCCATTTCTGCTTGCTGGCTCACATGTCCCTCGGTGGGCAACTGGAACTTAGAACCGGAGGGGTTCACGGCAAAGTAAGTGGTAACATTGCCACTCTTCCAAGCGCAGAACTCAGGTTCAAACGCCAGCTGTGTCACATCACTAGATGTCATCTCGGCCCACTTCGCCAGGAGCTCGCTAAAGCACCTCATTGCACGCTTCCGTGTCTTCTCCAGGCTGGTACCATGGGCTTTTTGCAAATGCAAAGCCAGGTCTCGGCGCCGGTTAGTCACGAAAGTGCCATCACACAGCTTGCTTGGGTGGTCTCCAGGGACACACCGCATCAAGGGCTTATGGTGCATATAATGCTCCACGATATGCCTGGCGAACCGAGGCTTCGTATCAAAGATCTTCTCTCCAGTGAGTGAGAGCTGGCACGACTCGAACGGGCACTTGCGGCAGTTGCTGCTGGGTCCCCATTGAGTCAAAGCCCATTGAACCTTAGTCCTGGACTTGTAATTGTAAACTAGACCTAACTTGGATTTGAGCTGGTCAATCCAGATTAGGTAAAATTTACCAACAGGGGTGTCGCGAGGGCCGATCTTCATCCACTCCTCATCGTCACGGTCACGGTCTTTATTAACGGCGCCCGGGCACATGTAGTGGATTGTGTCATAAGCACAATCCAAGAAGCAGCAAGGGACGCATTCTTTAAATTTCTCGGCTGCATTCTTCCACATCCATTTCTGATTTTCGTCCTTTGGGACGTCCGTGGTCATATCCTCCCACGTCGTCATGGACTCCAAATCAGATTTGGCTGACTCAAGCAGTTCCGGGTCGCTTTGGCTCCCCAACTCACTGCTCGAGTAGATGCCTGCCCCTCTAGGCTGGACTCGGCTGGTGGTAGTGGTACCAGTCGAAGTCACAACCGAGGTGACAGCGGGCGACCCACTGGTGGTGACAGTGGGTGCTGCAGTAACCGAGGTGGCCATGGTGACTGCTGTAGATGCTGGAGCTGAAGCCTTCGGCTTACCTTTGTCCCCCTTCTCAGTAGGAGAGGGCTTGGGTACGACCGGAGACGCTTTTGCTCCCTTCTTCTCCTTCTTCTTCCCTTTTGTGGGCTGTTTTGGGGCTTCAGGGCCCGGCAGGCAGCGGCTAGCTCCTTCTGCTGGGTGTCAAGCTCATGGCGCTTCCACAGCAGCTTGCTGACGAGATATATCTTCGTCCGAGATGTTACCAGCTGCCTCCGGTATGTTGGCGCCCGGCTCCTCCTCGGACTTCGACCTCTCAATCGCAATCCAAAGGTCCTCATCTGCGAGATCAGACTCGGTCAGAGGCCCCTTTGGTGTAGGCTTACGGACCAATTTCTTGGTCCATCCGGATTCCACCGACGAGTGGGTGATGGTAGAGTCGGTGTCTATGTCAGACTCCGACTCCCTTAGCTGTGTTGCCTTCAGGTAATCCCTTCGGACAGCAGGACAGCTCGCGCCACATCTTCGTCGATCATCATGGCTCCTGCCAACCGTTTATAGTTGCGAAGCCATGATACTGGCATGCTCTCAGCCAGCTCACCGGAACACGCGTCTATCACCAGTGATTTGAAATCATCTGGGATAGACTCCAGTTCACCGGGTACCACGCCCAATGGACCGCATCCAAACATGGATGGGTGCATGGGTATGTAGGTACCCCACCTCGTGAAGACGATACCCTCGGCCTCGTCTACGTGAGCGAGGCGTTGGATTCGAGTCTTAAATCCCGGAGGATACAACGGTATGTCCAAGACATCCGCATCAAGTTCCGTCGGGTCGGAGGGGTTCGCCGAACCTGACGCTGTAGGTACTGGACCCGGGTTTGGTGGAGGAGGCATCCGTTCCCTGTCTGTTACTGCTGTCGACATAGGAGCAAGGCAGTTGGCGGCTTCTTCCACTTCTGGCTCCCATCCGAGGCCAGCATCAGAGGAATCCATTGTTTCCTCCACCCGAGACGCGGCCGTTGGGGCCTCGTCTTCGCCCAACTCAATGTTGGCGCTTTGACGCACAGCGTCAATCGTCCCCTGTGCCATTATGGCGGAACGAGCTTCCAATTAAAAATTGGCAGTAATAACGTTGGACTCCTCCCGAAGGATTCGTCCAACAAAAACAGTGAGGGAAGCTCAACTATGAGCTACCGGAGGGCGCAAAATAACTGGAACGAAATCAATGGTGTCTGACCACCACGCTTCTGCCCTAGTTATGACCAATATGGCGTCATACCTCTCGTCTCGCGAGATCCCGCTGCGAGCTATCTGGTGACCTAGTTCCGCGCCTTCCCGCCACACCTGTGCCGCTCTCTAGCGGACTAGAATCGGACTAAGGTTCGGCTCGGTATACAAGACGCATGTTACTACCGGGGTGCTATCATCTGGAGCTTGGTGGTATATACATCGCTATAAAGAGAATGTAGCTGTTAATCCGACCACCACACACGGGATACGGCTACCCAGGGAACATATGTTCGACGCCCCAGCCGCGATACATATGTTAATCGCCTACGGCGAACTACACACAGTTGCTCGTTGTGTACTGAGTTAGGTAATGGCAGACCTCAACCGAGGACTGTGTCTGACGCTTTGGGTCAGCATTTTATTTCTCCTGGCATTACATACGGCCTTCTCCGGGTCCCGCGCAGCCACGGCGGGGCCTTTCCCATATGTAATGCCTTCACTCAGCAAGACATTTTTCCATTTCTTACGATTAGGCCGTTTCCGACTCATCATCTTCTTCTTAGAAGCTACCTTCGCCTCCGGATACTTCCTAGGCCAACCTCTAGGGCGTTTCTCGGGTACCACGACCTGAGGCCTACTTATAGTAGGCTCTGGCGGTTGGTAACCAAACTCCCTCTCTGCTGCTTCGCATCCCTTCCAGGGCCTGAGCTTTCCTACATTGGCATTCCATTTTCTACCAGTGTATCAATCCTCCATCATCACTGTCGATTCAGAGATGATGCGCACAATCTTAAATGGACCCTCCCAATGCGTTATGAGCTTCAGCCGTTCGAGTGGCTAGTAATACCTTAGTACCTTATCCCCTACATTAAAACGTATCATTCTTGCATTGGTGTCATTACCCACCTTCTGCCATTTAGCACTCTTCAGTAGTTCTTTACGAACTGCTTCGTATGCATGCTTAAATCTATCCCGAAGCGACTCCACAAACAACACAGTGCAGGGAGCCTCCGGGTCGATTCCAACCACTCCGTATACCAAGTCAGCGGGCATAATTATGTCCAGGGGCTTCAGCACTTGTATCAAAGTCCTATTGAACCTCTCCACCTGGCCATCCGATTGTGGTCGGTATGGGTTGGTTCGGGTCTTACATATTGCTAAGTAATGGCACATTTCCTGCCATAACTCTGACTCGAACACTCTGCCTTGATCACTGTACACCCAAATGTAGCACCCAGCCTTTTACAAATGCCTCGGCACATGTAGCGGCCTTGTGATTCAGAAGAGGAAACACCCGAGTGTACTTAGTATAGTAGTCGGTTACAACCATCATACAAGTATTTTCTCTAGGCGTCGTTTTAAATCCACTAATGATGTCGATTGCTACTCAGCAAATCTGACACCGAACAATTCCGGGGTCAAGGGTAGCTTGCCCAGGCCGGGTCCTGGCTTGTTTTTACAACTATCAGGGCAAGTCACAATCCACCGAAGTAGGTCACCCCTCATCCCTGGCCAGTAATATCGTCTTTGCAGGCCTTCTATGAATCGTTTCTTCCCAAAATGGCCATGACAATAATACATGATATCCCTTCTCATCGAGGTGGGAATCACTATTTGCAACAGCTTATTGCCTGTGGAAGTCGTCTTCCACCTGCACAATATGCCGTCTCGGATTTCTAGCTCGGTCCTCTGAGCTATTAATCGCCTCGTTTCTCTGTCCTCCAGAGATAACATTGGCCTTACTGGCTTAATACCTTTCCGTAAGTATTACAAGATGCGTGCAGTGGTGGGATCCAACTGTTGAAACTTCTTAATGGTCTCCGGGGACCAATCGAGATAGCTGCATACAGCCTCCTCCCAGGGGATACAGGGGGTGGTATAGTTATATACCAACCCGGTGACCACAGCGTTGTGGGCCCCGCAGTCATCACACGTGGCATTTTGGTACTTTTGGACTGGTCGTCTCGATAAGGCATCCGCATTTATATGCTTTTCACCCGGGTGGTGCTCAATCTGTTTGTGCTCTAATTCGAACTCGGATAGGTGAGCTAACCATCTTCCAATCATCCCCTCAGCATCTTTAAAATTAAGAAGCCACCTCACAGACGAATGGTCAGTACGCAAAGTAACGTCAGTTCCCCAGAGGAAATGCTTATACTTCTTCGTATACACCACTACCGCGAGGAGTTCTCTTTTAGTGGTACAATAATTACGCTGTGTTTTGCTTAGCGTGTTGCTAGCGAATGCCAATGGGACTTTGACTCCATTCTGGACCTGAGAGAGTGCTGCCACTATAGCATTATTGCTCGCATCGATGTCTAGTATGAAATGTCCCTCGGGAGTGGGATATTTCAGTACCGGTGTGTTTCTAAACAAATCTTTTATTTTATTAAAAGATTCTTCCTGCTCGCTGGTCCATGGGAAGGGTTCCCGAGCCCTACCCGGTGTCCAATGAGCTAGGCATTGCATGGGAAAACTTACACGAGAGTAATTCGGTATGAAATCACAGTAATAGGAACAAAATCCTAAAAATGATCTAACCTCCTTAGCACTCGTGGGTCTTTCCCAATTCTCTACTGCTTTAAGCTTCTGCACTCACCCCGTTAGGGGTTATAATCCTTCCCAAGTATGTAATTGTTTTCTTAAACAGATTACATTTCTTAGGCTTGAGTTTTAGGCCGTTGGCGAGAATCCTATCCAAGACCAGCTGTAGATTCGCGTGGCATTCCTGGAACGACTTGCCGATACGACAACATCATCCAAGTAAACCAAACACTTCTTCCACAGCAGGTCACTGAGTAGAGATTCCATCATGGCCTCGAACGTAGCGGGTGCATTACACAATCCGAACGGCAAGACATTATACTCGAATAGTCCCAGGTGACTGGAGAACGCAGTTTTCTCCATGTCTTTGGGATGCATCGGTATCTGCCAATACCCGGATTGTAAATCCAGGGTGCAGAACCATTGGTTCCCACCCAAGCTATCCAAGGTCTCGTCTATCCTTGGTAGAGGATACGAGTTCTTCTTCGTCATACCATTTAGTTTCCGGTAGTCGACACAGAAATGGATTGTACCGTCACAATCCACCGAAGTAGGTCACCCCTCATCCCTGGCCAGTAATATCGTCTTTGCAGGCCTTCTATGAATCGTTTCTTCCCAAAATGGCCATGACAATAATACATGATATCCCTTCTCATCGAGGTGGGAATCACTATTTGCAACAGCTTATTGCCTGTGGAAGTCGTCTTCCACCTGCACAATATGCCGTCTCGGATTTCTAGCTCGGTCCTCTGAGCTATTAATCGCCTCGTTTCTCTGTCCTCCAGAGATAACATTGGCCTTACTGGCTTAATACCTTTCCGTAAGTATTACAAGATGCGTGCAGTGGTGGGATCCAACTGTTGAAACTTCTTAATGGTCTCCGGGGACCAATCGAGATAGCTGCATACAGCCTCCTCCCAGGGGATACAGGGGGTGGTATAGTTATATACCAACCCGGTGACCACAGCGTTGTGGGCCCCGCAGTCATCACACGTGGCATTTTGGTACTTTTGGACTGGTCGTCTCGATAAGGCATCCGCATTTATATGCTTTTCACCCGGGTGGTGCTCAATCTGTTTGTGCTCTAATTCGAACTCGGATAGGTGAGCTAACCATCTTCCAATCATCCCCTCAGCATCTTTAAAATTAAGAAGCCACCTCACAGACGAATGGTCAGTACGCAAAGTAACGTCAGTTCCCCAGAGGAAATGCTTATACTTCTTCGTATACACCACTACCGCGAGGAGTTCTCTTTTAGTGGTACAATAATTACGCTGTGTTTTGCTTAGCGTGTTGCTAGCGAATGCCAATGGGACTTTGACTCCATTCTGGACCTGAGAGAGTGCTGCCACTATAGCATTATTGCTCGCATCGATGTCTAGTATGAAATGTCCCTCGGGAGTGGGATATTTCAGTACCGGTGTGTTTCTAAACAAATCTTTTATTTTATTAAAAGATTCTTCCTGCTCGCTGGTCCATGGGAAGGGTTCCCGAGCCCTACCCGGTGTCCAATGAGCTAGGCATTGCATGGGAAAACTTACACGAGAGTAATTCGGTATGAAATCACAGTAATAGGAACAAAATCCTAAAAATGATCTAACCTCCTTAGCACTCGTGGGTCTTTCCCAATTCTCTACTGCTTTAAGCTTCTGCACTCACCCCGTTAGGGGTTATAATCCTTCCCAAGTATGTAATTGTTTTCTTAAACAGATTACATTTCTTAGGCTTGAGTTTTAGGCCGTTGGCGAGAATCCTATCCAAGACCAGCTGTAGATTCGCGTGGCATTCCTGGAACGACTTGCCGATACGACAACATCATCCAAGTAAACCAAACACTTCTTCCACAGCAGGTCACTGAGTAGAGATTCCATCATGGCCTCGAACGTAGCGGGTGCATTACACAATCCGAACGGCAAGACATTATACTCGAATAGTCCCAGGTGACTGGAGAACGCAGTTTTCTCCATGTCTTTGGGATGCATCGGTATCTGCCAATACCCGGATTGTAAATCCAGGGTGCAGAACCATTGGTTCCCACCCAAGCTATCCAAGGTCTCGTCTATCCTTGGTAGAGGATACGAGTTCTTCTTCGTCATACCATTTAGTTTCCGGTAGTCGACACAGAAATGGATTGTACCGTCTTTCTTTGTGGTCATACAAACAGGGCTGGACCAGGGGCTCGAGCGTGGCACGATCACCCCTAGCTCCAACTGTTTTCGTATTTCCTGTTCACATATTAACTTCTTCTTAAGAGGAAGTCTACGATACGGTATTTTAAAAGGTCTCTCGTCGCCCACATCAATAGTGTGCAACACCTTATCGGTTCTACCTACGGGTCCTCCCTCCCTACCGAAAGCATTCTCATACCTTCAAAGGAGATCCCCTAGGTGCCGTTTATGCTCCGTATTCTGTAAATCTGATTTATCAATCAGTTTCTGAAATTCTTCATCCAAGGGATGCTTACTAACGGGGTTCAATGGTTTATTAAACTTGGCCTCAGCGACATGTTCCACTGAACTCATCACCCCTACGCCGTAGCCACGCTTCAAATAAATCACTGAACCGGTTCGGTTAGTCATGGGTAGTACAGTCCATACTGCATTCGCCACCAACCCGATGCTCGATAAGTGTATCGTATCGGGTTCAAAGACTCCTATCTCACCCTTCTGGGCCATTGATCTGCCGCAAAGGACGTCACAAGTGGTACCCGGAGGGATTTTTACCGTATGAATAACCGAAGCTACTGAAGACACCTGTTTCAACACGCATTATACATGCAAGCCATAGGGGTTCCGGATACTCATCATCCCGTCCCTCGGATCCAACATGGCCCCGTATAGGCTTGCAAAATCCAGACCAAGGATTCCATCGTCGCTAACCTCTGCTATAGTAGGCGAAAGAACGAATTCTTTGCCTCTTATACGGATAGGCATAAAAGTCCTCCCAAAAGTCCTCATACTGCTTCTGTCGGCCGTGCAAGCATTTACCCCCGTTTTGAGGTTCTCATGACTGCTGGCCACCGAGTTGAAGAATCTTTTGGACACACAGGAATGGCTAGAATTCTCCGACCCGGCCTTCCACAGTTACGGGTATATACCACCGTCTCCCTCCCAATGGGGATTGGTTACTGGTAAACTGATGAAAGTCTCCCGAATCACCAAGATTCAATCGGAGTCCTCTTAAAAACTCCAGACACGGATGACTTGGGGGAAGGTGTGTCCCACACACTCGGATCAACTCATTGATCCATCCTTCCTCTCCCCCAGTGTGGCCACTCGCCATGTAGTCACCTCCAACACACACATTGGCACAAGGGTCCCCGGCCCCGGTCGGAATGCTTGGGTGCGTACCCACAGTCACCCGACCTCCAGGTAATTTTGATTCGAAATCTTCCACCGGATTACCCCCGGTAGCCTTTTGGCATTCGTTTCTCGTTGGGGTCATACCCAATGCCGTGGATACAACCCCCTCTAATTTCCCACTACGTCAGACATCTCAGCATCCTGCTAATCTGCTTCGGTTTCGGCTTTGCAGCAGTACATTCTGACGAATAGTGCCCCATTTTCTGGCACCTAAAACATTTGACAGTTCGGCGATCCACTCTGGGTCTCGACCGACTGGCTTGCAGTGCATCAGTAATCTTTTTGCACATCTCTTCCATTATCTTTGTCACGTCCGGAGACTGACCACTCACTTTAGTAGTGCTCTCGGCCTTGCCATTTGGTCTGGAAGTGCCTGTAGTCTCAGGTGCTGGTTTAGCATCCTTCGACTTATTAAAAACCTTCCTCGGAATATATTTCCTACCAGAAGTGTTCTTTCTTAGTTGCATCGCACAGAAGGAACCATCCTCCTGCTGGATGTCGATCAACTCAAAGTCATCCGAGGTACTGATGTCCTCAGGACGATGCATTGCGGCTGCTACCGGAGTCGGTCCCGTTACGTTCGTAACGTCCCCGGCCAACATAGTACGTTTCTTCACAGCCATGTCTCTTCCATTGAATATGCCGTGCAGAGTAGACCCTTCTTTCCAAGCATCTCTTGCAGCTATCTGCTCGTCTCGGTCTCGTAGCCCCTTGACGAATTGGGTGATCAAATCGTCCATATACCAGTCCTGGTTTTCTGTTCCGGGTCTGGCCTTACTCAAAAGGGCATGGAGTTCCATCCCATATGCTCTAAAAGCTTCTGTAGGCTTCTGGGTACGTTTTCTAAAACATACCATCGGGTCCTCCTTGACCATATTGCACAACAGTCCACTAGCAGATTCAACCAGCTGCTCAAAACTTCCAGCGAGGCCATACCAGGTCCGCCATTGGTCCACAGCCATGCAACCCGGACCACCTTTTAGGCACCTCACTAGATGTGACTTGGCCTCTTATGGGGTCCACCCATTACAATTCATCACATCGATGAAATCTTCAAACCATTCCTTCCATGGCCGAGTCCCGTTGTATTTCTTCGGAATGACGGCTACCCTTTGGGCTGAATTGTGAGCATACATCAGTCTACTACACTGCTGCTTGCTCCATTCAATCACCTTGGTTTCATTCATGGTCCGATTGCCGCCTAACCCACCGAAACTGCCATTGTTCGGCGGTGGTGGTGGTGGGGGTTGGCTTTGATTCCACTCTGACCAATTGGGTCCAGTATAACCTCCACCACCAGCATTGGGGTTGGTACCCGAAGTACCATTCCCCACTTGGCCACTCGCATTAGCAGACCCGGCCTGACCACCAGCATTCGGCATGTAACCTGCCTGACCATGCTGGCTACTCCCCTGCGCATTTTGTGGATTGCCTGGGTTACTGGCATCCAATTCGACATTTTCTGTCTGATCCACATTTATATGGAATCCGCTTGTTTCGGCAATTGTCGGAACAATCCCTTTGGACGAAGTCCGGGTCCAAGTTATGGACTATCGGGACTTCACTAATGCGAACTCTGTTAGTCCGACCATTCTGATCTTGGGTCCTAACATACACCCCCTTGGTCAACATTCCGAGATGCATTATCGTTCACGAATGGATTATATGCACCTGTCGGCTGCTTCGGTGTTGAACAGGAGACGAAGTCACCCTGTTTAACAAAGGTAAGGTCGGGACTAGGATCCGAGCTCTTAGGAGGTGGATTGGTCTGTTCCTTATCTTGCAAGTAGCTTTCCATAGCGGACTTGTTTAGGGTCAGGGTCGCCACATCAGTGGTCAGATTCCTCTGTTCCTCTCTTAACTGAGCGTTCTCGGACAAGATTTCAGACTGAATCTTCTCATTGTCTGCGACCACTCGGTTATGATCTAAATGGGTGGCTTGCGCCTCTTTCTTCAAAGTATCCTTTAATAAGAGATACTTCTCACTCTTTTCCTTCTGAGACCTTTGGTACTCAGAAGTTTCCTTACGGATCTCATCCTGTTCTGAGACCAGTCTGGATTCCGTTACGGCTTTACGAAGTTGAAGTCTTTTTAGCTTCTCTTCCATTGCGTTCAACTCCGATTGCAGTCTGTTCACGTCACGAGCTTTAGCCACTTCCTCGGCTCTAGCCTTATCAATCGCTCTCCGCCTATTGGCTTCCTCCTTTTCCAGGTCAGCCAACTTACTTTCACTCTCTCTCTCATCCCTTGTCTTTAACTCTACCCGTTGGGCTAGAGACGACAACCGATACTTGAGGTCGGATTCCTTCAAAATCGCCTCTTGTTCTATAGAACGAAGCTTGTTGATTCGTTCTCGGGTCTCTTCTTCTATTTTCTTCTGTGCAGCTATGAATTGTTCATGCTGCCTCTTAGCTTGCTGCTCTACCTGGTCCCTGGCTTTTAAATAAGCCGAGGTCGACTTATATCCGGGACCTATCCAATGTCCGTGTCTGGACTTACGGCTCCCCCCCGGATTGAACACGGAATCCGACAAGGCTTCGTCTAGGGATAGTCCCAAGGTATACATTTCCGTGTTTCTCAGCATTGTATCTCGGATAGTATCCCTCTGAGTCGGGGCGGATCCCATTGGGTCCTTACCATCCCCTTCATCATCACTCTCGTGATCCGATGATGTCATTAAAGGTGTCTCCCGCCTTAATCGGGTAGACCCATGTACCCCGTCCAGTAGGCATCTCCGTCCTTTGAATCGGACTTTGAGCCTTAGGGGTCTTTAGCGATCTAGTGGTGCCCGCCGAGATGCCGGCTTCTAACTCGCGCCTACTAGTGATTACTTGAGACCAATCACTCAAGTCCAACCGGGCGGGTTTTACTATGCTAGGTGGCTCTTTGGCTCGCTTAACTCTAGAGGTACCAACACAACACGAGTAGTTTGGGTTGGGCAAAGCCCTGGAAACTTCCCACCTGTTCGGGTAGGCTTTATTTAGGAGAAGATCAAGTCTGGACTGGACCAGGTCCAGTCCTCTTCTGCGGATCGTCCGGCTCCTTAGTAGGAGCTGGATGCGAGGTGTGGTGCTGCCCCCTCTTGTACCAAACGGGTATCGCAAAGTGACACCTGGTTGGTGTAGAAGGAACGAGCACCACACGAACACATCTCTCGGATGAAGCGCACTAATATGTGAGCCATTAGTACCAATTCTGGCCACCAGGGGGACACCACTAAGGCTTAAAGAGGGGAAACTAGACCGAAAATTGTATTATACTAGTTTTTCATGAGGATTTCAACAGTCCTACGGGGAAATTTCCATATTTGGTCCAAACCTTCCAAATTTGAAATGCAAATAGAACGTTTTTAGGACATTTTAGGGCATGAATAAGTGTATTTGTTGATATGTGTTGCCATGGAAATGAGATTTCTACTCAAAATAGAGGAATAAACAAAGCCCATTGATAGCCCCACTCACAGCGATGAATGTACTAAAAAAAATGGTAAAAATCCAATTTTTAGGTCAAATTCTATAAGAAAATGATTTTAAAGAATATGATAATTTTCCTTATTTGCATAATTATGCATATTTATACTTATCTCAAGATATCTCGGGAAATATGCAAGTTAGAGCTTATTTGATATATAGATATGTTACTGACCACCCAAATTCATAGAGCCATAACTCAAAAACTAGCAGAGATATTTTCTAATGTAAAATATCATTGAAAAGCTCATGACTTGAATTTAGTAATTGACTTTTCCCCTTGGGGGACCCTTTTGCCTTGGCTGGACACATATATACACGACGATGCCGGCCCCTACACACTTTTGAAATATCAATGATAACTTTCGGGTTATAATGCAGTTTTTCATACACACGACGTCCATGACATGATGAGCCCGCACTGCATAGATGTCAGGCCAAAATGAGCTGCTTCGCAAAAATAAAAGAAGAAAAAATACGGAGTGATCATTTTTTACAACTGGGGTGGGGGGGACTGGACAGATGCGCGAAAAAATTGGGGGGCTTGATCGATTTTGCTGACCCCCCCATTATTGCGACCCCCCTACTGAGAACTGATTTTGCAAGATGACCACCCCCCAAAAAAAATTTTAAAAAAAATCGGATATATCTAGGAATCTATGCGGGTTTTGACCCCAAAGGTTTATTGGGTTTTGTACCCCCCCCACCAACGGGCTTTTTTTTCAAAATGCCCCCCATAGTATACGGCCTTAGCAGGATCATTTATTAGCCAATGAGATGAGCCCAACGATTCACTGCGGTCCTCTCGGGGCCTCATTCGAGGCATTCGTGGTATGGCCGAGGAATCAATCGGTGCGTTTGGAGTACGACCGAGGGATCAATGCTGGTTTGTAAGGCCACCCCCTATTGGTCCTGCCCATGTAGGTCAATGTTGATCCCTGAGTCAACTTACTACACTCCCAAGCATAGTTAGTGACTGGTACCTAGCCAGACCTGGCTGGGTGGGAAGGGGATGGAGGGAACAAGCTAAGGTGGTGTAGTTAGCATTCGAGGTCACCCCATCCCAGCATGCACTGCATATTGATCGAAAACCGCTGCCCGAACGCCTCGATTCGAGGCGTTCGTGGTATGGCCGAGGGATCAATGCTGGTTTGTAAGGCCACCCCCTGTTGGTCCTCCCCATGTGGGTCAATGTTGATCCCTGAGTCAACTTACTACACTCCCAAGCATAGTTAAGGATTGGTACCTAGCCAGACCTGGCTGGGGTGGAAAGGGATGGAGGGAACAAGCTAAGCAAGCTAAGCACTTCAACAAAAAATTTAAACTGTTTGCAAAAAAAAAATATTGGTCACATTCGATTGAGCTCATTGTGAATTGTGAATTTTTCAATTCTTTTGGAATTATCTTTCTATCTTGTATAGAACCAGAGATACAAGACAAATAGTGTCCGAAATATTGCAGCAAGTAGCACTATAGAAGTGGTAGAAATAGGTGTCAGTTTTTGTGATGTGAGTCACTGAGTGCAGCCATGCACTGACCACTCAGTGGTCCACTGCCAGTGGCCACCTGCTTGGCTGTCACTATAGCAGTGATATGAATAGCCAACACTTCCCAAATGTTTCACTTTTTGGTCCTCTCAAATGTATCAGTGGGCAAAGTGATAGAAACATGAAAATTCATATTCTGGCAGAGTATTATGCCCTAAATCTGTGTCTGGTGTTAGTTTTCTGGTGTCTCTAATGGTTGATATGTTTTTTAAAGCTCCAATATAACCTTCATATTCAACTTACTGTAAAATGTTTAATAATTGGAATTTTTCCTCCCCGATTTCGCTGGTGGGTACCTTGATATCTTAACTATAAGGATAACTATTTAAATACAAGAAAAATACCCTAATAGAACCCTAAATCGGCGATATCGGCAAGGTCACGATTATCGGCCGCACTCCCACCAGGCAGAAAGTGTCAACCCAGTGTGCCAGCTTTTCTCACCCTCCACAGTGGCTTTATCAAAGTGCCTATGCTTAGGCTAAGGTTGTTTAGTTAGCGTTCGAGGTCACCCACACCCACAATGCACTGCATATGGTTAGAAAACCGCTGCCCGAACGCCTCGACTGGTACCCATCTGATAGGTCTTATCAGTAGTATCTAAGACGGTCTCCTATAAATCACACCTTTTGGATTCAAAGTTTGAATTAAAATTTTGAATTCAAAAGGTGTGATTTATAGGAGACCGTCTTGGATACTAGAGCTTAACGTTTTAATTTTGTTATACTAATAAAATATTATGAGAAAAGACAAAAATCTTAAATTTGATTTACTATGTTTAATTAAGATCTTGAATAGTAATCAACAATGTTATATTGCTATATTTAGCTTTGTCATTTAGAAAATGAGTTAGCAATTACATTCCTTGTGTACAATAACTTTGATTATACCATACTACCAAAAACAACTGTCCTACACCTCAGCACCTACGTCAACAGTTTGGATAACATGGGTTGGTTTACACAAGAACTAGGTACGCTTTAGGGAACTAAAATTTAATATGATTTATTTTAAACCATTAGGATGCTGTTAACAAGTTTCAGTAATGTATCAGACCTTAGCACCTATGTGAAAAGTTTGGATATGGAGTGGTTTACACCAGAACTAGGTACGCTTTAGGGAACTAAAATCTGATATGATTTATCATAAACCGTTAACAAATTTCAGTAGAAAACTTTGCCCATTGGAGTGATATCAAATATATAGTAAAAAAAGTGAAAACTTGGTAACCTATACCAACATGGATTTCTACTAGTTTTTTAAAAACAATGCAATTAAAGGGAAATGAAATCTAACATAAAACATCGCATACCATTAATATGGTATTGACTAGTTTAAATTAAGAACTTTAACCATTGTAGTGATATCAAATATATGCTATAGGAGTGAGAACTTTTGGTATTGCACTTTACTTTAACTTGAACTCTGTGTTTTACACCTGAACACGATTAACGTCTCATTTAGTATGAGTCTGCATCATCATTGTCACCGACACTGTTGCTGACATTGTTTCTGACTAATGTCTCATTTAGCATGAGGCTGCATCATCACTGTCGCTGACACTATTGCTGACACTGAGTGAATCAAAATGTAGTTTACGTTGCACTTTTCTGCGAGTGCTTTGTGCAGTAGGGGTCCCATAGCTTATGATATTTGAAAACTTCATACCTTGCAAAAATCTTACCCTTTTTCTTGGGTTAGGACTCATTTCTGATGCCGTGACACTTAACACAGGTTTCTTAAATAGAGCCTTACTTTGTGACTCGCTCAGATTGATGTCAAATTTTTGGAACACAAGTTTTTTTCCTTCATTTTTGCTAGATGATGTATCTTCATTTTCAGCCTCCAAGATTATATTTACTTCTGCACCTTCTGCGTAGGTGAGACTGTCACTTGCTTCATCAAAGTTACATCTTTCCTGGTGGCTTTTACTGGTGTGACTGTTACTTGGTTCACCAGAGTTACATGAACTAAATCCAATGTTTGTGCTGATACTATGTTTACAATTATCACATGAGTAGCTTTAAGGTACTTGCAACCTTTTGGTCTATGGAGTTTTCAGTGCTAAAGCGCTAATGCGGGACCTAAAGCGTGAAAAACTGTCCTTAGATGACCTCGCCATGCTTCTCTCCTCACCACCTACACACCACCTATCCACCCACCCACCCCATGCATACATATATGAATATTTTAATCATTTCATAATACTCTCTATGTTTGATATATGCTTCATAGCACAATTGTGCACACACACATGATTTAGCAAGTATACATAGTGACTATTATCCTATTATGATCAAAAGGTGTACTTATACATTGTAACCAGTCAGGGTTCATTCAGCGGTCAGCAGTTTATGTTATCATATTAATAACCCCAGGAATATCTAGTAGAGTAATAAAGCACTTCTCATTACTGGAAAAATCACTCTACATTTATCATATCTTCTCTTGTTTTATCTAGGTGTTAATAAAGCAGTACCATAGCTGATAACCATGAAACACTCCTATACATATAGACATTCCTAGGGTGATAGCTTAGTTCTGAATAAGTTGGGAGGCTGCTCAGATACATTGACACACTCAACGCAATGATGAGGATACTACACTTCAGCTTTTCTGTGGTGTGTATGGTGATAGTTAATTCTCAGGTGAGCGTTAGGAATTGTGGAATTCCAGCGGTCTGTCTCTGCACCGGTAACAGTCAGGTTGTACTCTGTGATGGACCCAACATAGAATTCCTACCTATGTTTGAGACTGAGTCAAGAGTGTGTAGGATATTAATCATACAGAATACATCGATTAGATCTCTGGCCTCTTTTAGTGTCGAAGTCTGGATTTCTCTGAAACGCCTTTACGTCACTGGAAATCAGGAGTTGGTATGCCTAGAGGAGAGAGCACTTCTCATCCGTAAATGCTCACCAGTCAACATAACGTTAAACATGCCTTGTGAAGAAACCACCATCTCTGACTATGCTACACATCAAACATCTCCTTTGATCGATAAGGATATCACACCCTCTGAAAGGTTCACATCCCCTGAAGGGTTAGTGAGCAGTGGGTATGACAGCAGCACCTGGGGGGCATACACTACAGACGTCACGACAGTAGACAGTACTCACCTCTCACCTAGGGACATAGCTGTAACATGTGTGACTGTGCTTGTATTTTTAGGAATCTTTCTGGCTGCGTTCTTTCTAGGGTATAGACATTGCAAGAAGAGGAACCCCAAGTCACAGAACATTATATATAATGATATTTACCGCATGACTGAGACTTCTTTTGCCTAGTTGTGAGTATTGTATCTTTCAAAAGTTATCCTGATCAAAAAGAAATAATTCCTGTGATATGTCATCCCTGATGGAACGTGAGACAGTAACAGCAGATGAATTCCTTCTTAAAAGATCCTGTACAATGTGTGTTTCAGGACCTTCACGGTCGGGTAAAACCACTTTCATCAAAAAATTACTGTTTAGCCTGAAAGATATGTATGCTGACGCTGATATTCCTCATTCTATTCTATACTGTTATACTGTGGAGCAACCCATGTATCTTGAAATTAAAGACCGATTACCTCATGTTATTTTTCATAAAGGTATGCCAAGTAAAGAAGACATACAAGGGTTAGGTGTTGGGAGTCATAAATTGATTGTTCTGGATGATATGATTACTCGTGTTCAAAAATCAGAAGAAATGCTAGAGATTTTTCTTGTGGAATCACATCATCTTGGCATTAGCGTTATATACCTGACACAGAACATACTTCATAAAGGAGGATATAATAGAACTATGAGCCTTAACACACAGTATTTAGTTTTATTTAAAAATCCCAGGGACAGCAGTCAAATATCATATCTAGCACGTCAGGTCTTCCCTCAGGCTCCCCATGCTTTGTTAGAGGCTTATCACGATGCAACTGGAGGGGTCAAATATGGCTATTTATTTTTAGACCTTACTCAGGAATGTAGAGACGGAATGAGGTTACGAACATGCGTCACACCAGATAGCCCCACAATAGTTTACACACCTTTAGGGTAAGGTAAGGTTTTTCTTTCCCCTTATCTTTTCTTTCCGGACTCAGTAGAGTCATTCAGATAACTCTTATTATGAGCTCTAGTAGAATTGATAAGAATAGGCAGTTTTTGGAATTTATTGCTAATCCTCCTTCCAAGAAACAGAGACAGGCTCTTTTAAAGATAGCTACAGAAGATCAGGTACTGGCTATTTGTGAGATTATATTAAACACACTTGCAGGGAACATAAAATTCACTCCCAGTGAGTTGAAAACTGTGTCTGTGTACAAGAAAGATCTTCGCAGATTGGGGTGTCGAAAAGGTTCCCCCTGGAGGACCAAAAGAGGACTACTTCTCAAGGTGGGGAAAGTTGTAGCTTTTCTAGCAGGGAAAGCTTTATTGAAAGAATGAAGCACACCGAGAAATTTGTTCTTGTACCTTACTCAGAATATAAGAAGTCTGAAGAACTCTCTCATTCAGATCATCATCATTTAAGCACTCAGAAAGAGTCGGGAGCAACTCCCGAATCACCTACTCTGGAGCCTACAAACACAGAATTATTGAACTCAGTCACAGACGATGATTTCAGTGTAAATGATTTCATTTCATATTTGAAAAGCTGTGAGAGTAAAAATGAGATCTCTGACGTTATAGTATCGGGTCCACTGCCAGTAGCAGCAAGAGCAAATGACGATATAAGCACAGCTCTCTTAGAACCTGAGGTTAAAAAAGTTAAAAGAACCTGGATAACTCTATAGATATAGAATAAAAAATAAAATGGGGCGTGCTAAGAAAAAAGGGCGGGGTCGGAAAAAGAAAGATTGGGAGATTGAATCAGCTAAAGGAAATTATTACAACCCCTCTAAACCAGGGAGTTTCAGTGGTGTAAACAAGACAGTTTTTCAACACGACGGCAAAACAAAAAAACAGCTAAAAACACAGTTTAAAACATGGCTTAATCAGCAAGAAACACACTTGAGATTCTCTACCCCTTCTAAGATTAGTACATTTTCCCAAATAATATCCCCCAAAATAAATTACATGTGGGACGCTGATTTGATGGACATGCATACTCTCTCACGGTTCAACGAAGGTCATAAATTTGTATTACTCTGTATAGATATTTTCTCTCGTCAGACATATACAGAGAGTCTAAAAAGCAAGAGTGCTGAGGATGTGAGTGCAGGTTTCTCTCAGGTATTCCAAAAAGCAGTACCAAATATTTTGCGTACAGATGCTGGTAAAGAATTCACAGCAAATAAGATTCAAGACTTATTTAAAAAACACAATATTAAACATTATGTAGCTTACAATGATGGTAAGGCTTCATATGCTGAGCGTTGCATAAGAACTATAAAGAACCGTATAACTAAATATTTATTTAGTAAAAAAACATACAAATGGATAGATGTTTTACCAAAAATAACAAATTCTTACAATAGAACGGTTCACTCAAGTATAGGTACAGAACCCATTAATGTCACAGAAGAAAACAGTGATGAAATATTCAAATACCAGTATAGCAGGGTAACTAAAAAAAACATCAGAACTAGCCATAAAAAAGAGAAAATAAGAACTCAAAGCAGAAGGTTTATAGTCGGTGATCAAGTACGTCTTGCTGTAAAAAAAGGACCCTTCACTAAAGATTATGAACCAAAATGGACAGAGGAGGTATTTGAAATTGTGAAAGCTACAATCAGAGATGGACTACCGGTATACCTGTTAAAAGATCTCAAGGGTGAGGAGGTGAAAGGGACTTTCTACGGGTCTGAGCTTCAAGGTGCTACACCAGATGTAAATAAGCATTATGAAATAGATGAAATATTAAAAGAAAGAACAGTCAATGGTGTGAAGCAATATTTTGTAAGTTTCAAGAACTATCCAGCTAAGTTTAACGATTGGGTTTCAGCTAAGGATACTAAGGACATAAAATGAGAGGTTTCTACATGTTTCTGAATCGAAAAGATGACATTCTATTACACCCGGATAACAATGGAGCGTCTTTCACTGTCAAACTTCCAGAGCGTATCACATTGGAGAGGGGAAAATGGTCCTGTGGCATAGTTGAATGCTGCATGGAAGTGTACACTAAAGCACACAAGTCATATTACATATGCACAGATATTGTAACCTTACAGAGTGTAGGGGGAGCAGGACTACCTGTTTTAAGGATTTTTAACCCATTATCAACTGTTCTGAACCCTACCCCTGCTCCTCCAGTTACAACACCTGAGCCAGGGGGTTATAAGGGTATACAGAACATCTGTGTGAAGTGTATGAATACTATACTCTTGACACCTACAGTTAACACAGACTCGACCACCCCCCGACCATATACTATGATAAAAAATTATGAGTATGAGCATATCATCTATAATCCTGTCAGATATGCTGAATTCGACCATATTACTGTTTTCTTAAAGGATGAAAACAAGAACCAGAAAGTGACATCAGCAGGGATTGTCACCTGTGTTCTCCATTTCATTCCAGATAGTGAAACAAGATGTTAACACGTCATTTAGAGAACATAATTACTAGATCCTCCCCTTCAAGCAGAGACTTAAAGGGGCGATTGAGATATGGATAAAAAAAAAGAGTGGGTAGAATTATAGTTTTAAGACCCCCAAAATCACACCATGTAGAACCCCCACAGGTCTCTAAACCCCCGGTACTGAGTGAAAATGAGATCACATCTAAACAAGCTAAATCAGAGGTAAAGAGGGTCGAAGCAGTCACCCATGAGTTAGATGAAAAGAATAGTGAGTCAGCACCACGTGAGACCGGAGAGGTGAGTACCCTAAAGACGGAGTACCCACCAGTGCACAGAATTAGAGCTGAAAAGACTGGAGGCACTAAAAGACAGGGAGTCTCTAACACAGGGATCACTTCTAAGAAGAAAAAAGCCCGGACGTATAAGAAAAAGAAACATTCAGACATATTTAGCTAGACTCTCTCTCTCTCTCTGTCTCTCTCATATTATCACATAGTCAGGACTATGGTGTCCATTACTGAGCGTCTAAGGAGAATGTTAAGGGGTCGCAACAGAGAGAGAAACCTAACACGTTGCAACAGTGATCCCATCTGGCATGACTCCCAGGGCTACATGAGACCTAAATCATGCCCTGATACATACCCGCCACCCCCACCTCCTAGAAATTTCAGCAGCAGAGTTGAGAATACACCTAATGAGGCTGCTGGAAACATGGAGTCTCTGGGATCTACAGGTTTGGAGTACCCTGGAGCACATAACTCTTCCTCTAAGAAGACTAACATGGGGACACAGACTGGTTTTGGTGGGGGTCAGCGCGATGAGTCTTTTTTCCCCACCCCCCATAGTGAGAGGACAAAAATCCATTTTGAGTTCTTCTCTGCAGAAGACGAGGATACGGTGGATGAAGTGACATATTTAGAGGTGAACAGGGAAATCTATGCTGAAAAAGTGATTCCTCTGTCTCCTATCTCAGGTGGACTCCCGGGTCGTACCATCCCTACAGACTGCCCCCCACATGTAAACAAGGTGCATGACAAGTCGCATAAAGGACACTCCTCTGACTTCTCTAGCAGAACCAGCGTCAACAAGGGTATTCCATCACCTACAGGTGAGTCAGATGACAGGGATCAGCACTCTACAGCACCTGACGAATGCCTAGGACGGGTTCCAGAGTGGCCAGCAGATTCTAACTTCAAAGAAAATCTCCAGGAAGCAGATTCTACAGGTTACTTTACACCTCTTGGAGAGGAAGGAATAGACGTTTCCCCTGATCAGAAAAACAATACAGAAATCCCCCCTGGACGTGGAGCTGATCCGTCTACTGCTTCACCATCTACACCTTCTGATGATCTGCACACCCCACAACCAGCTCCTACAGACAAATCTATAGACCTTCTTCAAGGTTTTGAATTCAGAAGTCCTAAAGCCTGTCCGGCATCTACTTCTTTTAAACCAGTTATACGCTACTCAGCTCTAGCTGACAGCCTGCTAGATTCAGTCAACTACACCTCTAGAGCAGCCAGCAGCAGCAGCAGCGGAGGTGATTCAGACCCCCAGACCCTGGAGGAACTTATGGTTGATGCTCTGACAAAAAGAAACACTCATTCAATTTAGTTATTCATCCAGGGTTTTTTAAAAAAATATTGTGTGTCTTTTTCTAGGGCTCTGTGAAATAACAACTAAATAATCATGGCCTATGAAGTTGCAAAGGTAGATGAGCACAGTAGTGTAGGAATAGGTGAAAGCATGGATTTATTTACTATGCCTACAGTCGATGTTGGTGTACAACAGGTTAGATATGTTGATTACAAGCCTCTTAATCAGCTTAATCAGGATGTTGGATTGGAGTTTGAAATACCAAATTCAGGTAATAGATATATAGATCTACGACGCACATATCTAACAGTCAAAGTACGTGTCAGGAAATCAGATAACACCGATCTACCTGCAGCTGCAGCAGGGACAACCATAGGTGATTTTGGTCCTGTTAATAATTTTCTTCATTCCATGTTTTCTCAAGTAGATATATATCTTCAGAAACAATTACTCACTACTTCTAATTCCAACTATCCTTACGAGGCATACTTCAACACTTTGTTTAAGTATGACACACAATCAAAAAACACTCATCTCCAAGCACAGTTGTGGCATAAGGACACAGGTACAATGGATGCCACCCGAGGCGGTGTGGGTAACTCAGGGCTCACAGTGCGTGCTCTGTACTCAGAAAAAAGTCAAACATTCGAAATGATGGGACCAATTCTTTCAGATGTGTGCTGGACAAACAGGTACATATTGAATGGTGTGGAGTTGAAATTAAGGTTCTGGCCTACTCCCCCTGTTTTCCATTTAATGTCAGCAGCTACTACTCCTGATTACAAGACTGAGATAACTGATGCATCTCTGTCAGTCTGTATGGTAACACCTACACCTAAACTTTTAGTTATACAGCAGAAGGTGATGGATAAAAAAAATTGGGCAGCTTTGTACCCCTATCTCAAAACAGATGTTAAAAAATACTCCCTCTCTAAAGGTCACTACTGCTTTAACGCTGATAATATGTACCTGGGGAATGTCCCCTCCAGATTAATCTGTGGCCTAGTCTCAGAGCAGGCAACGGTGGGGTCCTATTCTAAAAACCCTTTTAATTTCCAGCATTACAACATAAAGTACCTTAATCTGACAGTGGACGGTGAAAGTGTACCTCAGAAAGCTCTCCAGATGACGTTTGATACAAATCATCATAAGTCATCTTTTATAGAGGCTTATATGGCTCTCTATGGTCGGGAACGTTTCACTGATGGTCGTGATGAAGGGTTATACATTACACGTAGTGAGTTTGCCAAGGGATACACATTATTTGCTTTTGACTTAGAACCTGATATAAGGGAGGAGTCAGATGGAACTGTATGGCCTACAATGAAAAAGGGGAATCTGCGTTTACAAATGAATTTTAGCTCAGCTTTACCTGAGAGCTTGTCACTGATAGTTTTCTCTACTTTCCCTTTAAGGACCATGTTTAAAATAGATTCTAATAGGGCTGTCACTGTAATAAAATAAAGCGAATGGGATGCAGAAAGATTATACCCTCACTGCTGCTGTGAACATATAGGCAAATAAATAAATCAGTTTACATACCATCCTCTATGTATGATTTTTTTTATTAAAGATGCTCTTAGTACTAGTTTCTCCATAAAATATCATGTTCTTTAAAGTGTGGATTATCCTTATACATATCTTAAGCAGTTATATTTATTCTAAAGTATTCAGGTGTTTATTCATACCTGAGTGTCTAACAGAGTCAGAAGTCTTATCCTAAATTCTCAGATTCTATTTATCATAATCACACTGATCTTTCCTTGTATTTACTTATCCACGGCTAATAAAATATGATTAAAATATATGTCTCTCTTTACTTTGTTATTCTTTTGTTCTCACAGCTCTCTATATATGACAGCTGTTATGTATGCTTATCATAGCTAAGAATATAGGTTAAAACATAAACATAAACTCACAGATATGTTTTTAAATTAGGAAACATGTACCGGTATATAGAACAAGCATGACCGGAGTTAAGCATAAATCCTATGTTGTTGAGCATGAAGTCTATTTTGTGTAACTAAGCCTGCGGCGTATGCCTGAACGAGTGCATAGTGCTACAGGCGAGTTAAGCTCACTCATGATGTCTGATGTATTCATGTCTGACTCTCGCTTCCTCCTTGCTCTCCTGGGGTTGGCACTGTAAGAAGCCTCTGACGCAGTGACGCTGGGGACTGTGTCTTTAAAAAAGTGTGAAGAGGGACTGAGGTCAAGGTTAAAACGCTGGAAAACAGCTGCTTTACCATAACTAATAGGTCTGACTGGTGTGAAACTGTTGTTGTAAGATGTGTCCTGAGAGGAAATCCCTGAAGCTTCACCAGAAGGTGAGGGTACTTCACTCTGACTTTTTGAGACTGCCACGCTCTCCATACTCTTCAGAGAACTGGCACCTGATTGACCTTCTACAGATTGCAGATCAAACTCAGTATCATGGTAAAACAGGTCACAGTCTGGATGATCAGCATCTGCTGGAGTCTGCAGACAGGCTACATGACTATCTGTAGTGGAAGGCTGCACCCAGTCTGCTTTACTAAGACTAGAGTGAGACTCCACACAGTCTCTGTTTTCAGTACCTGCAGGCACAACACAGGCAATTGGACTGGTATCAATGGAAGACTCCGTACAGTTCTTGTTTTCATCACCAGCAGGCTCTGGACAGACCATGTGACCTGCATCACTGGAAGATTCCTCGGAGTCTCTGTTGTCAGCAGTAGCAGGCTTTACACTGTCGTTGTTACCGGCATCAAAGGAAGAATCCTCCCCCTCCCGGACTTCAGGACTAACGGGTTGTAGTACCGGTACACTTATAATACCCCCGTCTTCAGCGGGATAAGAGAGTCCTGCACTAGATGCAATACTGTCAGTGCTGGTTGAGATAATACACTCCTGTTCTTCTCCAGTCTGAGTGCTTCGTTCTAGGGTATCCTGAAGAGGATAACAAATCTGAAAACTCTTATCGTTTTCAGCAAGAACAAGATATTTACACAGTCCCTCTTTCTCCTTTCTTATTTTCTCAATCTCTATCTTCATTTGCTGAACAGGGACAGTCCAGGTCACGATCGATGTACTGGGCTGTGTTCCAGAGTCTAGAGATGAAACGACAGTGGGGCAGGGTTGGGCAGTCACTACCGCTTGACCGTCTTGGGGCGACACTGTAGTCAGGGCATCGTGAGCAGGCACTGCAACCACACCGTCTTGGCACTGCCCGCCAGTTAAGACGGGCTGGTTCTCCAAGCCCATCCAGCTGTCCTGAGCTGGTACCACTCTGTATAATATGAGAGACGAAAGAGATAATCAATTTATGACCTCACGTCAGGGCAGAAATGATAACAGGGGTATCACGTAAGCTTAACTTTCTGTCGCACTACGTCACTCCACTTACGATGTATGGGGCTTATTTCACACCCATAAACGGACGTTAAATACTCTAAAGATGTCTGTGAACAGATAAATATGATCCCATACCTCCTCAGTAAACGTCTGATGTAGTCTTTCACAAAAATAAAAGCCATTTTGTAGCGTTTTCAGCGAATTCCGTGTTGATAGTAAAATATTAAATCCTCAACGCGTGCCGGTATGCTTCGCGGTGGTTCTCTAAAATCTCGTTAGATGGGGGTGTGAGCCGTAGCGTTCAGTTTGTTTCAAGGAACCACCATCAGAGGGGAGCACTGAGCGGGTCATCCTCCACCTTCCCGGCTGGTAAGACGCCTAGGGGGTCCTAGGTACCTAATGACCTTCCCCCCTTACTCATCCCCTCCTATTCTAGAAACCCCCAACCCACCTTTTCTGGTGGGCTGACTCCCTACCTGAAAACCCCAAAGTCTAAGATAGATTGACCTATAAATCAGCCTTATCAGTGGACAGTGGTCATCTTATAACGGGTCTGTTCAGCTGGAACGTGTCTTCATGTTTCCTCAGGAGTAGGTTACAGATACACATTTCTCTACTACATCATAGACGTTTCTCTTCTAAAAGTATAAATTGAAAAACTGACCACAGTCATGCCTGGAGAAAACTTTCATTCTTATTATGAGGTGCAAAGATCGGATACTGACGATCCAGATCAGCCCACGTGTCTGTGTGCTGTATACCACCCGGCACCTTTAGTCTCTCTCTGGCTGTATTTTGGTGATATTACGTTGAATTACTCTGTCAAAAGTTTCTGTGTGAAACAAAACCCTCTGGATGGTGAAGAAGAGTCAACAGATATTGAGATAGATGAGGAGTACTGGAATGACCTCATAGAAAATGAGGATGATATATCAGACTTGCTGTACATGAACTGCCCCGTCTCTACTAAATGTGAAACCCTGGGTTTCACTGTGGAAAAAACTGCTCATAACTGGTTCACTATAACTTCCAGGGATGATGAGGACCTTTTCTTTGACCTTGACCAATCACAGTTTGCGCGCTTGCTGGCAATGATCATAGATGCCGAGCACACACCCATGGATCACTACAGAGAAATGCTACCTCATGATGGAAATGGAGGGGACGAGGACGGTATAGTCATCTCGTCTGGGGACGAAAATGAGGATATTGATCGATAAGAGCAGTGAAAAGCAGCACCCTTGAATAATGACTTCTCCAGCTGGGGTGCATAAAAAAACAACTTTAAACTCGCATGTTATAATATATATTCTAGACCCATAGACATTGATTCACTCATCATATATTGGTTCTTAGTGCTAGATCCTGCTTCTGATACAGGTTCCATGTTCAAACATGTTCTACATATAAAAGACAACTCAGGAAAATGCAGTCCATGTTTTTATTGAAAGTGCACATATTAACGATACAGTACATGCAATACCGTCAGTCTATTTCTCTTTTATTAGTACCCGAATGGTACTGTTTCACCGTCATATAGAACATACCTCTTAGAAAACACACATTGGAAGCATTTCAACTGCTCTACAGTACGAATAGTTGCTGTTTTTTTTTCCCTTGTTATAAAACTCTCATTGCGCACAGGTATTTTCAGGGGTTTATATATTTCCTGACCGGCTCTAGCTCTTAACTCTGTCAGAAGCATTTCACGCATAGTAGAAAAATTTATGTTCTCACTCACACTCTGGGTCAGATTTATGCCTTTGATTTTGCACACAGTATTCATTTTAACCCCATGACTGTCACATGTTTTATAAGCATAACTTTTAGGTCCTGTAGACACAAATTCCTGTATCACATGACCTTCAGGGAGCTCATTTGTCAGTTGTCCTAAAAAATCCCCAGTAGGTGGAGTATATTCTGGAGAATCAGGTGAAGGCACAGCTTTAGATTTAAATATGACGCTGTCAGTATCACAATAGAGCACCCGTTTACCTAAAGGAGCTAAAACAGAATATAATTTCAATCTAGCATGAGCTGTTGTGTATGCAGCTATTACAACATTTACCCTGCTATTGGATTGAACAAACTCTTTCTTAGAACGATATTCTATGAAAATCATGTCATCGTTTACAAGCTGGACATTACATATTTCTTTTCTTTTATCATTTAAAAGCTTAAAATATTCTGCAGGGTCTGAAATGTATACAGACTTGGTCTGGTTCTCTTTCTGACCAAATTTTCCCCAAAAACTGTTCAGTTTTAACTTAGCCACAACCCTCAACCCAGGGTTGACGGTCACGCCTTTAGGATCTAAAACTATACCCTCTTTTTCATAATATTCATCAATGTATTTCTGACGATCTTCAGGTGACTTTACCCAGGCAGGCCACCCACTTTTCTCTTGTTTTATTTTGAGAAAAGTATTGATGTAGTCTGTGAATAAGCCACCAGTCTTGGTTGATTCATCATATACAGCAACGTCATCATAGTGCCAAGCTTCATACACCTTAATTATTCTGTACCCAGCCTTCACTGCTTCCTGTAGCTCAAATGAGACCCATGTACCTGTTAGCATACGTCTCTCTTCACTGTGAGTGCATGAGTATTCAGCTCCTTTAAAGAATCCGTAAAAAGCAGTAAAATAATCCTCTTTGTCACTAGTGCTGTTATAGATACAATCTGCTATTACTACACAGGCCCTACACAGCGTGAAATATAACTTACCCTTATACCTCATAGGCAATATAGGGTGATAGAGCTTACGTGGCGGGGAAACAGAACATTTTATCAGACCCTCTATACCATTTATATCAACAGAATCATCCCACATATCTGAAGATATTACTCGATGTTCACCACGGGGATAGTGACAGTACTTATTAACATAAGGATATAAACTTGTGAAATCTAAATATTCTATTTTCTCATCTTCGGTGCATTTATAATATGTTTTAGTTGCATCTACTCTCCCGCTGTAAAAAGCATCTCTAGGTTGTAAAGGCTCAATAAAAGTGATGCCTCTCATTACTGATATGTAATCTGATGATTTCTGTAATTCCTCAAATTCACAACTCCACGTGACATTAAGGGAAAAACCAAGGTCTTGTAAAATTTTATCATGCTCCATTGTATTCTTGTACAGAACCCCCATACTTTTACCTAAAAAACTGTTGAAAAGCTCTCCTGGGTAACATTTCTGATGACCGTGTATGAAACAGCCGTGGAACTGGTAAATGGTACGAGTTTCGGAATGATATCCGTCCACCTTAATCCCTCTGACTTGAAATTCACCTTTCTTTGATCTCGCATGTCTTAAAGCAATACCTTGAGATTTCTCTATGTATGTTAACCACTGCATGCTAGCTACAGAATGATTGTCATAAGGTTTATGGTGCGCCACTACTGGTATGGTGTTTTCTTTTATAAACATGGTCCTAAAGACAAGATTACATGCTGAAGCTATAGTCAGACATTTCTTAAATGGGTCTATAGCATATTTTCCTGAGATGTCCAGAAAAATCTCTCTAACTTTTAGACATCCACAACGTAGAATGTGCACATCACTCTTACAATAAGAAATAAGCTCCTCCTTCAGATTGAATTTACTTCTGAGGTTACCCGTATGCCATTTCAAAAATTCCTCATACATTTTGGGGTTCATATTCTCAGGTAAATAAAAGCTTACTGGAGGTAAAACACACTGAACAAGGTTCTCATTAGCCTTAGTGTTCAGCTTGTGTGGAAAAAAACCTTTGCGTAACTCAGTCAGATTAAAAGTACCCGGTATTTTTGAAAGAGCCATAGGGAGGAAATTAAGGGAATCTATAAACACAATGTTATATGGGGGGACTCTGAGACTCATGACTTTACCTCCATTATATATCACATGTGGTTTCAACGAATTTGTGTAAATATATGTCAGAATAAAATATGAATCATAACCACGAAAATTATGGCATATGACTCGCGAATTTGAATGGGACTTTCTGATAAGCCACTTACAGAATTTATCAACACACCCCTCGCCATAAAAGACATGCTGATGAACACCACAGTTAGAACAAGAAGAAGACTGATCAAACTTCTGCTCAGCTTCACCCGACTGTATACATATTTTACAAGCGCGCTCAGCTATACATAGATTAGGTACATGACGTCCTGTATCTTGGGTACACTCTACATAAAAAAAAATATATCTAGACACCTCATCGTCTATAGACCCTTGTTTAGGAGTAGAGTCTACTTTTTGGATGTAGCACACGTGATCCTGCTGGACATCATACTCTGCATGACATATTCTGCATTTTTTCATGAAACAAACATGACGTTTAGACACGCCCTGGTCAAGCATTTTTTTGTTTTTTCTTCTTAGAAAAATGTTACATGTTTTACATTTATAATAGGTCTGACATACAGATTTTCTCATTTTCTTTTTTTTAGAACCTCTACGTCCAGGGTACTTTTTCACATGGTTATTGAAACATTCTACACCTTTGAAACTTCTATTGCATTTCACACAGTACACCCATTCAAATTCCTCGTCGTTGTCACTTCCCCCATCACCCACATAGGGTCTATGCTCATGTCTACACATTTTACATATGCTTTTACAGGCATGCTGGTAATAATTTTTTGTGCGGGCATAACAGCTAGTACAAAAATGAGATCGACCAAAAAAAGCTGGAAGGCTAGTGAGAACGTCGTAGTGGGAGTCTGAATGATACAGACTGATAACTTTTGGAGACTTAACATGGTTGTCATAGATAATAGAGTTAAGATGATCTTTTGATACAACAATGACTCTATACCCCTTCATTATGCAAGTTAATTTTGGAAACATAGAAAGACTTATGGGTGAATCATATGGAATTTTAGATCGCTGATATAATTTTTTTACCAGTCTTGTCTGTAATTTACGATTGGAACACACCTTTCTGACCGCACTGTTTAGACGATTTCCACTACTGTCAGCTAGAACTTTACCAACTACCAGAGCTCTAAGAGCACAAGTGTTGTCTCTGTTCCTAATATATATGACACACCTCTTCTTCTTAAAAAAATGTACTATATCACGACCCGACCCTGTAGGTATTCTGACATGTGTGACAGTGATAGTGCATCCTTTGTTCAAATTGAATACACTGAAACTCTGTAGGACTCTATCTATCTCAGTCAAAATATCTCTAGGCTTCAGATTAGAGACAGCATTAAAATGAATAAGTATTGGATAATCTATATCACGACTGTCTATAGTTATCCTAACTAAGTCATCAGAACCAAATTTTTCAGTTAACTCCCGAACTAACTTTTCAAAAATATCATAAAGCCTGGACAGAACATCTTGCATAGACTTAAATTTCACACTCATTTTCAACCTAAAAGTATAGACAGTGTGCCTGACCTGAAATTTCTTAGAAAACTGCTCCTGTATACGCGTAAGAGAGTATAGATCTCCAGATCCAAAACCCTGATCCTTTATCTCTGCATTTTCATCGTCCTGTTCACCAGCACCCCCTTCTAAATGAGAAGGGTCTTTTTTGGGGCCGTGACGTCTCTCCATGTGTAAATTAAGACCACCCCCCGTGCAAATCGCTTGGGACACAAACGACATGCAAATCGTTTATATTCACCTGCGTCATTTCCTTGACCCTCCTGGCCATCAGCATCATGAGTTTTAACATGCTTATTCAGGAAAGGCAGCCTTTTGTAACGTTTACCACAAACAGGGCAGGCAAACATGACGAAACAGGGTTCAATGCAGATCACTTAATCTTTTAAACCCCGGGTTTTTAAGAGAGCTTATCTGACGAGATATATGCCTTAACACAGGATCATTTAAGTATAAATCCCTTAGACATGTGGTGGAATTAGCCAGCCAGAAAATATCAGATCTCAACGAATAAATATCGCCGGTGAATGTGTGTCTGGTAGTGATAGAGGGTTCATAGTGCTTTCTCAGTTCCAAAATGAGAACGTCAAAGAAAACCTGCTTGAACTTAATATCAATATCACGTCCTATCAGTTCAGGTTTGAACAGAACCGGAAGGGTTAAATTCTCAAAGTGCTCTGTGTTGCCAGAAAAGATTATGTACATAGAGATCTGCTCTTCAGCATCATAAATCTTTAGACGTCCCCAATCCAAGCTGCTCCCTATTTTAATACCTCTCCTAGACTGTAAGAGGTAGTGAAGATCTCTTTTGGTAGAATACACTTTGAAAATGATAAGATTTACAATAAATCTTCTGACTATGCGGAGTAAGTCGCCTGATCGCCCATAGCACTCATTTTCAGGAAGTATAGACCCTAAACGTCTGTATAAGTTAGCTCCTATACGGTAGTGGATAGCATCTAAACAGTCACATACGTCATGAAGCCGGTGATAAACTCCCTTGACATAGTTAAGCCTATCAATGTATTCCTCTACTTCACCCCAAGGCTGAAGGGTTTCAAATCTTTTTTTTATAAAATATTTCCAAGTGGAATTTCTGGCAAGAATAGACCACGCTGTTCTACACGCTACACTAAAACTGTGCAAACTTTTTCTATCAGGTTCTAATAATACAATGACTCTCCACACTATGTCTAAAGAGAGATCATTAAAGGTTGTAGTGCTTCTATAATTGTCCATAACACTCACACGTACACACAAGCAGAAACACCTTTTGCTTGTTCAAAGCAGTGATACAGACCTATTTTGAAATACAATAATAAGTGACATGAAATATTACACCATGAACTGCAATCAATAATAATCTCACCACGGGCTGGGTAAATGCTGTGGAGCCTCAACCTTCAGCGCTCTCTAGCTCGCGGATTTTTGCGTCTACAGCCTCAAGGTTGTCACAGAGAGCCCTCCACTGGTAGACAGTAAGTACCGAGCCTCCCTTCTTTATAGGTTGCCACAGGACAGCATCAGGATCTTCAGGATCTCCGGCCGTCTCAATCCTCAGAACCGTATAAATGGATACTAGTGGCTCCCCGATAAAGTCGGAATCCACAAGAATGCATTTCCTGAAATATTATTACATACATAAATGGGGTTGTGGTTATTTAAAGCTAACATAATTCAGCTACCCTTTGTTTCAAATTACAATGCTGTACACCTATCATGAAACCATGATTAACAGTTAAAAGGATAGAAATAGATCATAACTATTTAAAGCTAGCATGCTGCCTCCTATTATTCAGCATCAAATATAGTTCCAAATCCCTGAATAAAGCACGCATTTACAGTTAAACAGTAAGCAAAATAATTTTTATTTTTTATTTTCTATTATTCTGGTTTTATGATATGCAGAAGATACATTATCTCTCTCAGAACTAGAGGTATTAAAGTTTCAGGGTACAAAAGATTGCATAGTACATGAAAATATATTACTTCACATACCTGTAGGGTTTAGGGACTCCACGACGTATGAACTCAGGTTCCAGCCAGCATAATACTTCTGAGCTCTTCTTAGGACCTCTCACCATAGACTCTGTCTGCTGAGGAGACCCACTGAAGTGGCTAGCCCGGGGTCTGGAGGAAGGTGATGGTGTCTTAACAGGAGTTTTATCTGTCCTCAGAACAACAGGTAGCTGACTCATATACTGAGCAGCGCGCGATGAGGCTCCCCCTGTCCCCAGGCCAGCTGCTCCAGCACCTGCGGGTGGGGGTGGAGAGAGGGACTGTTGTGAGGGACGCTGCCTGGCGGGCTCAGGCTCTGCAGCCGCCTCAACCGCCGTTGCTACCGACGCTGCCGGCTGGGGTGTAGGGCGTGGGGTAGAGGGGCGTGGTCCTGCACGGGTCTTAACTGTAGAGACCTTGGATGCTCTAGCTCTCCCTCCTCGGGGCTGGCCTCCTCGGGGCTGTGGAGGGTGAGTCTCCACTGAATCAGCGTCGTCCTCCGTCTCACCATTCACCTCGTCCTCCTCGTCCTCCTCGTCCTCGTCCTCGTACACCAGAGCCCTTACAGACTTCCTCTTGGGAGGTGTGAACACGTCGTCATCACTGGGGACATCATGAGTCCAGACCTCGTCATCTCCTTGCTGAGGCTGCACAGGAATCCCAGCATGTGCTGGTGGTGGGTGTTCTCTGCCAGAGACGCTGTAAGGGCCGACCTGCGTGTCTGCTTCCTTTTCAAAGCTGGCTGAGGGTGAAAAGAAAAAGAAAAAGAAACCTTATAAGCAAACAATGAACCATAAATTCCTGGTTATTAAATTTACCCTGTATTTATATCATCAAGTCTTATTCATTCTTATGAGGATACTTAAATGTTTGTAAACATTTAAGCTCTTCGAAATACCAATGTAATCATACCTACAGATAAGTTTAGCTTTAACAAGCTGATAATAAATGCTACACGCATTCATACAGCACCAATATAACAGGTTATCTCCATGAAACAGCTAACAAAACACGTACCTTAGACATGATGATTTTGTCGGTCTCAGAAAAGACTCAAACCTTCTGAATGAGATAAATCAAACTGATGTAACAGGTAATTCAGACAGATTTACAAACACAGATTGTGGACGCAGGTGAGGTTTTTTCTAGCGGACACTCTGAAATAATAACCTTAAAATGATATGCACCCTGTTTTATACCATAAAAAGTGATGTCAGGTGAGCAGGAGGGCGCCAGACCAATGAAAAACTTGATTTTCTCTAAACCCCGCCCCTCACGAGAAATACACTCTGCATATGAATGCTTGACCACTGAAAATATCTGAAACGTCGGCAGCGCCTCCTAATGCGTCCTCTTTAAACTACAGCGGCGTCGCCTAGCGCGTCCCTATACACACCCTTTCCCGCCATATGGTCTTGGAAATAGACCCATGACGAGGGGTATGACCTCTGCGTGCCGGTAATAAAAACCCTAATGATGTACACAGAGTCTTATTTACCGGTCTAATGTAACTATATACTGTCTCTTAATGAAGACCTACACAGCTTCACCTCCAGGGAATGATCCATGGTGACCAGGTCATATAGGTAGATTTGCTCTCACCCTCCAAAAGCTGAAGTAAAAGGGTATGTACCCTTGTTATAGGGTATTACAGCTGTTTTACCCTGATCTAAAGAAGTAAAATAACCCACATTTTTCAAGGCTATCTCATAGGGATGGGGTAGAAAACCAAATCTCTATGGACATGGTAGGGGTGGAAGTACACTCATATAGGGTAGCCCCGCGTGGGGTTGAGCCGTGTGTTGTGACTCACTGAAACATACTTCAAAGCTGTACGGGTACACTCAGCCCCCCCACCGTGTGATCAGTAGGGTAAACGGAGAGAGACAATGAACAGAGAAATGAAAAAGATGAGAGTGCATTCAATAAATATTGGTGAAAAATAGAAATTAAGAGTTGGGGACAAGTCTAGGATAATCAAACGGATTCTCACACCACCCTTCACCCAGACACACGTGTACACGGCCGGATAGGTGACAAAGTGCATGCTGCGAACAGGCGGTATTTCAGACTTTAATTCAGCTTCACTCAACGCCACTTAAACTTCAGGATGTCATACACTAAAGTCATGATATGTTTAGGAATCATCTGTCATCTTATGACAGCAGTTTGCGGGATGTATTACTGCGGGCCATCGCAATTGTGTTTGTGCATCTCCAGCACCGGATCTATTCTCTGCAGTGGGAAAGGGCTGACCTCTGTCCCTGATTTTGGACCGGGGTACAGCGGATACACAAAAGTGTATTTACAGTACAATAGCATTCGTCACATAAACATTAACAAGGAGTATGAGATATTAGATGTTCGACACAACCCAATATCATGTGACAATGTATTACCTGCCTGGGTTTTACAAAATTCGTGTGCTTGGAGTAAGTCAAATCCAAGCTCTCTATCTACGAAGACGCTCACCAGCCCAAAAGACCCGGCTATAGAAACTAGCATTTCCCCCGACCTTTCAACGAGTGGCGAGATAAGGATTAACCCAGACAGAATAGAGCAGGGTATAGAAGGTGTTAAAGATAAGACTATGGAGCCTGAGGGTGTGAAAGGTGACGACAGTGTTTCGGATACCATACCCCCTACAGACCCTGTCATCTATAGGAATGACGTAACCTTAGACAATCCTATAAGGCTAGACACTGATATCTCAGACACTCTGAATTACATCACCACATCCAAACCTGTAAGGGTAACTGAGGCTGTTCAAACCGACACTTCTCTAGACGCACCGTCTAAGGTTAAACACTCTCAACACGTCACTACTGGGGAGCCAGACGTGAAATCAACCGTTGAGCCCATATATGACGTTACAAACAACGGTGCATCTGAAATCAACATTTTTGAAATGGTAACAAATCTACCAAAAAATCCAGATAAAAAGAACATAATAGGGTCTCTTAATATGAAGATTTCAAACAGCAGTGAAGTAGAGGAGGGTGTGCATATTTCAAGGAACAAAACTCATGTACCCCTTGAGGGCTCCATAGAGATTCATGTACCCATTCTCTCGGTGCTCGGTATTGTCATTGTATTAATAACAGTGGTGACTATAATAGTGTACAAAGTGAAAAAATCCGGTAGCATATGGAATAACATCATTGACTTAAGCATGAACGCTACTGTGATGGAGCTGGTGCCTAATATGATACCTAACTGGTTGTGAGTATATCTCTTTAGTTATAATCTAATACCTGATAAAAAATATTCATGTCGAGTATCACTTATATTATACATATAATTAATTGATTCATATAATAATAATAATGATGATAATAATATTAATAATGGAAATAGCTTTGGCGAATTATTTTCAGGAAAATAAAATAATCAGTAAATAAGAACTTTTCTTCATAAAAGACTTTTTTATTGACTATTGACTCTATTTTTTCATAACAGGTCTCCTGCTAATACATCATATCGATCACCAATTCGCTCCATTGAGGCTGCTACACATCACACTACAAGGTATTTATCACCTGAAACACAGCTAATATTATTACACAGCAATACTTAACTATATGTCAATACTTATCTATATGTTCATCTAATATAAGTAATGAAAGTTGAAACTATATTTCAATGAAATACATAGGATATACTCTCTGAATAAAGAGATATACATAAAGACATTAATGTCATATACACTTTCTTATTTAAGGTTCACCGAGCAGGGTTCTGGGGAAAATGGTCAGTCCTGTGGGAACGGCGACGCTCGACCCCTTCATGACCTCCTGGCACAGCCTGATGCTCGGCACGCAGGTACATCTAACGACCCAAACGACCCGTGGCAGTCTAATCCGTTAGGAGGGCATACACCAGAACAAGAAAAGGAAATTGGAGGCACTGAGGGCTTAAATGCTGAGAATAAAGAATCACCCCCACGCGAGATTATTACCGAGGAAAATTGCCCTAAAGACACAATAGAAGTTTCCCTGAGCATGACCTCCACGCGTGCTGTTAAAAAGGTCCCTCATGAAACCCCCGTTTCAACCCCTTTTGCTAATGACTGTGTTATCAGCATGTTTGAAAGAAGCAGCTCGATGCCTGATTTGCTGAGCGATAATGATTCAATGATTTCTGAGACGCCACATAAGGTTCAATACATGCAGCTAAGAAATAAGAAAATTGATTTCACCCCACCATGTTCAAAAAAGAAAAAAAAGAAATAATCTGATTGGAAGTGAAAGTATGTTAGGACATATTACAAGCAACATTGAAGAAGGTGTCCTCTATTCTTCATTAGTATATACTATGCATCCGGATTCAAATTGGCATTATATTATAAAAACACTCTAACATGCAGGATGACAACTAAATATAATATATATATATATATATATATATATATATATATATATATATATATATATATATATGTATAATCTGAATATCATATGCATGTATAAAAGGTAAGAGATCCTCACTGTAGTTTGTATTAGAGAACATTACAGTATGTATCACGGCTCTCATTAGATAAGACGAGCTGTCCCCGCATGTATAAATGGTTATATTTGATTGCAGTGACTGACATACATCAGCTGAAAACATTATATAACTCTATGCTTATACTCAACTTTCATGAATCATACATGGTATAGTTCATCATAACTTTTAGATAATTTATATATATATATATATATATATATATATATATATATATATATATGTATCCAAGAATATAAGTTGTAAGAACATAAGTAGCATAGTCAGCGTCTGTATAAAAGTTCATGAACGTGTAGTCAGATTATTGCTTCCAAGTCTGTTTAAATGGTTCCGTGTTCTTAATAAAGTGTTCCTGTTTTTCTGTTTAAACATTGTCATGTTTAATTCACCATAAATATTCACCTCGTGCGCAACAGTGAAGTACTTTATAAAGTTTACAGCGGGGACTGGTGAAAATTTCACGACCTTTAAAGGGTGTTACAGTACCTAGGACTCTCTGCTTGATACGCACATATACATGCTTAGGGACAAGTTCTCCAAGAGTTTCAAGCATTTTCTCTACCTCGTAGAGTCCTCCCGAACCTTCAGAATTAAAGGGGATGAAAAAAACTCCAAACCCTACTTTCTCCTTTATCCTCTCGACATAAATGTCTGTGATAAAGTCTATACAGTTATTTTCAAGAGAAAATCCTTCTGGAAATTTGTACTTCTCTATTATACGTATAGCCTCTTCTGAACAAGCGACAGCACGGGCCTGTCCACCAATGTTAGTCGTTGCTAGTAAGTTTGTAAGTTCTCGGTAGCCAGAAGCAATTCTTACTAATTTAATAGGAGATATATCGGTGGATGATGTGTATTGAAGTCTGGCGATATCGTAATAATATCTGAACATCCTCCTTAAATACCACTCATTTACATGCTTATGCAATAATATAAGCTCCATCTGTCCAGCATAATAGTGAATAGGGATCCTCCCCACCCCACAGAACATAATTCTGCAGAATCTTATGAACTCCTCACGAGTAGTTTCTTCTCTCTCTTCAAAATTGTAATATTCTACTTCATCAATAGTTGTAGCTCCATACATGATTATGCTCAATGTTATAACGAAAAAACAAGACGGTAAGATCAGATTCTGCTGTCAGTGTTGAGGTTTGGGTGAGGTGAATCTCAAACACAGTATGAGTAGCGCCTGCTGGTGGAGAAAAGAGTAACTGCACACTACTCTCTATCACAGAAAAGCCAGACTAGTGTCGCCCGCTGGTGTGAAAACAGATAACCATGTATAAACCTTAGGGTCATATTAGGACAGAAGGGTAGAGCAGTACTCCCTCTGGTGTGATAAAGGGTAACTATATACATGGCAGTAGGGTCATGTAAGGTCAGAAGGGTGCACAGTACCGCCCTCTAGTGTGATAACAGGTAACTGTACATACAGGGTCATATGAGGACAGTTTTTCGCGCTCTAGGTCCCTCATTAGTGCTTTAGCATGGGAAATCCCATAGACCCCAAAACCCCTAACACCCTTTAAGCTACTCACATGTTTCATAGTGGCTTTCACCGGTGTGACTGTCACTTGGTTCACCAGAGTTGCATGAACTAAATGCAGTGTTTGTGCTGTTACTATGTTCACTGGAGTTACACGAACAAAATCCACTGTTTGTGTTGTCACTATGCTTAGAGTTATCACATTTAGCCCCATTTTTGACATCGGTTGATGAGGTCTCATCTTTGTCATCAGTTAATGAAGCCTCGTTTGATGAAGCTCCATTTTTGACATTAGTTGATGAAGCTCCATCTTTGACATTAGTTGATAAAGTCCCTTCTTTGGTATTACTTGATGAAGCCTCATCTTTGGTATGAGTTGATGAAGCCCCATTTTTGGTATGTTGATCGAGCTTCGCATCAGTTAATGATGCTCCATCTTTGGTATGTTGATAGAGCTTCACATCAGTTGATGAAGCCCCATCTTTGGTATGTTTAGTGAGCTTCGTATCAGTTGAAGTAGAGCTATCTTTGGTATCTTGATTGGACCTTGTATCGTTTGATGTAACCACATCTCTGGTATTTTGATTGAGCCCTGTGTTGGTTGAAGCAAACACGTCTTTAATATCTTGATCGAGCCTTGTCTCGGTTGACATATCTCTGGTATCCTGAAGTGTAAAGTAGATTTGGGAGCCCACATCTCTAGTGTCACCGCGAGGATACAAAATCCAGCTTAAAAAGGAAGAAAAAAAGAAAATTTATGGTACCTGCTAGTAGGATTGTACCAGGGCAGTCTAGTTTAGGTTTGAATATTAGAATAAACCACGGCTTATATTAAGACAGTTCACGCAATAGACTGAATCGATGATTTTTTTGGCTTCTGTTGGAACTTGATTCTGTTAAAAAAGTTACCGGTGCATTTTTTAACTGAGGTTTAAAGTTCATTTAAGACGATAAGACTTTAATTTACCTGTCCAATATTGTCCTGACACGATAATAAGCACGCTCCATTGTGGAAAATTGCAGATAGGAGACTTAACAAACCGCATAAACCACAATAACTTCCGAGCAAATTTTTGGTAATTGTTTACGATAACTTTGAGTGATGACTTTGTGTAGTCACGTGATCCGCAGTTAATCTCGAACCAAAATTTCAATTTTTTATCTTTTTAAGATCTCTCCATATTTGAAAGAGCTTCTTTTCTTTTTTTGTTTAAAGCCATGTTTAATAGTTTTTATGAAAAGCACAACAAGATTAAGTGTTAAGTGAAGACGAGCACAAAAAAGCTTCCAGAGGGGTGTTCAATAGGCGCACGCTACCCACGCTTGCCACTGGTTCTTTAGTTGCAGTGCGAGGGTTAGCGCTTGCTTCTAACTTTCTAAGTTGTTTAATGAACACCCCTTGGGTTTGCTTTGCGCTTCAGATGTTCATAGTTTAGTATGCTTTAAGTACTGGTTGCAAAGCAACTACTATGCTTGGCTTTATATGTCCTTTAAGGATGTACTTTTACTCCTTATGTAGTCTTCTTTAAGGACACAAACTATTATCCAACCAACAGGAATACATTAATGTGATGAAAGAGCTGCGCTGTAGTTGAATAATTTCCTGTATCTTTAAATTGCAACTAGCATCTAGTGCATGCTCGCCTGAAAACCATTATGTGAGCACCCCTTGATCTATCAGATTGTTTGCTGGTTCCTACCCTGGAAACAAGGAACAACTTTTTACCTCTTTGACACGAGTAAATCTGATGAAAATTTTGTTTAGAGAAATTTTTGTGAATTCTTGTGGATTTCACAAGTTTTTCTCTTTTTATTGCTAGATGTACACGTGACATTCACGTGAAATCACATGACTTTCATGTGTCTGTTGAATTTCACGTGAATTGCTGCTCACAAATTCACATGAATTCCTATGATCAATATTGTGAAATGCATTAAATTTTTGGTAAAATCACATGAATTTAGGAGAAATTGTTTCCAGGGTATGGATTTTGTCTTGTTTTTGGGTTGGTTCCTTTAAAAGATAATAATGATTAAAAGCACTTTTTCAAAAACTGTTATTATAAATGATTTTATTTCATTGAAATGAAAACTGTTTTAGTGGTTCAGCTTTGATTGACATTTTTGATGTAAAAGTATTCCAACTAGTTTTTTGCTTTGATGCAAACCATTCTATCATTAAGTACATATGATTAGGAAAGACACCATTGTATTTTTCATTTTTTACTGACATAAGAAAGGTTTTAAGTGAAGATGGTATTGGAAGGTTGAGTATGCTATGTTTAAGATGTTTATGCATTTGTGGTAAATATAGGTTTTTTGGAATATAAACTTTTCTTTTTTTATTTTTATATTTTAATCTATTAAAAATCGCAATGTTTAAGCTATACAATATAGCAAGTTTGCATTGTATCATTAAACATAAATGATATTCTTTGAGTTTATATTTTTGTAATATGTTTTTAGCTATATTTTGCACCAATTTCTCATTTTTAATATCAAACCCAGTTTTTTTAAAAATATGATCATATGCCTCATACATCATATTTTTTACACTTTTTTCTTTTAAAAAAGTGCATATATCATGATATTCTGAATACTTTTTATGGTGAAAATTGTAAAATAAGTATAAAATTATTTCAAGTTTTAATCTAAGCTTCCACTGTGGTTGAAGCATTATCCATTGCTTACATGTATATGAACACATAACTGACCATGTCCTAAAAGGAAGTATACATTCATCAAAAGAATTTTCCACTTTTTCATAGTATTTACATATGTGTTTAACCATTGCTGATTTTTATGCTTTGCATAGTTTCATTTTAGTCTCAGCTACATATGTTGTGGTTTTTTAAAGTTTTTTGTGTAAAAAATTGATTTAAAAAAAACAAAAAAAAACACGAGAAATACCATATACATTTTTTATCGTTTATTATTTTAAAAATAAAACATATTTTTAATCTTATTGTAAAAATTAAATATAAAGTATATATTTACAAAGAAGGCAACCATTTAATAACTACTTTTGATGATATAAAAATTACATATAAGGTATACATTACAAAGAAGGTAACCAGATATGATCAATTACATAAGACATACTATATATTTTTAATAAACTACATTCAAGACACTTTACTTAAATTTAAAATAAAATACAATTACATTTTAACAAAAAATAGACATATATTTATAATTAATGTTAACATTTATAACCCTACTACAAGTAATATTTTTACTAAATAAAATTCTTTAATAGCAGGAATTTATAATTTTAGTTTGTAGAAAATGTGCAATATCATTTCTACGCATATCATGTTTAAGGACATTTATGAATTCTGAGGCAGGTAAAGTCTGCTTCTTTTTCCACAGTTTTAATACTTCTAATGCTCGATTACAAGGATTACTTCAAGATGCTTGACTTCTTATCATGTTGAGTGTTTCATATGGTATATCAAGTTGAATTCCTATAATTATCCATTCTTTTCCTATATTTTCTGCTATTTTTGACAATAATATTTAAATTTTTTTTCATTCATATTAAAGGGATATATATTATTTTCTATACAAAATATGTTAGCCAATTCAATTAGATCTTTTCGTTTGCTTAATTCTAAAGCATTTTTAAGGTCATTAAGGCTATGATTATTTTCCCACCATAAATTTAACATATCTAATGACATATCATACAAAGATTTTTGATCCTCTAGTGACATCAAATCTACTTTTGAGACGTTCAGATATATCCCCATTTTTTTCCAGTCATGATAAAACATGGAGCTTATCTCTTTAACCCCTTCCATGCCATAAAGCAGGATTTGCACGCAAATCCCATAGAGTAACAGAAATCCAGGGGTGAAAGGGTTAAGAGTGTTATCAGAAGGATAAGATTTGATGATAGGAGTAACTATATAGCTATCCATATTTGTTTATTTTATGAAAATGTTTTTTGGTTTTACTTATATGTATATTTAAGATGAAACCACAATCAAATTGTGTAAAAATAGTTACTCTTTCCTTATTTTTCACCCGCTTTTTCTTTATCCCAAATGTATTTTTACAATGAAATTGAAGAAAAACCTAAACTTTTTATAATACTGTTGGTGGATTTTTTAAAAATGCTTATTTTTATTTTTAATCTATTTCATCTTCATTGGATATATAACCATCACTAGCAATGGAAGCACAAGCCTGTGTTTTATTATTTTCACTTTCATCGTTTTCTCCATCACATACTATTTTTCCATAATTTTTCATGTAGTTAAAATTTCTGTTTTTTCGCTCGTATTCCATGTTATATCGAGCCAAAGTGGCAGCTCGTTTTTGTGCAAAGCCCTCCATTACTTTTTTTTGAGAATCTTGGAGTTGTTCTTTTAATATGTTATTTATACCTTTTTCTTCTTTTAGTTGATTTTGCAAATTATTTTTAATTTGTATGAGCTTGAAAATGTAATTATGTTGAGCATTTGTGATCTTTTCTAAAATATGTAATTCATCCTCATCTTGAATAACTTTGTGGTTGTCCATTTCAATAAACTTTGTATTACTTTTGAATGAAGAAGGCTTTTGCTTTTAATCTCATCCTAGTTTCTCATATGATATTACTTCTCTTTTAAAAAATTTCATAGGAGTCATTTTTGTGTTCATTGTTAAAATTAATATTTGATGATTCTGTTTTTTTTTAAGTTCATTTCAATGTAAGGAACAAATATATCATTGGATGTATCATTTTTTTTAACTGAGCAGCTAAAAAATGATTTTATTTTTATATTATTTTTAAATTGATACCCTGATTCAGAACATGTGAGATATATTTCTTCATTTAATCTACCATATTTAATTTCTATTAAAATGCCTATGGTTGTAAGGAAAAAAATAAGTAGTGCTCCAGCTGTTCCAATTTTATTTTTTTTATTTTATTAATTGATGATAATCCTTTCATAGTGTTTTTTAATAGTTATTTAATTTTTTAACAATAAATGTGTGGAAATTGTGAAAAAAAACATTTAAATTTTTGTTTTTATATAAAGCTTTTCATTTTTTTTTTAAGTTGTTTATGAAATCACAATGTTTAATGCTATATTGTCCATAGTTGGATCCTTTTCTTTTTTTATTCACAGGAGTGTTTATTTGTTTATTTATGTAGAGTTGAATCTTTTTTTCATTTCACAAAGTGTCAGAAGAAAAACTAGATATAATTTTTTGCATGCTTATATTAGAGGCTCTTTTTTTTTTTTAAATATAAGCAGTATTCTCCACATCTTAAAGATGTTAATGCTTGTATAGTATGTGAAGAATATTTGTATTTTTTGGATAATTTTTTTAAAAAAGAATATCTTATTGGAGGTAATCCATATGAATCAAAATATTCAGGAATATTATTTTTAGATTTAAAATAAAATGCTACCCAGTGTTCTCCAGAAAGATAGCTTACATCTGTTTTTGCTATGAAAGCTGTAGGATAAGATTTTATAATGGGGATTTTATCTGCTGCATAAATACCATAATTTCCTTTGGTTATATTTTTATCTTTTTCTAAAATGCTTATTAATTCATCACCGTTCATTTTATTATTTTAATGAAGTGGCATTGTTAGGTCCCAATATTAAAAGAGAATCGTATTCTAAATAAATAACAGCTGCTATTCCATGGGTGGGGACTGTTCCCAATTTAAAAGTGAAGCTTAAAGATCCGTTTTCTGATAGTTCAAACGTTTCTGAATTAATTCCATTTCTTGATAAATCAAAACAGTAAAGCGCATATCCATTTTTAAATTCTTCAGGGGTTATATTCACAGGTTCATTTCTGAATATATTTCCTGTACCTTTTAGCATAGCTAAATATGCCATGAAATATTTATTGTTGGGAAAATCTATATTATATTGATAAAAAGGTGTACCTCCATCATTAACTTTTAATTCTACTTCTGTTACATTGAAGTTATCAAATTTAAATGGATTATGATTATAATGACCCGAGAAGCCATCGAGTCTTACTAAAGAGATAATGACTCTTTTTGGTAATTCTGTGTTATTTACAATATGTGATCCTTGTAATATTGATTTATTAGGACCAAAAGTAACATATTTCATTAATGTTTTCCTCATATTATATTTTAAAGTGAAATTCTGATCTAATCGTGCTCTCATTAATTCATTGTAAAAACTATCTGTTAGGCGATATCTTTTTATGAACATATTCATATCTTCTATTTGAATTATATATTTTTTGTCAGCTTCTTTTGCCATTAAACAAAACTTTTCATCTGATCTATCGAATTCTATGATAAGAGGTAAATCCCCTGGAAACATCTTAGTTTGTGCGAACAAGTCATTGTGAACTCGACACAACATTTCTATTTCTGTTCCGTTTTTAGTTAAATTATAGCGCTGCTTGACACCTGCATTGTGTGTATTACTATTTACATTTTCTATTTCATTAAAATCTTTGGTGTCTTTGTAAAATAAAGATAGTATACCCAGTCGGCTAGCAACTAATGGATCATAGCTAAGCAGCATTTCAAACATAGCTTTGTATGCATATAAGTCATTACTTTCTGATATCCTTATACCATTGATGAATGCTTTTACATTTTTAAATATGCTTGCTCCAAAAAAGTTTACTGGAAACACCCTTGCTTCGTCTTTAATTACATTTGGAGTGTTTGCATCAGGAGCACTTGGAGCTGTTTTGTCTTCTTTTAATATTTTTGCTTTTATTTGGATAAAGCTGTTATGTAAAGAAATGAAATCCTTGTTGTTTGACTTAAGAGAAAATTGAACAGTACCACTGTTTGCAGATGCCGTAGGCTCAACTTTTTCATAATAGTTTTTTTCAACAGAAGTATTTGCTAAAGGCACACTGTCAAAATCTAAATCTGAACTTATACAGTGACAAGGACTCTCATCTATGAGTGACATTTTAAATTGTTTTTACTTTTTTAACTTTCTATAGGTGTCTATCCCAGCAGTATATTTTAAGTTTGGCTAATCAAAAATATCTCTTGAGTATGTTTTTTTTTTTTTAATTTTGGATCTTTTGGTGCTAGAGTTAATTCTTTTTTTGGTTTTAGGTTTATTTATTCTGTTTCCTACATAATTTAAAGCGCTTGAACTTAAATCATTTAAGCTGGATTGAGCCTCATCTTTTAATGCCTCTTTTATGTTCCCTCCAGATAAAACATTTTCTGCAACATTTATCCCTCCTTTTAACATTCTTTTGCCTACTCCTTTAGCAACTGACTTAAGCACTGGTGCTATAAGTGGAACAACTTTTTTAAATAAGCCAGCAAAAATATTACCTAAACCATATCCTTTTTGATATTTAGTCCCCATGAAAACTGGGAGCCCTTGACCATGTTGAATGTATTGAAGAGGATAGGCATTTTTTTTTTAAATAAGTTGTGATATAATGCTCTATCGTTTTTCCTTTGGTTTGAACTGTAATGTTGGTGCATAACCATTTTTTAAATAAAATTTAAATGAAGGAAAATCGTATAATATATATATATATAAATTAAAAGAAAAGATTTATTAAAATAAAGTATATCTCATCTTATCTCAACTTTATTTTCTCTTATGTTTTTTGCTGTAAAACAGGGGATTTACTTACAGTAGGTATAGGTGATGTTTTGGTTAAAGGTGAAAAAAACAGGAGTTTTGGTTTCTAAAATTTTTCCAAGTGATATGCTTTTTGGAGTTGAGGTATGCATTTTACTTTTGGAAAAAGGTGGTAAATCTTTGGGAGAAAATAAATTCTTAGATTCATATTCATCATCTGAAGGATATTCATCATTATCATTATCATCATCATCATCCATAGACACATTTGTGAAAGTAGGAGGAGTTATATCTAATATGTTAGTTGCCCCCTCTTTCAGGTCATGAGTTCCTTGTTTTAATTCATCTTCTTTTTTTTTCAGTTTTTTAGTATGATATATTATATCTGTCATTATGTCTTAACTTGGATATGGTCCAGGAATATAAGAGCTCGATCTTTTTTTTTGCACCATACTTGGTTTATTTTTTATCCAAGAAGGGGGTAAGATAGTAATGAGATGTGAATATAATGTTTGTGTACCTGTAGGCTCATTTTTAAAACCAGATTTTGAAAAATATTTCATTATATCAATGATATTTGAATTCGCTATTTTCTTTGAATCATAACTTATTTCTCCAGCTGTGTCCCATTGGTACTTATTTTCTAACATTTTTTCTAAGATCATTTTAATGTTTGGTCTTTGTGCCAAGGCTACTTTGTCAAGAATGTAGTTTATGGTTATACCTATTTGTGATGTTTCCTTAGGTTTAGATTCTAGGTTGTTTACTTCTACAGGAAGTTGATCAGTGTTTTCAGTAGAATATATAGAGTAGGGATTTATTTTAAACACTCGCTGATTTATTAATTCTTCCTGTCTTTTTAAAACAGGATTTTCCTGTTTTGAATTTTCATTTATTCCGCTTTGTATATTTTTGGTTTTTAAAGTATTTGATATATTATCTTCATTTTTATTCATATTTAACATTTTTTCATATTTTTTATATAAAGATAAGGGTATAATTACACTTTCTTTAAAACTGTGACTCATATTTTATTTTATTTTTTCACCTTCCTGTTATAGCGCCGGCTATTGCAGGTATAATACCAGACAACAATGGGAGTAAAAATTGTAAAAATCCTCCTTTTTGTTTTAAAGTTGATTTCCTTCTTGCTTCACTAACTCCTTTTTTGCTAACTAGCAACCTCAAAGTATTTTTATGACGTTTTAGCTTTGAATGTGTTTTTTTTATCTATAGGCACATTACCAGCTAACACATTAAATATGCATTGGTATATTGCATCTAAGTCTTTTTTTGATGCAAAATCAATTAATATATTTCTTTTTTTGGCATTTTTGGCTGAGGCTAGCAATGAAAGAAAATGCTGATGTTTTATTATATTGCAACATTTCTTTTTTTTAACTCCAACTTTCCTTTTCTTTACCTGTGTTTTAGCCATTTTTTAAAGTATTTTATTTATCAAAGATAAAAAATCTGATTTTTTTTTATAGTGCAAGCTTCTAAACTTCACTTATCTCATGTAAGTTTTTACTTTTTATTTGGTATAAATATTCGCTGTGAATCAGAAAAAATATCTGTTCTAAACATGAGATCTTTGTTTCTTTTTTGATGACCATCTATAAATAAATATCCATGAGGAGAATTTGTTGCAGCTGAAAATATATCATGAAAAGTTTTTACTCGATCAGGCATAAGTTTTCTTCCTCAAGAATGGGATATTGTTTGATCCAAAGGAGAATTAAATATTACTAAGTAAGTTGCATTTTTTGCCAATGTTTTTCTTTCTTTTCCTTCACAAAAAAAAATTCTGCGTAATAAATACCACACTTAAACCATCATGATGAGAACGCTTAGTAAATAAATCTGTAACTAATGGATCCTTAGAACATTCCATCATTAAATCATCTAACACTATAAGCTCGTGATTATTAGGTGATATATAATCATCAAAAGTATGAGGCAACCCTTGAATAAAATTAATGTTTTTTAAGTTTAAATCAATTACATCAGAAGGGGGACTTTGTCCATAAAACCAGTTTATTTTTTTAAATTCATTGTCTATAATGCGATCCATATTTTTTAAAAGATTAAGAAGAAAACTGGTTTTTCCTGAATTACTAGGGCCTGCTATTATCATAGAAAATGGAGTTTTTAATCTCGCATCAATTAATTCTATGTCTTTAGTTTTAGTTTTTTCTACCATCTTGTATCTTATTTAATTCTTGTGCATAAAAACTACCAGTAAGTATTTCATTGTTTTCATCTAATAATATATAAGTAGGTGGCCATGTTCTAAGCGCAAAAGCTACTTGAAATATTTCTTTTTGCCAATTTGGCTTATATCCTTTAGTAAATGTTTTTCTTTTAGTTGTGATTTTTACTTTATCTCCTACTGAGAAAGGAAGTTGTCTTCTAGAATGTAAATATGGTTTGTATTGTTTGTCCCAAATTATCTTTTGGTTTTTTTCATCAACTTCAGAGGGGCTAATTCCTAGAGTATGATGTGGACTTTTATTGTAGCTAAGTACAATGTCTTGCAAATCATCGATATATCTCAAGCTTTTTTTAAAGGTCAAAAATCGATGTATTTTATTTTGTATAGTTCTTATAAAACGTTCAACTATTGCAGCCTTTGTGTCTTGTGATGTGCTAAAAGAGTGAATATTTTGGTTAATGAGATATTTCTTAAAAACACCCTTAAGTTCACTACCTTCATCTACTTGAATAAGCCTAGGCTTGTGTTTTGCCCTAAATAATATAGCTTTAAAGCCTATTAATGTTGTTTCTGCTTTTTTGTCTTTAAGAGGTTCTATGTAAGCATATCTGGAAAAGCAATCTATAGCAGCTAATAAATATGAAATGTTGTTATTATATCGTCTAATTTGGAAAGTACTTATTAAATCTAACTGCCATTGATCATTTAATCCTTTTACAATAGTTTTTCATCTTAAAAAGTTATATTGTATAGGTTTGTGTGAAGTATAAGTTCTAGTATTTGTGTAGAGGCAAGGAGAAAGGGTGCTCCATGCTAAAAGTCAACTTTAAAATTCAAATCACCAGCTTTACAGTGATACATAGCATGAGAAGATACTCCTGTTAGTTTTTGGAGGAATGGCTTGCTAGATATGGGTAGGTGTGACCATTTCAAGAATGTTAATAAGCTCTATGTCTAACTGGTCATGAGATATATAGCTAATTAGCATAATTTATGCTAATTAGCTAAATTCGTATAAATTTTTATTCTTTTGCCCATAACTTTTGATCTAGAAATGGTATTTTCATTCTGTTTTCACCATAGTAAACCTTGTGGGATGTTCCTTCAAATGGAATCATTGATTTTCCTATTTAGAATGAAAATCATGTTTCCATGGCAACATAAATCAACAAAAATGCCTATTTTGGCCCAAAAACATTCTTTTTACATGCCAAATTTGGAACCTTTCCATCCAAAATAGAACGTTTTATCAAAAACCATTGAATTCTCCATAAAAAAGTAGCCTATAACAGTTCTAGTCATATTTTTCCTATTCTAGTCCATAGTGGTGCCCCCTGGTGGCTAAATCTGGTACTAAATCCCGCAGTAACTGTCCTTTCTGCTTGCTGGCTTACATTTTGTAAAAATATTTCAGCGTCTTTTAAAGTTATTTTTTTGTCTTTTTTTTTAGCAGATTTATATAACTTTTTCACAGAACTAAAAGATGATGGATGACTTGGGTTAAAGTAAATACTTTCAAACAACCTTTTTATTTCTTGGTTTCTTTTTATTTCTTCTTTTTTTGCCATATTAAAATTAAACACTCCTTAAGAATAAACATATAAAGATGTAAACATGTTATGTTTGAAACAGGTGCAGTCCTTAAAACATTAAAGCATGCATTTAACCCTCTTGTTTACTAACCATCTCATTACAATTCTTAAGTTATGTTTTACTTTTAACTAGTGTGCGATGGTAAATATGATTTGTCACATTTAGTACATGAAATGAAAACATTTATAAACTATGTTTGGAACAAATGCACGTATCCTGATGAATTAAAAGTAAAATTACATAAAAAAACAATGTTAGGATCTTAGTATTTACACACCCAATAATAAGTTAATATCCTTAAGGACAAATACCAGATTCCTAACAACAACAACAAAGTATCATGATAGCGTATTAATTGATTTGTTCACTAAGCATTTCAATGTAGATATATGACATCAATAAACATCATTTAAAAGTACAAAATATCATTTCACTGAAAAAAAAACCACAAAAAATAAACTTTTTAGGTTTAAACTAATATATAAGCAGCTAATACTTACTAAATATGAATTCTCTTTTACTATATACACAACTTGTTATAATAATACAAAATAATATTTTCAATACAGGCACATGAAAAAACATTTAAAAGCAAACAAGAAATATTTTAAAGAATGACATCAACAGTTTTAGATTTTTTTGGATAAATATTTCCCTTTTTGCAACTTATTTTAAGAGTAAGCTGTAGTGGCTCATTTGTCTTTTTTGTTAAATTTAAAACTGTATTGTTATCTTTACCAGCAGATGTGTTTTTACCTGTTTCTTTTTCATTTTGACTGTTGCTTAATGTAGTTTGTTTACTTTTTTTTCAGTTAAATCGATAATTTTGTTAGAAAGGACCTTACTTCTTTTTTTCAGATTTTTAGTAATTATTTTTTTTTCTTTTTCGTCCTTTTTTTTTAAAAGAATCTTTGCTCTTTGATTTTAATTTCTCCAATTCATATTTTTCATGACATGAATTACATCTAGATGGGTGTCGACTAAAAAAATGAGCGGAATGTAAGGGTCTATGACAGCGGATACATTCTTTGTACATATTTTCATAACAAGGAATACAATATTTTTTTCCAGTTTTTAAGTCATCACAAATACCACAATATATACATAATTCGCCCATTTTAAATATATAAAAATATTTGGAAAACAAATATTAAAAGTTGATTGTTTTTTAGCTAATTATGTTCACCTAAAGATGTCTATCCCACAGACTTTTTCTTAAAATGTTTTTTAATCACTGTCAGAATTACTATCTACATAGGAATTATCGCTGTCACTTTCATCACTGTCTCTTTTAACCGATGATTTACTTTTCTTTTTACCTTCATTTTTTGTTTCTGTTTCTTTAGGACTTTTAATCTTTTTTATTCTTTTTTCTATTTTAACCTTTAATTTTATAAGTTCATCATATTCAGATTTTTGCAAGCTCATATTTTTATCTTTAGTCATATCATGCAAATGAATATATTCTTTTCCTCTAAATCTAGTTATATCTATTCTCTTTTTTTTCCCAAAAGGAATGGTGTGAAATTTAGAAGCCATCAGAAGTAATTTCTTTTAAATTAATTTGTGATTTCTTTGAAAATAGATTTTTAAAATATTATTGATTCTGGAACAGTAATGAAGGACGAGTAGCTGCGGTCTGGGCTAAACTGAGTCCAAATGACCCGGCCCTATTTATTAACAAGTAATAACATATTAATACAGAGAAATTACATAAAAAAAAAAAAATTGAAGCAGTGGAAGAGTCCCATGTGTGTGTGCCCTTAGGCTGGCAGGCTGCAGTAGTGGGTCACTGCCCACAGGTATGTTCAGGGAGGAGTAGCAGTGTGTGTGTGTGTGTGTGTGTAGGAGTAGCAGGTGGGTGAGTAGTAGTGGTACTGACCGTATCAATACATAGACCAATCAGGATTGGTCTCACCCATTGATTCTGGAACAGTAATGAAGGACGAGTAGCTGTGGTCTGGGCTAAACTGAGTCCAAATGACCCGGCAACACCAGAACAATGATATAGTCCTGATACTATACACATTAGTATGTCTAAAAAGTAGCTTTCAGTGCCGTGGCGACTATATTGTCTATATCTATCCTGGTACCAAGTGGTTTGGCTAAGTACAAAAGAGCAGACAAGCTTGTCCAGTCACGGGTGTATCTGATGTCCTCTAGTGGGATACCGCACAGGTGCATAAAGGCAGCGCCTGAACGTCTCAGAGAATGTATTCCGGCCCTGTTTGTATCTATCCCAATAGTACTTAGTAGGTGTTTCAGGAACTTAAGTAGTGCTGAGTATTGTAATGGGACCAGCGAATTCCCTTTGCGCACTAGGAAGGCGGGTGCTTCAGGGTCTGTCGTGGGGGTACCGTCAAAGTGTCTCTTGAGTAAAGATACTGCACAAAGTGGTGAGTTAGGGACTCCTACGACCGGGATGTGGTGGACTCTCTGTCCAAATTGGATTGTTTTTGAGCTTGAAACCGTGACAATCATACCCCAGCTAGTGAATGATACAGACTTTCTTCTTAGAAAGTGTGGTGATGCTTTTGCTGCGTTGTCTACTACTAGGTTGCTCTTCCTGAGAAGGGTCCTGAAGCTAGTAACGATGCATGCCCACATAGCCAAATGGTCAGGTACTGCTAGATTCACCCTTGTAGACATGTCCAAGAGTTGCGAAACTGACAGTGTGACTCTAGTGGGTATAGGGTCACCGAGGATCCTGCGCAGACCTGACATAGTACACTTAAACATAAAATTTGTCCTTATCCAAGCTACGTCGTAGCCATAATGTGCATTTAAACTTATCACTGCACTCACGTAATTGTCTATAGTGCTATACTTCAAGTCCGAAGACAGGTACACTGAATATCGACACATGGTCTGAACCGAAGTGGGTACGACTGTAGAGGCAGAGATGGTACAGAACACAATAAATCTTTTCCATTGGCTGCATTTAGTTTTCCAGGTGGAAACGCTCCAAGCATGCGCTCTCGCTATTGCCGCTTTCATGTCCAAATCTTCGCATAGCTTAGCCGCCGCTACAACATAGATACATAGGAAGGTTATGCGGGTAATATAACACTCTTGACAAAGCATCTGCAAGGACATTAAGTCGTCCTGGGATATGTAATGCTACAATATGGCAGTTATAAAGAGCTGTAAGCCAAAACAGTTCTCTCAGGAAGTCCATCGCTCTTGTATTTGTACTTTTGCCCTTATTCAGTGCGCTTACTACATGGGTGTTATCCGTGTAACAGACAATTTTCCTATTGCGCCACAAAGGTCCCCACCTATTAATCGCCATTAAGATGGGGTATAGCTCCCTGATGTTTATGTTTTCGGGCACGAATTGACTAGGTGGCGGGAGGCAGTGTTCATGACTGTCTATGTTCATACTGATCCTGCATCCCCAACCTGCACATATCCAGTCCTTGCCGTACCTGACACCGTAACCCCTGTCTGATGCGTCCATGTATAAGTCACTTTTTGTGGACGGTAGAGTGCTGACAATTTTTGCTTCGCCATTAAACCACTTTGCGAATCTTAGCCACCAGTCTAGGTCCTTGAAGAACCCGGTAGAGAGGGTTATGTACCTTTTAGTGCTCGTGAACGCAGATAACATGCCTATGACTCTGTGAGAGAATGTCCTGCCCCCCCTGACTAAAGTAGAGCAGTGTGCTAAGATCCCGCATAAACGGCGCAGCTGTTTCTTGGTTGCCCTTCGACTGTGCTTTTTGGCACTCCGCATATGAGTTACCCATAGTAAGTAAGTCATCGAGATAATTAAAGCAATAATAACCGTTAGCTCTCATATAACGAGCTATGCTGTCAGTAATCCTATTAAAGAGGAATGCAGCCATTCTAGTGCCGAATGACACAAAGTTGTCCACTAAATACACTTTCTGTGAGTCGAATGTCCACTGTAGGCCCTGGAATTGCCTATCGCTTGGCCTAATCATAATAGAGCGGTATGCTGCGGAAATGTCTGTGACTGCCATGAACATACCGGGTCGGAGCACCTTGGTCACATCATCGATGCTAGTGTAACTAAAGTGGTGGAATGTCTCGTTCATGTGTGAATTAATAGATAGACCTTCTGGTCTACTGGCGTCCGTTACCGGTCTATAACCGCCATCTCTTTTCTCAACCGCACCTAAGGCGTGGATGCAAGTAGGTGCTGCTGTGACTATAGACAATTTGCCTTGGTCTACTTCTGTCTTTAGCAGGTTATCAATGAAGTTCCTTGCTTCTTGGGGTACATAGTTCTTAGTGCTATACTCACTAATATGTGTGTTTGGGTCCACTACTTTAAACCCGTGCATTATGCCGTCCATTAGGAATGCGGCGTCATAATCCCAACCATTTGTACCATAAACCGAATTAGGGCCTCCACTAAGCATTGATAACCAGCCTGCGGGTTTCATTTGAGATCTGACCCCTTTTAGGATATGGGTGGAGTTAATATCCCACAATGGAGCATAGCTTACATAAATTGACAATAATTCTGATATGTCCGAAGTACACACAAGCGAGTCTCTATCACAATAAATGTCTGGTAAATTGTCGGTTGTTACATTGACCGCGGAACCGTAGGAATCCGGAATATCATGGGCACCGTCAATATTATTTGTACATCAAGATACGCGGGAGTGGATCGGTGGTGCGAAAAAGGTTGACCCCCCTCCCGCATTATTGTTTGCTCCACTGCTTGTGGTTGTTGGCTGATTTTTGCACCCCCCTTTTGCTGGGTGGGGGCCCTTACATACCGCGCATACGTGTTGCCTGTTACATGGGTTATACCAACATCTAGTGAAATTGAACAAAGCACAAACATCCGTAGGGCAATGGATTCTGTTTTGAGTAGAGGGGCCTTTACCTTTAGTGCCTTGTTTGTTACCTGCTTTTAATCTGGCTAATTCAGCCTTCAAATCCTGTACCACCTGTAGGTTATCGGAGCCCAAATTATCAGAGACTGATGCGTGCTCAGCTGTCTGAAATCCGGGTAACTCCCCTGAAATCACTCTAGTAGTGAGATCGTGCTCATATTTAGCTAGTGCACTCGAGGTATAAGTGGCATTGAGGCCCTTCCTAGCTACGAATCTCATATGGTCACCATAACTTTTTGCAGACCACTGTGGTAAATTAGCAATAGCTAACTTCTCCTGGACACATGTCATACCATATATTAGCTCTCTGTATGTCATATCAGAGTAGACTTTGTCAGTGGGAATGTGGTAATCTGGCCTTAACCAGTGTTGTGACCTCTTTTTCTTAGAAGCTTCACCTATCTTAAATAAAGTGGATAACAAGTCACCTTGGTCCTTTGCATCCAGGTAGCCGGCAAGGTCCCCCTCCATGCCCATATTCTCAGCTGTCAGGCCTGCAGTTGATAATCCAGCCTGGATGGTAGCAGAGGGGGGGAAGCTTGGGTGGTGTGATCCTGTGTTGTTGATGTTGTGTGTCAGGCAAAGACCCAGTGTAGGGTGTCCCATCCAAATAATACAGCTGTGGTACCTCCTGTGCTGCTGTGGTTGGGACTGGAGCACTGCCTACTGGGTTCTGCTTGGCCTGATTGAGCAATTTTTGCTGTTTTCCAGCCAAAAAAAGCATAAACTCCTGCTGCAAATTGTCTCCCTCGGCGAAAGCGGAAGGAACGCCATCTTGCACTCCCGAGCGTTCACGAACATTGCCGAGCTTGCCCGAGCCGACGTAATCCGAAAGTTTCCGACCTAGGCTGTCGGCAGCGCTCGGTATATCCTCGTTGGTTAATATGCCGCTTGCGTTTGCTCTCTGGTGTGTATCGTAATCCAAGCCGTGACCGCTCTTTTTCAATCCGCTGTAGGAGTTTACGTCGCCGAAGAAACCCGAAGTGGCGTTCGGTATTCTCCGTACATCTGCCGACCGTCCCCGACTCTCTCCGAGCCCGTTTTCGGCGGCGTTCGGGTATCTCCGTATGTGTCCGGCCGTGTTCGGGTTGGATATGCCTTCGGAGGCGCTCGGCAAGGTCCGGGCGTCCTCGGCTTTGGCGCTGCTGGCTGCATTCGTAAATGTTGTGTACTCCGCTCGGTCGTCGGCGTATCTGCTGCTGCTCCTGGGTGCGTTCGTAAACGTTTCTCCCTGGTAATAGCTGCTGTTAGGTGCAGTCAAATCATGAAAATTTACGAATGCACCCCTCCTCTTGTGTGCAGCACTGTGCTGCTTCTGCTGTATGTCTTTGAGGGATTTTTTGTAATCCTCCTCCAGTTCTGCATTCTCTAAGTCAATTAAGGCTAGCCTTTCTTCTAATGCTAAGAGGTCACCTTTTTTTCTGAGTAGTCCTGCCTTCTCTTCTGCTATAGCAATCTTCTCCTGGAGAATAGCTTCTGGTGACTTTGGCTGTGTATTACTCTGCCTTCTCTCTCCCAAGGGGGTGGCCATATTGGAAGCTCCTTGGTCTCCCCCTTCTTCCTCATGAAAAACTGCATTACTCCTGGTCTCCTCCGTGAGTTTGTGGTTTAGCACCCCACAGTTGGGGCAGTGCTTTTTGTTGCCATGGTATGCCTGTTGGCATACCAAACAAACCACCATGATGCATAAAAAAAACAAAAAATTGAAGCAGTGGAAGAGTCCCATGTGTGTGTGCCCTTAGGCTGGCAGGCTGCAGTAGTGGGTCACTGCCCACAGGTATGTTCAGGGAGGAGTAGCAGTGTGTGTGTGTGTGTGTGTGTGTGTAGGAGTAGCAGGTGGGTGAGTAGTAGTGGTACTGACCGTATCAATACATAGACCAATCAGGATTGGTCTCACCCAACTTTTAAGAGCTTAGAAATGATTTCTTTATGTTGATATAAAATACCCTGCTGTTTAGATGCAAAAGGTGAATTTCTTTTGTTTTAAAACAGTATAACACAGGTAATCTCAAGTATATTTTCACTGTTCCATACACAATGTTATGCCTTTTTAGTTTAATTTAAATTTTTTTTTTTTTTAAATTTACAGATGAATCAAAATATTTATGTCTTTTACGCACATTGATCATATGATTCCCATAAGCAAAAGATTTGATTCCATCTTTTTGTAGCCAACGTTTATCTTCAAAAGGTGAAAGAGCCAGTTTATTTTCTTTTATTACATGTACTTTATGATTGTAACTTCTCATAGCATGATATGATTCTCGATGAAATTTCTTTTTAAACAATACTTTTTTAAACTGGTCATGTCTCATATCTCTAATATTACTTTTTTTAACACCTTTTACTCTTTTTGTTTCTTTATTTGATTCAAATAAAATAGAATACATCTTAGGACGTAAACCAATGAATTCTTTTATTTTTTTCCCTCACTTTCATCCTTAAATTTTCCTAATACTCTACAATTCTCAGTACAGTGCAGGGGGTGATCTAGTTTAAGATTTGAAAAATCAAAATATTTTTTTATACTTTTCAGCTTTTCAATAAAATGTTCATCTTCTATAAAATATATGAATGAATCTGTGTCTGAATATAACAAGTTAATAACAGATAAAGAAAAAGTAGGTAACATTACCTTATAATGGAACCAAAACATGTGCATTTTAGATAATTCTAATATAGTAAATCCAAGATATATCGGCTTGTCCAAATATACTTGTTCTTTAACATTTTGTATTCCTACATAATCTTTGTCTAAAAAATACAAGGAATGAAAAGTAGGTTTTCGAATAAGTTTTTTACATTTAATTTTACATGAAGTAAGGGTTAAATTTTTCCTTTTTTTAACATTTTCCATGCATTTTCCAAAACATGAATTAGTCATTAACTTAAAAAATGCTTTATCAAAAGAAGAAGTTGATTCTTTCCGTTTAGTGTTATTAAAGTCAATATATTTTTTCATCCAAGCAGATTGTTTAAAAGATAGAATTTTATGTATTTCAACTATTTTCATCCCTAATTTAAGGTATAGTTTTAAATTCTTATAGTGAACAACATAATTTCTTTTCTCTCTTAAATCACATATTAGCTTATTCCCACTTTTTTTGTATTTAATATTTAATTTATGTAAAAAATCTTTAGCATATGGAGATAACTCATCATGAAATATCTCTTTTTTTTTCTGGAGCCAGTGGAAAATCATCATGCAAAAAATGTAAATGCTTTGGATACAATAAAGTAACTTCTAATATATAGCCTTCATCACTGTTGTTAGCTACTTCTAATACATTAAACTTAGAATAACTAGAAGACGGTAACCAAACAAAATCATGAGTGGGAAGTTCTTGACACATAGCATGGCCATAAAGATTATTACAATCATAATAAACCAAATGTTGGGAATCGTTTTTTACTTTAACATATCGTTGTACAACGTTTGTAATACCTCCGCATATACCTTTTTCAATAAAGTTATGTTTATCTATATCATCTAAAAGATCAAGCTGTATCTTTGTGTGTTTTAACATAGCCTGATAACTAAGAGATGGAGCAGTAAGGAATTTCGCAGGATCTAAACCATAATTTTCTAAACTTCTTTCTCTAAAAGATTCAAGTACATCGCATAATAGTAAAACATCAATTTTAAGGTATTCTTTTAAATAGCTTCCTAAAGATTTACAATTCAACAAATTAAACATTGTTTTAGCATGAGTGTAAGCTTCTTTAGATATATTTTCTTTAGTTAGCTTATTATAGAAATGGGATCTAACAGGTAGATTTTTTTCTTTTAATTTTTCCCATGAATCTATGTAATCATAACACATAATTCCCTTTTTTATTACATAAGGTAATAATTCCTTTTTGGTTAAGTTTTTTTTGGTTTCTATGAAATTATCTACATTATTAGCAGCTAAAAGATCTGCCAAGTGTGACAAAGAGGCAGATAAAAATTGGAATGAATCTAAAAAGTAAAAATTTTCAAATTGTAAAGTTAAAAATTTTTCAGAAGATCTAGGAAGAACTCTTATATCATCATTTTGAATATATTTATAGAGCTTTTTTACTATAAAATGTAAATCAAAATTCATAGCATTATGCATAACAATTGGTATTTTCAATGTGTCCATTCTAAGAGAAGAATGGCTTAAATTACATCTATTGCAAGCATAGTTAACATCTCGCCCCTTGCCTTCTCGACCTATATGGGCATGGTCCAATACTTTTTTAATTTTTTTATTTTTAAATGAAACATGACACAAATAACATTTTGTTTGTTTATGAATTCTGCTTATGTCTTCCATTGTTAAAAAAATCGGCTTCCTATTTTTATCTAAAATATGAGATATCTCTGCTCTTTTTTGATATAAGTAATTCACAAATTTTTTTAAAACATAACGTCCTATATATAAAAATGGTGTCTGTGAATATTTCTCATCCTTTGAAATTAAAACTGCACCTATAGCATTTAATTTTTGTCTAGTTTTTATTGTGGTATTTCCCCTTTTAACGGGCACTTTTAATTTTTGATTAAATGTTTCAAAGTCTGCATATATGATAAAAGGGTTTTTAATTTGTTTAGAATAATCTTTGTATTCAACTTTGCTTCCTTTTATGGGCATTATATATGATTGACCAAAGAAGCTATTATTGTCACAGGTTTTTTGGGTATGAAAAAGGAGATCATTTTTTTTTTTAAAAAGAAGTTAAACATTTATGACAATAATATCTTGTTTTCTTATAAAAAAAAAGGGTCTAACAAACTTACTCATGTCTCTTATAAGCCAATAATGTTCCCGATATAGTAAAAGGTTAACATGATTTAAATGTTTTTCTTCATTAAAATTAGTAGAAATATACATAGGATATGGATGATAATTTTCATTTTTATTTTTAAATATACCAAAAACATTTACAGTTATGTGGTTTTTTTCTTCAAATTTAGCTATTTGACCAAGTTTTACAGGAAAAGAAAGACAAGATATATTTAAACTTTGCAAGTAAGGTAAATAAGTGCTTGCTCTGTTTGCATTTGTTTTACTTTTAAACTTTTTTTTTTTTTTTTTGGACTAGCTCATTGCGTTAATGAACTGTCAGGTTCATTTATGTAACGCTATAGAGCCGACCAATTTTATTTATATTTCAAACAGATACCAAACAGTTGAAGTAAATATAGACTCCACATAATCAGACATATGTCATTATTTACAATAACAGTAAGGAAGCAGGCAAGTGTGTCAAATCAATCACATAGTATTTGTTGAGATATATATCAATATGACACAAGAAACACAAAATACAATCAAATGATCATCAATGATATAATATTATATAATGATGAAAATATGCTGATCACATAAATAATATTTGGAGCGGCGCGGTGACTACACCGTCTCCATCAACCTTTGTTCCTTAGTTATATCCACCCTTTAGCCTTGATCTGAGGATTTTTAACTTTTTAACCTCATTCTTAAATTTAACTTTTGTGGTAGCCCTCTGAACCTCCTCAGATAGTAGGTCCCAGAGGACTACACCCCTGTACCATGGCGATCTTTTATAATGGCGAGATATACTTCTTGGCAATTTAAAACGTATCTTATTTTGCGATCTTGTATTATATGCATGACCATGATTTATCTGATCCTTGGATTTCTTATACATCAAACTTAAAAGTAACATATCAAATCTTTGTTCTAATTTTTCCACTTTACAGATGACATGTAACTCATCAACACTATATTTAACAATATTGCATCTAAGGCAAATTCTCAAAGCTCTATTCTGTAAACGTTGTAATGCCTTTAAACCTTCCTCATTACAACTAGTACTTATAAAAGTACTTACAAGGCAGCTAATATGCTAAAAAGAAAACATTTATTTCCTGCTCCTTTAATATTAAGCAATGATCTTTTCTTAAACAAAATACTGTCTATATCAGAAGGCTTATAGCCTCCCAAAGGATTATATCTATAAATAGAAATTCGCAAACATATAATTTCTTTTAAAAACCATCCAGATCCTAGTTGAATAAAAGAATCATAAAAAGCAGAAATGATTCTGATGGCTTCATAAACTTTTTCTTCTATAGATTTTACATTTAGAATTACAGCTACTGGACTTTGAAACCAAGGTTTTATTTCAAAATGTTGGTTAGTTTCTATTTTATATTTGGCTAAAAATGTATTAAGACCTAATTGGAACTTAACTCCACCATGCTTTAACATCCACCTTTTTATTTTAGATGTAACTCTGTTTGATATATATCTTAAAAAAAATTCTAAGTCATGATTATATATTTTAGGGACCAAATTATATTCTATTGCAATATTCCTGAAACCATTTCTTCGATTCATTATCTGAGTTTACAACGGCGAAAGTGAAGTACTACAAATACTTTGCCATACTCAAATTTTATAAGTTTTCCTTGGTCATCAACTATTTCTATTTCTATTTCGTGTATCTCAGACATTTTAACTTTTTTATAATAGGGAGAAGTAAATATCATTTTAAAATCTTCTCCAAACAAGCCATTACATCTTATAACTCTTAAAAGAGGAACTTGAACATTTCCAACAACTTCATTAGAAACTATATTGGTATATAAATAAATATTTGAAGAACGAGAACTTAAAGAAGGTACTCCTGTTGCGATTCTAAAGGAAGACCATAGTAACCTGTTACTTTTGAATCAGTTTCATCTTTAATACCTCCTTCTGCATTTGTTAAGCAAAGAATATCAGACAAAGAGGAAGGCATCCACACAGTATCTCCCCTTGCTACATGTAAAACAGGCTTTAAATTTTCTTTTTCTATACTAATGTAAGGCTCTCTAGCCAAATGAAAAAAATCTAAATTTTTTTCGGCTAACTCTATTGATTTCATTAATTTATTCATTACATCTATATAATTCTCTATATTACCATAATTTCCATATGGCATCATTTTAGTGTGAAAGCTCATGTCTGTTCTAACAGTGTCTATTTCTCCTTCTTCTAATACATGTAATTCATCATTGACCCCCATTTCTTTTCTGTAAATAGCAAAAGTTCGATCTTGTGGAGGATCCTGTGGAATATTGCACCAGGATACAGGAAGGTTTATTTCTACTATGGCCACCTCCCAATGACCTTCTAAATGAAATTTTCCAGGAATTTCTACAAAAAAATGACTTGTTTTATTAATCCGAGATGAATGAATAGTATTAGAAGGTAGAGTAACATAAAAGTCATCTGAGTGAGCCATTTTTTGTTTACCCATAAGCTTCATTTATTTTTAATCTCATTTTGGTTTACATTAACTTGTTTTTTTATGTGACGATTTATGCTAGTTTCATACTCATTTAAACATAGAGCTAAATGATCTGTAGTGTATTTCACCAGGTAAGTAAAATTTTCTCTTTGGTTCCATTTCAGAAACATAGCATCACAAACAGGATTCCCATTAAACCATTTCATGTGACAAAATGGACAATTGATTTCTAAATTAATCACAACTACTTCACCATCATTTTTGGTATATTTTAAATGACAATGAACCACACTTGCGTAGCAATGCTTATGAATAGGTTTGCCACAACATATTGTGTATTCTATATTACTTTCATGTTTTTGCTTACAAGAACTACCCTTCTACATAAAGCACATCCCAAATACACATTACTGTAAAATAAACGTTTTTCTCTCACTTTTTCTTTTATTTTACTTTGAAGCCTTGAAGAGGCATACTGTCTTGTGCCTTTACGTTTATTTTTATTTTTTATGAGATGAAATATTGCTTCTTCATTGTAACCAACAAGATCACTTATAAATTTACATATTTCTTTAGTAAAAGAATGATTCTCTCCTAATAAGATACTGGATGTGATTAAAACTCTAGCAGCTTTAATTTCCTCTTGTATTATCATATTTTTGATTTCTGAGAACATAAAATAACATTGGAAATAATGAGAAAAATATACAAGAGCTTCTGTTTTAATGTTTGATATGTCAATGAATTCGTCAGATAAAACAGAAAATATGTTAGAACATTCTTTGGCACTCATAAACGTTTGATTTGGTATGCTCACATTTAAGCAAATTTTAAATTTCTGCATATTTGAAGTAACATTGTTAAAAGAGCACAAACATGAAATGTACTCTACTCTTTCTTTAAGCAGCTCTATGTTCACATCAAGCAACATAGTTACATAGATAAATACAAGTTTAAATATGATAAAATGCTTAACAAATGATTAAATTACCTTAACCCTTTCTACCATGAGAACTTGTATCCTAACTTATTTATTTTTATATTGTTTATCAAAGCTGTTTTAATGAAGCTGTACAAACTAAATTCTAATTTATCTATACCTCTATAATAACTAAAAAACCTTTAATTTTACATGTACTTGTTATACTTTACAAATATCAACTAAAATTAAACCAACTTTACAACAAAGATAAGAAGAAAAAATCTTTTATCTTATTTCATTGAGTGGTTTACAAAAGAAATCTATCCTATCTAATATCAGATTTCTACGTATTTCAGTATATTTTTTGTTTTGAAACTTTGCATAAAGAGGGGTACAAGTAGGTTTTCCATCAAACCAAGGAATAAAACAGTTTTTACATCTCGCAACCCTTTGGTTTTCAACATAAGAGGAAAAATATTGTAAAAATTCGAGACATCTTGTTTTACTTGGGCTCCCACAACATTGCATATATGTTATTTTAGATAATGCTCTTTTTCTGTTTGTCCTGTCTGCTTTGTGAAATCTTCCACAAGATGCACAACAATAAGTTAAAAATCTCAGGCAATTGTTATATATCATATTGGCTATTTTCATCTTTTTTTTAAGTTTTTTCACACGTTTATATTGAGTAAATTTCCTTTTCCTAATAGTCATAGTTAATGCAGTAGTTTCGCTATAATTATCCTCACAGTCTTTCATACATTCAAGGATTTCATATACTCGAGGTACTCTTAAAAAATCAGCCGCAAACCAAATCATTTCTAAAGAAAACTTGTGAAATTCTCCCATAAAGAAAATAGCCATTTTGATAACGCAAGGAACTTCTTCCACGTTATTTATACACCGACTTTTTATATATTCATACAAGAAATCACTTTGAAAAAAAAATTGCAAAAAAAACAATACTTTTAATATCTCTAATATCATTTAAAAGAATGTGGCATAATTCATCTTCTTCTGATAAGGTCATCATTAAATAGGAGCATTCAGAAATATTCATATATTTTATAGCAGGTATTTCTAAGCTAAGCTCTTTCTTTTGTTTACCATAAAAAGATTGATAGATTTTAAAATAGTGACATCTTTCATACAACAAAGAACTATCTAAATCTATTTCTATAAAACTATTCATGGTTAGTCTTTTATTTTATCGCATAAAATGATGCTTTCTTCTATACAATTCGGGAGATGGTTATTGGGGAACACTTTACAAGTTACTTTCTCTTTGTTTTTTAAATATTTTTTTGTGTTTAAATTACATTGAAATATTTTTTCATTAAGTTTTTTTTTATCAATGAAACGTAAAATATCATCAATATCCATAAGATTTTAAAGATGAAAAGTTTTTTAACTGCTACTTGATTTTACTTTTAGGTCCTCTTCGTCCTTTAGTACCTTTAATTAAAGGAGGTGTGCAATGTAAAAAACAACATGCACATCTGTTTATATTATCTGGTAAAATATTCCTTAAAAATACTTCTGCGTGACTCTTTATTCTATCGCATATAGCTATAGTCCTTTCCAAATTTGCTCTGCAAGTATCTGTTTGTCGTTCAAATAAAGTAGATGTTGGATTAAATTCAGATAGTTCTTTTACCTGATGGCTTACTGATAAAGGAATTTTTCTCTTTTTATTTTGAACTTTATTTTTAAAATCAGTAATTTCTTCCTCACTTAAATCATCATTGCTGTCTGATAAAGTTTTGCTAACTTTCTTTCTTTTTGGAAGAGAATGTGTTCCTTTTATATCTTCTTCATTACTGTCACTTTCTTCTAAATCTTTATGTAAAATACCTAGTAATTTTTGCTGTGATTGAATGAAAGCAGGGTGATCTTTTTTTTTACTGGGTCATTGTCACTCTCACTTTCTGTAGAACTGTTTTGCTCTGAAGAGGATGGTCGCTGTTTAATATTAGACCGGCTTTTATTTTTGTCTTTTAATTTTAATTGAGAAGTGGACGTGATGCTCTCTTTTTAACAAGAATTAAAAGAACTTAAAGCTGAATCTGACAATTTTTCTAAAGAAGGCATGTGATACAATTCATCATTTACTTTTTCTACTAATGAAGTAAAAAAGTTGAAATACAATGAAAGTCCTTTCCCTGGTTTTAAACTCTGTTTTGAGCTTCTGTATTCTGAAGATTTATCGTGGCTGTAATAAAAAATGATATTTATTTGGAGAATTTCAACCAAACATTTTATCAAAATACTTTCTGAAGAAGTTATATCTTTTATTATACCATTATTTTCTCCGCATAAAACCTCATAAAATTGTCTATTTTTTTTATTTTTTTTAATGTAAGAATGAAGAGACGATTTAGTTTCCTGAATTAAAGGATCTATGTAAGATTCTTTGTTGTGATGATACTTTTTATATAGGTGATGCAACATAAATGAACCCTGTCCCAATATTCTGTATTGCTAGGAGTATCCTCTAATAAATAAACCAGTATCACCCTTAATAAATTATCTATGACAGAAGCCATGAATTAATTTATTATTAAAATATAGTTTACAGAGAACCTTAGCTTCATATAACTTTCTCAACAAGATTGCATAAAAACAGAAATTGATTTATATCTTTAGTTATACAACTTCCAGTAAAAGTGTGAGTAAAAGAAAAAGTTGTTCCTTTATTTTTTATTCTAAGAGAAGAAAACCTAATAGCATCAAAAGATTGCTTTGAGTTTAATTAGTTATGGTTTATTTCCAACCATATTGACTCATATGAATTCGATTCTTTAACTTCTATGCTATAGCCCTTTTCTAAACTTGACACTATTTTAAAGCAAAAATCATGAAATTTAATTCCTTCTTTAATTATAGTAAAAGATATTTGAATATTTACAATGTCTAAACTGTATTGAATTATATTATCTTTGCTGTATTTTTCAAAAAAATTAATGCATGAGGAATAAATAAAGTCTTCTATCTTAGATAAAATACGAGGGATACTATTTTTTATAAATATATAACAATAATTATTTTTAGTAAATTTTAAAGTGTAATCTTTTTCAGAGTACACTATGGAACCTCTATAAGAAGAAGAATTCACCACCTCTCTTTGAAATGAAAGTATGTCAAAAGATGACTTAGGCAATGCTGTTAATCCTAACACAACTAGATGGGTAGAATAATCTATAGGCATTGAAAGCAAGCCTAAAATCTATAACTTTGATATTTCTCCTAATGAAGGAAAAAATTCAGCTTCACTACGTAACTTTTTCATAGGAATATAGCCCTCATGCTGAACTATGGAAAATAAAAAAATGCTAGTTGTAAAGTGAAAATAAAAAAAAGGAGCCTGATAATAAGAAGGTGTATTTACTATATCTCGAGGATTTACTTTGGTGTAATCATTAAGAGCTAAATTCGCATTGTATACACATGTTTCTGTTATAATCTGATTAAATGTAATATATTTGGCAGAAAAATCTGCTATGTCTAAAGTATGTAGCATATATGTACAATTATGACAAGAGCAAAGTTCTTCAGTTTGACTATCTTTAAATGCGAGATAAAACCTAGTCATAGAGACAGTAAACAATTTGCTCTCCTATGTGATGTTTCAATAAAATAGGAAGATGGTTTATGCTTAGTCGCTTAGTTTTTTTAATGAAATCTTCTTCAGATAAAATATCATCTACTAAGCTCAAAGGTAAAATTGAAAGGAGCTTTTCTCTCCTAGTGTCTTTAAGGTAAACTTTAGATAAACTTAAACAAAGATTTTTTAAAGTAGTAATTGGATGAAACTGATGATTAATCTGTTCTGCTATTTCTGACACTTTTTCAACTAAGTCGTGAGTTATAACCTCATAAGGAGGGCAAATATGTTCATATGGTTTAAAAGATGCATGAAAATGTGTTGTTCCAAGAAAATTACAATAAAAACATTCACAAAATCCTTGACCGTTTGTTGTAAAATTGATTAAAAGATAATAAATATCAATTGGTTTATCCTCTTCTAGTTTAGCCAAATCCATTTACAGCAATAAGGCTTTAAAAGTTTTCAGCGCTTTTCAAGAACAATTTGAATAAACACTTGTTCAATGGACACTTGCATTAGTTTGATAAAAGTTTACAGTGTCTACCTTTAAAAGTGGACTCAGCTTTTATCCTAGATGAAGCTTTACGAGTTTTCAGCGCTTTCTGAGAACGATCAGAGTCCAAACAGCTTCACTTAAATCGAGCGATCCTTTTCATGGATGTCTAAAGGTAGACCATCTGTAGCCCATTTGTGGAACGTCTAGTTGACTCTCAGCAAACGTGCATTAAGGAATGGAACCGCAGCTTTCTTCTGTAAGTCAAATAATGTAGATTTAGCATATCAAATATTATATGGCTATTACAAAAAGTTCAGTTTCTTGCTCTGTGTCTTTATAACTCAATGTTTTTAAACTGCTATTGAATTAAGAAAAAGCAACAATTCTCAGTGTTATTAACAATACCATAATGCATTTGTGTGTATGAGCTTCATTGCACATTTAAAGATTTTTTATAAGTTACTACATGTCTAAAAGTTCATTGAATAATGGAATTCATACAGCTATAAAGCATTCGCACTAACAATATGAAGGAAAAATACACGCTGACAGTTTGATATTTAAAATCATATAACAATTTCATGGAGAAATTCACGCTGGCAGTTTAATTCAATTATCTGAGTGCTGTTGTCAAATTGTTAATTTTATAAAGTGCTTTTGTCCCTTGTCACTCAGCTCTATAACTATTTTTTATCTTAAAAAGATCTTGCCAATGTGGGTTTTAGCAATTTGAGACCATAAGCAAGCCAAACTACAAAACCCAGTTTGCCCAAAGCATAATAAGCAAACTTGCAACATAAATGTAACTTAATTTCTCACAATATGAAACCTTAGCCCACTAAATGGGAAAGCCAATTAGTAAAACTGGTCTTTGCTATAGCAATCCATGCTCTCAAAACTAATTGTATGAACCAAAATCCCCTAAGCATAAAAGAATCTCACATACAATATGAGCTATCATGTGTTAACTCTGGCTTGCAAATTCCCTTGAGATACAGCATATCTGCCATTTTTATAAAAAAATTAACAGCTCTAAATCTCTGCTATAAATATATTTCATCACCTTTCAGTTAAAGCTCTATGTACCGTATTTCCCCGTGTATTGGCTTAGTCAAGTGTATTGGTCTACCTCGTGTATTAACTAAGTGATATTCAAAATATGTGAAAAAAGCACTGTAGTCCTTAGCCCATGTATATCCCTACCCTGTGTATATGTTATGCACAATATGGGAATTTGCACAGTTTAGGAATAATAAAGCCTAATAGATAATTCTGTTGGAACAATTTGATTTAAAATCAGATCTCTAAAATTTATGTGTCATTTTATTTTTCACCTCGCCCACAAGCTGTAATGGGTGTTGTATAGGGTATATTTGATGCATCTTACATCTAACTTTAGGTGTGAATTAAGCTCTGAGAGTCACACATTGGGACTGTCAAACAACAAACTCTGGTGCAATTATGAGTTACCCATCACTCTTTAAACCAAAGGTATCAAGGAATTTTCAAGGATGGACATTTTGCAAACCTTTGTGCAATGTTAGAATGTTTATTTCATTTAACTCTTTAGACCTCAACCAATTGCAGGAAACAATGCTTTATTTCCTCAAGATTTCACCGATTTTAGCTAAAAATGGGCATTTTTTTGGCCCTTCACCTCACTTTAAACCTTTGTAAATTTTCTAATGCTCATATGGTGATAAGAATTCAACTTTTAAGTTCGGCTGAACAGTATCAAACAGGAAAAGCAACTTCTGTTAATTTCTCATAACTGATATTTGCTTTTGTCTTGCCATGAAAAATCAGTGAAAATTGGCTAAAAATCGACCGTCAATGCTCGTTTTGAGGAGACTAGACCCGGCCGTTTTTTGCCGTTTTAAGGTCTAAAGGGTTAAATATTCCTGAACTGCGCAGCCTAAGAGAGGACAATTCCAGAATTGGGCAAAATCAGTAATGGGCAATTCCGGAATTGTGTCCATTCCTACTTGGTGCATAACATATAGACCCAGTTAATTTGACAGTTTTGCTTGTATTAGCTCAGTTTTATACATGGGGAAATACGGTAAACGGTCCATTCTTTGGTTAGAGTATCAGAACAGCTGGGTCATGTTCCTGGTCTTAATGGCTGTTGTATAAAGCTGTTTACACCTAACTTAAATGGAGATTATCGACAGAGCGGAATGTAAGATGTAAGTTAACACCATGCGTTCTACTTAAATCATAGATAAAGAATAGGGCCAAGTCTGTTGTTCCCTCAATTCCCTTAGCAAGCTATTCTTTCTTCATTCTAAGCAAGCACCATGTACTGCACGGTTATATTTGTTCTGCTCTCTGCTGTTTCTATCATAGAGGCAAAATCGTGTTTTTGTGAAAAAAAAAACAGCATTTAAAATGTGACAACTGTCTACCAACACGTGCCACAGTGGACACAGTGAAAAGCTCCTTTGTAGAATGGAAAGATTTTGTTGATATAAACCACATAAATTACAGCACCAATACTTTCCCCTTCTTAAGAAGAATTGAGATACAAGGAATACCTATTTTCTATTGCTCCTATGGAACATGTAGGTAAGTTTGTGAAAAGTTGATACTTAATAATATGACGATCAATGTCCTTTGTGTAGCCAAAGTCAAGTCCTCAGCGCATGTGCAAGTTATAGCCCTGAGAATAGGTCAGCAAGGTAGCAGGTAAGGTCATGCACCAGTGATTTCAGTCAGGTAACAGGTAAACTTACATGCTGCTGGCGACCTCCTGTGAATTATACATGTACTAAACCAATAGATCTATTAACTAAATTTAAAGCTAGTTTTAAGCTCCTCACAAAAGTTTGCAATGAAGCATGCTATGGTATATTTTAAAAGCAGCAATTTATTTAACTTAAACTAAAGAAGCTCACTTTTTCCTTTGTAGTTTATTTCTTGTTTAAATGGGAAAAAAGGGTGACTGAGTATTATCCTCTCTAACAAAAACCCTGCTAGCTTAAAAAAAAATATCTCCCCCCAGTCTTCAACACACGTGGCTTTGATTTTTCTCACCTGGGAAAAACTACAATGTATAACCGTAATGTGTTTCAGACCTAACTAAAGGTAAACTATCCTAAACATGAGTTTGACCCCCCGGCTTAGATAATAAAAAAATTCTCGGAATTTATCTAACTTAAACTAAAAAAAGCTCACTTTTTCCTTTGTAGTTTATTTCTTGTTTCAATGGGAAAAAAGAGGGACTAAGTGTTATCCTCTCTAACAAAAACCCTGCTAGCTTAAAAAAAATATCTCCCCCCAGTCTTCAACACACGTGGCTTCGATTTTTCTCACCTGGGATAAACTACAATGTATAACCGTAATGTGTTTCAGACCTAACTAAAGGTAAACTATCCTAAACATGAGTTTGACCCCCCAGCTTAGATGATAAAAAATTTCTCGTATAAAAAAATATAGAAAATAATTATTTCCCACAGGAAAATTCAACTTACCTATCCTGAAGGTGTGAGAGCGTCAACTAGCAGAGCTAGCATCTATCCCAAAAGTGAGATAGCATCAACTGAGACCGTTCTCTTCATAAAGAAGTCATCAGCAACTACTAAAGCAGCAAATTATCATATAGAAGTGACCGCTGAAAGTGCTAGCTTAACTACAAAATCAGACAGCACCTCAGCTTATATAGACAATGGCTCAGAAACTCTGGAGAAAAATTCTCCTCGTGCAGACAGCGTGTTGACGTCCACCCGTGTGAATGATGATGCTGATCAGAGCTCCTCCATTTATATAGACAGGGGAAGTGATGTCACCACTGTGGCAAATGTTGCAACATCTTTCCCCTCCTTGCCTTTGAAAGCAGCTGTCACCTCATATTTAAATTTTACATCTGCAGGTGAAACAATGGAAATAAGCGCTGTGTCAGCTAATTTTGAAACAAGTCCAACGCCTGAGGAAAAAACTAACCTTCCATTTCGCCATAGGACTACTCTCATAAATGCCATATCTGGAAGCTTTATGTCTCCAACATATGCCACAACGCAGGATGGAACCTTAGTAACTAATTTGCCTCAAGGTATAAGTCAACAGCTCTCTAACACCTTGGTATATACCAATGTGATCACTGCTTTGGGTTTCATGATTTGTCTCATTCTGGCTATAACTTTTGGCATCAAATTAATAAAAAGGGAAAAAACTAAAGAAAATAAAACCAAAAGAATGGCATACATGGAAAGAGGGGAATCACTATGGAGCGAATGTGCAGAACCACTGTCTGGTGGGGAATCAGTGGAAATGCAGGAATTATAAATTATCCTGCTATATTATATGGTAAAAGCCACCATATTTTTGTTTGAGATAAAACCCAAACAGAAGGATCACTTAAAAAGCAATAAGTTATAAACAGTTAAGCACTAAAAATCATGATAACATCATTTCTGTATCATGATTTAGATCTGATCATAGTCGCCATCCTATGGGTCACTTATTTAAGATATCTTAAAGTATCTCACCCTTAAATAGCAATATGTAAAAGCAATTATTTACTCATCATATTAAGCTCAAAAAGTATCTTAAATAGAATATATCATAACTTTTTTATATGATATAAAAATAAAGCGCTATTAAAATTGTATAAGATTTCATGGAAACTCCATGTTAACTCTTAAATTACCTATATATGTGCTACATATGCAAGCTATTGTAGTGTTAGATTTCAGCCAGTACAAAAAAGGTTCAAAGGAATCCTAGGTTAACACTTATGCAAACAATCATTTATCTATACTTTAGTGCTGGTGTCTATCAGTCTGCTTATATATTGTACCTATAGGTCATCATGATGCTCCAATGAAATATGGATAAATCTGCTCAACAAGAATTCATTGGAGCATCCTATAAACCACGCAGAGCTGCTAACGATCTTTTATCTTTAGTTTAGTGGTGGTGTCCATCAGTCTGCTTATATATTATACCCATTGGTCATAATGATGCTCCAATGAAGTGCTATAAAGCAATCTCACTATCTCTTCATCAATGCATATTAAAAACCAGTAATCAGGATATATACCATAGTCTCTAGTTATCCTTAACTTACTTAGATTTTATATCTGTGTTATATTGCTAAGATAGAACTCATATATGGTATGAATCTTTTAGGTAAAATAAATGCTATCAAGCAAACAAGATAGTGTTTTATTAATGTTTAATTATAACGAAATATTATACCATTATGCAATGTCCAAATGATGTAAATTAAAGTCAACATCTAAAATGTAAACATGAATCAAAGCAAGAAGCTGACCATAAAAAAGTTGCATGTAATTACTTCGAAATGACAACTACCTGGAGCTATATCGTTGTAGTGTCCCTCATAAAAATGGTCAACAGCGGTCAGCTTTAGCCCTAAGCTATGCTGACCTTACTAAGGACATGAGTGATAATGAGATGACCACTGGTCAGCAATTTGCTAAAGGCGCTCCCTACATGATTTCGAAACACACATGACGCCTTACATAAGGCCAACCAAATTTATTGTAAACTTAGTTTAAAAAACATTGAAAATGATTTTTTTAAAGCTTTATACTTAAACAGGTGTAAATTTTAAAGCTAAAACCAATATTTTTATCATCATAAAAGTTTATAAAGAGAAAGAAGTAAAAAAAAAACAACAAAATATTGTGAAACAAATACTTTAATATTTTTAACCTTACTTAACGCTACAACAAAGAAAGATGCAGGTCAACCCCCAATTTTCATTAGTGTCAAGTTTTTAATAACGACTCACTCTGCTATAACTGCTTGGCGAGACAAGATGGAATCCTTTGGTTTACTTGAGGCTACTATACCTTTTATGAAGGTTTTTCAATACAACATCAATACTAAATTCCTATGGGAGCTAAGAGACAAGAGAGCAGATCCAGTGACACACCGTGGTAAGTGTTCAGCACTTAATGGTGCTGCAACAGAATGTCAGAAACCAGCTAAAAAAAACCTGTGTCCTTTTCACAACCATCTGAAATTTCTTGTTGAAAAATTTCAAAAAAATATTGAAGAAAAAGACAGCTCATATACAGCCACAGATTGTGCCCATGGTATACCATTGAGAATGCTAATAAGAGCCACCATGTTCCATGGGATAATGGACGATGCTCATGTTTATTGGCTTGTTCACATCTTATGTCATCGCATTTCAGTTAAAGATATATTAGATATCTTAAAGGTTAACACCAGTGCTCATCGCAATGGGGTAAAAAGTTCAATCATCCAAAGCTGGATAAAAAATGAATCACTTAACAAAAATTCCATAAAAGAAGCACTGGTAGGAACCTTTTGGCATTATAGCAGATTTTTTAACAAGAAAAAACTTTATGTTATCAAAGGCTGTTGTTTTGTATATTCTTCCGATCTGTTCAAATTGTGTTTAAAAAAAAAAGAAAAATGTCACACTGGATGTGCTCCTACTGAATACCCCAATGTGTATGATATATTACACAAAATCTACATAAATCAGGGGTTTATATCATAAAGTATCTAAGTTCCCATACATAAACTACATTTTAAAACGGGGAAATTTTAGACCATTAAGATCAAAATTTAGATGCTGCTCTATAGGATAGCCTTCTCGCGGCGGCAGTGAAGAATTCACATAGAAATAGCTGTATCTTATTACAGCAAAACATTCTATGTTAATTTACCAATGATCCTATTACATATAACAAAATAAAGATTTCACAAGACAGCTTAATTATCTTTAATGGAGCTCTAAATTGGTAGCGTCCACCACTGTGCTAGAGTCAGCGGGTGTAACTCCTCGATCTAAAGCACCTTAAATACCAGCAAATTTTCCTTATACAAAACTAACGAAAAAACAAAAGATACTTACTCAATGTTACTTTTATTAACAAAATTCGTTTAAAAAATAGTAAAACTTCGTTTATCTTAAAATATTAACTTCATAACATGGTGTAAAACACCTCTGTGATTTTTCAAAGTTAAAAAACCATGCGCGTCTGCCAAACAGCGGCTAAAACCAAACACAGACCCAGAGCAATGCACTGGTGACATCTAGCGGATAAAAAATACAACATATATATCAATGCTAGTTCTTCCCACTAGAGGGAGACAACAAAATGCGCCCTGCGTTCAGGAACGCAATGAAAATCTGTCATCTCAATTGTAAGCTAGCGCTGTAAGAAAATCTTGGTTAACTTTATTGAAATCTCGCACTATTAGTGCCTGGCGCAAGATGAAATTGGCGATCGACGCAGATTGGCGAAATGCGCCTAACAGTTCTTGCTTTTATCGCAAGAGGGAGACAACAAAATGCGTCCTGCGTTCGGAACGCGTTCGAAATCTATCGTCTCAATTGTAAGCTACCAATGTAAATTCCTTTAATAACGTAATAGATATTCTTCATTAACACGAATGAAACATATCAAAAAACAGAAGAGAAAGAGCGCTATACACGAGAAGTATTCCGAATTTAAAAGAATCTATATCCTGATCACTAAAAATGTATTTGCTTGTGCGCTTTAACAGTAAACACCACATCTGTGGTTTCACCAACGTGAGGGGGTTTATAAGAAAGCCGATGTCAAACAGTAAATAGAGAGGTCCGGCCCCCATGTCACGAGCCACCTCACTTCCGCTCACGCCACTGGTGCGTCTGCGTCTGGCTTCGCTGCGAACAAAATCTCTGCCATGAGATATGTCCATACCGCCTATGCCGCGGTTATCCAGCTGAAGCCTTCAGAGACTGTCAAAATCTCTCGTCTGCTTCCACTGGTGGCCCTTGAGCCATACATAATGGTCCTCGTGCTCAGGTAACGCCACCTAGGTTGCCAAGCCCCAGTCAGTGCTTCCAGATCTGTGCTGAAAATGAATGTTGCTATACCCGGCTTAACCCGGATGCCTGGCTTAACCCGGAAGAATTACTAAAACCTTAATAAAACGTCGATCATTACTGACTAACTAAAACCTTAAAAACCGTCGATCATTACTGACAAGTATAATCCTCTCTCCTCCTCACTCCAAAGCACATTCGCTAATCAGTTCATTCCTCTGCACCAAAAGCTCAGCGGAAAAAGAACAAGACTCGTGACATGGATACCACTTGACCTCTTTTATTTAAAACCTAAAGTAGCTTAGTATAAGTTCTATTTCTAAGGCGGTCTCCTATAAATCACACCTTTTGAAATCAAACTTTAAATTGAAATCTTCAATTCAAAAGGTGTGATTTATAGGAGACCCCCTTAGATACTACTCTTATCAGTAGAACTCGCTGGTAACAAGCTCCAGTAATGGCGGCGCCCATGGGGCGACCTGCTAACCCGGAATATCACACAAGCCCCGGCACAAGCCCCCTCCTCCTGGCAATAAATGACTCGGCCAAAAAGCGGCGCGGTTACGGCGGCGCCGGACGGGATTGTACCGTGAAGTCCCGCGGACGTCACTGACAGAAGCATCTCCTCTCCTCCCTCTCCTCCAGTGTGTCCACCAATCAGAAGCCTTGCCCAGCGCCCTGCAGTTAGTCATTGACATCTATCGAAGAGGGACACATTAGAGAGATATGTCTCAATTGAAGTGAGGAAAGCAGGCAGGAAAACTGTCATTAGACGTGTCGCAGCCTGCGATCATGTTCGTCTTCACAGTATCCTTGATCCGACAGTAAGTCTTGTTTATTGGGCCTTTATTCAAATGATTTCGTCGCAAATTTTCAGTACCCCAGTCAGTTGTTGACAGTCACCGGCCTGCATAATTCTGGAATTATCGCTCGTTTTTTTGTGTTTTTTTTTTTTAAACTTTTTTTATATATGTCAGAGTTGTCAAAAGAACTTTACCTTACATGGAATCACAGTATGGTAGATCTATTTTCCCTGGTCAGAATTAGTGACTCGCCAGTCTTGTAGATGATAGGACGAGCCCGATAGGAGTAATCGGGATGGGGGGGGGGGGGGGTGGGGAGGGCGTTTTTGACCCCTTAGGTGAAGCCTTAGGGAGTGATCATTTTTTAACAACAGGGGGGGGGGGTTGGTGGGTTTGCGCGCGGACGCGCGAAAAAAATTTTGACCCCCCCCCTCTGGAGGGGGTAAAATTGTAGTAACGCGCGGGGTTTTCCACTGAGAACAGGTCAAGGGGTTGAAAAAATTCTGACCCCCCCTCAAACGCACCGGCCCCCCCTGTTGTTAAAAAATGATCACTCCCTTAGGCTTGGCCTTGCCTTGGCTTGGCTAGCGAAGTCAGCCCAAAAGGCAAAACCCGGACTTCCATGGAATTAGACAAATCTATATCAAATAAAAGGCCTTTAAAAAATGGAATTCATAGCCTTTTAAATCAAATTGATACACATACTAGAACCATTTTTATACAACTTTATATATCAGCAATGTAAAAAACTCCCAGCCATTCTCCACACTGTATTTATAGTATACCCAACCAGCACCTACGCTACGGCGCTGTGATAATGGACAAAAAGTAAGCCTGGTTAAACTACCATATATAAAATACCTATGTCTGCGAGGGTTAGTTTTATATCTTATTGCTATATATATATATATATATATATATATATATATATATATATATATATATATATATATATATATATATAATTATAGATAATATTCTTATTATTCATATTCAATTCTTTATTTCAGACACAATTGCATTACAAAGGTCCATAGTATATGACATATATAATATGATAAGAATATCTAAACTAGTTATGTAATATTAAAGTGAACATACGGTTCTTGATACCAGTTTCTCCATATATTAGAGGTGAATAGGACATCACTTGCTGTGTGATCTACCAACCCTTTTATTAGATCATTGTCAGAGTCCCTGAGTAGAAACATAAAACTATACACTAGTTTTCTAATGGTATAGCACCACAGGTTGCTAAACCACACACTGCAAAAACCTCTCCAGCACTAGTATATCTGGGTATACCTAGTAGGATTCGTAAGGCATCATTATATGCCACAGTTAATTTGTGTAAGAAAGCTTTGGTGTAATTACCAGAGATGCCACTTTTCCTAACTTTTTAGGAATTCCGAATTATTGGCCTTCATTCCTATAGGTGTTTCCTATTGTAAATAGAGAAAATTAGGAGGATTTCCGAATTTTTGGATATCAGTCAGTGACATCCCTGAATTACACCATAATTGTGCTGTATACAAAGGTGTACAGTATGATCTGAACAGCTGTATTTTAACCTCAACACTGCACATATGAAACTGTTTAACTAGTCTGTTGCCTTGTGCATAAAGCACTCTTCGCTGTCTTTTAATGTCTTCATCATCCTTGAGCATATTGGTTATCAAGTGACCCAGGTATTTAACCTGGTCACATTCAACCAATTCTGTATCATTTAGGGTAAACCTGGGGACCCTCAGATATTTGTCCAACGGGGATCGAACTACCATCAGTACACTCTTGAGGGGGTTGTATTTAATGTCATTTTCAATCCCATACTATCCACAAACAGCCAACAAGCGGGCTAACCTATGGCTAGCCGGTGTGAATATTACCAAATCGTCAGCATACATCAAATGATTGACAATAGTTGCCCCACTAACACAGCCTGTTTTACAAGCATTCAGTTTACCTGACAGGTCATCCATATATATATTAAATAAATGAGGTGAGAGTATACTGCCCTGCCTAACCCCATTTCCAACTGTGAACTCTGCAGATAAAGCACTGCCCCATCTTATAGATACCTTCTGACAGGAATACCAGTAGACAAGAATTCTAACAATGTACCCAGCACTCCATTGTCAACTAGCTTACTAAATAATTTTGCATGGTTGACCCTATCAAACGCTTTTGACGCGTCAAGGAAACACATAAACATAGAAGCATTAAGCGATCTGTACTTAAGAATCAATTCTTTTAGAGCATAAATACACATATCAGTGCCATGTTTCTTCTTAAAGCCAAACTGATTATCACGAGTGATAACATAGTTCTCAATCCTCATCAGGAGGACAATTTCTAGTATCTTGGATATTATACTTGCTAGTGCAATGGGCCTATAATTATCCTTACTGCTTATTTTCCCTGTTTTGTCAGACATGAGAGCATCCCTAATAACCGTTGACTAGAATATTTTAGGGATTTACTGCAAATAATTCTAAGCTAATGGCAATCACGCAACTCTACCACTTCCATTTTGACAGTTCCGGTGGCCCGCAGTCGAGAGCCGAGGTAATTTATATATGGTAGTTTAAATATACGGACTTAGCAGGATTATTTATTAGCCAATGAGATGATCCCAACGATTCACTGCGGTTCTCTCGGGGGCCGACTGGTACCCATCTGATAGGTCTTATCAGTAGAACTCACTGGTAACAAGCTTTAGTAATGGCGGCGCCCATGGCACGACCTGCTAACTCGGAATACAGATAACACCGACAATAAAATATGCACTGCACCTGGGGCGTTTTGGCATCATTGTACATAATAACTGATCGATTCTGATTGGTAGGGTCTATCTGATAACCAATTACACCATATTAAAGCTGAATTTCAGGAGATTGACATATGTGAGTGGCATTTAATCAATAGAGATATAAGTATTTTAAAATCAGATTATTTGATAATTTATTTTTGTAGATTTTGACAGTATGCATCCAGTAGATTGAAAATCGCAGAAAATCGCAGCACTGTACCTCTATGAGCTCAACATATTCTAATTAAATTGATGTTGTAGAATAGCCATGTATGTTCTGATAGCTTCTTTAAACTATATTTATGTAGGAAAATTGGTCCAAAGTTGGATAAGTTTGTAAGACCGCCCTGCTCTTAATAATCACTTGATATAAATCGAAATCCCATCAAAACGAAGGTCTACATGTTGGTAATATGGATATGATGCTGTACAATCCATACCTTTAGGTAGAAAAGCATTATCTATGTATTTTTGCAAAAAGTAGCATGGTTGCTCCGGGCACTCATGCAAGGTGGCTTGACAGAATCTGAAAATTGCTCTACTATCTAAAGGTGTAGACATGATTAGAATAAATAATAAATGGTAAATCTAACCGCCATCAGATAAATTAGACCTTCATCTTTACATACATACCAGCCATATTGAATTCTGACCAGTAGAAGCTTAGAAATCACTATTTTAAAAGGACCTGTTTAGTATAGTGACAGATACAATGCACGGGTCCCGTGGTTTGGCCGACTTCGCTACCTTGGCCTTGGCCCTTGCCTTTAGTCTTTACGGTTTTAGGTCGACAGCCCCCACCCACGGAAAGCTGCGCCCATAGTATTGACGTAGGGGTGGGGAGCAAGTCTGTCTATCTTAACTTGGCAGAGTAACTTTTTCACCACTGCTGTGAAAACAGTACTCAGTCTCAGTGTTCTGTCACCCCAAATTTGGTCCAGTATATCTTGAACTTGAAGTCTTTATCTTGCTGATGATCATGTAATTTTCAACAAATCAGTGGAAATACAAGAAATCCAGACCCTTTATCAAGTGTGCACCACAACTAAAACTTCCATCTGCCATTTTTGGCACTGTACCAGAGCAGAGAGCTGCACTGGAGATCTACCATCTCTTAGAGTAACATAAGTCTGGATTATTTAATGTTCACTTAATTTGACAACCCCAATATCTACCAAATGGGAAAACAGTATCGAAATCAAGAATTGCGACCTTTTGGCACAGATGAAGTAAGTAATTCAGTCGGAAGAGGGAATTGTTTCCTGACACTGTAGGCTTTCTACAGACTTGCTCTCGAACTGAGGGAAGGGCCCCACAGTTCGAGCCTCTCCGATCTACACAGTTCAAGCCTCTACGATCTACTTGCCTTGGGCCTTGACTGGGGGAGGGGGTAAAATGATTTTACCTGTTTTTTCTTTCAGCAAAAAAACGCCTGTGTTACTATAAGGGGCATGTGCACACACAGTTTTCAGAACCTCTTGGTAGGGCTAAATTTGGGGGGGGGGGCAAAAAACATTTTGTGCACCTGCGCACAACGTTTTTAAAAAACACTGACAACTCCCTAAAGTCTCACCTCCAGGGCTATTTAATATCATACATCCTATTTCCAAAATAATCACTGAGTGTGTAGTCAACTAATCAGACCATGCAGGGAAATTTGAATTTAAAAAAAAACTCAAAAAATTAGTGTCCGAAAATTTGCATTCTGTGCAGCAATGCACAGCCTCACCCACCCACCGATATCAAATTTCCTAAGCTCTCAGAGTGCTACGGAGATTGGATCTGCACCACTCTCCCTAAACTGGTACCGACCGAATCGGCCCTGTCTGCGGTTGCCTCAAGGGGACCACAAATGGCCTGTTTCAGTCATCTTACTGGAAACATGTTTGATATGCTCTGACCCAATCAGATGTCTCAGTTGGTTGATTGAGACGGCGTTTGTTGTCCCGAAGGTACGGGTGAGCCCATGCTGTACCATGATTAGACGATGAGACAGGTGCTAAGGGTAGGGTGAGACTGGGGTTGTGGGTGAGGTGAGACAGGTGCTGAGCAGAGGGTAGGATGAGACAGGAGCAGACGGGAGGGTGTGACAGGGGTTCAGGGCAGAGTGCGACTGGGCTGAGGGCAGGGTGAGACTAGGGAAGAGGAGAGGATGAGACTGGAGCAGAGGGTAGGCTGTGGCTGGCATTTGAGTAAAGTGAGACAGGGACCGAGGGTAGGGTGAGACAGGGTGAGGGTAGGGTGCGACTGGGGCTGAGAGGAGGGTGAGACTGGGGCATAGGGGAGGGTGAGACTGGGGTGAGGGGAGGGCGAAGCTGGGGCCGCAGCTCAGGTGAGACAGGGTGAGGGTAGGGTGCGATTCGGGCTGAGAGAGGATGAGACTGGGGCTGAGAGGAGCGTGAGACTGGGGCAGAGGGGAGGGTGAAGCTGGGGCAAACGGTAGGCTGAGGCTGCGACGAGGGAAAGGTGAGATTGTGGCCGCAGTCTGGTGAGAAAGGGTGAGGGTAGGGTGCGATTAGGGCTGAGAGGAGGGTGAGACTGGAGCAGAAGGGAGGGTGACACTGGGGACAGGGGAGGGTGAGGCTGGGGCAGACAGTAGGCTGAGGCTGCGATGAGGGAAAGGCGAGACTGGGGTTGCGGGTCAGGTGAGACAGGGTGAGGGTAGGATGCAATTGGGGCTGAGAGGAGGGTGAGACTCAGACTGGGGCATAGGGGAGGGTGAGACTGGGGTGAGGGGAGTGCGAGGCTGGGGCAGAGAGGAGAATGAGACCAGGGTCTGAGAGGATGATAAGGATAGGGTGCGACTGGGCAGAGGGGAGGGTGAGACTGGGGTCTGAGGTGAGGGTGAGGGTAGGGTGCTACTGGGGCAGAGGGGAGGGTGCGACTGGGGCAGCGGGGAGGTTGAGACTGGGGTCTGAGGGGTGGGTGAGGATAGGTGGCGACTGGGGCAGAGGGGAGGGTGAGACTGGGTCTGAGGCAGGGTGAGGATAGGGTGCGACTAGGGCAGAGGGGAGGGTGAGACTGGGGTCTGAGGGGTGGGGGGACGGTCATGGACACCCTACCTGATATCTCGCTCTTCTCCCTTCAAGGCATACAAGCTTTCCTTATCATGGTTTAACTCTTCCTTAATCTACAAATAGAGACAGTATCCTCAGGATTATTATTGTTATCTTAACTTGAGGATTTGTAATGTATCTCAAATTAGGGTAGATAGAATAATATTTTTCATTTCAAAATGTTTTAACGTCGACGGTAAATTTTCATACCTTTGGACGTACATTTGATGTGCATAATCCTGAAAAGAATTCCATTTTACTCCATGAGCAGCAAAAAATCTAAGGCCCATAAAAATGTAGGTTAGGGCCAAAAAATGGGTTAGGTATGATTACCTGAATGCAATATTTTTAAGGCGGCGGTGGAGTAATATATTTGGTATCACAAGAGATAAGTGCATCATCCCTCAGGATGATATAGCCTTACAAGCACCCTAATTATTTTTTATGGCATACCGTTGTCATTCTAATAAGTGCACCTGCTCTAAAAAGCGCACCCCCCCTCCTTTTTGGGCCCCACCCTGATATAAGATCAGTCAAATGAAGTGTAAAAATCAAGAATTTTAGGGCAAACAACGATTTTAGGCTTTTGGGGGTGCGCTTACTGGAAATAATTCTTATAATTAGGTTTTGAGCATCTAACAATTAATTTTCCGCACATGTACGTTTATTAGAATGAATGTATACGGTAGTAATAAGCCGGTACATAAGACACTCAAATTAAACCTAGGATTGATTTTTGTATAAGCCATGGCAATTTTTTTCTGTAGCTGGTTAATCCCACTTCTAGCATATTCTGCCTACCCCCTTAGGGCTGAGTGAAATAAATGATGGAGGGTCGGACTGAGCATGTTGTGGGTAGAGTGTAAATGGAGATTGTTTGATCCTTGTGTGTGGTTGTGTTCACTCAGGGCGCCCTTGCTGCCTGTCCTGTGTCCCTTTATGTCTAAGTACTGAGTCTGAGCTGCCCTATCCCTGCCCTCCGTCACCAACAGAGGCTGAAATAGACCACAACTATTCCACCCGCCGAGCTTACACGCTCAGCTCATTAGTAAATGTCTTTGATGGATATATGACTGTCTTTATGGTTTAATACGTGTGAGATATACTAGATAACATGCCGGATAGTATACATGAATAACAAATGTCAATAAAGGGAAAAATTATCAGAAGTACAAACATTTCTTTACATACCATTAACGCTTGCACCCGCTAAAAATAATGTAACTGATAAAATCAGAGTTGGTAGCGCCTTTATGTGGCATAAATCGTATTCTATTCCGTGCTTATACAAAGTATACCTTTACTTCCACCACTTGAATTGTTCCTCCCTTCGAAGGACCCCCTCCCCTCCATCTTCAATGGTCCCCACCTTCTATGGTCCCCACACTCAATGGTCCCTTTGGTGGTTTCTCCCTTGGATGGTTCCTTCTTGGATGGTCCCCACCGTCAATGCCTCCCTGGATGGTCCCCCTTTGGGCGTTTCCTCCCATAGATGGTCCCCACTTTCGATGGTCCCCTCTTTCATGGTCCCATCCCTCATTTGGCGTTCTCCTCAATGCCTCCCCCCACCCATCCGTTGAATCGATGGTCCTTCAATGGGCTCTCCCTTCGATGGTCCCTACCTTTGATGGTCCCTCTGAGATAGGCCCTCCCCTCAGTGATCCCTCATTGTACCATACTGAAGGTGACATTTCTGTCTGCTACTTAGACCGTGGGTACGAGGTAAGCCTGCTTCGAATCCCTCTCTCCATGTACTACTTAAGTCAAGCCTGTAGAATATAGTCCTTCTGTGGGAAAGCAAAAACAAACAAGAATCAATCATTTTTTTTTGTAAGGGTCCGTTGGAATGTAACATTCACCAGTCCCTGCCACAGCTACAGCAATTGTACCTTTATCTAGGGTCCCCACCACAAAGGGAAAACGGGGAAATAGGTATTAATAGACAGAAATGTGGAAAACATAGGGACCGTGAAACTTTCGCTCCAGAGGAGGTTGACACACAGGGAAAAACACAGGGAACAAAGTTGCCGGGTATAAAACCCAGTATGAGAAACTGGATGCCAAATTGTTCAAAAGAAATCCTACTAAAGAGAGATCTACAGCTGAGTGATATTTTTTTCCAGACTATCATTTGGACAATCATATTAGTATCTAAACAACCCCGGAGGTTAATAAGCGTAGCGGAAATCTGCAAGGCAGGGAATTTCAAATTGAAATTCCTGTGACGATCCTAGTTATAAGGAGGACGGCTGTCAGCACCTCCACACGTCAACACTACCTTGATGCTACTGGCATGGTTGCCATGCTCGCCTCACCTTATCAACTTCGGTTGTTAAGGAGGGTCTCCAAGGTACATATTGTATCCATAAACAAATATGTATTGTCACCATGGCACTAGTGCTGGTTACTGGTGCCTCCAGGTGCTGGGGAGTGACACTCTCCAGGCCTTAGACTTACAACTCCAGACATTTGTTTAGAGAATATTAGACTTTGTCCAATATGGGTGACTGTCAAAGTTTCGACCTCACTGGGTCTCATCAGGTGTATTTGAGGTTTAATCAAGGCATGTAATCATTGTTACCTTTCCTTCCTGAGTCAGATATATCTGGTCAGGGAGCTAAAATAATAAATTATAATATACTAGGAGACCTGATATATTTGGGTTCAAATGTTTTACTGTATGGTTGGTGGACTGCACTGTGTATAGGCTAAAATTCCATAGAGTTAAACTAATTGACAATCAGTTAAAGTTTTTTTTTATTCATTTCAGGAGCACTGACAGTGCTTGGTTGGGCCCCACTTGGTATTCAAAATAATCTGCAGATGTACAAATGTCATCTACTGTATTAGCTGCAAACGCTGCAAAAAAACAGTATGTGGGACAAACAAAACAAACTCTCATGCAGAGGTTCTACCCACACATTGGTAACATCAGGGCTAAGAAAATGAGCACTGACATGGGGGCTCATTTCAACTCTGATGGACACCAAGGCCATACTGATGTGGAAGTCCACATTGTGGAGTTCATAAACAAGAACCCACACACAGATTAGGTGGAAAAACTTCGGAACCAACTCGAAAGGAACTGGATCTTAAAGTTGAGGACCCAAGTCCCACATGGTCTGAATCTAATTGATGCACCTAACTTTTAGATCAGTGTACCACTGTGAAAAATGGGCACCCGACCCCTGCGATCCTAGATGTTACTAGGATCTGATGAAACCCTTTATATGCATACAGTCACGACAAGACCACGATGAAAACCCACATCTGATGTACTTTCTACAAAGAAATGTTTATTAACCAGGACGATCTGGGGTGTGGCATTTGATAATATTTTATGAGTAATGCTTGAATGGTTTTTGTTGAACACCAATTTCTACTGTGAAAACCCCTCAATTGTTAAAATGAAGAACAGGAAAATGCTTCAAATCAAACATGACGAGTATTTCCTCTTGTGATGCCGAGTTGTGTGGTGATTTGTGCATCATTAGATTGACCGAGCGTCGTTAAAATCAATAATGTGAACCCAGTGTATAAATAAATCAGACTGTGCGAGGAAGAGGTGCCAGTTGGGGTGGTGAAGAGATCAGAGTTGGCGAGGACACTTATGATACGTAATTCGATCAGATGAGTCTAGGGAGAAAATTGGTATAGGGAAATTCCATACAATTTGAGCAGTAGACTTGACCTTGATCTCATCTCGATAAAACTGCACTGACACAGACCCAGAGACGTAAAAACAGAATGTGCATACTGGTAGGATTTTTTTCTCAAAAGATTAAAAAAAAACACAAAAAAAACTCACATTTTTGTTCCTGTAGAATACTTACATTTGAGAATGTACGAAAAGAAATATCACATTTTTACTGTGTGTTGGCTTGGTAAAAACACAATTACCGATATGTGTAGCACACAGTATCATAATCATTTCTTGTGCCAGTGTGTTGGAGGGGGGCGAAGTTATTGAATCCTGGGTATTGTTGGCTCAGGGTCTCTCTGAGTTAAGGCTGCCGGGTAGGCAGCGTCCATTTCAAATCAAAAGATGTCAAATTTTAAATTTCGATTAGAAATTGAAGAAATTACATGACAAAAGTATCCGATATAAGTAGAAAAGAGATATATTATTGCTGTGAGCAACATTGAAATAAAACCGATCAATATTTCTCTGTGAAAATAAAGTTGAAAATGAAGTTTGAAATTTAACAAGTTTATTGGCCGTAGACATTATTACACAGATATTCTTCGTGTTACAGCCAGAATGTACATTTGATACTGTGTGAAAGAGCTAAAATCTAAAATTTTCCGTTTCCCATTGAAACTACCGTAATCTCCCGCGTATAAGGCGCAGCCCGCGTATAAGGCGCACCTATAGTTTTGGAAAATTCTCAAAAAAATGAAAAATTCATAACTTTGGTTCTACTGAATAAATTTTCAAAATTCAAAGACCTATGTGTAACTTGGGCCCCATAGACCCCCCTAGGCCCCCATATATCCTGTTATGGCTAAGGGGGCATGTAACATATCAAAAGGAAGGTCTTGGAGTCCCCCTTGTGGTTGCAATGAGAACTAAAACCCCCCGTATAAGGCGCGCCTTATACGCGGGAGATTACGGTATATGTATATATAAGGCAATTCCTTCTCAAGCAATTCCCCATAGAAGCCAGTAGTGAAGGTTCATAACTGAACACAAACTGTCTGAAATTGAGACACTTGTGGTTGACAACTCAATTCCCTGTTTAATTCTGATATGACGGGCAAGGTATAGCAGTTAGTTGCTCACACACTTGATGGAACATAGGGTCTCATGGGGCATGGACATCATGGGCCATGAGATGCACTTTGTGGTAGGCCTAGTCATTTTACACGTGAAAACGTCATTGCAAATTATACTAAGATTAGACGTTGGTGCTTGTTGGCTTTGACAAATGGGAAAATATTTCATTGTTTCAATGCCATTATCTGTGACCCATGCATTACGTTGGGCCGACGACGTGACTTCCACATATGTTATACTTACAATCTAGGCGGCTTGGTGTATCGTCATGTCAGGATCGCTTTTATTAGCCTCTTCAAGTGTTCCATTCATTAGCTAAATTTTTGTTCGGTCATGAGCGTTCCTACTTCATTATGTACTACTCAGCTGTTGTTGGCAACAGTTATGTTCTATGTGTAACTTGAGATTGTTTCTAATTCAGTGGCGAGACAGATTACAACAAGAAGCGGATCATACAAGGTAAGCCAATAGCTTCAGCTCTATCATAAAAACGAAGAACGTGCCTTTTTACACTATGTACAATAAATAAGTAATCTAATGGCAGCAACCAAAAACCCTCCCCATAAAGTGGGTGTATTGTTTGCTTTGACTAAATGCTAAAATATATTCCTTTCCTGTACGGGAAAATGTACATTTGGATTGGCTATTACTAATATGTGCTATTTCCTAATCTTTTCCTCCATAGGACAAATGGACACGGAGCTGTCTGCGAAGGGTATTAACCAAGCAGAGCTGTGTGGTCTCCGCCTTCAGCATGACAAGTTCACATACGCCTACTGCAGTGACCTCAAGCGGGTCATTGTGGTAAGATTCCAACTCATTTCGACTTGTGAGCTTAGAATACATGCTGAATGCGCATTATTAAACAACTGACCTTTGCCTATATATGCCATGAAATTTTATATATATTACAAGCCAAGGTGTAAGTCTAGGGGTGGGGTTCAAGATTTATTTCCAGGGTTCACAGTATCATATGTGCCATATTGCAGTTTGCTAGGCTTACTCTGCATAAATCTTTCCGCCCTTCCCCAGTAGAGACAAATATACGTGCATACTTACCGTTACCTTGTCTATTACAGACGGCTGAAAATATACTCAAGTATAATGTCACCAAGTGTCCTCTCAAACAAGATATAAGGTTGAGAGAAAGGGTACGTTTATCAAATACACTGCTTGTTGTTTATGACCCATTGAATGAGTGTTTTGCTCGTAGCAATTTTTTTTTACTGTAAACAGATACTGTCATTTTTAGATGAGGTGACATGTACAATCTTCCTTATCCTGTAAATCATAGACATCAATTCCTGTATTGGTCATATTCATTCTATGCTAAAAGCCGTGTACTCCTAATTCTAGTCCAAACAAGCTTTTCACTTAGTGTTTTTGTGATCGGTTTAACTGGTCTCTGGTAAACCTTATTCCTATATCCTCTTCCATTTGCAGAATTTCGGAGAGTATGAAGGGAGATCCTGTGATGATTTCATGGACTTAGTGAATAGATCTAACTTTACACATATTCAAGACTTTGCTCCGCCAAGAGGAGAATCACTAAGAGAGGTAGGGCCACTTACTGTGCCTATAGCATTGTGGTAAATAATGTAAAATCGTAGGTATAATCTGCACTCAAAGGCATACTTATCATTAAATCAAAGCTGGCTCTGATTCAGGTGTAGGTAGCGGCTCACACATATTAGTAGAATTCTGAACCTGCTTTGCACGGGTACAGTGGTTCAAATCACAGGGGTTGGATCGGGTTGTGGACCTGGACACTGGTTTACCAGAGCACCCAGTGTTGCTGGCATGGCACCATATTTGTCAGTCTCTGGTAGACTTGTTTAGCAGTAGAACAAATTCAGCTTTGTCTTTTTTTTGTAGCCAGAGATTTACCCCACCACAAGGGTTGAATTAACGTAAGTTCTGTGCGTAATAAGTGGCGGCTTATGAGTAACACAGAGACCTATATGTCACCTCGGCCTTGACATTGTTTTATTGTGCTAAATTCCGCCTACCTTGTCATATCTAAGAGCCGGGATTTGAATGAGCGCCGGTTGAAAATAAGTGCTAGGGGTACAGCGGTGCTGAAATATTTCTTAGGCACTAAAAATAGATTCTGAATAAGTGCCCGTTTTGTATGAGCGCAAGGGAATTGAGTCTGCCAAATCAAAGAAGGTCACAACGGTACAGTATTCCCCACATCCCTTTCTTCGGGCTGAACCTACAAGCCGCACATAGTGCCTCTTTTGTGTGTAGCTGTGGTTCATATGCAGGAGTTTACGGTGTGTCTTTTCCATTTGTGCATACAGGTGCGTGCACGTGCAGTAGAATGGTTTAATGAGGTATGTCAAATTATGCGAGAGCTACATGAGAAGGAGATGGCAAAACAAAGTAAACATGGTAACCATATTGGCCGGGATTTGTGTAGTGACTGTACAGCTACATCAGCAAACTCAGAAGTCATTGACAAAAACGGTGGAGCATGTAATGACAGTGGACATAATAGTTCTGACAGGTAAGTCCCAGGAATACATTTCTTCTGTGAATTACATATCAAAAGATGTTATTTTACTCTTGCAAAATTTCTAGAATCAGTCAATTTGCCAATGTTCTCTTTGCGAAAAAGACTAGAATCATTCTTACCCATAATTCAGGATCCCATAGACATGGGCTCATTTTTATGGAGACGATCTGTTATATCAATAATCTTTCTTTATTTCTCCCTAGATGAGATAGAACAGAGATCGTCTCTATTCTCTGTTAGACCATGAATGGAGCTCATTAGCATATTCCTTTGGCTTTCTGCACTGAATTATTGCTGAGCTGTGATTGGTTGAAATGATTTTTCACACGGTGCGTTCGGAGTACGGCCGAGGGATCAATGCTAGTTTGTAAGGCCATCCCCATTGGTCTGTCCCATGTGGGTCAATGTTGATCCTGTAGTGAACTTACTCTGCTCCCAGGTGTAGTAAAGGACTGGTACCTAGCCAGACCTGGCTGGGGTGGAAGGGGGAGGAGGGAACCAGCTGAGGTGGGGTAGTTACCCGGGGGTAGTTAGCGTTTGAGGTCACCCCTACCCATAATGCAATAGATATCATTAGAATACCGCTGCCCGAACGCCCTGTCTTTGTTCCTATGTGGTGAATTTAGTTTACCATTTTTGCAATAGATGGCATGCATGTGCTCTACTACATGGCGTGAACCCTTTCGGGGAGAAACGGTATGATCGGAAGTGTGTCCCTGGTTCCGGTGGTGAATATGCGAAAGTCTTTTCAAGCGAAAATGGCGCCGCGTTAGCGCTTCTCCTCAAAAGACGTAACCCCTACATGGGGAAGGGGCTACTATGGGGTATTGACAGGCCTGCCACCTACTGGTTTGATTAGGCAAACAAAATAGGTCACATGGAAGTAAATGCTACCTCTCGTGAGTCATATGATATTCAGTCCTGCACTAAAGGTGATCTGGGTACTGAATGCATGTCTTAAGCGATCTATGAATAATAAAATCATTTCATAATTCTCAGGGTGAGGTGTAGGGAGGTGACTTCTTAGAATTTTTTTAAGAAATTGAGGTGATTTTCAAAATTGAGGGACCTTATGAGTAAAGCCTTCCACCAAGCAAGTGGGTTTCCATGGTATGACACATCCCTATCGTCTCCCTACTATTGTATATACAATAGTGCGGTCCCCTGACGTCCTTCTTGTTTGTTATGTTTTCTCTTGTTCCACCAAGACCAAGTTACGGTAAATATTGCAATTAATTGTGAAAATCTGCATGGCAGCATGGCTAAAACTCTACTGTAATACCCTATGTATGAGGCATGGGGAGGATTTAAACGAGAAAAGTAATAAAGTGGCCTAAATATGATCGTGGGTGCCTCTTATGGGATGTACCTAAACACAGGGTGCATAGATCTAATGTGTATTACAAAGGGAGAATATATATACTGATAGAAGTAACAACACCTGTGTCTTCCTACAGCAATTCTGATATCAGTGCCCCCCAGAATAGCTGCAGCAAAGATCCAGGTGAGGTGACACGGTTGGTGCCGGACGTGCTGGTAGTGAGCCATGGCGGCTTCCTGAAGGAGCTGATAGCATTCTTCTGTCAGGAGTTGGGCGCAGTGCTACCTGATGGCATGAAGTCTATGCGGAAGACACCTCACAATACAGCTATCAGCAAGTTCTCAGTCAGTCTCAATGCAGACGGACAGGCACGCATGAGTTGCCTCATGCTCAATGACCGCGACCATTTAGCCCAAGCCGATGTCATGGTCGTCAAGGTTGATGAGATCTAATTGTGTCAAAACCAAACCCCAAAACCCACTTATTGAATTTACTTCTACTTTGACTCCATAATGTCCTTGACACATTTCCATCTTGAAAAGTGTCGCTCTCTCGGGTAGTAATATACCACGACTTGTTATGGTATTTGAGTTACTGTTACATTCTACTTCTACTTCACTTTAAGACAAGGATGTATAGGTAGTGTTGAGTTATATCAGTTTAGGTTGTGACACTGATATCGAGTCTATTATCGAGGTAGTCAAAGGTAGCTCCTAATATCCATGTTTATACATAGTGAGTGCTTTTCTTCCTGTTTCATTGTCTATAGCTCATATCTCAAAAGGAACCAATAGGTTCAGTCTACCTAGTGTTTGTAGAAACTATTTATACGTACTTTCTATGTACAACCATATTTAGAAATGAAAGAAGTTTCTTGTTAATGATGTGATGGTAAGTGGGCAAAATAATAGAAATAGAAGACTCAAGTAATCATGCCATTGGAAAGAAATGCATGTATACAGAGAAATATTGTTATTCCTTACATATAGGACATATCCAAATCCTTATGGTCATGTCGTGAAAGTCTCTTTTAATTAGTCATCTAGAACTAGAAACCTAACTTATTCGTTCACTTGTTATCTTCTGTTGTGATACTATTTACATTAGTTATGCCTAGGTAATAGCGATACTCCCCGTCGTGTTTCGTTAACGAATACCAATATTTTATTGGATTTGCATCCTGAACAGTCAGTTTAAATGCCCTTCTGTTTAACTTACGTTTAGAGATTGGACGGTTTTCACTTCACTTAGGTGTTCAGATGGGAACCCACTAAAAAAACATAAACCGTTCTTATGGACATATCAAGAAATGTATGTTATTGATGTTGATGACCAGTATTCAATGGTCAGTTTAACAGGATGGAAGTCACATATTACAGAATAGGTCATACAGTATGTATTAATGTATGTCCTGTATTGACTACCTTCAAAGGAAACCCGCAACACAAAGCCCAATCCTGATGCTTGAAAATCGAAGATTATACCATGCTCAGTGTGGACCCCTAACAGTCTATTGACCACAATGAGGTACACTAATTACATAATGTCATGTACCTTTTTAAGTTCCTATGGCAGTATTTTGACTGTGAAAAGTACCAAAATTCGTTCTTTAGTTGAATCCTGTGACTCAACATTTCGTGAGTCAATTTGCTTTTAACGTGCCAAACTATCCAAATTTACATCAACCATATTTATATCAGGTTCATGAATTGTATCAGACATTTCCCTACTCTAGTCAAATGTGTAAATATTATTAAACTGTAGCATGGTATATACTGAGGACAAGATGTGGGAATACAGGTGTTTAATATTGAGTTAATGCTTTCGGTTAGTTTGTATGGGTTGATACGCCATCATATAGAGTCATCTAAATATGACCCCTGACTATTGGGGTTTCACACGCAACCAAATGTCAAACATAATCCTTGGAGGAAGGAAAACTGCCCGAGTTCGTTATGTATGGGGATATGTGTGGTGTTCCGTAAAACCTCGTCGCAATTTGTGCATAAACCTTTGAAGAGGCTTTTCTAATGTCTGGGTGCGGCTTATGGGGTTCGTCAATCAATATGGTACAATACTTTATCAGCCCTCAGGTGTGGCTTTATACCTGATCAACAAAGTTAAGATGCGGTAAAGAGGGGAGGTACGGCTGTATGCACGAGGATTTACGGTACCTTGCCCGTGTGGCATGAAAGCGTATATGTGACTTAAGGTATAAAGTACCACCGTAATTCTATCAAATGTATTGAGCCCCACAGTGAGTAAGAATTCTGTGATGGAATATCTAAAAGTAAGGATAATATATTTATTAATATTTGGCGCATTGCACGTGTAGGATCGGACAAATGGGCAGTATAATTTGCTTTGATTTGACATCGTAAGGGCCACATTATGCATCAAGGCACTGTGTCCATTGTATCATGATGATGCAGGAATGCTGCCCTCGTGAGTCTACTAACTACTAGTCGTGTATCATGCCTACCCCGTCAGGTTGCTGCACCCCGAGGGAGTCAAGGCACTGTGTCCATTGTATCATGATGATGCAGGAATGCTGCCCTCGTGAGTCTACTAACTACTAGTCGTGTATCATGCCTACCCCGTCAGGTTGCTGCACCCCGAGGGAGTCAAGGCACTGTGTCCATTGTATCATGATGATGCAGGAATGCTGCCCTCGTGAGTCTACTAACTACTAGTCGTGTATCATGCCTACCCCGTCAGGTTGCTGCACCCCGAGGGAGTCAGTGTCATGTAGAGCTGGAGAGTTCAGGGTCCCCACAGCAAACATGGGCAATGGAAAACGCAAGGAAAAGGGGAGTTTGAAAAAGTTGCCAAAAATACAGGGGGAAAAAGAAACATTGAGACACAGGGAAAAACACAGTGAAAATGTTTTAATGTCATGAAACTTATTCAAGGGAGAACTAGGACCAAATAAACTTTTCAGCTTCATGATTAGGATATTAGTATCACCATTCATACTACCACGACTCTTCTAATGCACGGAAATAACACAAAGAAAAGTTTGGGAAACTAAGATACAAATTTCAGTGGTGATTCCGGGAGTTACTCACCAGCTCTGCATTGCTACCTTGAGGCATTATCCGGTCATGGAAGAGTCAGTAAGCTGGCTGAGTTGTAGCTGTGAAGTAGATTCTCACGACATGACTGCACATGGCGAGTGTGTTTGTAAATAAAGGACAGGGTGATGAGAGAGAGCACTGGCCGTGGTTATATTAAGGCATCTTGCATTAAGGCATCTTGCTTATTGGTCGCCATGATGCATACATACAGACCTAGACAGGGCTACATTTTTTCCTCACGATGACCGATGGGCGTGATGCATTAATACTTTTGTGATGCTTAAATCGCTGAAGATTGTTATCTGAATTTTATACTTGTTGATAAAATGTGCATTGAGTAAGAAGCACGATAAAGCAATGCTGTGCGCTTGTTATTATATGGACAGTGTGATGGAGGGTCGGCAAAGATACTTGAAAGGCCAGTAAATAGCATGTCAGCGATATGAGCCTTATTTCATGGATTTTAGGTCCCCCCAATCCAAGTGATAGCCTATAAAGACGAAATATGTCTCAGTGCTTCATGATGCAGTATCCTCTAAGTAACACATATGTGCTGCATTCATAAACCCTGCAGACTTGAAGTGTCCGTGGTGTAGCAATGAGTTATTAACCAGGGTTCCCACTGGTCAGTTAAAAGTCAGTTAAACCTATTTTTCTTTAAAGGTCAGTTAAAACAATATTTTGGAAAAAGTCAGTTTAAAGTCAGTTAAAAATGAAATTTGACTAATTTAGGGGGGTAATTGCAAGATTCCACGCGAATTCACAAAATTTCTAAAATTCTCTCGCTCGACAGTGGATAAATTTTTTCCTGAGCCCCGTAAATTATCCACTATTTGGTAAGTTAAAATTTGATAAATGTCAGGTAAAAGTCAGTTAAGACCATGATACAAAAATAGTGGGAACCCTGGTTATGTACTACTGGAAAGTTACTCACAAGGACTGCATTATTGAGTCATGATGACAGGTGGACCTGGAACCTTGAGGTATCATGGTGACCTTAACTGGTTAGTTGCAACATGACTACAGGTATTTCTGCACCGACCCTTTAGGCTTGATATTATTTAAATCAGAGAATGCTTTAAACGCCTTAAGTAATACAGGGATAAAACAGACTTTGTGATGTGTGAACATAAACAGCAAATTTACACTTAGGGAATGTTGATGTTGAAGATGTACATCATATACAAATTATTTATTTGCATGGATAAACAATATAAAAGATGAAAAATGTACAGTATAAAAGTTGTCCTTTGAAAGCGAAAAGAAAGTGTGATCAGCAATCGGTGTGACAAGTGAAAATGGCATAATATTAAAGCTATGGGATAACAGTATTCATTAATGTGCTGCACTGATTGGTTAAAAGTAGCACCGGTAATGTGCGAATTGATCTCAATTATATATGTTGGTGAAGTGACTGCAGAGACAGATTGGTCGTAGCATGCCTGCAAACTCCTTCCTTTGAGCATTCAATTTTTGTCGATTCTTCGGGTGTTTGTTTAAAGAAATGAAGTTGAATGTAGGATGCTCAAAAAGACTACACCATTTGACTGTTTAAAAAAAAGACACTTTTTTTCCCCTGGCAGCATATAGGATTTTGTACTCTATCACATTCTGTAATATCTATAACGTAGTTCTATAATAAAATGTAAGGCGCACCTTGAGTTCAGCCACATCCTATAAGGAGCAGGTGGGGGGCATCCTCGTACATATTAAAGCTAAGTCTTGTACGCGAGGTACTAGAGTAACTATCTTTTCATGCTAATGAGTTTCAGATATTTCCCCCTCTATGGAGTTTGCAGGTTTCTGGTAAGAGTGTTAGCAGGGTCCTGGCGATAGGTCTTTTAGATGAAGGTCCTATATACTGTGAGAATCCTACGGTATATACCGGGGTACTGTGAGAATAAGTCTATTGGAACCAGATAAAGAGGCAGAACGCCAATGGGCATTAGCACTACACCACATAGAGGCTAAGACACGAGTAAATATGGGTCACGATTTATCATGCACCTTATTTTGTAAGACCAGTATTAAGCCTTGGAAATATATGGTGGTAATATATGTAATTTGAAGAATATATGTTTCTTAACCCTGTGCCATACTAGAATGGTCATACTCATTTCAATATTATTTATTATGCTCAATTGATATGCTTTGAGAACGGATATACCCGGTAGACGCGGTTTATTGAAAGTCCTATGTTAAAATTTTAAGTATGTAAACGTTATGCCTTGAATTTAATACTACAGCTTGGAATATGATTTAAATTTGTATACAACTTGTTGAATAGCCCATAATTAGGTGGGTTTTTTTTTTTGCTTTTCGAAAAATTTCATTTTTATTTAAAAAAAAGTATGGGTCTTTCACAGAATGGCTGTAAGTAATTATGCATGTCTTCCTATGTTCTATCTCTTTATTTACAGACGTAATTAAGGTGTGTCTATGTGTTGATTCACATTATATGATGATGTAATGACCCCTTTCATTAAAACCACAGGCTGAAACAACATAGAATACTAGGCTGCTTATTGAATATGTTGGGTGTAATGTCAAAGGCAAGACACTCTGGTCTCGGTCAATTTGTATCACACCTTGATCTTTGCAGTACAGATGGTACCACTGTCAATGGAGGGAAAACCATAGACAGTAGGGATATATATATATATATATATATATATATATATATATATATATATATATATATATATATATATATATATATATATATACATACATATACTAGCAGCGTAGAATTCTGAGTTGTTTCAGCCTGTCATCAAAACATTGCCCTTTTACAGGCACTGGGATACAAATGTAAGCTAATACTTTGTCAGTTATTTAATGAGTTAGATTATACCATACACGCCATTAACATACAGCTAAAGGCTTCATTTATGAGTGGAATACACAACTGTGTTAACGCGTACCTGATAATGAGTGGTTGCTAAAGGTGCCTATTTCATGTGCTCCCAAATGTGGAACATTTCAAACTGCACGCTACTGCCACCTAGTGGCAACCAAATTAAACCCTTCTTTCTCTTTTTAACATGATAACCACCTGGCCAAAAGTCTCCATAGTCAGTGTCAGTGATATGCACTGCATGAGATGGAGAAGCCCAGTCTCTACCCTTTACTGATGAATATATTGATGAGCTATACTTGTTTTTATATACAGCTGCTGACTCTTGTCCCCAGCTTACTGTGTGGTAGGTCGGTCATTACAGGGAGCTAGTCGTTTGTATGCATTTTAGTCCGACTCTGAGGTACCTTGTTATTAGCCGATTGAAGTAATGACTGGTGCATTGCCTAGTGATGGATAAGGAATAAAGTGTGATTATACTCAATAGGGACATCTTGTGTTGTTGTAGTTTTATTCACATATCCATCCTTTTTATGTTATTCTCTATTTCCTTCTTCTTATAACAAACATTTAAACCATTATTATTACTTGATTGAGTAGATGTCAATCAAGTATTTACATCTATCTAAACCTTACCATATTTTGCTGATACAGTGTCTCCATGAGCATTGCAAAGCTGTTACCTTATAGGACAGGGACCCTGTATAAATCTATTGTGCTGACAAGGCATATTAAAAGGGCTACCAGCAGATTATTTACACATTGGAATAGAGTATTGATGTTGTCACACCTCTGGGTAATCCTTAACCCTTTAACAGGCCACCTACATATATGTACAACCACACAAAGGCCTTATTACCCTAAGCCTGAGATAGGTATGATGCACTAACACTCTGTGTCCCTTGAGGTACTCAACTAGTTCTGCTCTAGCCAATCTCAAAACACCACTACAAGAGTCTTGTTCAGTCCCCACTGCCACTCTTACAGGCACTCTCAGACTCAGTCTGCCATAGATAGAGATACCCTGTCCTGGGGCTCCTCCCGTACAGAGTGATCTTGAGCAAACTATCATGCCTGCCCAGGCACCTCTCTGAAGGGAATCTTTAAACCTTGCACACATGCATCACTGACTTTTAGCCCTTTAAAAACAGGATCACTTACACACTCTCATTATCTGATCAACTAGACGTTAATGTCTAACATTGCAGCCCTGGTGAGTTATGGCCATAGTACATGATCGTCAATCATACTTGCCTGTGGCACAGCCTTAGACATTTTTGAGTATAAAACTAAACAGTTGCCTAAACTTGTTAGACCGCCATGGATATAACCCTAGCTGTGGAAATGGCATAAAACAACCACTTACCTACCTAATAATTCACTCGAAAAGCGAGTTATAAGAGCCAGGTAAAAAAAACCCCTGATTTTCAGTGCCTCTAGTTGGAGCCAGATGGGGGACAGGAAGTGGAAATAAATGCCTGAAATAAAGCATAAAAAGAGATCAAAAATTGCAAGAAATGTACATGGTGTTTGAGGTTAGAATGTTTTCTTTAAGGTATTGAAAGATTTAAGTTTTTCTGTTTTATGGTTTTGGAGATAGTGATTGGAACAACCAAAGTAAGCAGTCACATTTTCAGAGGAGTAGAGTTAAGACACTTTTGGGCCCAATACTAAGCCTATGGGATGTTGATCCATGGATCAACATTCCCACCCTTTTTGACTGAGGTGGTGCAAATAGGCTAAGGTGGTGCAAATACATGCAAATGAGGGCCCACATTGAGGCAGGTGGTGCGAACAGGAGGAAGAGGAGGGATGGTGGTGGGGATGACATCAGCACACAGGCAGGAACTAGCTCCAAGCAGATATGAATTAGTGTAACCTGGTTATAATGTAGTTCTAATACCACAAGACATCTGCTTGGAGAGCCAGTTAATGTCCATGGTGGTTAACAGCACCACAAAAGGGCAGGAAAAAGGTTTCCAAATGGAATGCATATACTTTAACATTGTAGCAAAGAAGCATCACCTTGCAATGATGGTAGGCATGCCTTAACTTTCTCACTGATACCAGCTTATCTAAGGGAGATAATACAATAATATATATATATACAGTTTCAATTTTAATGATATTTTTGCACCCCCCATAAAGTCTTAATTCAAGGTGGCTCCTATAACTCTTCTTTCTCTCAAGCAAAAAAAAAATCGGCTTCTCGAGTTACCTGCAATGCACATTGCTATCCTACATTTCACATAAATTCAAGAATAGTAACTCTCCTGCTGGCAACTAGTACCAAGTATATGGGTCTAGACCCCTAAAATCGACAGTGTGACATGGCCTTTTCTTAAAATCGACAAAGGACATGGAGCTTCAAGGGACAAGGACAGAGGAAAATACAAATTTAGTGACATTTGACATGGGCTTTTCTTAAAATCGACAAGGGACACGGGGACCCCCCATCTAGACCCCCAAGTATTTGGGAGATTGGTGATTGTCGAAGTTTATGTGGTAGATAGGATCTTGGGGGAAAAAATTGTGTGGTAGATGTACACCGACAGCCGGTTGTGAATGCCCCCTCCCCCCACCCCGGGGCCCCCTCCCAGCTGCCCTTGGGCCGAGGGTCGATATGTAACCAGGCAACACCACAAGTTGCAGCCATTAGCAAAGTAGGCAGGAAATATGGATACTTTAATCAATGAAAAAATGAAAATTATATCATTTTCTCTCACCTTATGTATCATTTCCGTATTCAACCAAAACCATACCTCATTTCATCTGATTAGACAGTACAATATACATGGCGACTGTTCTGCACCGGGAAATATCAACATGGATACCGGTTCAAAGATCGTCCATAAATCCGCGGGACCCAGTGGAAAAATTGTGACTCCCTGATTGGTCAAGGAGTAGTCATGTGACTTGCTAACGCAGGTACTTCTTAGCCGTGCAAGCCGCCCTTTAAGATGAACACAGAGGTCAATGACAAGCTACATTTCAATAACGGGTGATTATAGCCATGGATCTTTTTTAAGGCTGTGATCTAAATAATTTTTATGACGTGTCTTTGTACAGGGTATTGAACAGAAGCACCGTGATTTTAAAGAAATAGAAGAGTTCTTTTAGACCTAAGCATTTGGGAATTTGAAAAATTGGAGAAGAGTGGCTGGGTCAGATTGTATTGCAGTCAGAGTAAAATGAATCTACATCCTCACGAGGCCGCTGCAGCTTTGACACGCCCCGACACATCACGACAACGACAGAGAACCAAATTTTCACTTTTATAATTGTGTGCCAAAATTCTTACTCTCGTTCCTATTAGTACTGCCTAGTTTCCTTCTAACCCATGTAGGAGCGTTACATGTCTCACTGAGAGAGGGGCCCAAACAGCAGCATTCTGATTAAAGAGAAATTTCGGTCACAAAGAAATTGTTTTCTCCCAAATTTCTTTAAGTATAGTACCCCGGCATAACAACGTATAACAGTTGGCTCAGGGGCACTTGAAAATGGATGGATGGGATGTGGGGGATCATTGGGCATGGGGGATCATGGACATGAAGGGCATGGGATGCCTGAGGCATTCATTTTTCAATTCATTTTGCTTGTTTTTACAAACAACTTACACTCCTGCTTCCTAAGGAAACACTAAGGAACCTTGTACATGTGGGCCTGCAAGTTGTAAGATATATTCACATGATTGTGGTGTATCAACAATCAAGGATGTCAGTAAGTTATATATAGAGTAGTATATAGAGATGTGGATTGGGGCCAGGTTATCACCAAGTGATGGTAAGTAATTATAGAGATGTGGATTGATGCCAGGCTATCACCAAGTGATGTGAGTAGTATATAGAGATGTAGATTGATGCTAGGCTATCACCAAGTGATGGTAAGTAGTATATAGAGATGTGGATTGATGCCAATCTATCACCAAGTGATGGTAAGTAGTATATAGAGATGTGCATTGATGCCAGGCTATCACCAAGTGATGTAAGTAGTATATAGAGATGTAGATTGATGCCAGGCTGTCAACAAGTAATGGTAAGTAGTATATAGAGATGTGGATGTGTGCCAGGCTATCACCAAGTGATGGTAAGTAGTATATAGAGATGTGGATTGATACCAGGCTATCACCAAGTGATGGTAAGTAGTATATAGAGATGTGGATTGATACCAGGCTATCACCAAGTGATGTCAGTAGTATATAGAGATGTATATTGATGCCAGGCTATTACCAAGTGATGGTAAGTAGCATATATAGATGTGGATTGGGGTCGGTCAGGCTATCACCAAGTGATGATAAGTAGCATATATAGATGTAGATTGATACCAGCCTATCACCAAGTGATGTAAGTAGCATATATAGATGTGGATTGGGGTCAGGCTATCACCAAGTGATGATAAGTAGCATATATAGATGTAGATTGATGCCAGGCTATCACCAAGTGATGGTAAGTAGTATATATAGATGTGGATTGATGCCAATCTATCACCAAGTGATGGTAAGTAGTATATAGAGATGTGGGTTGATACCAGGCTATCACCAAGTGATGTAAGTAGTATATAGAGATGTGGATTGATACCAGGCTAGAGGCTGTGTACAAATGACGTCATGCAGGAGGGGGGAGGGGGGTCCCACTCCCCATGACTAAGCATGACAAGGGGGGAGGGAGGTCATGGGCTGCATGACATCATGTCCTGAAAAAAAATTGCAAGTTGCTTCAGTTTTGGCAAGAAACACATTGGTAATTATGGTTATGCCTTAAATGCCTTACAGTAAAATGATTGCTTTGTAAGTGTGATCTTAGTTATGTATGTGTAATCATATTACAACACTTGTAATGTTACACTTGTGAAGCCATTGTAACTGTCGACTAGATCTGATTTCTTCTCTTATTTCCTTTCCTTTACCTCTCATGAGGATGTGAGGTAGCAGGACCTTTACCCCCTGGACAAGTGATAGTAAGTAGTATATAGAGATGTGGATTGATGCCAGGCTATCACCAAGTGATGTAAGTAGTATATAGAGATGTAGATTGATGCTAGGCTATCACCAAGTAATGGTAAGTAGTATATAGAGATGTGGATTGATGCCAGGCTATCACCAAGTGATGTAAGTAGTATATAGAGATGTAGATTGATGCTAGGCTATCACCAAGTAATGGTAAGTAGTATATAGAGATGTGGATTGATGCCAGGCTATCACCAAGTGATGATAAGTAGTATATAGAGATGTGGATTGATGCCAGGCTATCACCAAGTGATGTAAGTAGTATATAGAGACGTAGATTGATGCTAGGCTATCACCAAGTAATGGTAAGTAGTATATAGAGATGTGGATGTGTGCCAGGCTATCACCAAGTAATGGTAAGTAGTATATAGAGATGTGGATTGATGCCAGGCTATCACCAGGCAATGGTAAATGGTATATAGAGATGATGAATTGATACCACGCCATTACCAAGCAATGGTAAGTTGTATTTAGAGATATGGACTTGTAAGGCTTCCACCAATTGTCAATGTGTGGTATATGAAGCAGTGCAATGCTTATCTTATTACAGCTCTGTCAATTTGCTCTGCAGCGTGCGTTCATGCATGGTATGATAAACCACAACAAAAGGAATCATCAATAACAAGGCATCTGTCTTAATACTTTTTATTCAGAGAATGAAATTTTATGGATCAAATAGCTCATATAATCAAACCGCACTCATCTAACTGTATATTTACAAATACAACATTAGACCGTCCACAAATGACGACATGCGGCAGGGAGGAGGAAGGGGTCCATGTCCAGGAGGAGAGAGAGGGGATCAAGAAAACATTATATCATTCACGGACGGCCCCCACCAGGAAAACAAAGATCCATGACGACCATGGGACATTGGCATACTTATTTAACATGATGACTCTAATAGTATTGGTGTAATTATTTCATTCTCGGAATAATACTCTTCAAACAATATAGAATAAACTTCATGTTATCTGCACACTCATGATTTTGTGATGGTCATATTTTTCTGGACAACCTAGTAGAGGTTATTTTGACAATTATCCTTTATGGATGGTATAATGCATTCATGTATCAATGTATCAGGTACATTCTGATGGCATTGTATTTGTGCATCAGGGCGGGGCGGGACGCCGCAATATATATTCTTGCAACGCTCCATTTCAATATGCATGGTAATGACAGAGGGCTCCAAAATGCCCATAAATGGCCATATTCCGTTTCCCTAAAGCGAGTATTCCACTGGCTTGAAATCTGACCAACCCATGCTCACTCAAATCTGCTATCTGTTGCGTTAGAAATAACCACATAAGTCACTCTTGGTTGAAGACAAATGAAATAAAAGTAGGGGCATATTGGCGTATATCAAATCGGACTATGATATTAATGCCCTGACAGGTGTGCCATTTCTATTTTTGAACTCTTAGTGGTTTTACACCGGTAGTTACAGAGCATTCATATATCTTTTTACAACAATTCAGTTACTTTTATGCCCTAAATAAGAGTATTGAATGTTAAAGTTATATGTGAACATATCAACTCAAAAAGCACACAAATGCCGACTAGAATAAGGAAGGTACCGTGTAGAGCATTTGCTTCGTGAATCACAATCGGTTAACCTTTTCAAATATAACCAGAACCATGGACACAAAGCCGTAATTTCAATTACCGGGTCTTGTGGGAATTCTAGTGAGAATCTAAAGCTAGGAAAGGCAATTCGGTGATGGATGATTTTATTTCACCGTTCTTTAGAATCCGTAGTAATACCGGTATATCCAGCATTTGTCTGCAGTTATATCAATTATTTTGTTTTATTTGTGTCTCTGTGTGATTTAGAACCAAAAACACTGGGTTGAATCTTGGATCGATATTTTGTCACAAAATATCAATCCAAGGGAAACTCTCATAGGCATTTTCCGTGAAATTATCTCTATCCAGTTACAGACAACTGGATTGAATCTTCGCTGGGTTCTTGAAGACTGTTGTTTGTATTGCAAGACAGTTAACTGCTACTGTATACGAGTCCTATTGGCTCTCCACCCTACGGATCTTATTATCCATATCTTCATTCCACCATTGGGGGTTCCTTCGTGTAGTTTGTCCACATGGTGCTTAAACACTTTGCCTCCTGAAAAAGTGGAAATTGTGAGGAATATATCACAGTACATGTATTTGTTGTTTGGGGGGGGGGGTCGGTTGTAGCTATGAGGAAAAACTCACATCTTGGTTTATGAGTGATTATCTCAATCTATACAAACACAAGCCTGATCACTACATTCTTACAGAGGGGTGGGACATTTAGTATGACATCCTGGTCTAGGTAGATATTCACTTTTCAAGGTAATTAGCAGATTAATCTTTTAACGTTAAAAAAGATTTTTTATTGCTTTCCTCATTGAGTTTGTTTAGTTTTACGTCTGGGGGCCATCGAGGAACTCAGACATTCGATTTCGGACATGAAGTCCTTTCTTTTCTCTTAGGACAGGTATGATATGCTGCTTGTCCGACACAGCAGTGACCGAATCTATGAATGACCAAATCTATGAGATGAATGACCGCATCTATGAGGAGGGCTGAGGGGGAAAACCGCTACCGGGGCTTCATTCCCCTACTCTTTTCGAAGGATAGCAAGTGTTCTTTTATTTGCCTGGTCCCATAGGCAGGGCCAGACAAACCACGGCCTTTGATCACTGAGACGTGGTTCACTGAGGAGGAATCCCATGGCAAAAGACAAGCATGTAGGCCTGGGCCCGCGCAAATGGATACCAGCTGCCCACATGCTTACCCCAAGCCACAAGAAACCCCAAGTTTATCGCCTTTTACGAATCTGGTATGCCCACTGGTAGAATGGAAGGAGAATTCCTCCTTCGTGGACTCCCAATGAAGTTATTCTGCTCCTCCATGCCCTCACATGAAGGTCCCCACTACACAGGGGGATCCTCATTGAGTTGTTGGTTGAAAATTGGTTAAAAAAACGTTGTGTGTGTGTGTGTGTGTGAAGGGGGGATACTTTTGACTCATAGCTTTGTGATTTTAATGATAAGTACCTTAGATAATACTTACTATGATTTTGGGGGCGGCCATACTGTCGATACTCAGTGGTGGGGGGCCTAGGGGTGGTGCTGGAAGGGCCTTCAGCTTTTCTGTCGTCCTAGGAAGTTCAAAAAGAAAAAAAGAAGAGTCAAAGAACATCGAAAGATATAGTATAACTAATCCTTTTATTAACACCTTAATACATTTAATGAGACACTGATTGGCCATTCACAGGCAGGTGGAGCAGATGAACCGGCATAATTCTGCTGTTGGACTGAACAAGTAAAAACACATAACAAGCGCTTACTTTTTAGGTTTATTTGACTTGGATTTGGTTTTGACGGCGACTGTTGTGTTGGTGGGTGGTGCTGGTCGTAACTCTGTTGCTTCTTCTATTGGCACAATGGCCTGCTGCCGGAGGTGTTTGGTCCATGGCCGGTCGTCCTCATCCTCGTCCTCCTCACCATAGGCTAGCAACAGGTCTAGGTTGGATGTCTATAAAGAAGGGGCAGGAGTAAACACTTTAATTGTCTAGGAATGGCACAATAGGGCGGCGAAGTCACGTCACGTGACTTGCGAAGGATCGGTGCGCTGGGGTTATTCCATTATCGCTCAGTGGCGTCCGTCAGCGCTGAGTGAATCAGGGGCATTGTTGTCACTCAGAATAACACAATTTTACAATCTATTCCCAATAGAACCAAAGTTATGAAGTGATGTCACCCTGCCTCACCCACAGTCCCACCATTCCACCACCCTCTGTCTCACCCACAGTCCCAACATTCCATATTGACAGTGGAATTAGTACCCACATACCGCGGCCCTGCCATTTCCTACTATCCAGGTACGGGCTATTACGGGTAGTATAGTAATAGTGCTAGCCCCTATAAACTTGGCCTCAGGGCATGTTATTTTTTTACAACAGGGGGTGGGGGTGGTTAGCTACTTTTGTATTTCTACTCTACTCCCATTCCCCTCCCGTACTAAGGGAGTGGTCATTTATTATCAACGGGGGGGGGGTGGTGGGTTTGAAGGGGGCGTAAAAAATTCTGACCCCTCTCGAAGGGGGGCTAAAAAAGTTTTGACCCCTCTTGAGGGGGGGGGCTAAAAAAATTGACCCTCTTTTTAGCAAAAAAAGCCCGCGCACTACTATAGATCAAAGAGGGGGCGCGAAAACTCTCCGCGCCAGAGTGCGGGGGGGGGCGCAAAATTTTTTTACGGCCGTCGAAGGGGGGCCTAACAAATTTCCGCGCATCCGCAAGAAAACCCACCATCCCCCCCCCTGTTGATAAATAATGACCACTCCCTAAGGTAGGGGATGGGGGGTCCCTCTCCCCGAATTCACTCGATCCTCCCTGGCCCCAACCAATTTTAGGGAGTGATCATTATTTTTCATCAGGGGGGATGGTAGGTTTGAGGGGGGGCGTAAAAATTTCAGACCCCTCAGAGGGGAGGGGGGCTAAAACAGTTTTGACCCCTCCTGGGCTGAGGGGGGGGATCTTTTTCAAAGAAACCTGCAAAAGTACAAGGGCACATTCCCACACAGTTTTCGGCCCTTCAAGGGGGGGCAAAAAAATTTAAATTTAAATTTCTTTGCGTGTGCCTAATCCTAGGTCTACACTAATGTACACGGGCAATTGCCTACTGCAGCTTGTCACTGCTGGCGACCTTTTTAAAATGAGTTGGGCGGCGATCAACTAACTCCGGAACTAAGGGAGTGATCATTTTTTAACAGTGGGGGGGGGGGGGCAGTGGGTTTGAGGGGGGGGGCAGAATTTTTTCAATCCCTCAGATGGGGGGGTCAAAATAATTTCACCTGTTTTCGTTGGAAAACCCAGCACATTACTATTCCGAGGTAGCAGGTTGTCCCATGGGCGCGGCCATTGCTGGAGCTTGTTACCAGAGAGTTCTACTGATAAGACTCTCTCATTGGCTAATAAATAAACCTGTTAAGTCTGTATAGGTTAAAAAGGCACATTCCTGCGTGATTTTCACCCCTTATGGGGGGTCCAAAAAATTTTCCATCCTTAAGAGCGGGGTCGATTTTTTTTCCACACGTCCGTGTGCAAACCCATAAGCCCCCCCTCCCCACGTGTTTGTTAAAAAATGATCACTCCCTAACTGCAGTAGAACATGTTGACCAAATTTAAACCCTTGGCCCTCTCCGAAAGGGCCTAGGGTAGGCCTACCCTTTAAATAGGCCTAGAAATAAGTCAATAGAATAAAAAATATGGTTTACCAGGTTAGGCGGGGATGGGCACCAGAAAAGGGGACAGAGCAAATTGGGTAAACTCCAAACAGTCTATGCCTAACCCGAACATGGTCCAAACAGTCTTAGACAACCCAACCCAGACATAGTCCGAACAGTCTTAGCCCTACCCTGGTTAGGCAGGGAGGGTTCGGCAGAAGGGGACTGGACCTCGTCCAGTCCAGATACGTTACTAGACCTTCTCAGGAGTCAATAAAGGCCATCCGAGCAGATGGAATGTTAAAGGGGCCCTGGCATGGTAATGCATGCCAGCATTAAAAAGTCACGTGTTCACCCCTTGACCAATCAGGGCATCGCGATTTTTCCGCTGGTTCCCGCGATTTTATGATCGCTGTTTGAATTGGTACCCATGTTGTTAATTTTCCATGCCAGCCCCCCTTTAAGGGCTTTGCCCAACCTGAAACTCTCGTGTTGTGTGTTGCTTATAGTTACTAAGCGAGCCTAAGAGCCATCCAAATCGATACACCGAACAAACCGTTACATATATACCCAGGTAGCATGGAGACATTGGCATAACATTGGGCCGACGTTGGCCAAACCATCGGCTTTAGATAGGCTGCCCATCCTGCCTACATAGGCCCGACGGTGCCAACCAAATGCCAACATAGGCCCAACGTTGGCTTTTGGTTGGCAAACATCAGCAACATTGGGCCAATGTTGGCATTTGGTTGGCAAATGCCACTGGTCGGGCCTACATAGGCCCGATGGGCAGCCTACGTTGGCCCAACATTGGCCCGATGTGTTGGGCCAATGTTGGCAAATTTTTGTGTGCTACCTGGGTATCTGACCCTCCCACCTAACCCATACATCCACCAAACCCTCCCCGCCTAACCTGGTAAACCATATTTTTTACTCTATTGACTTATTTCTAGGCCTATTTAAAAGGTAGGCCTAGCCTAGGCCCTTTCGGAGAGGGCCAAGGGTTTAAATTTGGTCAACATGTTCTACTGCAGTTAGGGAGTGATCATTTTTTAACAACACATGGGGAGGGGGGGGCTTATGGGTTTGCACACGGACGTGCGGAAAAAAATCGACCCCCCTCTGAAGGATGGAAAATTTTTTTTGACCCCCCCATAAGGGGTGAAAATCGCACAGGAATGTGCCTTTTTAACCTATACGGACTTAACAGGTTTATTTATTAGCCAATGAGAGAACCCCAATCTATTCACTGCAGTCCTTCAGGAGCCAACTGGTACCCATCTGATAGGTCTTATCAGTAGAACTCGCTGGTAACAAGCTCCAGCAGTGGCCGCACCCATGGGACAACCAGCCTCGGCCAGCGTCTATTGATACTCAGTTCAATAGCCTGGGAGCATCTCTATATTCAACTGGATGTGTATTCCAGTTTATTGTTTTATTGCCCCCTTTGATCTAGATAAGAATCTGATAGGTGTTGGATGTGTATTCACTCTCCAACCAGAGGTTTGGTCACTGCACAAATGCTTTATCTGCTTGAAGAGTGGAGCTTCGTCACTGCGGCGGCAAACTACTCAGGATAAGGTCTGAAGCCAGCCCGTAGTGTGACGGGCTGGAGAGGGCGAGCCTGTGGGACAACCTGCTACCTCAGAATAGTAATGTGCTGGGTTTTCCAACAAAAACAGGTGAAATTATTTTGACCCCCCCATCTAAGGGATTGAAAAAATTTTGCCCCCCCCCTCAAACCCACTGCCCCCCCCACTGTTAAAAAATTATCACTCCCTTAGTTCCGAAGTTAGTTGATCGCCGCCCAACTCATATTAAAAAGGTCGCCAGCAGTGACAAGCTGCAGTAGGCAATTGCCCGTGTACATTAGTGTAGACCTAGGATTAGGCACACGCAAGGAAATTTAAATTTAAATTTTTTTGCCCCCCCTTGAAGGGCCGAAAATTGTGTGGGAATGTGCCCTTTTACTTTTGCAGGTTTCTTTCAAAAAGATCCCCCCCCCTAGCCCAGGAGGGGTCAAAACTGTTTTATGCCCCCCCCTCAAACCTACCACCCCCCTGATGAAAAATAATGATCACTCCCTAAAATTGGTTGGGGCCAGGGAGGATCGAGTGAATTCGGGGAGAGGGACCCCCCCATCCCCAACTTAGGGAGTGGTCATTATTTATCAACGGGGGTTGGTGGGTTTTCGTGCGGATGCGTGGAAATTTTTTACGCCCCCCCCTTGACGGCAGTAAAAAAATTTTGCGCCCCCCCGCGCCAGAGGCACGGAGAGTTTTCGCGCCCCCTCTTTGATCTATAGTAGCGCGTGGGCTTTTTTGCTAAAAAGAGGGTCAATTTTTTAGCCCCCCCTGAAGATGGGTCAAAATTTTTTTAGCCCCCCCCTCGAGAGGGGTCAGAATTTTTTACACCCCCCTTCAAACCCACCCCCCCTCCCTGTTGATAATAAATGACCACTCCCTTAGTATGGGAGGGGAACGGGAGTAGAGTAGAAATACAAAAGTAGCTAAGGGAGGGGGCTGGTGGGTCTGCGCGCGGACGCGCGAAAAAAAATTCGACCCTCCCTCTCGAGGGGGTAAAAAGCAAAGCACCTAAGCCAGATGATATATAACTGCTACTTGAAGTGTGGATAAAATATGAAGGTCCGACACCCCTTAGTTTCTGAGAAAAGAGCTATTTTGTTGATGGTGCGCAGAACTGCCATTCACTCAACATTGCAAATAGCGCTGGGCGAAAATGGAATAACCCCAGGCGTCTTGCGTCTCGCGTGACTTCGCCTTCCTATGATAATTTATCGTCTTGATGTATTAATGCAGTGGTGGTGAGTAACCCCCCCCCCAGCTCCATTGCGAGTTCTGATGATCCTGAAAGAATGTCTTAAGCCTCGTATTCATTTTCCTTGCATTTAATTTGGTCACCAAAATCTTGGTATGGAAAACTATCAGAATTATAGTTCATTTCATATTTCAGGGGCGTAGCAAAAGGGCCCAAGTATGTCTGGGCCCCACAAAAATTTGCCACAAACTCATAACAAAATGGAAAAGAAGGTAAAACTTTGCATCTCAAATTAGATTGATATGGTGATAGGATAGGAAAAATGGGGGCCTGAGCCTAAAGTCAGATGCAAAATTGACTGGAAATTACCTTTCTATACAAATTCCATGTACATATATGTATGAGGGGTGTCTCGCTTGAACCAACAATTCTAGGTCGCTGCGATGGGGCCCTCGCTGGGCCCCCCCAATGAAGATTTGCTTCCTATGCCTCTGTATTTTCAAATGTTCTATCTAGTATATAAAATCAACACAAATGAAAAAAATGGGAAATGATTATCGTATAATTACCAAGTCATCCACAGTAGTACTATCAAGTGGGTTTTCCAGTTGGCCATGCTTGTCAAGGATTCTGAAACACATTAATTTTAGAAGTCGAAATAGCTATAGTTAGAATCCATTCATGTAGAACATACAACGGTCACCAAAGCAGTCTTATCCATATTAGATTATATTCTGATGGTAAACGTGGGATCAGGGTTAAGGTAATTACAATAAGTTAACCCACAGTGACAAAGTAAAACAAAGGTATCAAGCTGTGATTACTGTGGATATAATCACTATATGGTCCACATCCACTGCCAATGAATGGACCATCCGTATTCCTTCATCCGTTCCCCCCCCCCCCACATGAATGAATGATACATTAAAAGGATGAGTTCAAGGCTGGGTTTGAATCTGTATTCATACCAATAGATTGAGGTCCGAAAATTATAGCAGACTTTTCTGATAATGGATGCCCGGCCTTCTCTAGACGGAATCCCAGTACCACAGAATAAGGATCATTATTCTGTGCCAGCACTCACCGTTGGGACGTAGCTTTATTCGCCAGCGCCAGTTGATACATATGACGTAACTTCCTGACGTGAACGCGCCTTTCCTTCTCACGTCGCTTTGCTTCGGCTTGCTTAAGTACCTGTAAGACACAAACCCCTTTATGCGCCTGTGCCGATATACATTTGTGTGGAACACATTGTGACAAGGCTGATCTGATATCATTATACTTCAGACCTGTTGTTTTTTTTCGGGTGGCCAATTTGATAATCACGTTTCATATGAACCACCCCGAAATAGTTCTACTGTTCTAATTTTTTTTTTCTTTTAGTTGATATACTATTTTTCAATAAAATCACCCCTTAAAATGTGCACACAAGTATATAACATATACATAAACTAAAGCACGTAAAAATATGATGGATAGGAGGTTCATTATATATATATATATATATATATATATATATATATATATATATATATATATATATATATATATATATATATATATATCATGAGAGTTACTCTGTATGATTGATATGGATTCGTAATTCTGGATGGTATACTGCAAGGAAAAACTAAAGAAAAAAATGAACATCAAAATTAAGAAAAACGTGCATTTCAACGGAAGAATAGAAAAGGGCTGACAATGAAACTGAAAATATAAATAATCAATAACGTAATGGTGAAACAAATTATAAAATGAAATCAAGCAAAAACCTTGGAATCAAATATAAAATATTTGTATTAGTTTAGACTTTACTCTAAAACTATATGTTGAAATTACACATTAGTAACCATCATCTAGATTAATGGTCTAATATTTTGATCACTATGACTAGAGGCTAGATAACATCATACACAGAAGGCCTGCCTAGTAGAGGCTGCAGTTAGTTACGAGTCATTGGGCGAAGAGAGCACAGCGAGCGAAAGGGACACAGATGGCTATGATGGCAAGTAGAAAGTCGAAACCCACATGGCTATCTAGGCCTCCAATATCTCTGCAATAATGTCTGTTGTGTTGTATGGCTCATGCTGAGGCCATAACACACAAGGAATATTGCAAACTAAACCTCAATCTGCTGTTGAATGAGTTGAACAAGCTTTGCATTCTATGGCCTCAACAAGCCTCGACAAATTGTTGAGGCTATAGAACGCAAAGGACCAAAATCGCCATGTGGGATCTGACCTAGCAGAAAGGGCAAATGTGCGAATAGAATAACTAGAAGTGACTGGCAGAGACTGTTAGTTTATGAAACCGAGGTGTCAGGCACCAGTAGAAGACAAAAAGTATCTAGCTACTCTTGCATTCAGTCAATCATTTACCTGAATATGAACCTGTTAAGTATTAGAAAAGTCAAAATGGTTATGGCTCAATTAACAATCCAGCCATTGTAAAAAAAAAAAAAAAAGGTGTGGAGAAAGTTATTTGGGGAGGCGCCGTGTAAAAGTGTAACAGATATCATAATTCTCAGCTGTGAAATTGTACTGAGAATTAGCAGTCAACTTAAACTATATAACATGGAATCCCTGGAATATAAATGTTATGTACTTTCTGATTTTTAAGGTGCAGTCTTGTATTTATGGAGGGTGTGCTTTGATAAAGAGTAAGAAGGCGACCATGTCCATCATATACTGTCTGTAAAAGTATTGGGACATTGGCAATCGCAGAATTACGCTGCAAATCTTGAGATTATCCCCCATCTACTTTCCACATTCCCCATTGATCCTTACACTGTAAAAAAGGTGTTTAGATATTAAACACTTGTCTAAACACTTTCCTGTCCCACCTTTCTAAACACTTATTATATAAGTTTATAGGGAAGTGTTTAGGCAAAAAGTGTTTAGACAAGTGTTTAGACAACCAAAAAGTGTTTAGATAAGTGTTTAATTTCTCTAAATAAGTGTTTAGAATCTAAACACTTATTCAAATGTTCTAAACACTTTTTGAAATGTGTTTAGAAAGGAAACACTTTTCTAAACACTTTTTGGGAAAGTGTTTTGTATGTAAACACTTTTTGACTAAACACTTTTTGCTAAACACTTTTCAAAAAGTGTTTTGATTCTAAACACTTTTCAAAATAAGTGTTTACAATCTAAACACATTGTTAATGTGTGTTTAAGATCTAAACACATATGGATGTGTTTAGGTGAAATGTGTTTAGAATGTAAACACTTATGCAATGTGTTTAAAAAACTGGGACAAATAAGTGTTTACAATCTAAACACTATTTTTTACAGTGTAGATACTATTAGTAGTATTGGGAATCTAGAATCTTGTAGCGGTGATGAAACGCTTTGGAGGCTGAAATAAATCTACGATTTTTCATAAGAGTGTTTTCCCTTTTGTTAATATCCATTGTCAATAGTCAGGAAGTTATATTCGGGGAGACAAAGGAGTTTAATAAATTTCCATTGGGCCAAATAAAAAAAAGGTTTGTTTCCAGTAATCCGACCGACCCTAGCAAAACAGGGGGGGGGGGAAACACCTTTTTTTTTATGATTTTGAAGAATTTTGTCTCATTTTTTCACATTTTAAAGAATTTTTTCATTACTTTTGGAGGATTTTTCGTGTTCTTCCCCTCTCTCACAGTTGTCAGTTTCATATCATTATCTTACAATGAAATCAAAGAATTTGATACATCCATTGATGTGTTTCCTAATATTAAATGTAAATGTAAAGGAAAAAAATCAAAAAAGAAAATCCAACCTACCGACCCTACCATTTCAAGTCATGTTACTGGAGACACACGTTTATTTTATTTTTTGCCTTATTTAATAGGATCAATTTTCTACAGCTTTTTCGTTTAAGCCCTCCTTCTGGGCTCACACACACTACCCGTACTGGCAAGGACAACCAACCAACGCCTCCCCCATAAATTGATTGAAATTTCTACCCCTTCAAAGTAAGTGCACCTATAAATATGTTACTTCGTGATGAATTTAAAGATATGAAGCCAATATCTTACGTTTTGGAAAGTAGACTTGTGTCACCTCTACTTCTGTGACATGATGGTATGGTGTTACAACTTACCTCATCTGGGTCGGGTCGTTCTCCCGCCAGGTTCATCGTAAAGCAGTGCAGCTTCGGCAATGGCTGAAACAAACCAAAGAAATTCATCATCATGAATTGTCTTTATCTCATCTGAGCTGCGTTTTTGCACCATACCTACTCCATAAATCGTGGGAAACAGACGGCGCTGCCATAAACCTTATTGCATCTTACTCTTTTGATTATATCAAAAATGTGAATTCATCAATGAATGTGAAGTTTACCCCTGCATGGTATTATTGATATTATTAACCAGGTAATCAACATACTGTCATAAATGCCCTAAGCCTACATTGGTAAAGATGTTATGTGGTTTCCTGTGTAAAAGATAGTGAGAGTATCATATGTCTTGTACACTGCCGTCCACATTTTCCAATATGAAGCCTCCAATCCTCTCTGATTGCGTGGTCAGACATGCACTATAGCTGGCTGTGTCAGCTACAGGAGTAGGAGAGTTGGGATATATCAGTTCCAACTATACTTGATTCCCAGCACATTAGAGCCCAGGTAAATTTCGCAGTACCTCTATTGTTCTATGCAAACTGCTGTCCTCAAGGACAGCAGTTTAAGTACGATGTGAAAAAAATGACTAAACGGTGCCCCCTTAGTAGATCTAGCATGTTCTAAGCCTGGATGTTAACTTTCTAGCTTGTGGCTTTTCTTAAGAGTTTCATATCTATATAGCATTATAATACAAATACCAGAGCTTACCTTAGTTCCAAGTCGCTTTTCTAGTTCCATCGCAGCTTGTTTTGCAATGTGTGCTGGATCGCCAACTTTAACTGGGTTTTGGAGTTGCTGTGGGAGTAAAATCGAGTCAATACAATATAATTAAGCACCATCATTCTTACAATCAACTATTCTAGTAGAATGTACACCAACATATAAAGATGTAAGTGGGAGTAGACGGAGCAAAATACGTCTGGAAATGAAGAACACATTATTCTCTTTCAAAGGAAGGGCAACGAACATTTCTCACTTGAAGAAAGTTGATTACATTTTCTCTCTGAAATCAAAATACATCTACAGGAATCAAACAAATAAATGTTGGAATCGTGTGTTTAGAACACCCACGACATGCACATGTAGTTATCAATGATATTTTCTCTGTGATCTAGAGATGTCAGATGATTTTGATGGATAGTATGCCGAAATCTTCCCTGGTATGTTAACTATGAAATCACCTTATTTATTGTGTAGTTGGATGTAACTAATGTTATACATACTGTCATTCCACATAGACTGTTTACATTTGAATCCAACAGAAAGACTGGAATTGAAATCCGCGGGTTTAAAGGGGAACCAATTTGATATCGGGTGAACCGCTAAAATGTATCAGTGAACACGGTAGCTGAGATTTAAAATGCTTGTAAAATGCAATTGGTGGATATCATAACAGTTACTTTGATATGGGATGTACATAATTCGACTCTGCAGTGAGTGACTAAAATTCAGATGAACCAGGGAAGTATATATATTAGTAAGTAATCAAACTCTACCACCCTATATTCTTGAGTGAGCCAGTGAAAATCTCTAACTGACTAGCGTGAATGAGTACATACGTCATAGTATTCATCATCCTGGCTACGGGGTCGCCATTCCAGCTCATTCCGCCATTTGATGACAGCTTTGTACGCGACATCGTTTTGATTATATGGGTATCCGATCCAGTCCTGAGCCCAGCACAAGACAGTTTAACTGTATTTTATATGTTTAATAAATGTGTCTAAGCATCATAAGGAATGGTTAGTTATTTAGACAATGTGGCTTTCAATTTTTCTTCATGCAATATATGAATACATCTGCGTGCCTTTGTTGTCTTACTGAGTCTATATGGGTGGGGGGTATTCCCAGAATTCTAGCAGTGAGGCATCTATCTATGGTAAGGTGAAGAAGTATATAATGGGGGATAATTACATCATTCTGTGCACGTTTAGCATGGAGCAGTCCAAGACCCCTCCAGTAACGAGTAATGTCCTCCATTCGAGTCCAACGTGTCGGGGGTGGAGGGGTCGGCTGGCAGCATTTGAACATAGATATTTATGTATCAAACCATCTAAGCTCTACACGCATTTTGTGTGCCGAAGCCCCGTGCTAATTAAGTCAAATAGATGATGTATTCTAACTCTTTAATAATGTGAACTAGACCTATCATGTGTATTCCTATATTACGCTTCTTATATGAGGCTCCTTCTAATTGGCTGCATGCGATCTAAAATAGGTCTCACATACATGATCTAATTACTGTCGTTTTAATCATTAAAACTTATTCCCATTTTTGAAACTTACTAGAATATGCATGAAGACTTTAACATAGTCATAGCGTATGCCACTCCTAATACCCCTTACTGCAATAAAAGCCACCTTCCCTTTATTGCAATAAAAGCCACCTTGAACTTAATTCAGAGGGATCTGTCTTTGTGTGACTGGACGATGTGAGTGAGTGATAGATGTTTAACGCCATTTCGACAGCTAAGGTCATATTCATGGCGAGAACTATATTACACAATTTCACAGAGGAATATGTCGGTGCCCGCGCATATGTGCACCACACACACATCCTGAGGGGGTAGAAAAGAGGAGAAATAGACCCCTTTAAGTGGGCTAGGGAAGCCCGACTGGACGATGTGTCATCACTTTTAAATGAGGTACAAGAAGTGAGAGACACCCCAGTTGTCTAGCTAGGTCTACTCAACATTAGCTATAACCGATTTGTTTACAAACATGGACATGCTACATCAATGGATACATGCATTTCACTCATGATTCACATTTATATCGGTAATACTATTCTACAGCCATCCAGCCCATACACATATTGCTACTTTCCCACTCCAATTTCTATGCTTCGTTATTCAGGATATTAAAGTACCCAGAAATTAGAAGAACTCCATGATGTCCCATACCATATTAAGCACTACGCCGAGACATACTACGCTTTCATTGATTCATCTATTCTTCATTCACTACTTTGAACATCCACATAGAGAGAAGCCTGTCTATATGCCCCAATTCCATGTGCTACTACACATATGTAAAATTGTATATGACTATACAAACGCGTGCTCGATACGATTACCATTCGTGGAAGTGTGGCATCGGGAGAACATCTGAATGTTTGCCACATTTACTTTGGAACATTTTCAGGGAAATTCCTGAACACTTATATCTGTATTTTGTGAATGGATAACATGTCATTACCATAGCACAGAAGACAGGAGGAAATCACTCACTATAACCTGCAACTGACGAAATTCATTAAGGGCAGAAGTTAACTAACTCGCTACATGCATCTAACTAATAATTGAAATAGATCTATATAAAGCTTTTTTCATGATATACTGTGACTTCTATTATCGCCCCTAATACCGGGGTATGAATGTGTGCACACCATCAACATAGAACAAAGGGCAACCAACTAACTGGTTTAGGTTTCCTACTACGCTGTTCCCGGAATGCCCTTTTTATCTTGGCTAAGGCGAGCAGGTTTCCTGGGAGAAGTGTTACCGACGACCTGGTCTACAACATCAATAAAGCCAGTTATACATCTAACTGGCGTTATAATGTCAACACAATCACAGCACTAATTCAGGTAATCTAGCACTGAGAATAATTTGTTGATACATGTCTTGTTTAAAGTAAATCATATCATATCGGCTATTTAGTGATTATATGTGCAGGACTAGTTCAGATACAACAGAAGAATTAGTAGAGAGTAAAATGAAAATATAAGATCAACTGTACTATTATCAATGACTGTGGCAGTAGCACTACTTGTTCCTAACTACATGAATATATATCCTGTTGAGATTGCATTTTAGCCTCAATGGCCTCATATAGTAAACGTGAGAAATTAAAACATAGCTATGTACACAAATAGCTATATCAACCTAGACCTCTAGAACCCATGCAAATAATCGCATAATAATTATTAGGAAAATCCCTTTCCCAAGAGAAATCTCGTGGGATCCATGCCATTACATGTATTGTATACTATATATAAAATTAAAAAAAAAATAAATACGAAAACCACTGTCGAGTTTGAGGTCATGCTAAATAGGCAATTCATCTTTACTTGGACGGGTTCTGGTTTCTTCACAGTTGAGCGCCGCCTTTTGACCATTTTCTTAATCTTGGCCATTGCAAGAATATTTCCCAGAGCTCCATTCTTACCCTGTTTTAGAGGAAACTCTTGTTATGGAAAATATAAATTCAGCACTCTCGGAGACTCACCCTCCCCTGGATTTTACAATAACGATTGTTAGGTGCCCATATTATACATGTACCAGTTTGAGAAACTCGGTATTATACATGTGTCCTATACGTTAACCCATCCCCATCTATTCTTTTGGACTACTAGAAAAGTAAATCCAATAAGCTACTCTGCATTAGCAGGCCTATAACGGTAAATGATAGAGGAGCTCATTAGACATTGAGGGGACTTTCCTGCGGTATATATGCATTTGGAGTGTGTGTAACCTATTTCATAATTCTTTTTCAAAAGTAACCCTTCTCGGAAATCATTCACTATGGGCGATGACATTTGACATCATCTAGACAAGCACTATGGTAACGCCAATGGGTGATGCCATTTGGCATATATATGTGACTGCAAGTACTGGTGATGCCAAATACCATTGCCCATGGTGTCGCGGGTGATGCCTTTTGGCATCATTTTATGAATCGCAAAAACGTACATTTTGACTGGAAAAAAAGGAAAGAAATAAACAACTGAACGGGAACCATTTTCATGTAATATAGATAAGTTATGTTTTCAAAGCCCCAGATGCACAGCAGTATTGCAGCCATATCTTACAGGCATACTATCTACTACTTTTCTTCTGATTTTGTCACTGAGAGAGGACATGGTGGTCTCTGTATGTTTCAATCAATAAACCGCTCAAACCTGTGTGCACATGGAGAAGTCCAGACAAGAGTGCCAGGACATAAGACCATTATCCCATACCCTCTTATTATGCCTACTTGCTGTAGATTGTATCCCACATGGTGATTTAGGACTTTAAAATCTCTACGATTAGCATCCCGTTGTGATTTTTAAGGGACTACGTCCAAATCGCACCAGAAATAACTATAAGGTTTGAATTTCTTGACTATGGAGATGACTTATGGACAGCTTGCGGCCACCTTTCGGTCTCCATAAGTCAAGATAGTTTTCAAATAACTTGACAAAATCAAGAATTAGGCCTAAAAAAGAACGTTTGTTTCCAGTTACCCGACCGACCCTAGCAAAACAGGGCCGATTTTTTTTTTTTTTTTTTTTTTTTTAGAAGCAAAACAATACGTATTAAAAGTGCGATTGTATTAGGGCCTACCCAGAGCCTGAATTCTGGGCCTGACCAGGCCCATGGCTAGCTGTGTTTACTACATTTGTACATGTATTTCATATCTATGAATAAGCCTTGAAATAAGGAGATTTGTTCTGGGAATAGGGCCAAAAAAAAAAAAAAAATAGGGTAGGTAGGTAGGGAATTTTTTTTACGCAATGCAAATATTATGTGCAGGATCATAAAGGAACTTCCATGTCTTGATAAGAGCCATTATCTACCAACAGGAGGGGGGTTTAAAAATTTCAGACCAATCCTGAGTGGGGGACGTAAAAGTTTCAGATCTCTCCTGAGGGGGACTAAAGAAAATTTAGCAAAAAAAAACCATGCTACTATAGATCAAAAAGGGCCGTGAAATTTTTCCACACCTTCAGTGGTGGGGGGGGGGGCACGCAATAAAATTGACTGCCGTAGTAGACGGGGGGGGGGGCTTAGAAATTGTTCGTGTGTCCATACTGAAAACTCACCCCTCCCCTGGTTGATAAATAATGACAACTCCCTAAACAAGCCATGGAAAATTTCTGCATTATTCACCCTGTAATGGCCCGTATAAGTGCCCAGGCGCTCATTGATATTTCAATCCCACTGTAAACCCGCGCTTATATGAGACAGACGCTTATATGAATACTATTTTTAGTGGTAGAGATCAATTTCAGTACTCCTCTACCCCCGGCGTTTATTTGAGACGCCGGCGTTTAAACGGGCCATTACGGTATATATTGTGGCCACATATTCTCTCAAATTTGCCCTTAAATGACGTTTCCTTTGATATATGATATACCTATATTGGACAAGAGGACTCCTCTGAGATAAGGGAAAGCTTTACAAAAAACCAAAACCAAAAAAAGACGGACTTACCGACCATAGCCTTCCAGTTCATGTAACTTGAAACACACTTTATTTTTGGCCTTATTATGCTGTAAACTATGTCGTGCAATTATAATGTTCTAAGTGGCTTAGATGAGAGATTTGCTTATGGAGAAATATCAAGGCTTATGGAACTTCCTTATGGACTCCAGTAAGTCTGCATGATAAACACGTCCCAGTAGGTAGAATAAAACACAAGGACTCTGCAGCATATTCTTATAAAGCATTTATCATACCCCCTACCCCACCCCTTTTCATACCCCTTAAGATATTCTGCCTTGGTTACTCATTACATTTCTGCATACCACATAAAAACTATGCCTTAAACACAGAGATGCCAATCCTTAGCACATCCTACAGTGAGATTTAGATATTCCACAATTCACATAACACCCCTTGTGTTCTAGAAACTCAGGAAGTCCATAGAACACAACAGTTAAATTCGCAGGGATGATGGAGCCTTAAATTGCCAGCTAGGATTCAACCTTGTACAACACAATATGGCCAAACTTCATTACCCCCTCCCTCGAACTTAAAGGTTGGAATCTTGGCAATCCTCTAGAGCCATACATGTATTACTAACGGATTCCTATAAAATCACTTAGTATTTGGATCCCAGCCATTACTGATAACTATAACCCTCTCCAAAAGTCACCATTAGCGCCCCAGATGTGAATGTACACGTGTACCCACCGTTTGTTCAGGAGGTTGAGGTCTAGCAACCTGAGGCCTCTTCCTCCTTAGTGCTTCTTGTATTTCAGACAAAGGGACGGCCTTTTGTGATCCTCCTGATTTGGGGGCTCCTATGGGAGCCCTCTTTATTTTATTTATGAACAAGTGAAGCATCAGTTCGGTGATGATGGTATGAAAGTCATACTTGGCGCTATTTGTAATATAAGTGCACAAATAGCTAACACTGGGAGAAAGCAAGGGTTTAGTTTTTGATATATTTTTTTTTTGATAATCAGCTCTTACTTACGATATGGCTACTGTTAATTAGTGTTGTTATTATCATACTTAATCCCAATATAGACCAATGGAGATGGCTTTACAGTAGGCCTACGTCCTTAATTAATGTGCGCCTTAAATAGTGTTACTTGTCTCCTCACACACCAAATCAATTTAAACAACATATATTTTTGTTATCAATACTAACAGGGATAGGGAGTTTCTTGGGCTTGTTGGCGCGAAAGGCTTTCCGAATGACTGCCATAGTAACCAGCTGATCTGGCTTCCTCCGAGGCGGCTGGTTTTGGAGAGATGTTAGGAGAGATTTAAAATACACCATACATAAGAAGAACTATTGATTTCGATTTAAGACATCAGCAATGTTTGTGGGCATGCATGCAACGAAATGCTAGCCATTGTATGTGTAAGGGCACTGCTCACTAAATATAGGTGGGTATTGGCAGAATTGTTGATTTTCTAAAATAAATATGACTTTTCAGTATTCATAAAGCTCCATCTTTCAGTAAGGTCCCCGAATATGTAGTTAAGCGACAGTTGGAAATACACTAAGCTTGATTACACAGTTAAATGGGTTTCCATAAAGCCCAAAGTAACGCGAACAATATATGGTGAAACTAATGAGCTTTTCTATTATTATACAGTGGGTGCTACAAAACTATGCAAATATGGAACAAAGAAAATGTCATTCATTTCTTTGTAATATATAAAAAAAAAACCTTTCTTATTTCCTGCATACAAGAGTAGGCTATTTCAGTATGAGAAGCAAACAGCAGAGGATGTGTAATACCATGCTTGCAAGGACTTCAACCATACTATATTCATACTCATACCACACAGCTAATCTCATCTGTCCCAGGGAAATCAAGTGGGAATCTAAAACAAACCTATGGCATTAGCAATATGTCACCATTTAATAAGAACACACACACCATGTCATATATGTATGTCATACTAACTGAAGGCGGTGCTTTGGGTTTGCCACCTCGGAATGCTCTGCGTATATTCAGTATGGTGACAAGCTGGTCTGGTTTTCGTGACTGTGGCTGCTAATTTTGATACACATTTATGGTTTAACAAACTAAATCTATAATACACAGGAGTCAATTTATATTTCTTGGTTCAAATAATCTGGTATCAACGGTGTGGTTACACATTTACAAGTCACATATGGTTAGAAGTCACATATGACTCGCAGAGAAATGCGAGTTTAATGCTATACTTATAGGAACAATTTGTTAGTGTAGCCATTGAACAATTGTGATCACTGCTTGTGGTAATATCAATTTGTATACGATGGATATTGTACATAAGGCCCCTAATAACCTTGGACAAATGAACGGCTGCATGATCAGCAGTAGTCATTAGCGACATCAGCAATGAAATTATCCACACTATGTCATACTAACTGGTGGAGGTGGTTTGGGCTTGCCACCTCGAAATGCTCTGCGGATATTCAGCATGGTGACTAGCTGATCCGGTTTCCTTGACTGTGGCTGCTAGTGTTAATACACACAGGCTTAAAATTCATAAAATCTATTGATAATCATGGGGTATATTGTCAGACTCAATATCATCTATAAACACACCCTACTCTATCACAGCTTATAACACGGTTAGAGAGTTTTCAGTGCCGAAAATGGATAATATGAGTTCAAATATCTCGCGATAAAAGCACCCAAAATTCACGGCGAACGGACAGCGGGGCGGACATCTTGAAACCTACCTTGACACGAAAGTAAATTCTCTATTTTTGCAGCTTATGTACCAAATATAGCGAAATGCTTTGGACATAACATAGTTGAAACCATATTCTACCTCTCTGTCGACTAGATTCCTTGATATTATGGCTGTATTTGATATAAAAAATTATTAAACTTTCGAATCGAGCGACTTGCCGTGCGTCTTCGCCATTCTGTCAACACTACAGGTGCCACCGCCTGGTGTGTACAGAATGGATTATATTTTAGACTGTCTCTGTCTCGACGTTTTCGCAGTAGTAGGCCTATGAGAGTGGGACTTTGAGGAGCTCGCCAGCTTAACCATACAACAACATGAAACCAAGATGGAGGAGGGCCTTCTTGTCGACTCGCATAAGAAATCAATGGATTATATAATTTTTAAAGGGAAATACTAAGAATTAATGGAGGAAACCATGTTATAAGCGCAATATATAATGCATAGACTTGCACTCATTGGCTTCAGGGGGTTCATAGAAGCATTCGCCTACGGTTCATGCTTCTATCACCCCCTGAAGCCAACTCGTGCAAGTCTATGCATTATATATTACTTACTAACACATATAGTTGGCAAGTAAGAATTGGGTCCATCTGGTCAAAGAACTTCCAGCGAAGATTCACTCTAACTAACGAGTCAAGTTTTTGAACTGCACATGACATAACTATCTTTACACAATTATCATTACTGTACTTTTAGGCCAAGTTCTCATACAAACAGCAAACACATTCAGTGGATAGTAAATATGGATATGCAAAATCCGTACACATCAAACACTCGAACACACCTGAGCTGACCGTCACAAGGATAGTCTACAAACACATTGTTACTGTGAGATAAAGCCTCTTTATACTAGTATAACACACATATTTGTGTTTAAACTAATCAGCACCATACATGTCAAACATAAAACACTATGATAGGCTACACATCCATGTGAACCTGCAATGGATATGTATATTAAGATATCCCTTTGATGGTAAAACTTGAAGCCTTTCTCAAAAGTCGATAAGTAAAATGCACATGTGAGGAGGCAAGTTAAAAGGACAGTCCGAGGGGGATTAGTACCAATTCTGGCCACCAGGGGGACACCACTATGGCCTAAAAGGGGGAAAATTTACCAAAAATAGTTATATACTACTTTTTTATGTAGATTACAATCGTCCTAAAGGGAAATTCCCATTTTTAAGGAAAACCTTCCAAATTTGGAATGTAAATAGAACGTTTTTGGGCATTTGAGGGCAGAAATCAGTGCTCTTGTTGATATTGGTTGCCATGGAAACATTATTTTCACTCAAAATTGAGGAATCAAAAAATCCTATTAGTAGCCACACCCACAAGGATCGGTGTGTTGAAAAGATGGTAAAAATCTGATAATCAGATCAAATCTTATGAGAAAAAGAATGTGAAGAATATGACAATTTCCCTAATTTGCAGAATTATGCCTAATTATACATATCATCTGATATATCTCATGAAATATACAAGGTAGACCTTATTTGGGATTTGAAAAGGTCGGTAACCATCTAAGTTAATAGAACCGTAACTCTGAAACTAGCAGATATATTTTCTCATGTAATATATCATCGGAAAGTTCATGGCCTGAATTTAAAAATTGACTTTTTTCCTTGGGGGACCCTTTTTGCTTGGCTATACACACATGTGATTGCAAACATGATCACAGCAAACCTGAGGTACACAAACATCAAATTCTCTTCAGATGAGAAAGAACCATGCAAGATAACACTAATCTATACGAATATCCAATCACGTATGATATACATGATTAGAGGCTATAGTTTGTTTGTCTAGTCGTCAATTTAAGGTTATTACTGTTTAGGTTTATTCAGGTTTGATTTTAACATTGGTGTATTTTACGGGAAAATGATTAAGTCTATGGATTCATGAATCACTACATTTATGTATAACAAAAGGGCTTTCCCACATATATAGTTAAGAGTAGGTACTTTCTTTAGTGGTGGATATTGCCAGAAAGCCTTCATTACGACAGCTATAGCAGGGGGCCATAGCAAATCTGTTCAAAAGGGCTGCATGATCAGCAAAAGTTAACAGAGGAATTAAAAGCAGCATCAAACCAGAACCTACAGATTACCAAACGTTAGATTTACACATAGAGGCCCTACTTTGTATCATAGAACCAGCTATAATTTCACTGAACAAACTTTCCCATTTATCAGCTAAAGCAATCGGTGATTAGAATATGATACGTTCATACACCCAAAGGTATCAGTGGAACCAAGCACACTTTTATTACATTGCAACATTGAAGCAAGGTCACAAGCGTTCACATAAAATTATTTTAGATTCTAGTGTTTTCCATGTACTAATATGTATGTAAAAGAAACTACGAGTAGCTCGTGACATATGTATTACATAATCTATACATACAGGTGCCTCCTATCACAGATACTATACTATGTGAGAAATGCACTAAATGTGATGAATTCATTCTGTCAGAATCAAGCTGTGGCAGACTTCACTATATTCTCTGCAGTAGAGACATATTCCGAATCATATTACATCACTCCCCCACTAGCTGAATCGCCCTCATATGTCAACTATGTATTAACACCTTTAGTTATAGTATTGTTGGTCGTTTAAACAGTCGTGTGTTCTGACAGCACTCTCAATTGTGTCCTTAATTATGAATCTTAGGCCCTTAATGTGATAGTACTTTGTACACGAGGCACATCAAATCACATCAAATCTGCAATCAACGAAAGCAACATTATACATATGTATAACTAAATCTATTCTGATGGGTCTAGACCCCTAAATTCGACAGGGTGACATGGCCATTTCTTAAAATCGACATGTGACATGGAGCTTAGTGACAAGGACATGGAGAATGAAAAAGTTAGTGACATGAGACATGACCTTTCCTTAAAATCGACATGTGACATGGAGCTTAGTGACAGAGACATGGGGAAATAGAAATTTAGTGACATGTGACATGGCATTTTCTTAAAATAGACATGTGACATGGGGACCCCCCATCTAGACCCCCATTCTGATCTTGCCAACCATTAACTAGTATTGCAGTATATGGTAGGGACTATGGCTCATGCTATTTCATGGAGGCAACATACTTTTGGTAGTTCTGGAGGTTCCCCTTCTTCTCCCTGACTAAAACTTTCCTTGAGTTTTGGTTGTACAATTTCACCATCAGCATTGTACCAAGCCATGGTAGTTTTTGTGGGTGAGGAGGCCTATACACAATAAGACAAAGACACTGTGTTATCTATTTTGACTGGCGGTTCAATGACATTTGCCTCTGGTTTTAGACAGTAATATTCTTTTACACCTTTGTGCAACAGCATTCTTCGAAAGGAAATGCATTTATGGATCATACAAATAAAGGATTGATATCCATGACACGTGTATGTAAATAGCATTTGATATGGATGTTACTTTCAGTTGCATTGCTTGCTTTCTAATTAGGTTACATTGACATTTTATCATTTCTATAAATCACCAAAACAGTTACAGGTTCTAAATACACTTCCGATATCAAGTCTATGATACGTTCTGATACATATGGGAACACTACTGAGTATCTTGTGTCAATGGAGAGGGTTTTGTTATTTCATGCTTTACCTGCATCGATTCCTCACACACAAATTGCACTTGTGTAACATAACTGAATAAAGATACTTTGTAGGTGTCGTAACCTGCATTCATTGCTAGTGTTGAAGGGTATGCGTGTTGTGGATATATGTGGTTTACTTGGTTAGGTTTACAGTCTACTTATAAAGGAAACACGAAGAAAAAGCAAAACAAAGACAAATGTAGACCAAAACAAGCAGCACGGGGATTTGATTATTTTATGGCTTGAGTGTTAAATATTTTGGACAGTCGCTTCCTGTGTAATTCAAATACTATACAGTGTATGTGTTCATGTGTATACCAGTGTACAAAAATACAAGCCGTCAGTGTATCTCTGAATTAAATGTGAAGGTATAGACCCAGGATACAAGCGATGGCACTGTGAATCATTTAAACTCTCATTGTAAAGGGATATGTAAATAACTAACACTGCCTTTATGGGTGTCCTCAAATGCATCGAGCATGTCTTTCCATTTTTTAGTGATGACGGTAACATCATTCTGCTTGGGCTTCTGTTCTTTCTTTGCTTCTTTATACGCCAGGTCTGATTGCTATTTTTGTCATAGGAATTATACAGAATATCATATATTTGACCTAGAGCGCTGGTGAAACGTCTACATGAAATTTGTGAGAAAATACGTGCATTTCATTATCTTGTCACATTTAAAAACCTCTCAAGTTGTGTAGAGTTCAATATTCGTATTTTACAATTACTCCTCTGGCATCACTCTCTATCTACACACATTCAACAAAGAAAAAAACGCTGCACAACGTTGCACTATGGTCACCTATTGTGGCCAATGTTATAGAACAGTAAAGATTTTATTTTGATCTAAAATAACATATTTTTCTTAGCAAGATTATGTACATTCCCTATCATACTATTCCAATATTTCCAGTCGAATGTGAATTAAGTTACTAACCCTTCTACCAAGATTAAGTGCTTTCGTCCATTTATTAACTTTGGCAGCCAGGTCAGGGGAACCTGTTTCCTTCTGCTTGTTGGAGAATTTAAGAATAGGAAATTAGCTACTCCGGGAAATCATGCACATATCATAATCCATGTTTTTTTTTTCTTCGTTGTTATTGATGTCTGTCAATACCACGGCAATGGTTATATAGAATTTCCAATTACCGATGTTATTTATGTTTGAACTTTCTATGAAGGACGGCTTCATTACTTTGAGTAATTGTTACTTAGTTTTTATGAATGTATAATCTATAAGGCAGAATTTATACGTTATAGCAGTAGTGATCCAACTTGGCATAAAAGATTTTCACTTTTTTAATGTAAAAAACAAACAAACAAACGCATCTTAACATGTACATATAGACTTTTTTTTTTTTTTTTTACTTTTTACCTAAACCTAATAAAAATGGTTGCAAAAGTTAAAAATACGTTGTTGTTTTTTTCTGCCAAGTGGGATGTCTCATTTTACCTCAACGTGTCCTGACCCGGGTGTTGGCCCATCACCAGTAATAGCAGCCTTTCAGACAAAGTACACATTAACATCACACAACAGATACAAATCATACTGACATCATAAAAATATCTATGTTGCCCTCACAGTTGTCATTTAGTAATTTCATTAGTCTGGCCGAAGAGGAACTTTGAACGCTAAAAATTATTTCAAGACGAGTTGGAGGTTAAGCTTAGTAATTTCTTGTAATAGACAACTAATAACTATCCCCGTCTAATCAAATATGTAATAATTATGGTAATCATAATTATGTGGCTCAGTTACTCATTTTATTAACTATAAAAGTAAGCAGCAAGATCGTAATACTATTATCCTTGTCTCTAGAATACAGATGGTATGGTAGACATGGGTCGATATGCTGTTTGCCTCAGTTTCAAAAGCTCTGTCGCATGTACACTAACTATCAGTGTAGAGTGATATGCACTACAGCAACTCACACCTAAATTATGAAAAGGGATTATGAGAGGAGCAGCGTAATTCATGTCGAGATGTCTATGTGTTTGTATTTATGCCTTTCAAACTAATCTAATCACACCAGGCCAATGAGTGAAGAAATTCATCGACTGCACCGCATACTGACTGTTGTCTACAAACATATGTACATGTACTATCTATCTTCCTGATGAAAAGGTATCTAGGTTGTAAGTAACCTGGTATCAAGCACAGTGACCCCCCCCCCCCCCAAAGAGGGGTCTTGGGAATGCTATTCATATTAGCTATATTATAAAGGCGGCTTCTCCATGCCTATAATTATCGGCAGTATATTTAGATAAGCCGTGTCATATTAGTTTTATGATGTATCTGCACCAGATCCCCAATATTGATCTGAAATACTAATTTAACATTATAGGTACTACCGTAATACCCGCGTATATGGAGCGGCTTATACACGAGGATGGAGCTCTACATAACCTCACAGAGTCAGCAAAAGTTAGGTGTTTGCCATAATATAATACGTGAGGATAATATACTAGTAGTACTAAACTGCCCAAAGCATGACTCCAAAGTTGCATCATAGGTCCTTCATGAACTCAGGGTGCACCTTATATGCAGCGTGTGCTCCGGACATGCGCCTTATATGTGGGATATTATGGTAGTTTTCCATGTGTATTCTGTTGTAGATTTTAACAGATAGTTGAAGGTACTAACTAAAACCTACCAAGATTTCATCGTTCTAACAGTCAAAGACTATACTGAATATTTCTAAGAGTGAAAATGATCATATATTCATTTCTGGTGGCTGCAGAGAGAAATAATATTGTGTCTATCACACTGCTATTGAATATGTCTTAGTCATAGATAGAGGAGAAAAGTTAAAATCAAATACTACTATATGTAGATGTTGAGCTCTATTTCTGATGCTATAAGAAACGCAGTCTGCTTTTTGAGAGCAATAATCTATTCTACATGAGACAGAGATGCCATCCATAATAGAACTGAGGATCTGAAGGAGGTATCAATGTTTTTAAACTTCACAGGAGATAAGTCTAGAGGTTTCTTCTAAAGATGAAATAAACTGGTATCTCTGTCTCACTTGTATTCCGAGAAAATATGCAAAGGTCTGTGGTCTTTTCCCACATCCCCACACGGTGAAAGATATAGCTTACGGTCTCCTTATCGGCTGCATCATCATCGACAATGACGTCGATGTTCTTGGCTATGCTACCCCATCCCTCCAGTAATAGAATAATATGTAAGTTAGTATACATGTAGCAGACTAAGGTGTCTAATAGAGAAAGTCTATGTTGATATGTGCAGTGGAATATTTGTAAGTGTTTCTTCTATAATGATATATGTAAAGTACAAATTAGAATAATATCTTTTCTCGGGTGTTTTCTTTCTACCATAATCTATATTCACAGTATATTTTTATCTAGCCACTGGGATGGTATAGCATAGTGAACTACTAGATTCGTTTATCCAAATTACAACCTTCCATAATCTTATAGAACCTTTCCAAAGTAAAGGTGCGCCTCGTCGGCGAGTATAGCGGTAGTTTATTAGGAATCTGTCTGAGTATGTATCTGATCATTTTCAATGTATAATTTATTGGATAATTTGTCTTTGATTTAGGGCCTTTCTAATGAACGACGCGCGAACGCTCAAGGCTCAATTTAATCAATTTTAGCTGCCACAAAATCTAATTTCAGATATAGGAAGGAAGCAGTTCTACTATACGAACAGCTAGCTTATAATATGGCGTTACTATACTCGAACATAATTCAATACAGTTGCAGTCTGACTCTCCCAGGCACGAAGCACTGCCAATGCCACTGATAACTGGTCACAGCACTAGTAAATATATGTTTCTATGCAGTACAATGTAAGGCAGTTTTGTCTTTCTATGGAACTCCTTGTAGGAGATATATCAAGTATAACGTAGCAGAATTCCCCCAACCCTACCATACCTTCATCGTGGTCCAGATAATGGTCACCAATTAGTGCAGTGTCCTGTTATATCCAGAATGCATTTAGTCCCTTATGGGTATCCTCTTCTATCACACTGTAGCTGTTCAGTTCCTTCTAGTTGTGGATAAGGCCTCAATTGTTTTCAGTTTGAGTCGAGCTCTATATATGTATGTGGGGGGTATTTGAGGACTTTATGTAGGATCCGGATAAACTCCTATGGGTAGCTGTGGTTCTGATAGTATCTTAGTCCCCCTGAGATATGCTCGGATTTAAGGACTACCCAGCTCCACCTGCTCTAACATACCAACTGCCACCTCGAGGAGGGTGGGATGGACCATTGGGTGCACGGCGTAGTGTGTGATATGGATTGGGTGAGAAAACGTATTAGATAAATTCCTAACCACCTTTTCTGAACACAATGTATAACCCGAGTGGCTAAATGGCTATATCATATTCTGTTGCAAATATAATGCTGGGTAACTGGGAACATGAAAGGTGTTCTTCATTCTAGCACGCATAGTTTGGTACGTAATGGTCAGGTGCAGAGGATCGTGTGGACTTTGTAAACTGATCATGCATTAATTAGAGGCATTGATCGATGTCGACACGCATGACTTAGCCCACCAGCACTGGCATTAACCCTTAAGTTACGTTTGAAGCTACTGTCACCTGATTACTGAATTATGGAAAATGTGGGTTGTTTTACATAGATAGAAAATGTGACGTTTGCGAAAGAAATCTTGATGGGCGGGGCAGGGGTCATTTTATTTCCATATAAACGTAGGCTAATACTGGGTCTCCCCAATAAATTTCAGTGCAGCGGAGCAGTGGGGGATGCACCCCTCACACTTTTTCAGAGTCCACTATAGATTATATTGAGATATACATGTAGTAGACAGCTCATCCCACACTTTTTCAGCTGCTCCACTCCCAGTGGTAGGCTACACCAGTGGCTATATACGAAAACATTTATTTTATTCTATATATTCAATTAACAAAGAGTTTACCATTTGGCTCTAGTTACCATGGGCTGGGGCCTAAACAATTAGCTCACAGCAGGACGGGGTGGGGAGGTATCGGAAGGAAGGCCCTGGAGGTTAAGGCCTCACTACCTCAACTGTCTGCGGTGAATTGCTACATAATTTGATGTTCAAGTTACTGTGAACATTTTGGGAGAGAGCCGGGAGAGAGCCAATTATTATTGGCACGTATTATGAATCATACATGGTTTTTATCTTATTGACAGAGATGCCACTTTTAGGACGAGGGAACAGGAGGAGATAATACGAACTTGATCAACTTGACCGTTGGGAAATTACAGTCAAGGCCAAATAAAAAAAAGGTTTGTTTCCAGTAACCCGACCGACCCTAACAAAACAGGGGCAAAAACAACATTTTTTTTTTTTGATTTTGAAGAATTTTGTCTCATATTTTATCAAAGAGGCCATGTATTATTATAGGTGTCCCTACGGAGTTGACCAAAAAATGGATCACATACCTCTGAACTGGGATGGTACACTTTAAAATTGGGCCCCATCTCCTCCATATACAGGACTACAAAGCTATTACACCAGTTAATGCTGTAGAATAATGATGGCTATAGATATAACCAAAGCTTGATTAAATATTTCAGGAAGAAATGAAAGAAAAATATAGGATAGCATTTTGCAATGCAAGTAACCCAAAAGGGCACTTAATCTCTTCTTTTAGGCCCCTTCTGATACTAACCTCATGTTTTGTTCGAGCATTATCACTGTCAATGGTTAAGCCTATGGAGAATGCATCCATTACCGCACATGTTTCATTGGCGAATAACTCCTCTCTTGGCGAGTTAAGTATTGCAAAACAGCAGCAGGTCTTGAATAAGGATCCATATTAACCATAAAAAGGCATGAGACAGTGTAATTCTCCTCCATTTTGTTATGATCCAGCAGTGTTGATGGCACCCTAAGTTGATTGTCTCGCTGTCCGCCATTTTGGATTTTGGTTCTATCTTCGCATGCCCAACCCAATTTCCATGGAGATTTGGGTCAATTTGCACCACCACGGCTTTGTGATGCAAATTAACGACAGGGCGAAGACATAATTTATCTTTTTAATAAAACATATTGATTCAAATCATATCCTCTTGCCATACTTTATCATATTTCTATATTATAACACTGAATAATTGAAAAAAAATAATAACGTCCATTTTTATGACAATAGAGACGCAAGCGCGGATCAAATTACGGCAAATTCATCAACATTCATCAATTATTTGCACCACTCCGGACCAAAAATGTGGGAATGTTGATCCCATTTGCACCTCCTATGGGATTTAACATTAACATAGGCCGGAAAAGCGTCATAGTTTTTCTCACTGTTACACTGAAAGCCCCAAGGTCGTCAGACTGACGATACCCAAATCTACAACCTAAACTCTTCAGATTGAGCACCCAGGGTAGTCAACCTTACATAATGTTGTTAGAGTGACAACTTTGGTGCTGACTACCTTGGCTCCTCAATCTGACTACCCAAAGCTGTAGATTTGGGTATCGTCAACTTGAGCACCTAAAGTCCTCAGCAGTGAAGACCTTCAGTTGAAAACTGAAGGCCTGATAATTAAACATGAGTGGCACATACCTGCCACCTTGTGAGTTTGTTACATATTGTCAACAGGATACCATAGACTCATACTGGGGAGAGGTAGACTGAGGGATTTCACTCCCTGTAAGGTGCTGCCCCCTGTCTGTACCTTTTGTGACGACTATAGGTCCTCAATCTGACGGGTTTAAAGATCTGCAGGGTTTTCAGTGTAGTAGCCACTGAAAAAGTCCATTTTTACCCCGTGCCTTATAACCCTTTTGGGTTAATTACTATGAAAGATACTGAGAACGGACACAACTTGTGTGACAGTATAGGGAGAGAGGGATTTGTAGCAGGCATGTCTATTCACCTGATTAAAAGTCTTACCTTGTGTGTCTATATCGTAGCTCATCTTTCTCATATAAAGGAGTCTGCTTTTAGGTGTCCGTGCCAGAACTTATAGTATCACTTGTCATTTTATATTCACCCTATCAAGAAATGTATTTTTAGATGTCCCTTTCTGGCCTCATCTTGTAGCTGTAATCTTTAACAAATAGGAATATACTTTAGGTGTCCCTATTTTCCACTGACCACAGTCTGTAATTAATACAAATAAGAGGAAGATAACTACAATATATTCCTCACTAAATAAGGAAATATGTGCCTTTATTTAGTATAGGAATCTAAATCCTGATTGGGACATCTAAATTTACAATACAGGGGTTTTAAGACTGGGAGGGACACCTAATATTTTTTACCTATATAACAGTATTTTGGCTATATGTTTCACCCTATAAAGGAGTCTATTTTTAGGTGTCGCTCCCCATTTTACCTTCTAACATCTACAAACTAGGAGGGTAATGCATGCATAGCCAAAACACTGACAAAAACACACAAGAATGGGGAGGGGACACCTAAAAACAGACTCCTTTAAAGAGTGAAGCATATAGCCAAAACATTAAAAGCTAAAAGGTTTAAGAATAGGGAGGGACACCTAAAAACAGACTCCTAAAGTTATAGAGTGAAACATATAGCCAAAATGTTAGGGTAAAACATGCAAGAACAGGGAGGGACACCTAAAAACAGACTCCTTTATAGGGTGAAGCATATAGCCAAAAGGTAAAAGATTCTATACCCAGTATGGTGCAGAGGTAACAACATATATAGGAATGGTTACGGACACCTGAAATCCTTACTGATATGAAGCCTATACTTATTGTAAGGAGGTAAAATCATTTATAGGAACTGACAGGTCCTTTAAATTTGAATTGAACTCAGTTGAATGCATGCATAGGTATCATTCCAGTTAGGAGGTCAGAAATCCACTTTTTGACTCTTAATGATATAACTCCCATTGGGAGTCCATACCTCGTACGTGGGACACCCATAACAGGGGGGTAGGAAGCAAATTTTTATTGGGGGGGGGGCAGGGGTCTCGGTGGGGGGGGGCTGCTATATTTTAATATAGGCTTATATAGTGAACCTCCTCATTATTGGGGGGGAGGCCCCCCTGCCTCCCCCCCCTTTTCCTACGCCCCTCCATAAGCATAGAAGGCCAAGAAATCTGATGTCGGTGGCTCATCTCTTTCCACCATTTTCATATCATTATTGACGTGGCTTACAGATATCTTTATATATGTGCAATACTAAGAGTTCACTTTCAGTTTATTGATATGTGTGCGCCAGGATTTATATGATATGTAGACCAAACCCTTGTTATATACAAGGAGGCCGATATGTATGTAAAATGTATGCGTTACGGTAGCTAGTGGTGCTACTAGAGGAACGGTGAGAGCTATGCATACTTCTGTATCATATTTTCTCACAGCCGTATGTCTCTTTCTATTTTCGCTCCCTCAACCATGTTGCGGCTAATCCGTTTCAATCTTATATATATTGAACTACATGGGGGCTGGCGTAAGATGTGCTTCTTCAGTTATGTCAAGTTATTGGCGAGAAAACCAGATCAGATGGATGAATGTGTCTGCGCTCATGTATGTACGTGCACCATACACACAAGAGGGACAGAAACAATGAGACTCCATGATACCCTACTCAGGTGGACTAGAGAACTTCGAAAAGTCATATGATATCAATGTATGCGATATCTTATATAGATGACAATCCTCTCCGTGGTATCCATCCATTGCAAACAACTTCTTTATGAGGGGTGGCATTACATTTGCTACAACCCACCGTCTGTAGAAGGCCTAGTACACATTTCACGATATTGCTTTTAATCTGAAGTGTTCTCTTACCTTTTCAGAGGAGATGTAAAGTATTCCCTTTATATTTGCTCTATAGCAGTCATGTATACGGTCACTCAGTTCACTATTTTATATGTGCTGTGGTCACTCATCTAAGTCCATTACGGTGAGACCTGGCAGCAACTGGCCGCGTTCAGAAAACATCTACTGGATTAACCTTGACATGCTCTCCAAATCTGTTCTTAAGTGTACAGTCTAGTCAAGGTGGCTTATATATGACGTTATATTCATGAGCTTTAATTGGGTTTGACCATGGTCAATTGAGTTTGACTGAGGTCAATGCAAGGTCCCACACGCCCACAGAGAAGGTATTCTGAAACTGTAAGGGAGAAATGATCAAAATGGACGGACACTTTTGGAAATTCAAGAAATAAATCCTGTGAGTGTTGCTTGTACACGTATCTTTATGCAAAGTTTTACTTTTTCTAAACTGAAACACATGAAAGGTGCTTTAATGAACAAATTTCCGAACGGTTTCGGGAACAATCCCCCTCCCCCACTTATATTCCCTTGCCAAGTTTTGTCTCTGTCAGAGTAAGATCGGCTCATAACATATTAGCCTTATCCGTTCACAAGATTACTTACACCACGTGTCACCAGGCCTAGTGTAGGGATTAAGGAGTGAAGGGTGAAGTTATACAAACACAACCTGAAGTGACATGGGTCCAGGAGCTGTTTCACAAGGGGCCCGTAATATACATGTAATTGTCAAAATTGATCAGTTTCTAAAACTAAATTGCTATAAAAGTTATAACTGTTCTTATGTTCGTCTGGTCTTAGATAAATACACTAGCCGATACTAATGAAACACTGCAGAGCCAGAGTAACCCATTAAACCACTCTATTAAACTGCTATTACATTCTGCCTACTCGTGAAACACCATGCTGGTGTGTCGAGTAGGAAGATGTTATATTAGCTTGTACATGATTTGCTCTATCTTTTCATATCAGATTAGTTTCTCAGTGTTCATGACAGGCAATGCGTGCGTACATTCGTAATTTAATAAATCACAGATAAATAAGACACACAGATAGGATGGGCTAACCAACAGTCGGTGTGTTTCCTGGAGCATAACAAGTTGAATAAAGATAGATGACTCATTCTAACTACCCGGTAGTAGAAGGCATGATCCGCAAGGAGAAAATAGATTTAGTGAGACTTCTCAGACGTAAGGAGGAGGGGGGGGGGGCGCACGGGTCGACTGCTGAAAAGCTGAGATTTCCCTTTTCAGGTCGAATCCAATATGGCGAATTATAGCAATAAAATCTCTGCAATTTACAACTTATTGAGATTTTGGCACTACCTCAAAATCGCAAAGATAACTACAGGAGGGAGTATAGAACACATTCACATTGTGGCGTTTTTATAGACAATATCATGAGCTAATATGCCTTGATTGATGTTTAAATTTTATAATCCCTCTTGTACTTATATCTGTGTGATCTTGAGGTAGTGCCTAAAATCGTTACAGGTTACAAATCGCAGAGATTTTGGAGCCCTAGCTCGCCATGTGGGATTCGACCTTTTTTTTTTTCTTTTTGGGCCATATCATTGAAGTCAAATGATAACACAATTTGCTATGGCGTCTATAGCTAAATGACATTAAATAATGAATTGATGTTTAATGAAATATAGCTCAGAGTTTCAAGTATCTGCATGATAGTATCATACACATTCAATCATTTTGGGTATTTTAAGGCATACGAGTCCATGTCGTGCTTTCAGACTACATATTTTGAAACTCCACTTTTGATACGTTGCTCACGTCAGCAGGATCAGAAGTGTATGCTAAAGGACAATTGATTATATTTGCTTTTCCTTTACATTCCGTGATAAAAACATTCTACAACATGTCCTTATTAAAATGAATGACAAAACTACGGCTAATGCAGCAATGGTGTAGAGACATGCAAATACATCCAGCATCCAAAACTGATACCATGGTAATTCTGTGGCATAGGACACAAGATGAGAAGACCCATAGTTTAGAACATATTCTATCCAGTACACGGCTCGCTCACGGGGTGTTTGGAATTGGCTACGATAAATCTGTGATGCCTTTCCTATTGCTGCTTTGTAAGAGTCATCAGTGAGTATCTTCTTGATGTTAGAGACGAGCTCATGAGAGGTGAAGCTGAACGTGTCCATAGCAATGCCAAAGCCCTTAACAGCCATACGATGTCCATTGTATGGCTGGTCACCAAAGAGGGGGAGAGCAATCATTGGTACACCATGGTACAGGCCCTCAAACTGCCCATTATTACCTGAGTGCGTTATAAACACCTTCACTGAGGGATGAGCAAGGATGTCGTTCTGGGGCAACCATGGTAGGAGGTGAATGTTTGGAGGCAGATTTCTGAGAGGGGCCCCATTATATTTCATGATAAATGTTATATCGTCGAGTTGTTTGAAGGCACTGATAACGTTGTCGATTATGTTGGGTGGTAAGGCCTTGGCTAGTGATCCGAAAGACAGGATTGCAACACCATTGTTTGCCCCATCCATGATGGTCTGAAGGTCATCAGGTAAGGGTTTTGGTGGAGAGGTGCTCAGACCGCCAATACTTATAACATGGGGGAGTGTTGCACGCGGGTAGTCTAAGACAGGGTCTGTGTTAACCAGCCAGAGTTGAGACCGCTTTATAAGTGTTTTAAGGGAGATTTTTGGTTTCTCAGGAGCAAATCGTTTACAGAGTGAGTCCTGATTCCCAGGAATTGAGTGTAGAAACATAGGTACCAACATGGTGTCAAGCGTGTTCAAGAGCCGCTCTTCAAATGTCATTCTGTCAGATCGCTGTGCTAACATGAGAGGTGAGAATGACGGCAGGGCAGGTATTCCAACATTAGTTGGTATGAAACTAGTGGTTAAACTGATGTATGGTAAATCCAGTTTGTACGGAATAAGGTAACTCCATAAAGTGATGAGAAAGCCATCTAACATGCAAAGGTCAAACTTATGCGCAGCAAGTTCCCTGAACAAGGTCTGATTACCAAACAAACCCTCTGCATCCACAAGGAACTCTTGAGACTGTTCTGCGATCATTTGTCTTGGATCGGCTGGACCAGAGTTTGTAAAAATACCCTTTTCCAAGGAACCATGTTTCTCAGTAAAGCAGGACCGGTCAGTTGTAAAGTAAGGCACCACCTTCACTCCAGCTTGCTCTAGGGCAACCACAGCCTTGACACAGGCCCCATTCATGATCCCGAACACCTCATGCCCCTTCTGTATCAGTGGCTGAGATACCTGAGCGAAATATCGTGTATGGCTCAGACTTTGGTTAGGTACAACCAAAATCCTTCCACCCATGCATCCTGAAATACATGCCAAAAATATACAGAGGCTGGGAGACAACAGTCCTTTTAGTGGAGAAGCCATGTTGGCTATAAGTAGAGTATATGTGCAGTGTGATAATTCTGCACAGTTCTCCTGTGTATTTCTGGTGGGGTCATAGTGTATTTGGCTATCTCATATGTGACATAATATGAGATATGAGTGATATCTATTGACCCTTAAGCCAATGGACCCATTGGGACCTTTTACTGGTGATGCCTAGCCTTTATACTCATGTTGTGCTTGATAGCTTATATCATGAGAAAATTGTCATACATTCTGGTCATAGCCCATATTTTCTGGTACTTTCACAGAGGTGACTATTTCACTTCCAGATAAAAACTAGGGTTACCTGCTTGTTAGAAATGCCGTTGTGACTTGAAAATAAAAGCATCTGTTTTGAAAAAAAACACACATTTTTGTTTGATTTGGTCAAAATCAAAATCCCGGGTCTTGTTACACGGATGAAAGTGACTAAGGAAAAAACAACAACAAAAAAAAAAGACACACACAGAAATAACTTACATTCTCAATTAGACTACCGTAGAGGAATGTGCCATAGACACATCTAACTCGGAAGAGATGGTAGGGGAGAGGGCAACTTGTTGTCTGACATCAGCACTGCCATTCACATCTCCAAGCAGATGTTAAGTAGTAGACTGTTGTTTTACATAATTACATAATCTGCTTGAAGAGTGAGTCAGTGGTTAACACATGAGTTAACCATCACAAAAGGGCGGGAAAAAAGGTTTCCCAATGGAATGTGTATTCTTTAGCATTGGAGAGCCAAAGGGTTGCCTCTCTGCTCTTTCTATACAACATTTTGTAATCCATGAATTGTGTAAACATCACAGATTCATTCAATAAACATTCAACATATTCATGATCACAACATATTACTCTACCTATATATGAATATATTTTTGTGAGATTACAGTTTTTTATGCTTTATTTCCACAAAGTCTGGCCATATCTGCCTGTTTTGGGGGAACCCCAAAAGCATCTTAATCCATGGTGGTGCCTATAACTCTTCCGAGTTAAACATGGATGGATGGATGGATGGATGGATGGATGGATGGATGGATGGATGGATGGATGGATGGATGGATGTATGTATTTGTTTTGTATGGGACTGTACAGGTCTTAAAAAAAACCTAAAATATGGGAAAATGAAAACCTCAATATCTTCTGTAAATAAAGATGCACTATCATTTCATGAGCTGCATATGAATGATGGGGTACTTTGTCTTTACCCTCGATAGACTCTATATAGCTATTATTCACAGCAGAATGATAGTTGGCCCAGTCATTGCTGCCCGTTCATTGCTGTACTCCCTCTGATAAGGGGATAGATCAACGTCCAAACCTCACACACACCCCCCACCAAACACCCCCACCCACCCACCCACACCCCCCCCCACACACACATATATATATATATATATATATATATATATATATATATATATATATATATATATATATATATATATATATATATCCCTTACATTGGCATACATAAACCTCTAACTTTCTCGTACCATGTATGAATGTGACCAAACAATAAATGTATTGAATATTGTTTTCAAATCGGAACAAATTTATAGAATACATTTCATGTATTTATAGGTCTTTGGAACGTAAAACCCGTTTCATCCCTCAAAAATGTCATCCCTGTCGCACCATCTACACCTATAAAATTGATATATAAAAGGTATGCACAGTTCACTACAATTCCTTAATCATGACTGGGGAACCAATACAGCGAAATTCTCGTACCAGGTCTATCAGGCCGGTCTATGTTTTAGGGGAACTAGAAGCTTATCCCCTTTTTCTATGAAACCTACCCCAGTTTCCGAGTGACATGCCCTAGATTGGGGACCACGTCTGTCTGTACGTCTGCTATTTTCACACACTGACGTGACTCTTTTCCTCCTAAACCATTTTTATTAATATAAACCAACTTTTTCACACTATCTCTGTATAAGAACAACATTTCTATCAGAAGTTGTACGCTGGTTGGTAAAGTAACTTCGATTTTTCATTTGATTCTTTGATTTACACTCAACTCATCGGGTCTGTTTTACTCTCATTGAAGCAGTCCAAGCATGCAATATTATCAGGGGTATGATGCATCTGAGGTTTCATCAAAGTCAAACTTTGCTGTAGACTTTCCCGTGCACCATCCCAGTACCGAGAGTGCTGCCCAAAGATGTGTAAGTCCAAACTGCCTACTAATCACTCAATGTGGTAGAATCACTCAACAAATATTATATATCCACCTTGCTCTTGGGACATACAGGTATATCCAAGAGCACTTTAAGTTGAAGTCCTTTATTCCAGTGCTCAGCACACATTACAATATCCAAACAGCAAGAGACACCCAATGATCGTCTACCTATACCAGACTCTGCACTCTGAAGGTGACACAATGTGGATGTGGCACCATCTGGGTGACCACTCCCTTAGATGTTTTCTGAGAAAGTGCCCTTTGCCTTGATATGGTCTTTTACGTGTATGACGAAAAAGGTCCCATTAAGGCACATGATGCATTTCCCAAAACCATTAGCCATGACTGATTCCTCTTCAAAACTACTGCTCCTATCCATGATTTTGGTGTGTGCTTTTAATCCAACTTATAAGAACAATTGTTCATATCCACAACCCTTTTACAGGGGCGTAGGAAAGGGGGGGGGGCAGGGGGCCCGGCCCCCCAAGCGCAGAGGAGGTGGGGCCTGAATATGTTTGGGCCCCCCCAAGATTTCTACAGCTCACTTTCAAATTGGACAAATATGTCATTAAGATAGGGAAAATAGCAGCATTGGATAAAGAAAAGCAATTTTCAAGCGATTTCAAATATGTTGACTAATTGTTGACAAATAGTACATGACGATACATCGTGGTACATGACGGAACATGATAGTACATCATGGTACACAATGGTACATCATGGTAAATCAAGGTACATGATGGTACATGGCAGTACATGACGGTACATGAAGTACATGATGGTACATGACAGTACATGATGGTACATCATGACGGTACATGATGGTACATGACGGTACATGATGGTACATGAAAGTACATCATGATACATGATGGTACATGACGGTACATGATGGTACATGACAGTACATGATGGTACATGATGGTACATGACAGTACATGATGGTACATGATGGTACATGACAGTACATGATGGTACATGAAAGTACATCATGATACATGATGGTACATGACGGTACATGATGGTACATGACAGTACATGATGGTACATGATGGTACATGACAGTACATGATGGTACATGAAAGTACATGATGGTACATGAAAGTACATCATGATACATGATGGTACATGACGGTACATGACAGTACATGACAGTACATGATGGTACATGAAAGTACATCATGATACATGATGGTACATGATGGTACATGACAGTACATGATGGTACATGAAAGTACATCATGATACATGATGGTACATGACGGTACATGATGGTACATGACAGTACATCATGGTACATGACAGTACATCATGGTACATGAAAGTACATCATGATACATGATGGTGCATGACGGTACATGACAGTACATGATGGTACATGACAGTACATGATGGTACATGAAAGCACATGATGGTACATCCATCCATAAAGGTTTAAGTGTGCATCAATGCATCATGCCATCCATAAAGGGTTAAGTGTGCATCAAGTCATCCATAAAGGGTTAAGTGTGCATCAATGCATCATGTCATCCATAAAGGGTTAACCAGTGTAAGTTCAACACACATTTCTTAGTGTAGGGAGGGGGGGTTATAAAGGCTTAAGTGTGCATCAATGCATAATGAAATTAAATCACAAATGAAAACACGGAATGGCGGCAACATTTTCAATAAAACACCACACAATGGAATAGAGGTCACACAAGGAACATTCAGTCCTGAGTTTTTAGGGTACAACTGGTACCTAATATAAAAGTTATTAGGTGGATGTTAGTAATAATTTTTATCAGAGATAACACACTGGCAACCAGCTCAAGGAATGGCTGCACCTAACGGACATCCCGCAATATCAGTATATACCGTAAACTCCCGTGTATAAGACGCGTCCTCTACACCAAACAAATGCCTGGTGCGTCTTATAGGATTTTTTCAAGTTGGGGGTGCGTCTTATACGAGGGGTAATTTTACTATAGATCAGTACTGAATTTACAAAATTGGTACCTAAGAGGTGCGTCTTATACGTGAAACAACCATTGACAAGTTAGGGGTGTGTCTTATAGGCGCACCGCGTCTTCTACGCGGGAGATTACGGTAGAGAAGCACAGGCTGGGAGGGGAGGAGACAGGCTACTCACGGCGTTGATACCTGCCCCATATGCGTTCCTATGTAGGCAATGGTCTGTGCTATTCACAGCGTTTATACCAGCACCAACAGGGTCCCTATGTTAAAGTAAAGTACTAATGACAGCTTTTGTGCGTCATGTGCACCTTAGAGGGTTAAAGTAAAGTACGCAGAACGATGACAGTAGAGAGAGCTGCTTTGGTGCATCATGTGCACTTTAAGAGTTATAGTAAAGTACTCAGAACGACGACAGTACAGAGAGCTGCTTTGGTGCATCATGTGCACCTTAGAGGGTTAAAGTAAAGTACTCAGAATGACGACAATGCAGAGAGCTGCTTTGGTGCATCATGTGCACCTTAGAGGGTTAAAGTAAAGTACTCAGAACGATGGACAAGTATTGTGCGTGTACCACCAATACCCACTCCTATATCGAGGTGATTGGGAGGTGTGTGTGTGGAGGGGGGGGGGGTGTAGACTGTAGACACATGGGGTGTGTGGTCATCAGACCGGAACGAAATTGTTTACCAAGAAGGAAGCGCGCCAAAAGCTGTGCTGGGTAGACCTACCATAAATCGACCAACACTATACAATACCTATATGATTTACAATTTTTTTTCCATAGTAATATGCATAATCTATCAATGTGATTTCCAAGTTAATCCACAGTACTTTGCAATGGTCAATTTAATATTAATGTGTATACAATACCATTGCAAATTAGACACTCACTCCAAAGCAATTTACAATGGTCAACTCAAGGTCTTTTTACCCTTTTCCGCAAAAACCTTCGGCGAAAACGTGTACAGTAGAAGTAGACCCGAGGTCGAACCTTGGGTCTAATAAATCCCATATGAACATGCATCAACAACTGCGCCTGCTCAAGCCGATAATTCATGGTGGCTAGGGTGGGGCTTCCTGCCCCCCCCCCCCAATGAAGATTTGCTTCCTATGCCTCTGAATTTTACCAATACATATTTCTAAACATAAACCAACCATGTGTCTGGAATACATAGCCCAGTACAGTATATTCAATCCAGGAAATGATGATATATATGTAAGAATCAAAATGAAAGTTATTTGGAATCTATGAAACACTGACTTAGCTTTACTCCACACAAGGTGCTTCTCAAGTGAAAAGTAAATGCACCTACTCTTGACCTAAAGGCTTTTCTCTAAGACTTCCACTCAGTCGTTCAAAGCACGGAATTACTCTGTGCCAAACTGAAATGCCAAGTAACTGATCTACCTAGGATCAAGTGCACTCCATGCCATACTAATTAAGACCCGTGCTGAATAGAACACCTCCTCTAAGAACACAGGAGATTTAGTAGTATTACTTAATTAGAATATATACCAATTTGTTATCTGAAGTATCTCTTGGACCTGGGCTTATACATTGTAGCCTGTGGATTCCTCTATGGTCCATAATAGACCTTTAAGTCTGTGCATTTTCTATACTACATGCCATGGGACTAGTGCACTTGGACATGGAGGGGGGGGGGCAGTGGTAGTGTGTAACAAGAGTTGTAAGTAGAATCTTGTTCTTGTGGAGTTCCTATGGAAATCCCACTGGTACACTAAGGCAAAACATGTATAATGCAATCAATATATATATCATCTGACATTATGTTAGGTATGTTTTAACCCAATCACACGAGAAAGGCAGACGGCAATAGATACATTTATTATATCCACCTCTTATCAACTCGTGCCCCAAAACTCACTGGTACATCCATCATCCTCACACTCAAAATAGCCCTAATCACAAACAGCCAAATTGGCACCATTGTTGGGTTCAGTTAAAGACGCCAAGTGGCATCTCTGCCCCCCCCCCCAAAAAAAAAAATATCAAGAAATCCCCTCCTTTCCTCCTTTTAAATCTTTGTTTTGGGATAAGAGAACACAAAAGCAAATAATAAAACGAACCCTTTTAATTTATAATTACTTTATGCTAGTTTTGTGAAAATACACTGTGTCTGAATTGATATTCACAGATGGAAATAGCCATAGCCTTAGCTTAGACTCACTGAGAGTCTTGACACTTTTGCCTGCACCCTACCTGTCCATTCTATGCTACCTGCTACCTAAGTATCCTATCCCACTTGGCAAAAAAACGTGTTTTTAACATTTGCAAACGTTTTTATTTGGTTTGGTAAAAAAACGTTATTTTGACGTTGAAAAAAAACGTTTTTAATGTTTTTTCAACCAATTTTCAACCAAATAGAAACGTTTGCTTTTTCAAACAAATAAAAACGTTTTTTATTTGTTTCTTTACATTAAAAAACGTTTTTTTTTAACCTGATTTAAAAATGATTTTATGAAAACGTCAAAATAACGTTTTTTTTAGTACATGTAAAAACGTTATTTTGACGTTGAAAAAACATTTTGCAAACTTAGGAACCAAAAGAAAACGTTTTTTTGACGTCAAAAAAACGTTTTTCTGCCAAGTTGTCTTGCACCCTACATGTCTTACTTGATCTCGAAGTACAGCGAGCGTTGAATGGTCTGATTTAAATGTGTATCGGCCCTGCCTCATGCTCAACTACCTCATGTGCCTACGGCAACATATATAACCCTCTGATTAGAGATATACCAGTGCTTGATACTAGCTTCTTGATATATTTTTTCTTTCCGCATTTTTCTTTCTTTCACATGTCGATTTTAAGAAATGGCCATGTCACCATGTCAAATTTAGTGGTCCATACCCATAATACTCTATGGCTGGTGCAGACACAAACTCACCCTCAGAGTTTGTAGAGAAGTACAGAGCATCTTTGTATGGGAGACTATAATAATCGTGTAGCACTGCGGGTGTAGGTGGACTGTATCTCCTTGAGGCAGCCTGTTGCCTGCCTGATGAGGAGGGTAATTGCTGCATGACCTTCCCATCTGTTTGCTTAACTCTTCCACCATGGACATTAACCGAAGTAATGAAGAGGGTCGCATAGTCGCATTTGACCCTCTTCATTACTTCTTTGGAATTCAAGTTATGTTTATGTTCTCTTTTCTGTCCTCTCTGTGTGTCTGGTGCACATTTACACTTGCGCTGGCACAACAGGGGGGGAGGGGGCTTTGGTTAATGTCCAAGCCTTTTTTTTAGATAATATAAACCATTCTAATCTATCCATGGAGCTAATAGTGAGTACAGGTATGGGTAATATCAATGATGTTAATCTACTTATTAGGATCCACATCTTCTTTTTTCTTTTATAGATTACCCCAGTAGTCCATAGGACCCAAAATCAGTCCATGTCGTCTTGTCAAATTTGGAGTCTAGAGCCATGGATTTTTTGACACGCTCCACAACATAAATTCAGCTTTTGCTTTAACAAAATTAAAATGTTAATATACTATAAGCTTGGAGGTTTAGAGATGTGTGGGTCTTTGCTATACCCCTCCTTCGAGTCTGGTTATTCATATTATAGCTTATAATAACAGAGGCGCTGTCACATGTGGCGCCACTTTGTATCCTCAGCAACATTACACTCAGTTATCTAAGCACACCTAGTGCCGGTATGATATTTGCTCATTACCAGTAATAAAGAGGGTGAGCGAGGGCCCTAAAATACACCTTGTCTTTAATGGATGTCACTGTGCTCTAACACCAACAAACAACCACTCACATGCAGTGCACTTTGTTACGCTAAGCCACCATTTGTACCTAAAAAACCATGAAGCAGACACTACAAGTGAAGTTAGATCATGCAATTACACGTATACATGTACGTCTAAGTGCTGTAACGTGTACCTAAATGTATCCAAATAGATTATGATCGTGGGGGTGGGGGGTGGGGCAGAATGAGGGAAAATACTTTTATCTTGATTTTATATGTTGTGGTACATATGGTTTTCTTTTAACGGCTGTTAACATTGTTCACAACGATGGTTAGCAGATGCAGTAACTAACAGCGATTGTACCTTCTTTTATATGGCAGAAAAGACCACCCTATTTTCATGATACCCTCCTTTGGTAGACTTTATATTGAATAAAAAGATTCAGGCATACTTGTGATCATATCTGATTTTATAAGGGAGAGCAGGGAGCTTCTTTGATGTCTTCTATGACGTCACAATAGACCGATTGCACCTAGATTGATGCATTTGGTCTATTGTGACGTCATAGAAGACATCAAAGAAGCTCCCTGCTCTCCCTTATAAAAGCAAATATGACCATAAGCATGCCTGAATCTTTTTATTCAATATAATGTCTACAAAAAGAGGGCATCATGAAAATAGGGTAGTCTTTTGCTTTAATATACATGCTTCCAGGTTCTGGCTACTATATTCTTACACACGTCCTCGGTCTCATTCAGGTGGTCCTTTATCAACATGTGCAAGGTATTAAAGGAACTATCATTTGCAGCAATTTAAACTGAACCTTATTCACTTTCAACTTCAACAACGTGCCACCACATGGCATGCATAATAGATGAACACATGAATTGCAGTCAATTATTAAGGGGCTGTTCAAAATGACAAAGTTTGCATTATGTCATTTTTGAGCAGCCCTGAAGCGTGTGAACATAAATGAAAGCATGTGTGAAACCTGCCACCAATCTACTCACCAATCCAGTATTGTAGCTAGGAAGTACAAACGATTCTTAATTGACACAAGTTATATACCATTTATATGTTGACTTGCTTGCCCGGCTTGCTTGAAATGAGATGAAACTCCATTTAAACCAGCCGGTGTTTTGGGGACTTTGTTTGGTTGCTGTTGCAATTGTTAAATCCTGTTAAGATTTCAGTTGAAACTATTAAGGCACTGTTTAACGGAATAACGTCTCCATCATACAGTCATATGACTTTAGTGAATGACATGAGTTCAACTTCTTTAGCCAACACTGACCAATGCAGCGCGTTCTTCCTTTGGAGTTTTCTGATGTGGCTTAGTTCTACCATTGAGCAAAATGGTTTCTACCATTGAAGCTAATAATGTAGCTTATAATGAAAATGTGATATAGCTTTTGCCATTTTAACCGATAATCTTCCTCCCTTTGTTAAAACTAATGATATGAATTCCGCCACTGAAGTTTCTATTCAAGGGTTGCATTTGGTACACATATGCTATGGTTTCACATGAAAACATATGGTACATCTAAAAAAAATCATCTCCTTAAACGGTATCTTCTGACACAAAAGGGTAAATAAAAGAAATGAGTCACCCCTGAATAGGTTGGACTACATGTTTACAAAGAATTAAAGAAGTAGTTTCTAACTGACCTGTTTATGGACGTGCTGGGCCTGTTGTGTTATGGCCCATGGTGGCCCACCATCACTGACGGTCGATGGCCGGGACTGCTGTTCTGCGATAAGTGACATCTGACGTCCCTTGGTGGCAGGCAGTAGTGTGTGTGATGTTAAAGATGTGTGGTTAGATACTGAGTCTGTCTCTGCCATAGTCTTCACTGTACACAAAGAATCGTGAATCTTTTTTTATATGGAAAATCAATCCGTCATGCCGGACCTAACCCCCCCCCCCGCATGACATCAATTTTACAAAGTACACCCCTTGAAAGTGTGCTAATCGAGCTATGGGCGGCAGGAGGTGTATGGGAGGTCGGGGTGTGTGAGAGGGTGTGATAGGACTTCTTTACCAGTCTCCATTGAGCTGTGGGCGGCAGGAGGGGTATGGGAGGTCGCAGTGTGTGAGGGGGTGTGATAGGGCTTCATTGAGCTGTGGGCGGCAGGAGGGGTAAAGAGGTTTACAACGAAATTCGTTTATAACGAACTTTTTTGCTTGTCCCAAGCATTTTGTTTTAACGGAATTTTACTATATATATATATATATATATATATATATATATATATATATATATATATATATATATATATATATATATATATATATACCGTAACCTCTCGCGTATAAGGCGTGTCTTATATGGGAGGTTTTAGTTCTCCCTGGATCCACAAGGGGGACACCAAGACCTTTCTTTTGATAATATGACAGACAGGGGCTCAGGAAGTCACAGAGGGCCTTAGCTAGACATAGCTTTTTGAATTTTCAAAATCCATTCAGTAGAAGTAAAGTTATGATGTTTTTATTTTTTTTGACCATATTCTAAAACTCTAGGTGCGTCTTATACGCGAGCTGCGCCTTATACACAAGAGATTACGTATATATATTTTTTTATTGACAGCAAAAAGAGGTCATTACTGACCTATGTGTCATACATAAATGTTTATCTACATAACATACCACACCTTGAACTCCTCCTAGTCCTATAGACACATGTGCACCTGGGGTGATATTTTGAACAGTTTAAAACTGTTCTATAGTGAAAGAAACCCCCGTGTTGAAGACATTACCCGGATTCTATTCCGAGTTAGCAGGTTGTCCCATGGGCGCCGCCATTGCTGGAGATTGTTACCAGCGAGTTCTACTAATAACACCTATCAGATGGGTACCAGTTGGCCCCCGAGAGGAACGCAGTGAATAGTTGGTGTTATTTCATTGGTTGATAATCAAACCAGCTAAGTCCCTATAGGGCACAGAAACGAGTCCATCGTCCCTTTGCATAAGCCCATTAAGGTGTGGATTTGGCTTCTATCAAAGTCAAATTGTGGCTTTGATATATAAGAGTGCAGCTTATATATGGTAGTTTATGGTAGTATTTTCCTTAACATAAAAAGAATCACATTCCTAAAAAAACTTCTTAATCAAATATTCAGTAAGATTTAATTAATTACCAGTAGTACTCACATTGCTGTCCAGAGGGAAAGTAGTGGTCGAAGACTTCAGGTTTCTGGATGTCTTCCCAGAACTTTGTATGGTCATAATGCGTGCGCAGGTCACCATTCCGCTGTAACTGGTCCACCAACTTCACAATCTGTTCATACATTATGTGACACATTAAAGATACATATATCTATCATTGGTATTATTCTAAAAAAAATACATGATCACCAAAGGTATGTAAGGCACATAGAGATATCACACTATTGGGTTAAAGAAATCGTGTAAAACGTCAAAATATCGACTCGACAATCATTGACTTTAATACCGGTAAAAGAATCTGTCAATGAATAGAGGAAGAAAAAAAATGGTGTAGCTTCTGGAACTGAAAATTGGTTACCATGCCTTCAATCCGAAAACTTTGATAACTGAATTATGTTATGTATTCCCAACATCCGTTTAACACTTTAATATAGATGTAGGGATATGTAGCGGTACTACTGGTATCAACCTTAATCTGCACAACAGTGAAACACATAAGGGTAAAATACAGAACTGACCTTGTAATAATTTGTTTTTGGAAGTCCTTGGAGGTAGGCGTCATCGTGCTTATATTCAACACGTTTCATTCGGTTCTTCACATTGTTTATGGTTTCCGTTCTCTAGAGACATAATAAAGACAGGTCCTTGAAATTCGTTCTGACCTCATAGATCATTACTTAAGTACTTTTACTTAGAAGTATCTTACATCAATCGTAGTACAGATCTACTTTTAGCAAAAGAAATAACTTGGTTTGGTCCTTTCATAACACGACAGACTACAGACAGATATCGACATAATCAAAGCAAAGTTAGAGAAAAATAAACTGAACATGTTTATTTCGTTATTCCTATAATTCTACATTTTGGAACAAAACATTCAGGTTAAATACACGTTTTACATGCATGGCAGAAAAAAAAAGTCAAAGGTTTCCATATTTGAGTGAGTGAGGACTCGTTTAGCACCATGGCGAAAGTTAAGGCGCAGAAACTACCGTAATCTCCCGCGTATAAGACGCGTCCTCTACGCCAAACAAAATGCTGGGGGGTCTTATATGATTTTCTGAAGTTGGGGGTGCGTCTTATACGAGGGGTAATTTTACTATAGAACAGTACTGGATTTACAAAATTGAGCATTAAAATGTGCGTCTTATACGCGAAAATGCATGTGCTGAGTTGGGGGTGCGTCTTATACGCGCAGCGCGTCTTCTACGCGGGAGATTACGGTACATTAGAAATCACTTTCACAGACCAATGTGTCGGTGCCCATGCAAGGAGGTACCAGACACACGGAATGGATAGGAAATTTAAGATAAGACCATTTTACGATGGGTTACGGAAGTCGGTTTCCCTTACTTGATAATACATGGGCCTCCACTTACTGATACAGTATACTTTGTTTCAAAACCCTGTTTTTTTCTCACATTTGGTAATCGCTAGGCGTTCACATACTTTGTGTCAACAGAAATAAAACTGTTGGAAATACATATCTTACACACCAATTTGTCTTCCCGCTGTTTCTTCTTTTCCTCCATCTCGACGTCTTTCAGTCGGATCTCTTCCTTTTGTCTCGAGATCTTTCTCTTAAGGGCGTCATTATAGGTAGCATTATATAAGTCCTTCAGGCGGTACACATCGTCATATACTTGCAGAAAATGCTGAAATTATTTCAAGTGTGAAAATCAATATTGTGTTTACACTGTCATAGATATTAACATTATTTCGGCCAATTCATTGACTTAAGATAGCACTCCATTCTTTATAATGCTTAGTGAAATGTATTCTCAACACCACTGATATTGTTCTACGCTAGGGTGAAAGATTCCCAGTGTGATCAGATTTCTCAGTTACAAATTCCTTCATTTATTTTAAGAAAAGATTTTATATATGGACAGCAATAAGAATTGATCTCATGTCTCATGCTTCAATGCATGAGATTGTGAGGTCTGTAGCTTTTCCTGATATTAAACAACCGTTTTACCTCTTCTTTTACCCGTCTTCTTTCCAGTTCCCCTGCATCCGGTTCCGTCTTTTGTCTATTCAGACGTCTTGCCGGAGGCTGAGAAGCAAATTTGGTATACATATTTATCTATGTTCAGATGTGACTAAAAACATGTACAAATAAGAATAAAAACACCGTTACATACCGATATACACTATACTTAATAGAGAAATCTAAAACATCAGCCAATATTATCTAATATGTGTACCACCAGAACTATCTCGTCATGAAAATGTAAACATCTTATATTTTTAAACCAGTGTACAGTTAATTTATACTTACAACATTGATTCGGACCTTCTTTTTCTTCGGTTGTTGTTCTTCTGGTAGACCATATTCTACAAGAACATTTTTCATGGAAGGTTTAGACCTGAAGTTGTATTTCTGCTGGAAAGAAATCCTGTTAGGCACTGCCTCTTCTGGCTGTTCGGTCTCTCCTTCCATTTTATCTTCTTGAGGTGCATCAATGGGCACTCTATCTGCTGCGGTCTGAAAAGAGATAAGACTTACATATGGGTGTCTCAAGAGAATATGAAGGGTCCACTTAAACCACCTGATTCATAAGTATTATCATTCATACTGACACCCCCTCCCCCAGCACAACCAATGAGTGGGTGAGCAATGATTGTTTAATGCCGAGAGCGAAGGCAGCCTGTGGGCGGCACATATATTAACGTGTATCAACATTTCTTAAAATCAATATGCGACATGATATATCGCTTAAAATCGTCAGCATGACATGAAAGGTCCCCACACATAGACTATTCTTAAAATGTGTGTGTGTGTTTTTTTTTAAATTTCTTAAAAGAATCAAAGAAAAAAGCTAGGGCGGCCTAGACTGGACATATGACACATCATCTGTGTCAGGGGTTTGCCGTTAACCCTACTTTGTTTTGTACTACCGTAAACAAACCATGGCATGCCTTTCTTTCGTACGGTACCATACTTCTCATTTTTGATACCACGGTCTATACCATTTTATAATAATAGCTTTTATTGAAAACAAAAAGTAGTGAGGTCGATCATTGCGATATGCTGACTTATATATGTGTCATACAGGGGAAGGTACAACACTCAACAGGGATGAGCGGAGAGCACGCCATCGGTACTTTGTTTATTATGAATAAGGCCTAGGCTAGTCAGCCTAGTGTAGCCTGTATTCTTAAGGACATAGATGATGGATAGGGGTTCACTAGGTCCTTTTATCCAGACCCAAATAAGGGAACGACGCCGGAGGCCGAGTTCCCCTTATCTAAGCCTCAGACTAACGGATAAAAGGACCGAGTGCACCCCTATGATGTTTATACCATGGACATGGTTTCCACCATTAAATTAAACATTTTTACCCTGTAAAACCATTGAATTCAATGTTATTTGTTGTGAGTCTATAAAGAGTACCTTTAGTACATACTAAGGGAGTGATCATTTTTTAACAACAGGGGGGGGGCCTGGTGGGTTTGCGTGCGGACGCATGAAAAAAATTTCGACCCCCCCTCTCAAGGGGGTAAAATCTTTTTAACCCCCCCCCATGAGGGACAAAAATCGAGCGAACGTCCCCTTTTAGCCTATAGTAACGCGCGGGGTTTTCCACTGAAAACAGGTGAAATTATTTTGACCCCCCCCATCAGAGCCAGAGGTATTGAAAAAATTCTGACCCCCCTGGTCAAGGGGTTGAAAAAATTCTGACCCCCCCCCCCTTAAACCCACCAGCCCCCCCCCCCCCGTTGTTAAAAAATGATCACTCCCTAAAGGCACCGTAAAACAGTGCCTAAACTGGATAACCATGGTATAAACCCTACAAGTCCCTACCACCCTAGCCCTAGGCTTAGGCATAGCCCTAGGCTAGGTATGGCGGGAGCAGGCCCCAACCACTATAGTGGAGGCCACCGCTCGGCACTTCGTCCTGTGCACTATCAATCATGACGGGACGAATGACACAGGCCGACCCAGGGGCAGGTACGTCTACTACTATAGCTCGATACAGCAAGTTGGGAACCTGAGTGTTTTCCAGTTTTGGAGGCAGCTGTGCATGTAAAATGCCTTCATTCAAGGGACATTTTTGTATATGCTGCAGAAGACAAGTCTTGTGTATGATTCTATCTCAAAAATCATAACAAAATATGCAAATAGATTCATTTGCTATGCATTATTCCCTCATAATACATGTCAGACTAGACAAAATGCCCTCTGTAGGTCCCATATGGGCTGGAAAAGCACCATGCTCATAAATGCCTTCATTATTTTCAAGATGAGAATATTTGAAGACCTGCACAATGTGAACAGGTCCATGGTGCAAAACCCTTTTGTTTCTATTAAATTCCATCATCAATTGTTGTTTTGACCTGATGACCCATTGAAAACCATATTGAAATGCCATTAGAACCCCAAATTAGGCATGTGAGGCCTATTATAATGCACTATTGAGTTATTTAGCTGTAAATAGCAACAAAAGCGTTGTCAGCACCAAAGACTAGAATCATAATTAAGATGTGGCTAATTCTTCTCACACTTATTGTATCACTTAGATATTTCACATGCCTTTAAAGATGATCAAGTAGACCATAAAAATGGATAATTCTGGTATCAGTGGGTGATCACGCATCCATATATGGTAATCTATGTGGTCCCACATCAAAAACCAAGCAGAAATTTTGCTGAAAATCACAGTTTTTGCAAACTAACAAAAATCACATGTCTCCCATAGTGTAATAAGCGGCATTCTCCCACTTTAAGTCGCTAAAGAATAGATTAAGTCCTGATAACTCTTGAAAACTAAAGAAAATTAGAGGGTGAATGGAAAAGATGGAATCTAAATGAAGGAAATGGAATGGCTTGTTCTGTGTATTCCTCTTTAATGTGAATGTGATAGTGGTAGAAGGGCATTCTTAACTGAATAAGGGTCATCTTGACTATTGTAAATAGTTACTGAATAAGGGTCATTACCCTTATTCAGTAAATGTTTGTAATCATGAAGATGACCCTTATTCAGTAACTAAAAACCCATGATCTAGTTCTATTTGAAACATTTTTTATCATCCTTATTGAGTTGCACATATAAGATAGAATGGAAGCTTGCCTCGCAAGGCTATCAAAATGGTATAGAATAGAAGCTTGCCCCGCAGGGCTATCAATATGGTATAGAATAGAAGCTTGCCCCGCAGGGCTACTAATATGGAATAGAAAAGAAGCTTGCCCCGCAGGGCTATTGAATTCGAATGACTAGCCCTGCGGGGCAAAATTCTATTCTATTCCATTAAAGTAGCCCTGCGGGGCAAGCTTCTTTTCTATTCCATATTAGTAGCCCTGTGGGGGCAATATGGTATAGAATAGAAGCTTGCCCCGCAGGGCTATCAATATGGTATAGAATAGAAGCTTGCCCCGCAGGGCTACTAATATGGAATAGAAAAGAAGCTTGCCCCGCAGGGCTATTGAATTTGAATGACTAGCCCTGCGGGGCCAAAATTCTATTCTATTCCATTAAAGTAGCCCTGCGGGGCAAGCTTCTTTTCTATTCCATATTAGTAGCCCTGCGGGGCAAGCTTCTATGCTAATCTATTCTTCTGTTTAAGTTTCTTTCTTTCCTATATATTACTCCTGTTTTAGGTCGCTATTAAATAGGTCGCTATGTGTATTTGAACCTCTACATTTGCCATGGGTAGAACTTTTAAGTCGCTATATACACAAGGGGTCTACATAGGTCTAGCATTTTTCCAGTTGTGCAAAACACATTCCTTATTTTCCATAGCGACCTAAAACAGGATTAGGCCTAATAAGCCACCATAGAGGTAGGGAAAAAAAGCATACTCTTTTATAAACTTGATGGGTCAGTATTATGCACTATCTATCAAAAACTGATGGTTAGAATATTTTTTCATAAAAAATATAGGGTCAAACTTTGAAAAACAGCAATTTTTTTAAACTAATGATTTTTAAATTTATAATTTGTACTTCTGTGGTAAACTGTGCACTATATTATTGTAATACCATCTACCCTGGCCTGAAAGCAATGAGTTTCATCTTTCATTTGCTGCAAGTGCAAATATTTTGTAAATCGGATAATTTTTGGCTAAACCACAGCATTTCTTAGCGAAAATTCAGGAAAAACTAAGTTTTAGGTTCCCAACTTGCTGCATCGAGCTATAGTAGCAAAGCTGTTTCAGGCCAAATTGGCCTTCCACAGGCCTCCGTGGTCGAACCAATCTACTACAAGGACTCAGCTGGCATTTTCCACGTTTTGGACATTAACCATGGTATAATAGCTTACCAAATGGCGGATCTGAGTAAAAGTTATCATCATCTACATCGGGTTATATAGGCATCACTTTCTCTTACTGTGTCATTCTTTTCAGTGTCTCCTGTATTGGGATCCGTTGAATTTTGTATTGACGTTTCCTCTGAAACAGGTGTCAGGTCCGCCATCTTGCTCGTCGTCAAAACACTTCCCGACGTGCATCTCGTTCTCGCATCTTCTCGGCTCAGTTCACACGAGATGCATCATGGCGGACTGGGAGGAAATTAAACGACTTGCCGCAGATTTTCAGCGTGCACAATTGAGCAGTACGACTCAGAGGTGAGCTGGTGCCAATAAATTAAGTATGAAGATGGGTTGGACTTACCCTGAAATCGTCATTGAGTATCAGTGCGTACTTACTGAGAAATCAGCCAATTCCTACCGACAGCTGTCTGGCTGTCGTCTGCCTCAGACTTGTTGACGTGGTTCAACTGATTTCGGGTTCAACTGGTTGATAATGAGCTAAAAGCTAAATGGTAAATGACGGGGGACCACCCTCTAAAGTAGGTCATGAGGGGTGCGTTAGGCTGCTAACTTTTATCTCTAACTACTTCTGCCCACATGCCAGGTTCTTTGAAGATTCAGAGAAAAGGTGACTTAATGTTACAAATTTAGGTAGTATTTTTAAAGGTTTATTTTGGGGGGATTGTAGATGCAAAAATTTGACTGGGGGTTCGGGGGCAGAGCCCCCGAAAAAGGTTAGTTCTTAACTCTATGTCCGTTTTTCAGTGGTACCGAACGCACCGTTCATGACCTGCTTTTGGGACTGGTCCCCCGTCATTTACCTTATAAGCGCGGCCGATAATGATAACACCATGCCCATGGGCATGACATGGACCGGTAGAGTCATGCAGTTTGACCGTGATAGACGTTCACAAACAGTCACTCTATGATTACGCCACGTAGAGTGTCATATCACAAAGTCAGCCACATATTGTCACATCTCACACTTCAAAACTATTAAGGGAGTGGTCATTATTTATCAACAGGGGGGGGGTGGTGGGTTTTCGCGCGGACGCGCGAAAATTTTTTACGCCCCCCCCTCGACGGCAGTAAAAAAAATTTGCGCCCCCCCCCCGCGCCGGAGGCGCGGAGAGTTTTCGCGCCCCCTCTTTGATCTATAGTAGCGCGCGGGCTTTTTTGCTAAAAAGAGGGTAAATTTTTTTAGCCCCCCCCTCAAGAGGGGTCAAAATTTTTTTAGCCCCCCCCTCGAGAGGGGTCAGAATTTTTTACGCCCCCCCCTCAAACCCACCACCCCCCCCCTGTTGATAATAAATGACCACTCCCTAAAGGGAGTGATCATTTTTTAACAACAGGGGGGGGGCTGGTGGGTTTGCGCACGGATGCGCGAAAAAAATTTCGTCTCGCCCTCTCGAGGGGGTAAAATTTTTTCAACCCCTCCCATAAGGTAGGCACTTACCTACCCCCAGTGCATGGTTCTGCTGCAGTAGAGGTGTGAAACTGTGATAAAGCTGAAACTGGGGAGTGCTAAACTCTCCTTTTTTTAGCCCCTCCCACGCCGCGTAGCGGCGGTACCGCGAAGCGGTACAGGAGTGCCTATGATGATTTCATTTGCCCCATGTGATGAGGTCTCACAATACAAAATTACTGAATACCGACATTAACGGCGGGAGGCGTTTTTTTACGCAGTCACAACCGCATTTCTTGTTTGCAAGCTCATTGTGTAGCTATTTGGAGGATCTTAACAAACATGGGCTCATTTTAAAGGGATTGATTAGGGGTTTAATAAGAATCTATTTGGGAAATAATTGATTCAGATAAACATCCCATTCTCCCCAAGTGAAGTAACCCCATAACTTTGAAATCATTTTTTGGTATAAAGGCCAAATCTCACATATAAGAGAATAGTTCTCACACTTTTTACAGAAAAAAATTGGTTTAGAAACTGTCTAGGTTTTTTCATTTCATAGGGGAACAGGATGTTTGCCAGACCCCAACAAAATTTTAGCATGCCATTCGCTATCACCCTTCCACCAGCTTCTCCATGTTAGGTCCTTGTCTGTTTGCTAGAATCTAATCCTATGTATATCATTTATATAGCAATGGATAGAGCTGATAAAAATAAGTGGATTTCCTTTTTAAATGAAGTCTTTACATCAATTTAAAGGGAAATTCTGACCAATTAAAGATCTCATATCAACTCCATAATTTTGCGCCAATTCTGTGAGATTGCTAAACCGCAGATGATATTAGGTCAAGATAAAATCCCTTTAAATTGTTAAATTTTGATATGATACATTGATTTTCAACCTTTTATGGGGAACTCTTCCATACATGAAAAGAAAATAGTCAAAAATAATGATTTAAGAGATGTAGCCACTCCTGTATCAGATATGCTTGATCACAAATCTGGGCCCTATTTAAACTCCTAATAGTGGCAGAATTTTGGGTTCGATTTGGGGTCTTTGATCATTCATAACTTCCCTTATACTTGGCATAAAGACTTCATTTAAAGAGCAAATCCATTTCTTTTGATGAGATCTATCCATTGCTTAAAAGATAAAATGCATGGGACAAAGTCTTGAAAACTAGGTAAGTGCCTACATAAGGGGCAAAAATCACGCGCGAACGTCCCCTTTTAGCCTATAGTAACGCGTGGGGTTTTCCACTGAAAACAGGTGAAATTATTTTGACCCCCCCATCAGAGGTGTTGAAAAAATTCTGACCCCCCCCCCGGTCAAGGGGTTGAAAAAATTCTGACCCCCCCCTCAAACCCACCAGCCCCCCTGTTGTTAAAAAATGATCACTCCCTAAGGCAGTGATAATTTTTTTTAACTACAGGGGGAGGGGGCTGGTGTGGACCCGTGGTGAGTGGCACAGGTGGGTTTGTGCGCAGACGCGTGAAAAACATTCTGCCCCCCCCTATCTCGAGGGCCAAAATTGTTTGACCCCAGCCCCCTAAGCCTAAGGGCCGAAAATCGTGTGCGAATGCACCCTTTTAAAGGGGGCCTAGCCTAGCATGCAAATTCACACACACATTAAAATGTCACATGGTCACCCCTTGACCAATCAGGTCGTCGTAAATTTTCCGCTGGGTCCCACAAATTTATCAATTATCTATGATCCGGTACCCATGTTGAAGTTTGCCATGCTAGCCCCCCTTTAACCTATAGTAACATGCTGGCTTTTTTTGCTGAAAACAGGTCAAATTATTTTGACCCCCTTGGTCAAGGGGTCGAAAAAATTCTGACCCCCCCTCCTCAATCCCACCAGCAACGCACCCACCCCCCCCTGTTGTTAAAAATGATCACTCCCTAAAGTGTCATGATGACTTACCGGGTAATACCCATGTGATGCCATGTCATTACCTGCTGACAAATTGTCACCTGAGGCATTGACAATGAGGCTTAGCACAAAACTACAAACTATGTTAAGGACCCGAGAAAAAAATGTAATAATTCCAATATCACAAAACATTTGTCCAAGTCTTTAAAGTTTTGGATGGAGCTTGAGCGAAGAAATCTAAATCTTTTGGAATTTTGTTTCTATCTCTCATTGACCCTGAGAAATGATAAGGGTCTATTTAGAGATTCACGTATCTAGATATACACGCTCCTGCTGGCCAGGATAAAAAAAAAAAGAAGTCACCTCAGGCTGAAAATGCTCCTGCTTCGTCGCCTTCAAGGTAATCAAGTAAAGAAACATTCAGTTTAGAGTAATCTATGTGGATTTCTGCAACTATTTTATGTTTCTTTAGTAAAAATTGTCTCAAAAATCCCTGGTTAAGGGTTTGGGGCTATTTACTTATTTCACAGTGGAGAAAGGGGCTGTGCAGGATGAGATTCAAATTCGCCAAGCCCCTGTGAAGAATAGCTGTTACAATCATAAGAGACAAAATCAGCAACAATGCATATTTAGACCAAAAGAAAAAAAGGTGTGTGTTTCAGGTAACAATCTGAAAAAAAATCGGTAGGGTAGATAAGATTTTTTTCATTTCCCGTTTAAAAAAACCCCAAAACTGCTATATAGTGACTCGCGACGAGTCATGGTGACTCAGAGACAAGTCATGGTGACTCAGGGATGACTAAATTGACTAAAGTCTTGTCCAAAAGCCTATTTCTGGAGAAAAAATATTAGAGTCGGCCGGTCTTGCTAGGTATACTGTATTCATTCTAATAAGCGCACATGCTCTAATAAGCGCACACCCCACCTTTCGGGACCTCAAATCATACAAATGCAGTGCAATATCAAAGATTTTGAGGGCAAAAACAACGATTTTAAGGGCAAAACCATCGATTTTGAGGACAAAAACAACTATTAATAGGCTCTAGGGGCACTTATTAGAATTATTTTTGCATTAATGTCTTGAGCATCGAACAATTAAATTTCCGCACATGTGCGCTTATTAGAATGAATATGGTAGTCGGGTAACGGTACATTTTTTTTTCTATTTTGCAGGCCCTCCATTGCTAAAATGTTCCTACTTTACTCTATTTACCAATTGCAGACTCTCTGAGAGAAACTGTATTGAGATTGTACAACGTCTGACCAGTCTGGGCCTAATTGAAGTCATCTATACGATAGATGGGAAGGAATATCTCACACCACAGGAACTAGGCAAGGAGATTAGGGAGGAACTCATTGTCCATGGAGGTAGGAAGTATGTAGTGTAAACTGCCTAGGTTATTATGGGTCTTGTAGAGACGTGAAATGGCATCTTCCCGACATCTTCCCCACTAAAGTGGGACTTTGTGCTGCTCCTAGTTTTGTGTTTATATTTCATCTTGATACATATAGATTAAACCAAGGATATTTGTTCAATGCCGACAAGGTATAAATAATATCCAAATCAGATGTTTTGGGTTATATCTAGATTTCTAGTATGTCCAGCTGGGGATAACTTGTAAATGTATCAACCTTTACAACAGGTTTCGATCCTATTGGAGTGGTCATTCACAAGAGGGGGTTGGCATTTACATATCAGTAAATCTCTGGCTCGTCCCTCAAAACAAGTAATTCCCTAGCCCCCTGAGAAACATCAATGATAACATATTTCAGAAATGCCCCTCAGTATTGTTTATGGTGATAATGTAAGTCGGATAGCTTTATGATATTCTTAGACCAGCAAAATTCATTATGCAAATGCATTATTGTCCCTGTCCACTTGAGTGGTCAGGGACTTTTAGGAGGACTGGGAATTTGCAGAGTATGAAATCGCAATGGATATAGTCCATGTATAGCCTGGGTCACTAACTAACCATACTATATGTATGCTTTGAATTGTGAGTGAAGAGTGAGACAGTCAAGCTACATAGGCAGACAGCTAGACCACCACCTATTACCTTGCTGAGGCTCTATTGAACAATGGCTCTTGGGGTGCCTATCACTAACCCCTATGTTTGGCCTAGCTGTGAATTTAGCCTCTCACCTTGCAATAGGCTCTCCCTACAAACCTCCTCTATTACAGGCCCTTATAACTCTTGGGGCCTACATGACTGGATAGTGCTTTAATGAATCACCCCCCTCCCTACACTGTAAAAAATGTGTGTTGAACTTACACTCTCTAGCTTCTCTCCCCCCTCCCTACACTGGATCAAATGTGTGTTTAACTTACACTGTCTAGCTTCTCTCACCCACCATCCTCCCTACACTGTAAAAAATGTGTGTTGAACTTACACTGTCTAGCTTCTCTCCCCCCTCCCTACACTGGATCAAATGTGTGTTGAACTTACACTGTCTAGCTTCTCTCACCCACCACCCTCCCTACACTGTAAAAAATATGTGTTGAACTTAAACCACTACCACCCTCCCTACACTGTAAAACATTTGTGTTGAATTTACACTGTCTACCTTCTCTCCACCACCACCACCCTTCCTACACTGTAGAAAATATGTGTTGAACTTACACTGTCTACCTTCTCTCCATCACCACCATTCCTACACTGTAAAGAATATGTGTTGAACTTACACCACTACCACCCTCCCTACACTGTAAAAAATGTGTGTTGAATTTACACTGTCTACCTTCTCTCCATCACCACCATCCCTACACTGTAAAGAATATGTTTTGAACTTACACTGTCTGCCTTCTCCCCACCACCACCCTTCCTACACTGTAAAAAAATATGTGTTGAACTTACACCACTACCACCCTCCCTACACTGTAAAAAATTGGTGTTGAATTTACACTGTCTAGCTTCTGTCCACCACCACCCCCTCCCTACACTGTAGAAAAATTGTGTTGAATTTACATTGTCTAGCTTAACTTCACCACCACCCCCCCTACACTGTAAAGAATATGTGTTGAACTTACACCACCACCACCTCCTCCCTACACTGTAAAAAATGGTGTTGAATTTACACTGTCTAGCTTCTCTTCACCTCCACCCTCCCTTCACTGTAAAAAATGTGTGTTGATCTTACACTGTCTATTATAGCCTCTAGTTATATTGGGCTTTAAACATAGAAATAGACATTGATTCAGTTCAGCAATTAGTCTATATGTGATAATAATTACTCACTATTTGTCAGTAATTAGTCAAAATATGTCAGTATCTAATCACAATTTGTCAGCATTTAGTCAATATGTGTCAGTAATTACTCACTATTTGTCAGCAATTAGTCAATATATGTCAGTACTTAGTCACTATATGTCAGCAATTTTCAATATATGTCAGTATTTACTCACAATTTGTCATAATCTTAAACCTTTGAGGCCAACTGACATTACTCATTTGACATAGTGATGAGCAAATTGTCATAAAGGACAGGGACTTAGCACTCAGTGCTACGACTGTGACATTTTTTTCTTCTATTTCTAGGTCGGATTAACCTGGTTGAACTTCAGCAAGTCCTAAATGTCGACTTGTCCCATATCCAGGCCAAGGCAGCTGAAGTGGTGTCATCTGAACCCAACGTGACCCTCATCCTTGGTCAGCTTGTGGATGAGTGAGTGACTTCTGTACTTATCACTAGAAGTAGATTTCTGAATATAGCATACTTTCACACCCAGGCCACCCTTAAAAATATGTCCGTTTCCTGTCCAGAGCGTGGGATATTTTAGACCCATGAGAGAGGGAGGGATAATTTTTTTTAGGGAAATATTTTTATTTGTCATGAGTATCATAAGCGGGCACGGCATGAATTTGTGATCACAATCTAAGATTTAGTGATTGGAAACCTAGATTCTTGTGCATAAATTGTTTTTCAGAACTCAGGAAAAAATTTCTCCATTCTCACAAAAAAATACACCAGGCCTCTGGACAGGAAACGAAAATATTTTTAAGGGTGGCCCCATTGTACATGTAGTTACCAGGTCGCCTGAATGGTACTTTTAATGAAAAATGGAGAGGGTGTTAATCACTCTTCCACTGGGATCATGCAGTCTTTACTTATTTCTGAGTAGGCTCCTTTAGCTGCACAACTTATTTCGGCATACTCAACATAAATGCAGTAGATCGATTTGTGAAGATTTATTTTTTCTTCATGAGCTTGCTAAGCAAAATCTAATCCCCAAACTAACAATTGTGCAACCAGACTAAAGTACGGTAGTATATGCCTTCACCCTCAGGTCGTACCTAGACTCCATCTGTGAGGAGATTAATGACAAATTGGAGGAGTCGGGGCAGATGTTGATAGCAGACATCACCAAACAATACGACCTACCAGCAGACTTCTTGCTCCAAGTAAATAGGTTACTCTATTAATTTTTTGGAATTGCTTGCCGCATAGCGGCCAGGACCGCAGCGACCGTAGCAACTTCATTATGTTTTCGGTTTGTCAGTGACGTCACGGTCACCTTGTGACGCACGCCGTGACGTCACACGTCGGCCTCAGAGTGGCAACTTCTATCCGTGGTCCTTGCCACATTTTTCTTGTTACTTTAATGAATCTATTGTAGTGATTTTTTTAAAAATAGATCTATATTAATCCTTACCTTGAATTATTTTTTCTTAATATTTCACTGTGAGATCAAACAACTTTACTTTAAACCGCAAACCACATATAAAAGATGTGTTTGACTATGAATTTCACTTTCAATAAAATGTACGTCGCCGAATTTACTTTGCATTCACGAAAATATCCCACAGAAAATAATACAACAACTTTGTTGTGGATGCTTGACCCCCTACTTCATTTACACTGTCGCAAGTAGGTGTATTTAGAAAAAGAACCCCTGTCATCAACACATTTATCTAAAACATTTTGACTGCCACTTAATATAATTTCCATGTATTCAGGCGATACAGCACAGGTTGGGTTCTATCATAAAAGGCCAACTAGACGATTCAGATGACAACGTGTTGTTCACTGAGGCATTTGTCTCTCGTCACCGGGCCATTATCAGGGGTGCTCTCAGTGCCATTACTCGGTACGTAAATAATGCATCTAAATGTAGTACCGTAATCTCCCGCGTATAAGGCGCGTCTTATACGAGGGGTTTTACTACTTCCTGGATCCACAAGGGGGACACCAAGACCTTCTTTTCATATCTTACACTCCCCCTAACTCAAAATCTGACATAGGGGGGTCGAAGGGGATGTGGGGTGCCCTAGCTACACATAGCTTTTTAAATTTTGAAAATACATTCAGTAGAACCAAAATTATGATTTTTTTATGTTTTTGACATTATTCTTGAACTCTAGGTGCGCCTTATATGCGAGGTGCGCCTTATACGCGGGCGATTACGGTACAGAGTTTCACATTAAAAATATTTATGTTCTAAAGCATACAATTTAAAGTCTAACACTATATATATATTATATATATATATATATATATATATATATATATATATATATATATATATATATATATATATATATATATATATATATATATATATATATGAATAAGAAACTGCTAAGTATAATACTAAGTCATTAAAATGATAGGACCCTACCCGTCGTAATGGCATAAAACATCCTCAACCCTCTCTACCCACTTGCATATTGTACCTGGCCTTTTAACAATTTCAAGTCTAACACTATGAATATGGCTGAGAAACTACTAAGTACAGGGTACGATAAATATATGACATTAAGCATCCTCAACTTTCTCGTCTCACTTGCATATTGTACCTGACCTTTTAATGGATGCCATTTCTTTGTTTGAATTCCCAAACAGGCCCACTCCAGTGATGAATCTAATCAACCAATTTGGGCTCCAGGAGCGTTTGTTTCATTGTAAGTAAACACAGGATCATATGTTGGAAAATGTCAATGATATTTCAGTAATATCCAGCAAAGGCGGAAGGGTTACAGATGTCCAGATTACTACTACGGTAATCATAGTCATTCAATATGCTGTATTATTTAACCACTCTTAGTGTGCTAATTTAGATTATTTTTGGTGTTTATGAAAAAAAAACAACACTCATTTAACATTTTCTCTGATAAATTACTCACATTTCATGTTCCTCAAAAAATCTATATGCAAATAGAGTGTGACGTTAACAATTGTACTCTGAAACCTACGTAATTCCGTGAATTGAAATGAGACCTTTTCTCATTGAAAGCTATCCTAGATGATTTAGTGTCCAGTGGGCGTCTGTCGGGGAGCATCAGTGGGGGTCGCCAGGATCGGACGCTCTACCTTCCCAGTATATACACTGAAGCACAGAATCTCTGGGTTGACAACTTCTTTGCACAAAATGGCTATCTTGGTAAGTCTCTCATGCGATGAAACGTGTATCATGTATCACTTGATTTCTACATTTAGTTATCAATGGATGGATCACATGTAACCCTTTGTGAGGTCGGAAGCCATGTAAAGAAAGTCGCTGCGATTATGTCCCTTGGATGAATCAGTGAACGGATACATTCACAGGATTAAGACTTAATCCTCACTGTCCACTTGTTGTGTGACTTTGTGCTTCACCTTCACACCTCTTCAGCAGTAAGCATGGTTTATATGCTACGATCCACATGGAGGTGGGTTATCCCCTAGTACTGAAACATTTTCTAAACAGAAATGTTTTAAAAAGCCCATCCCAGACATGCCTTGCTTGTTTAGTTATTAAAAGAGAATTACACCAGTGTTGTGAATTGTGAATATCGTTGACATTAGAGAGAGAGAGAGAGAGAGAGAGAGAGAGAGAGAGAGAGAGAGAGAGAGAGAGAGAGAGAGAGAGAGAGAGAGAGAGAGAGAGAGAGAGAGGATGCAAAGTGTTTTGTGTCAGTTGCAGACTACTAACAAGATGACTAACTTTATTTTGACAGAGTTTGATTCACTCACACGGCTGGGCATCTCTGATCCCAAAGGTTTCATCAAGCGGCGGATTAAAGACCCCTCGTTAGTTTTCCTCAAGACGTGTTGTGTTGGTGGGGCAAAACTTGACCAGATTGAGGCTGAAGTAGATGAGTCTTTGGCTTCTGGTACCTTTGTAGACATCATGGTAGGTAGCGCTATTTTGTACTGATTATTATGCACAATGACAATGGGGAACGGGAGGAGATATATATGTGGTGAAATTTGAAATCTATCAGCATCTAAGAGAGTGTTGTCACTAAAGACCTAACCTGTCTGCACCTTCAAAGAGACAATGCACATCAAAACTCTGAGGTAAAATCCCCTTTGAGGGCAAATTGGCAAAGAGCATTATAGTTCAAAAGCCGTTCTACAAAAGATAAAATCGGTATTATCACTACTTATGTGTTATTTATAAACATTGTCTTTTTTCCCCCAATAGTCTTCTTTGCCGAGTGTGTTCAGCCCCAGTGATGCCAATCAACTCCTCCAAAAGTTTATCTCCAGTAAAGGTGACTGTGAGGTCTTCTGTGATACCATTGTAGTGAGTGAGAAATTCATCAAGGAATGTGCCGCACCCTTTGATAAACTCATGGCTACTAAGGCTGATAAGGTGAGTGTCTATTACACTGTTGTGACGCTGTAACGGTGAGAGGATCAGAAAATTATAATTGTATTTCTGTTGTGATATGCGGAAGTCTTAATGCCATTTCAATTTTTCTACATGTGCGGTAAAAATACCATAGATGTACGAGTGAGGGGTGTTGTTCAGAAAACAAAGTGTTTTGTTGCGTCCAAAATATATATGACGATGGTGTGAATATGACAATTTTGTCACTTCAATCATAGCACAGGAGCTGTTTGATCCAATTGTCATTTTGATTTGGTATGCATATGATAAAAAAAAAATACCAGCATCTTCATTTCCCTAGCAACATAACTATGGTAGTCGTGTGTTCTTTAAAATGTGTATGGAAATAACAGAATGATCACTGAACCTTAAATTAATAATGTATCTTGTACTGTAATACTGTAATTCCTTGTATTCTGACAGGATGCCAAACAAAATGCTCAGCTGCTCATGCAAAGTAAGGCAGCCAGTGTGGACGATCAAGCAGGAAAAGAAGAGAAAAAAGACCAGCGAAGGAAGAAAGCCGCAGGTAAGGAGCATTTCCTATTTGAGTGGTTAATACAATGTACATATGACCTTCTTCAACTACAAATGTCATTTTGATATGTGTGTGTGACTAGTTGTTGGAACACTAGCCAGGCTGCATGTCAGGCCCTCCTCCCGTAGTAGGGATTATCTGGTCTCATGGAAAGTTGTGTAAAACATATACCTGTAGTGTGATGCCATGACACCAGTGGACGTCTCTTGCTGCTTCCAAAAACAAGTCTTGATATTTACTCACCACAGAGTGTATGCGGATGATAACTGAGGCCTCATGGTTAAGTGTTTAGATAGGATTAGCAGCTATTTGTACATACAGTATATATTACTGTGGTGATATAGAATAGCTTAGTCAACTAAAGTAACGACCTAATGTAAGCCTTTTCCCGTAGGCAAGTCGAGGCCTACATCAGCTATATACAGGATGTGTGGCTTATATGCGGTTTGCACTTTTGATATACCGGTACCTCTAAAATGTTGCTTTTTTTTAAGAAGCATGGTAAATGTACGAACGAAATAAAGCCTTTTTACCTCAATTTCTTTTTAAGTGGGTAAGCAGGGTGGTGGGACGCAAGGCAGAGAGTCAAAGACAAAATCTGTCAAGAAGAAGTACAAGCCTGGTCGGGGTGGAGCTGTGGCAGATGATGGGTCAGACGATGAGTCAGCGTCAGCAGGTAAGGGACGGGCACTGGAGATCCCATTCATGTCATCAGACGAGATTGAAGAAGAGCTACAAAAAGATAAGCGGTTGGAGTACTGCCCAGAGGATCTGGTTACCGAAATGGCACAACATTTATATAGGTAAGCAGACAGACCAGCTCAAGGGGTAACGAGACATGCTAGCTTTAATTGATATAACAGTCCAGGGGTAGACAGTAACATTTTTTTAGTCTTTGGCCAACCGGACCAGCAGTCTAGTACACCTGGTATGTATTGTCAAAATTTCTACAAGTCAAATAGCCAATTTCAAAGGAAATCTATTAAAAAAAAAAAATCACTGCAAAAACTACTAGCCATTGGCCACCAGGCCAGTGTAACCGTCTTACCCTGTATTATAAAAGGATTCTTGTGTCTGTTTTCGTGTTATAATATCTAAATGTAGTGGGCAATGTAAAGGGTTCACGAGACCATCCAATCTGCAGCATGAAGTGTACGCCAGGTGGAGGGTCAGTGCCGGAGGCTTGTACTGGCCAGCACTCTGTTTAACAGCTTTAACAGCAAACCACTAGGTGGAGATAGTGCCTCCTACAGTCCTTGAAGATGAGGTCTGTGTGCGTCACTCAGTTATTAGAAAACTAGGATAAGAAGGGCTGGTAGAGATGACAAGTTATCATAGGTTCTTTGTGTTATGAGGTGTGGTGGATATTTATTTGACTGGGCAGTGCTAAATAATAGATCCCCTAATTCTTATGTACTACAAGTAGGACCATACAGGTGCATTTCGAGATCTTAGAAATACCACCAAATTACCTTTGACCAACAGCTAAGGGTGTGATAATAGTTAAAGCTGAAAAGAGTTACGGAAGAGATTAACAGTCATCAACATTCTGCCCTATTTGCCTCACGTTCTGCACAATAATTAGGTCCGAAATCGTTAAGTATAGTTATTGGCATATTTCCAACATTTATAAAATTGATGAGCATGTTATGAGAGAAATTCATAGAATGGGGTTAGAGAAATGGCTAGGTAAAGTAGAGCATGCTATAAGAGATAATAGAAAAATTATTGGAAAATCCATAAAAAAAAAGATTTTCATACGAAGATTTCACTTGCACATTTAAATGTCTCGTTTCCCCCTCTTTTAAATGATACATAACATAATTCTAGGCCTCGTCTCAAAATGGCTTGGGGTCGCTACACGGAAGATGACTACTTAAACTCTTCAAGTATGTAGTAGACCTAGTTCAGGCATGTTTTAAGCGCTGTGATACTGATAGGAGTGAGTGAGTAAGAGATGTTTAACACCATTTCGACAGCTAAGGATTTATTTATGGCGAGAACTACATTAGACAATTTCACAGAGGAATGTGTCTGTGCCCACGCATATTCGCACCACACACATCCGAGGGGATAGGAAAGAGGAGATACAGACCATTTTAAGTGGGCTAGGGAGGCCCAATACTGATAGGTACAATGAATATGGAATCATGTTGTAAAACACCATTAGTATATACCTATACTGTAGACCTTAACGTTTGTCCTCCACAGACCGTTAAGGCGGCAGTATCAGGAGGTGGCCCGCTCTGCATTCCTTCAGAGTGTTGGGTCCGGGACCAGCTCCGCCCGCAGAAAAGTGCACTCAGACCTGGAGGAGCAGATTACTGGTCTCTATAACAATGTGCTCCTCTTTGAGAAGGGCATCAAACATTTCACAGGTAAGTTTACTACTAGTATGTGAATCTGAAGTCTCAGTTATTAAGTCACGTCATTTTGGTTACTTCGATAACAGTCTTTTATAGCCAGGATTCTGGTCGGCCGATGCAGTCAGTCATCAGTCGTTTCTGAAACCTCCCCAGCTGGGAGGGTGATGTGGGCATGGGCATTAGGGCTCTAAACATATGAGTCATAGAAAATAAGAGAGAAATTTATCAAAATCACAAAATCATTGAAAGATTAGATGGAAAATGAACAGAAAAATCAAAAATAAATCAGGAATTTTTATACCTTAGGATATGTAGAAAAAAAATACAGCCAATTGAGTAAAAGAAATAACTCCTTTATGAAAAATAGAGAGATTTGTAAACCAGGGGTCAGAAGTTGGATCCCTCAATTGGACAGTTATCTTATCTCTTATCACTGATTTTCTCAAAACTTCTCCCGACTGACTACTGACTGGATGGGAAAAATCCCCCAAACATCCCAGGGCTTTACCAAAATGTTTCAGCAATTAAAGACACAGCTCACTAGTTGTCAGAAGATGCATGTAAATAGTACACAGAAATTATTCTTATGTGTACAACCAGGATGGATTGTGTCTCGGTCTCACTGTTGTAGTATCTCAGAACAACTTCTCAATGTAAAAACTACCAAAATAAAGCCATCAACCACCCATCAAATGTTATATTGGCAACGAGGAAATAGGAATGACACTGACAATTGTAGGTACAGCCTCACAGACCTGAAAATATCACCATTCTAGTGAAAATCACCTTGGGAAGTTGAATGACCTAGATTTGTCCCAAACCAATAGTGTCACTGTTGCAAATATCTGGCCATAAATCTATCAGCAAATCATCTGTTAGTCACCCAAGACATCTGTCAGTAACCCAAGACATCTGTCAGTCACCCTGAACTGTGGAACAACTTGTTGTAGTGCACATATTGACTCACTATTGCTATACCAGCATAACCTATACCAGGTAGAACAGTTGATATATACCCAGTGCATACCCACCACAAGTCACCATGGCAATGGCCTTAGCAAATACCATGTCCCTGTTCCCCCAGTTTGACCTAACTGACAGAGCTTCCATTGCACCACACTGGAAGAAGTACATCAAAAGGTTTGAGATCCAAGCCAAATCCCTTAAAATCGATGACCCTGAAGCTAAATTAAATCTGTTACTAGACTATGCAGGAGAAGCAGTCTCTGATGAATTTGAACTTATCACAGTCGCCCCGGCAGTACCAAATGCCAATAATCAGGACCTTTATACGCGTTCACTCAAGGCGCTCAATGATCACTTCTCACCCCAGGTAGATATTGAGTTTGAACGGTACAACTTTGTAGAAGCCGTTCAGGATAAGGACGAAACCCTTGACGCTTATGTTGCCCGACTGAAGCATCTAGCGCTAACCTGCGATTTTCATGACAAAGATGCTGAAATCAAATCAGAGATTATCCATAAAGGGAAGTCATCAAAACTTCGAACCTGGTCACTTGCGCAAACCCGCACCTTGAAGGACGTTATCGATCATGGTACGGCGATGGAACGATCGATCCGTCAGTCCAAAACCATCGAGAAAGAGACCGTCAATAAACTGTCATCTGCTAAACCGCAAAATCAAGGTCAAGGTCAAGGTCGCGGTGATGGTAACCATCGTGGTAGGCGTGATGACCGCAACCACAACCGCAACCAGCGAAGTAACCAGAAAAAGTCAACGTCTGACAAGCCACCGAACAACGAGTGCGGACTCTGTGGAGGTCCATACCCGCATGAAGGGGGCCGTGAAAATTGCCCTGCCTTCAGTTCGACCTGCCATAACTGCGGTATCATCGGACATTTTGCAAAAAAGTGTCGCAAGAGAGACCAACCATCTCAGCGAGGTCGCAGTTCCCACCGAGGACGTAGTCGACCTGTTCACAATGTAGAGGAAGCTGCCGGTTCCACCCAGCAAGAACAGGTGAGCAACCTGACATGGCGAGATGAACTCAACGCTGAGGAAGACCATTATGTATTCTCACTTACTACACCTGTCAGCACCATACAGCCAATATTCATGGTGAATATCAATGACATACCAGTTCAGATGCTTGCAGATACCGGTGCACCCGTGAATATTATCAGTGAAAATACGTTCAATCAGATATCCCCACCAGTACCGCTACTGAAAGCAGACACCAAGCTGTACCCATACGGACCAAATGCTAAAGCCTTACCACTCATCGGCATGTTTAAAGCCACCTTATCAAGCGACTATGCTAAGCATAGCACGAAAGTATATGTTACCGATGGACATGATCGCGCACTGTTATCTCGGTCATCGTCCGAAGCTCTGCAGCTTATCACCATACGTCATGACGCTGTAGTTGCTGACCTAAAACCTGGATCTAATGTGAATCAAGTCCTGGAGAAATATAAAGACTGTTTCTCAGGTCTTGGTAAACTGAAAGACTTCCAAGTGAAAATACATATCGACGACTATGTTCAACCATCACAACAGAAACACCGTCGCATACCATGGCACCTCAGGGAGAAAGTCGAGGCTGAGCTTCAGCGCCTCGAAGAACTTGATATTATCGAGCATGTAGAAGGAGATACACCATGGGTTTCACCAATCGTAGCCGCTCCGAAACCCAAGGATCCAGATGCCGTCAGACTTTGTGTTGATATGAGAGAGGCGAACCAGGCTATCCTCAGAGAACGACACCTGACACCGACCATTGACGATCTGATCCATGACCTCAATGGTGCATCTGTGTTCTCGAAGCTTGATCTAAACCAGGGTTACCACCAACTTGAACTTGCACCTGAATCTCGGTATATCACCACGTTCACCACCCACCTTGGTTTACGCAGATATAAGCGCCTGAACTTCGGCATATCATCAGCAGCTGAAGTGTTTCAGAACACTATCCAAAATGCACTGGCAGGACTACCAGGTGTCCGCAACATGTCGGATGACATCATCGTCTATGGGAATGACCAAGCTACCCATGATCAGAACCTGGAAAGACTGCTAGAGCGCATTCGTGACCGCGGATTGACGCTCAACCGGAAGAAATGCGAGTTCAGCAAATCTTCTCTCGAGTTCTTCGGCTATCGCTTCTCAGAAAAGGGGATGGAAGTAGACCCAAAGAAAGCTGAGTCCATCGAGAAAATCGACCCTCCGAAGACTCCAGGCGAAGTACGAAGTTTGCTAGGCATGAGCAACTACTGCTCAAAGTTCATACCTGATTATGCCACGTTAACCGAACCATTACGTCGCCTTACCAAGAAAAATGCTGAGTGGATATGGACTGCCGAACACACTACAGCACTTGAGAAACTCAAAGCATATCTGATGTCATCACCTGTACTGGCATACTTTGACCCATCCAAAGAGACAACCATCTTTGTCAACGCCAGCCCTGTAGGACTTGGTGCGATCCTCACCCAGAAGCACCAAAATGGCTACAAGATTATAACCTATGCCAGCAAAGCACTATCACCAGTAGAACAGCGTTACAGCCAGCTTGAACGTGAAGCACTCGCAGTAGTGTGGGCCTGCGAACACTTCCATCTGTATGTGTTCGGCGCACCACTTCAAGTTATCACCGACCACAAACCACTACTTGGGATATATGGGAAGCCCAAATCTAAACCATCTGCCAGAGTAGAGCGCTGGGCTCTCCGACTCATCCCATATGACATGACATTGATATATTGCTCTGGTAAAACCAACCCAGCAGACTACATGTCACGACACCCAGAGGAAACCACCTCATCCAGATCAACCAATGTGGCTGAGGAATACATACACTTCCTCGCACACGAACCCAGACCTGTGGCTATACCAATGGATGAGCTGATTACCAAGAGTCATGATGATATCACACTTACACAAGTGAGACTTGCCATCCAAACCAACAAGTGGGATGATGCAAACATGAATCCACTTTTTAAGTCCTACAACAATATCAAGGATGAACTGAGTGTGACGGATGATGCTATCGTGCTAAGAGGTACTAGAATTTGCATCCCGGAATCACTTCAGAGACATACCATCAACCTTGCCCACCAAGGCCACCAAGGCATCACCAAGAGCAAAGGTCTACTTAGAGAAAAAGTGTGGTTCCCGAACATTGACCATCAGGTTGAAACTGTGATAACCGACTGTTTTGCCTGTCAAGTTAAAAATACCCAAACCACCCGAGAACCTCTGGAAATGACTAAACTGTCTAGACCTGGTGAACAGATGAGCATAGACTTTGCGGATATTGGTAACAACCAGTACCTAATGGTTGTAATTGACGACTTCACTCGCTATCCTGAAGTAGAAGTTATCACCAGCCTGACTGCAGCTACAGTCATACCTCGACTTGACTGTATCACTGCGAGATGGGGTACACCAGAGACTCTGAAATCTGACAATGGTCCACCTTTCCAAAGCAAAGATTTTGCAGAATATGCTGCAGAGGAAGGATTTAAGCACCACCGCGTTACCCCTCTATGGCCGGAAGCAAACGGCGAAGTCGAGCGTTTCATGAGGACCATAAAAGGTTCAATCAACACTGCTAGATTGGAAGGTAAAAACTGGAAGCGTGAGATGTATGCGTTCCTGCGAAATTATCGTGCCACCCCACATTCATCCACCAAAGTGCCACCTGCAAAGGCAATGATAGGACGCAACATCCGCACAAAGATCACCCAAATACCGGAGATACCATCTAATGAGTTAAATGGCACTACCCGCGAAAATGATGCGGAAGCAAAGGACAAAATGAAAGCTTACGCCGACACTAAGAGGCGCACGAAGGAATCAACCCTTAAAATTGGTGACAGTGTGATTGTCAAGAAAAAAGGATTCAAAACCGCCTTTGACCCCAGACCATATGTAGTCACTGAGATCAAAGGAAGCCAGGTTAAAGCCAAGCGCGGAAATGAAATTATCACAGAAAATTCATCTTTCTTTAAGAGAGCTACCACACCTCTCGATATCCCGGAGCAAGATGAAGACTATGACTATGACAATGATGAGCCTGAGCAACACATAGCCCAAGAGCCAGCCAGAATAGCCCAAGCACCAGTGCCACATACACCACCGGAGATACGACCGGTTAGAGACAGGCATCCCCCTCGATACTTAGCGGAAAACTATGTGCTTAACTAAAAGTGTGAAAAACAGTGTGGCATAGACCTAATGTGAAGGTCTATGATTATGGATATAGTCATTTGGTGTTTATCCAGAAGTTATCATTCAAGTAGAATAAGGTTATACAAACTGGTATAAGAGTGACTCTTGACTCAAAGTATTGATCTGAGGTTAATGCATATAAGTTGGTCATATAATCAGAAAAGACTCAAAGACTCGAATCTTGATCCAAGGTTTATTTCAACCATTTACCAAAGACTTTAAGGTTTAAGTCATAGTTCAAAGTATATCATATATCTTATCATACATATACTTCAAGGTTTATCATCTAGCTAAAAGGTTTATCATTTCTCACTATCATTCTAACTAAGGTTTGGAGGAGTGTAGTATCGTTATCCGGTAGTTAAGGCGGGAAGAGCAAATCAGAAATATATACCGAGACACCAGAAAACCAAGATGGCCGCCACCGTGCAACACCACGTTTTTCAGAACAACTTCTCAATGTAAAAACTACCAAAATAAAGCCATCAACCACCCATCAAAATTTACAACTGTCATGTGATATGCAAGATAAGGTGACAGCAGAAACTAGCACCAGTACCCTCAGCATATTAAGTTAGCGATGACCTTATCATATACTACAAAGTTTCAGAAATCGTAACTCTGATGAATGTCATATCACGCTCCAGTACTTGGCCTCCTCAATCATGGCTGTGTGTACGTCTGCCCTTCTCTGTGTGTGCCTGCCCCTAACTATGTACACTGTTTGAGGTGGCGAAATCAATGTGATCTCGACTCTGGTGCTGTCAGCATAAAATGCACATTGAGATTTTGCCTCCTGACTGGAATAGACTTGCTGCATCAGGTACACAAATAGAGAGGTGGTCGGTTACCCCCCTCTACTCCCCACCCTCCCTACCTGTACCCTGCCACACCCACAGGGGAACATCCACTGTCCCATCTGTATACTCTACTATGGGGACTGACTGTAGAGTCCTGCTTCACTCATAACTACAGAGTAGTTTACACATGTTTCCAAAATTCCTTCACTGAGTGTGCTCTTCATCTTGTTCCCCTGTCAGATATCCAGGTTTCAATGTCAAAGAATTGTTTTCATCATAGTTATTGAGAACTAAACTTGACAAAGTCACAGCTCTATGAGTGCCCCAATGCAAAGCGAATGGAGAAAGTGCCACACCCCTCTGAAGGATATTACCCATGGGGCTTCACCAGCACCCGTTTTCATGGCACTCTCCCTTTGATGAAGATAAGAGAGTCCTCCCATTGGCTCACATGGTTTGGCTGGATATGAAACCCCATCAGTGCCCCTGCAAGCTTCATGGTCCTGTATTCTCAGTTTCACTTTCATGAGTGACGGATGGAGCAATGTGCAGTGGGGCCGTTGTTCAGCTTTCAGTGGATCCAGGATACACAAGGAATAGTGGTTCCAGGATCCACAATGGACTGACCGATCAGAAGCCAGCATCTGCTTAGCAGATGCATCTGCTGCTGTCCAAGATGGTGGATGTTTTTGTTAGCCAATTCTTGTCCAGTCAATGCACAAATCACTTGATTACTGATGCTCTATGGAAAATTAGAGGTTCTTATTTGAGAAAATGAATGGGATATGACCAAACATAATAAAACATAAAGCTTCACCATTGGCATTGCATCTGGGCTTTGCCTCATACTATAGAGCCCCCCTGTATCTTCCTTGGAGCTGGACTTGAGATTTTTTTCAGGCTGCCCCCTACATGAGTTGAAGATGGGTGAGGGGGGTGATCATTTATTAACAATGGCTGGGGGGGGGTTGAGGGGGTCAAAATTTTTTCAACCCCTTTGAGAAAATACAGGTTGGGTGGACTAAATTCTTTCAGCCCTGGTATTAATTGGAGGGTGTGTGTGTCTGCTCTTGATTTTCAGCTTCTCCATGACAGGGGAGGGGGTCAAAAAAAAATTTGTGGTTCTGATATTTTTTTTTTATTTCTAATAAAAAAAAAAGAAATTTTTCTGCCCAAAAGGATCTCCGTCTGTATCCAGGATCCACAAGGGTCTGCTTCTGTATCCAGGATCCACAATAGACTGCTTCTGTATCCAGGATCCACAAGGATCTCCCTTCTGTATCCAGGATCCACAATAGACTGCTTCTGTATCCAGGATACACAATAGACTCCTTTTGTATCCAGGATCCACAATAGACTCCCAGAAAAAAACATATTCCTGATTTCTATGCATCTTTAACATAACTGACCCAGTCAACAAAAAAACGTTATGTAGTGGTAGGCAACAGAGCGTTTATTTTGATCTTAGTTACATACGATCACAGCCTATAGAGACTACATGCCGGATGGCATTCGGTTACCCGTAGGTAACAGTAGAAGTGTGCTGAGCAGTGGTAGGACCACTACTGGAGAACTACTGTAGGAACTGCCCTTATATAGGGGAAAAGCCTGCGTGTGACGTCACGTGTGACGGACGAGTGGAAGGCCCGCTGGTGTAACGTCTACGAACCCGGAGGCAGGTGCTGCCACCTGCCATCCAGATTCCCCCATCACACCTGGTGTTGTGTGTTTACGCGTACGCGCGCATGCGCGGCCGCCATCTTGTTTCTTTACTTCCGGTTGCAACAATCTCAATACACATGGCTGAGTCAATCTAGAGCTACTCTGTGTTACTCATCTTTAATCCATGATCATCATCATGTTTTAACACCCGGAGACCTGGGTCTGAGTGCCGCATGGATCCTGGATACAGAAGGAGCTCCTTGTGGATCCTGGATACAGAAGCAGTCTATTGTGGATCCTGGATACAGAAGGAGTCTGTTGTGGATCCTGGATACAGAAGCAGTCTATTGTGGATCCTGGATACAGAAGCAGTCTATTGTGGATCCTGGATACAGAAGGGGTCTATTGTGGATCCTGGATACAGAAGCCTGGGGCAGAAGCAGTCTATTGTGGATCCTGGATACAGAAGCAATCTATTGTGGATCCTGGATACAGAAGCAGTCTATTGTGGATCCTGGATACAGAAGCAGTCCATTTGTTAGTAAACAGCCCAGTGCCCAAAACAGCTAAGTCCAGTATGGACAGTGATGCTTATAGAGTAAATCATAGTAAAATTGTTCTGACTTTCCAATGAAACTGCATTCTATAATTTATATAAGCTCAAAGATGATGTTGCTGCTTTTAAATGTACTTCATCTATCATAAACTAGCAGATATCTGTGATAAAATAAGCTGAACTGAGTGGCCAAGACATCCACCATCTTGAAAGTAGCAGATGCATCTGCTGAGCAGGTGCTTGCTCCTGATTGGTCAATTTCTTGTGTATCCCGGGTACACTATTCCTTGTGGATCCTGGATGCACAGAAAGCTGAACAACGGCCCCACTGCGACAAGCGTAGGCTCTGATTGACTATGGTCAGTCCCAGCTAATGAAGAGACAGAAGGTTTACACAATTAGTGGTTGGGTCAGTGTGAGATAGGAGAGATGGGATGGGGTGCTGTCTAGGTTAGGCTATGGTCATTCATGTCAGTGAGGTTGCAATAGCTTTACACAAGCACATGCTTCACATAGTGAAGTATATTGAGGGCCACAAAGTATATACATGTACTTCAACATGCTTAGATACACTGCATACACTAACCCCTTAAGGGGCATATAGTTAATAAATGTATCTTAGTATGCCTTGATATCACAGGCCTCTGATAGCCTTGGCATGCTATTGATGACCCCCCCCCCCGCACACACACACACGCACCCTTTTCACACCAAGAACTAGAATAGAAACTGAAAGTGGGCATGGTCACAAGGTCTGGAGGCAGCACATGAACAATGCTACAGCTTGACCCTTCTTGTAAGTGATGCACTATGTCTGTTCTCCAATAACCTATGAGTGTAAAATGATAATCCTTCATTGAACATTTCGTCTCCTCATTTCTTTAGAAATGATAGAATGATTCTGTGCTACTTGTTCCCTCTAACCATAGAGTATAGAATGTCTCTATATTCTATGCTCTAACCCTTCTGACTTCATGACCCTGCCCTCTTCAGCACTTTTTATGGGAGATCTATTGAATTCTATATGTGCTGGCACCCTAATATGTATCAGTAGTTTAGTGTAGAATTCTAATAGTATTTCCCATGAATAGTTATACTCAGACCTGGGCCTTACAGAGGGGTTGTTTTGGGGTGTTTCCCTGTAACTGGATTGGTGTGTTGTGATTGGCTAAGCAGTCGGTCATGATGTCTCACACCCTCAATTTCGCTGTTGTGATCAGGTGACACCAGTGGGCACCACAACACTTGCTACTTGTACATTTAGATTATGACACCAGAGGACACCACAGCTCTTAGTTCCCCCTGTGGAGTGGGGACCTTCATGTGAGGGCATGAAGGAGCAGAATAACTTTATTGGGAGTCCACAAGAAGAAATCTCCTTCCATACTAACAGTGGGCATACCAGATTCGTAAAAGGCGACAAAGTTGGTTTTTTTTGTGTCTTGGGGTGAGCATGTGGGCAGCTGGTGTCCATATACGCGGGCCCAGGCTTACATGCTTGTCTTTTGCCATGGGGTTCCCCCTCAGTGAACCACGTCTGAGTTATCAAAGGCCATGGTTTGTCTGGCCCTGCCTATGGGACCAGGCAAATAAAAGAACACTTGCTATCCTTCGAAAAGAGTAGGGGAATGAAGCCCCGGTAGCGGTTTTCCTCATAGATTCAATCATTCATCTCATAGATTCGGTCATTCATAGATTTGGTCACTGCTGTGTTGGGCAAGCAGCATATAAATACCTGTCCAAAAAGAAAAGAAAGGACTTAATGTCCGAGAAACCTTGAATGTCTGAGTTCCTCGATGGCCCCCGAACATGAAACTAAACAAACAAACAGCTCTTAGTCCTTGCCACCACCAAACTGTCTCTGGATTTCACTTGCAAATAGAAATGCTTCATAGATTTCCTATATGAAATGTATATAGAAATATCAAAATCTCCCATATATGATTTATCAAATGGGCCGTCCTAAGGTCCTTCTTGTTTTTTTTCTTATCTTACCGCATTTCTATCTCATCTAATCCAATTTGTATTTGTATTTAAGATATTCTATTGCGTAATTCACAGGGTGTTCTTCTTTGTAACAATTTATTCTCACCAACAACCTAATATAAATAGAGAGTTCAGCTATTTGTATGATAAAGCAGGCACACAAGATTGTGATAAATATTGTAGTCATAAAGTCTTTTCATCATGATGAGATAAGCGCAGCTGGCACCTCTATTAGTATCCAAATAATCTAGGTGGGTACATTATTATTCAATGTGTAATTGATACCAATACACAGCAAAAGGGCTTCCAGGTGCAACAGGTATTGGATGCCTTTGACCTCCCCAAAACATGAATGCAAGTGGTACATGCCTAGATTGACCCATTCATAACTTTGTCTTATGCCACTAATAAGTTATTCATAAGCCATCCTCCGTTTCTTCCAACCCTCCCACCTCACGTAACCCTCAGTCCACTCGTCCGTCCACAGCCGTCCCTCTGTCAATCCTCCCCTTCTTCCCTACCCCACTTTGCCCCCTCCTCCTCCCAACCGCCCCCCTCCCATTCCCTCACTGCGTCCCTCCCTCCTGACCTAAACTTATTCCCCTGCCCTTTGCCACACCCTCTCTGTATGACACTTCGTATTGTATTGTTGTGTCATTACCTGTATTATAATCATATATATATATATATATATATATATATATATATATATATATATATATATATATATATATATATATATATATATTGATGTTGATTTTGATACCCGCCATGATATGTAAGGAAACTTGTGTGTCCAATAATCAACAACATCTCTGGTTACTGTACTTCTTACATCAACACGGACATAATGAGGAAACTTTAGGAGACAGCACCATTACAAGAGCTTGTGATGTAGCTCAGGGGAAAACTCATATTAGTTAGAGTGGAATGTGACATGCTTTGGGGAAGCCATTAATATCGCATATTCCACGTGGCTTTCCGCTTATCAGTACCGGGTAATACACTAACAGTAACTTATCTAGCTATGGGGTTATACCCTTGGTAGTCAAGGTATAAAATATAATTATTAGGTCGATTTCTCTACATATCACAACAGAAACCCATGGGTCACATGTCAGGCTACACCCTATAATGAAGCGGAGGTCACAGAGGGAGGGAGATAGTTATTGTTCTCAGTTGGGTTAGATTAGATTTACAGATACTGAGATCATACTGAGTCATTGTTTTTAATTCCCTGTATAGCCCTTGTGCACCATCCCCACCCCCCGCCACGTTTCCCTAGCCCACTTAAAAGGGTCTATATCTCCTCTTTCCTATCCCCTCGGATGTGTGTGATGCACATATGCGCGGGCACTGACACATTCCTCTGTGAAATTGTGTACTGTAGTTCTCACCATGAATATGACCTTAGCTCTCGAAATGGCATTAAACTCACTCTGCACCCGTGGTGCATCCTATACTTTAGATGCATCTGGTTTGCAATATGACCCATCTGAAATGAAATGATATGATATATTGATAAGACGTTGTCAATCTATCAATGAAAAAAAATCAAAATTTAAGCCAGGTCGGTAGTATATCAAGACGATATCCTTCATTCACCTTATTGCTTAGGAATATAGTTTGTGTAAAGGGACTGAGTTTTGAATGGTTATCGTGAAGCTGTTAGAAAAATAGACATCCTTTCATAGACAGTCCTAGACGTACTGTATAAACTGACTCTCCTTGTTCCTCCAGATGACACGGCCTCTCACCTCATGAAGCATCTACTAAAAACAGTGTGTACCGACATTACTAATTTGGCCTTTAATGCGGTGGCCACACAACATATGGTGTCACTCAGTGAGCAGACCGAGATCACGGCCGAGGTGAGTACCTCACTGTCATAACTTTATGCTGCCCAGGGGCACCACTGTCAGAGGTAATCAGAGAATGACTAGCCAAGGATAGAAAGTAATGTCCTCTCCCGGGTATCTGCCAAAGATGGTTTGTTGACGCAGTCTTTTAATATATAAGAATGGGAGTTGAGTGGACATTGCAGGAGTCAACAGAAACACACCCCTTCTCCTAACACTAATACGCAACACTCAATCTACCCGCTAACACTTATACATGTATATGAGGCAGAGGTCTCTTCACAATTGTTCTTTCATATATGTATTTGGCATTGAAGAAAAGTAACTCCCAAAAGCAAGCAGGATCCTTTCCTGTCTCATGTCGAGCATAAGTTTTATTTGGTGGCATTGCCTACTTGTGGCCACCACGGGGTAGTGGTATCACCCTTGCCAACGTGTTCATCAACATTTCAGGTGAGGCTGAAGCTCTTGGGAAAATTGCCCGATGACAACACCAAAGCTATTCTCAGCAAGTTACATTCTTCACTCACCGCCAAGGTAATAAAGCTATTTTTCTCATTGTATATACTCTACATTTCTCTAGGTTTCCTGTAGAGTCGGCTGACTTATTTTTTTATCATAGCTGTGCTGCCCGAATCTGGATTTTCTCGTATTGGATAAACCCATGTCAAAATCTCCTCAGCTAAGATCCATTTCATTTTATGCACACATCCATGCACTTAAAGGGGGGCTAGCATGGCGAATTTCAACATGGGTACCTGCCAAAAGATAGTACACTAACCTGTGAGACCAAGCGGAAAATTTGCGACTCCCGGATTGGTCAAGGGCTAGTCATGTTACTTGCTAACGTGGGTACGTCTTAGCCGTGCTAGCCCCCCTTTGAAGTGTGCCTCTTTCTATGTTACAGCTGGTCAAGTGTAGGCTGCTAAATGTCTGGCGTCACACATACACACATACACACACACACACACACACACACACACACACACATATATATATATATATATATATATATATATATATATATATATATATATATATATAAATAAATATAATATATCATATTGAGTCTCATTGAGATGATTAAAAGGTCATTTCTTGGCAATCACTAGCATGGTATTGCCTCACAACACACAGACCGACCATGGTACTCCTCCCCTCACGTGAGTGAATGGTTTTGTAAGCCGCAACTTGTACGTGAGGTACTATAACAATACCGTAGTACTTTCTGAATGTGCCTGTGTCGAAAAGGGTTCTCTGTTGATTTGAATTAAGTAAGGTGCTATATGTATAGTCTATCCGGGGTACCAGGGACTGTCATTAGGGACTCCCTGAGTTATGGCTGCCCGGGTAGGCAGGGTCCATTTCAAACTCCATGACATCAAAATCTAAATATTATTTTTAGATAAGAAATTATATTCATTTTGTCACAAAAATCACATGACTGAATAGAAAACAGTTGTATGTGTGCATTATCAATTTTGACCACAAAAAAATAGAGTTTTTGTTTGTCAAAATAAAGTTGAACAAATGAATGCAAAAGAATCTAAAATATACTTTCGTGTTTCCCATTGAAACCTATGTCTAAGGCAATTCCTATTCTCTCTCAATTCCTATATAGAGCCCCCCAAACCATTTAAAAATTACCGTAAAACCTCGCGTATAAGACGCGTCCTCTACACCAAACAAATGCCTTGTGCGTCTTATAGGATTTCTTCAAGTTGGAGGTGCGTCTTATATGAGGGGTAATTTTACTGTAGAAATGTACTGATCTTACAAATTTACGCATTAAAATGTGCGTCTTTTACGCGAAAATGCATGTGCTGAATTTGGGGTGCGTCTTATACGCGCAGCGCGTCTTCTACGTGGGAGATTACGGTAAGACGCTTTTGGTATGGTGGGACTGAAAAATCAATTCCCTGTCAATTACTACCGGTATATGAAGTGGAAGATATTGCAGTTGGCTCACACACTTGACAATGGATGGATGGAACATGAGGCATGAGACCCCTGAGCCATTTATGGTAAATAGCACAACGTCCATTCATGTTTGTAAACCCAAGTTTGGGCTCATATACCAGGTAATATGGTAATTTCGACTCTTTTTTCAGACTACGGAGGAATTCTTAAAACAATTGGATGCCATTTGTGGCACGGGTCACTTAGAAATACTACTGAAGAAGCCAGACAAGAAAAAGGAGAGGTAAGGTAATTCATGTCTATTCCATGAGGTACTCGAGAAATGTGCTGTATCGACAAACATGTTTGTAGTAGGCGGTGCAGTAGATAGGTGTGCACATTGGTGTGGGTGGAAGAATTACTCATTTACTCTGTTAATTACCGGTAGATGGTTGTGTAGTGGACATGCATAATACATCGTTCCCCTAGTGGCAGAATGTTGTAAATGTAGTACTTTACAGTGTCAGTTACAACCTTCTTGTACTAGGGAGATGGCATGTAGAGCTGAATGTAGCGGTGGTGTAGGATGGTGTTGTGTTGGTGTATATGGAGCTGTATGGTATTCAGTGTCCCACACTAACCTTTCACAGGCAGCGCCCTGCTTGGCTGGGTTGAGAAATAAGTTAATAAGGTAAAAGGTGTTACATGGTCCTCTATCAGGTGCTCCTCTATATATGGTTTGAAGGAGCAGACGGTTGCTGACTATAGTATATATAGTAGAGCTTATGGACCACCTGATACCTATGTGATATCACATTCTCCTATCCATACCTTACCATTTAATGTTACAAGCCCTCTACCATCTTTAATCTATATCACACGTTCAATTTCAGAAGGGAAATGACACAAAGTTTCTGACAGTAAAACTTGATCCTGCCAAAGGTATGACAGGAAATTTGTGACAGAAAAAGTTGATGGCTGGATATTTATACATGTATCAGCAAATGTTTATTGCAGGAAATATGTGACAGCAAGCAGAATTGGATATATGATCGTAGATTTACCTAACTTTAGCTGCTGACCAGCCGAGGTATTTTTCTAAACACATTATCAATAAAAAGGTAAAAGACAGAGAATGTAGCTGTGCCTTATAGAAGAAGCCAGGTACACCTATACCGAGTTAGCAGTTTGCCCAATGGTTACGACCCATTGCTGAAGCTGGTTAGCAGCGGTTGTCACTGATAACAGGTCCACAGTGAGTGATTTAGATTACTTCGTTGACGGATAATTAATCCCGCTAAGTTGGTATAGACGAAATCATTCTGCATTAGATTACAGTAATACTAAACCTGTCCAAATCAAGCCCCAACTGTGTCCTTGAGAATTCCCCAAAGTTCAGGCTGTGTCTCGCGTGCGGGGTGTACCTTATACGCTGGGAATTGCAGTAACTCTAGTGGGTGCGACTTAATGCATTCTCTCCAAAATGTGCACCTAGGCACTCCCGCTTTGAATGATCCTAAAGGATGCCGAGAAGGCTTAAAAATTATACTTAAGCACCAAAGTATTCAAGGAAACCCCCTCTTATATCAGCATGCACCATATATATGTATAGGCATATTTGCTATCAAATGACAATTCTTTCTCCGCTATCTATACGTAGCGGCTTATAAGCAGGGTTTATGAAGAGCCCCACAAAAAAAACCCCACATTATTGATATCAGGTTATGACACATACAAGTAAGGTATCTACCGGTAATTAGACGTTAGTAATTATGCATAATGAGAACTAATAGAATACTAGTGGAATAGTGACGGTTTTTGCTTTTGATTACCAAGGTAACTGGAGTGGCATGGGAAGTACACCTACATATAAATCAATTACCATCTGTCTAATTAAACTACTTCTCTCTCTCTCAATAAGCCAGGATTCTACATAAGTATTTCCCCAAATTCTTTGGGACTGGCATTTGTAATATACAAATAGTTCCCACATATAATGTACCTTGTTAACTTTGTCTTCCGTTCACTCATAGCTCAATAATTTGAGAATGCAGAAGTTTGATTAGTGCCATTTATACACTTGAGACGGAAAGACTTTGCTACTTCTCACCAAAGCTCAGACCCAATTTGTTGTGATACATTGGGACTTAAATCTTATCAGGAAATGTAAATTCCTTGTTGTAATTGCGATTCACTTTGCATCATGCAAGTTATAGAACACGGGGTACTGTTTTCAGTAAAGGCATTTCACAAAGAGAAACCCAAGATCTGTCCTCTTATGTCTCAGTGAATATTTGCCCCCTCTGTGAAGTCGGTGTGCTCAAATAGCACAGCATTTAACTCAACTCAAACACCAGTGTATTGTGTCCCACATAACAGTGTATCACATTCAACTCAAACACCAGTGGATCTGTCCTATGCAGAAGTGTACCCATCACACACGGCAGTGTACCCGTCACACACAGCAGTGTACCCGTCACACATGGCAGTGTACCCCTCACACACAGCAGTGTACCCCTCACACACAGCAGTGTACCCGTCAAACATGGCAGTGTACCCATCATACATGGCAGTGTACCCGTCACACACGGCAGTGTACCCGTCACACACAGCAGTGTACCCGTCACACACAGCAGTGTACCCGTCACACACGGCAGTGTACCCGTCACACACGGCAGTGTACCTGTCAAACACAGCAGTGTACCCGTCACACATGGCAGTGTACCTGACACACACAGCAGTGTACCTGTCACACACAGCATTGTACCCATCACACACAGCAGTGTACCCGTCACACATGACAGTGTACCCATCACACACAGCAGTGTACCTGTCACACACAGCAGTGTACCCGTCACACACAGCAGTGTACCCGTCACACACAGCAGTGTACCCGTCACACACGACAGTGTACCCGTCACACATGGCACTGTACCCGTCACACATGGCACTGTACCCATCACACACAGCAGTGTACCCGTCACACACAGCAGTGTATTTGTCATTAAAACATGAAATAAATAGATGCACTCACATCATTGCAAACCGTATATTTGTGAGCTGGATTTTACTTGTCTCCTCCTTGTAATATACACCAACAGGGGGCCTTGGAAAGACATAAGCCCCATCCTTAAAGCTGGTATAAAAGCTAATATAGTGTTGTCAGATATGTATTTCAGAGGATTATATAGCCCTTCCCAAGTCATAGGGTGCCACTTATTATGGCACGATATGGCTCATTATGTGTACATCATTGGACTTAAGTTTCAGCTAGTCTATCCTCTTTGATGGGAAGGGAAACCACTTGGTTAATAAGTTCTGGTCACAGCCTCATGGCAGCAGCACTGAATGGTGTCTCTGCTGCCAGGCATCCAAATTGAATTCACCACCATTATAGAATACTCTGCTTTGTGGCTTCAGATGGAGCCACTGTGCTGGTACAATCAAGACTGCTTGTTGACATAAATAAAATGCTGGAAGCATTTTATTTCTACACACATATATGCTTGAATTTGACATGGTTTGAATGCACTGAATAGACTGAGATTTTGGCAGGACACTTTCACAAGTGGGGTGATGATAGATATGCAGAATTTGGAAAATCTATATATTTCAGATCTTGTCCCAGCTTTAATACAAACCACTCCTAGTGTTGGAAGAAATAGTTAAATTGCAGCTATGGCTTGGTTTTGGAAAATTTGGTAATGATCTATTATAGAAATACTCCTCCTTTAAGACGTACCTTGACTTTGAGCTGCTGCTATAATATATACGGCCCATTAGACCTCAGTTCTGTGTATAGGCAGGGGCTTATAAGTGAGGTACCACAACAGTGTAAGCAGGGGCTTATAAGTGAGGTACCACAACAGTATAAGCAGGGGCTTATAAGTGAGGGACCACAACAGTGTAAGCAGGGGCTTATAAGTGAGGGACCACAACAGTGTAAGCAGGGGCTTTTACGTGAGGTACCACAACAGTGTAAGCAGGGGCTTATACGTGAGGTACCACAACATTGTAAGCAGGGGCTTATAAGTGAGGGACCACAACAGTGTAAGCAGGGGCTTATAAGTGAGGGACCACAACAGTTTAAGCAGGGGCTTATAAGTGAGGGACCACAACAGTGTAAGCAGGGGCTTATAAGTGAGGTACCACAACAGTTTAAGCAGGGGCTTATAAGTGAGGGACCACAACAGTATAAGCAGGGGCTTATAAGTGAGGTACCACAACAGTATAAGTAGGGGCTTATAAGTGAGGTACCACAACAGTTTTGAGCAATTCTAGGGAACAGCAGTGACGCCATAGTAACCAGCGCGGCCCTTATCTGCCTACCGATAATTAAAATTTGCCTCACATACTTGATGCACTAGTTTCTTATCCCAATATTAGAAAAGATAAACGCAAAAAGGTTACTTTTTCTAGTACCTTGCCTATTTGATTTGACCCTTTGCAAGGTCCGTAGCAACCAGGGTTCTGCTCCCGAGAACTCTTGTGAACTCAAGTGTGGAGCAATTTGTGTGATACAACTTGGTGTCCCAAACACTGTGTTGTACTAACACACTGTGTGCGCGTTGCACACACTATTTTCTACGTCGATGTATGTGATGCCCCCCACCTCACAGCGAAGAGAGAAATACCATTATAACACAAAAAGGAACATTCATTAGTGAGGACATGATAGTCTGACTTCTTAAACAATGAGTTTTTTTTCAGAAAGTCTTGTGTAGTTCCTTTTCATTGTATTTTCTAATTTAAAGACCATACCCAGCAAATACAGGGCATTAAATTACATATCATGAAGGATAAGTCGGGATTAAATAATATCGCATCCTTCCGTTAGTCTTTTCTTTCAGAGTGGCTATGGAGTATACATATGCACATTTGCAATGTCAGTAAAAACAGTCCCTTTAACAATGACATATACATGTAACTGCATTTTCTGTTGGGTCTCCAATGCTTGAAGGATATCAAGTTTTCATTACTCTGTCTGCCACCCAATGTAAGAAACCTTTACAGCAGCTGATGGAGGATAATTGAGCTGAATGATCTCACCGTCTGCTCATCATTGTGTAAAGGGGTTATCTGGTTTCACATGGCCATGTACGGCTTTCCTTGCCTGTCATCTCAAATTAGAAGAATTGTTTATATGTGATCTATTGTAAACAGCTTTATCACTGCAGCCATTGTATGTATTTCAATTACAGGCTCTATATGTTCCCTTTTTGATAAGTCATGAACATAAAACCGTATTCAACATTTGGTTAACCCATCAAGGAGGCATTCATATCCTTGCCCTCTTAGCAAAAAGCGTGGTTAAGCAGTGGCTGGGTGTGAAAAGTTGTTCCTTCTTAATACCCTCTATACGTGTATAACATAAAGCCTTAGCTTAATATGCAGGGTTTTGCAGTGTTAAGCACACCACTTCGAGTCTCCTTCTGGCACTTTTCTCAACTAGACACAAGCCAAAGTTACATGAGTTATGGGGACAACCATTACAGTAAATCAATAAGGGCACCAGTAATGAGGTTGTTAATTACAACTCACATGGTTGGAAACGGATTAGGTCTTCACCCTCAGATCGCTACCACTTATCCCCCGGACCAAAATGCAGTAGAAAAACAGCACTAAAGCAGCTGGGAAACAGTGTGGTGTGACAGTAGTGATTCAGTGTGAAAGCAGCATCAGAAACAGTATTGTATCAGCATCTACTGGAATTCTACTGCTCAGCACCACAAAACTTGCAGCAGTGGCACAGTTGTAGAACAGTAGTATTGGCAGCATGCAAGCAGTATTGAATCAGTTGTCCCAATTATGTAAATTAGATGGCAGCATTTGAACAGTATCTACTTATTTAATGCTGCATGACCATATATGGGGTTGGGGCAGTGTTCAATCAGCACTACTGCATGGCTGCTGCTATAGCAGTAGTTCAGCAGTAGATCATACTGAAAACTACTGCTGGGGGCAGGTAGAAGCATAAAAGAAGCAGCTGCTGTTCTAGTACTGGCACTACCAATGCCTTTCTAGGTGGTCCTTGCTGGATTTGAACTTGGGATCTTCTGATTACTCTACCAATGCATTAGCCCCCTGAACCACCACCCCATCAGCTATGTTGGAGCAGTTACTACTTCCTAGTAGTGCATGCAAATCATGTAGGAGGGGGCTAGGGCAGTATTGATTCAGTAGTACTAGGTAACTCATAAAAAAGGGTAAGACATAGCTATAGACTGCTGCGATAGTATAAAGCTTTTCAGTTTACTGATGTTAAGCTGATGAGACAAGCACTTTGTAATTATCAATGATACATGTATACTATGTAAAAAAAAGTGTCATGATGGGGACCAAAAGAATACTTGATGATTCAGTATATTTGTGCCCTATATAAAGTCAGTGAGTAATTCCTCACTTTCATACACCCCAACATCCATGTGTATCCATTACTGGCACTGAATGAGATATCCATATGCAAGGGGGTGAAGTATGCTTGTCTCCACAAACACTGGATAGTTTCATTATTACATTACTGAATCTTTTGATTGCTGTTCACAACCATACTGACATTCCTACTATGGACTGTCTTAGAAGCATCAGGTAAATAATCCATGAATGGACAGTCATACCAGTAGATGGTCAGTAGACTACTGCATCTATGCAGCTGCACAGAGTGTATAATTTATGGTATCTATTAACATTCAGTTGAGAGTCAGTAGACTACTGATTCTGGCCTGAAATGCAGTGCATATTCAGTTAAAAGTCAGTACACTACTGAGTCTAGACTGAAAATGCAATGTAGAGTCAGCTGTTTTGGAAGTATTTCAACAGTACCTACTGCAATATGCAGTTGTTGATCAGGATATTCTCAGTAGCCACTTATAGGAGAAGTAGATACTGCCTTCTGGTGCCCTACAACATGAGGGTAAAGGCACCCATTTCGGACGCTCCTGGTGAGACAAAAGGTGAACATATACAATCATTAGATCTTGTGCCTTCAAACCCTATGTATTCTACTCTCTATTGTACTAATGAAAACATGTTGTTTAACCACTTATATCCATGAAAAAGTTTTGATAATGCTCCACTTTACATGTTAATAAATTAACTGTACATATTTTTCTTCAAAACATCAAATTGCACCTAAGGTCGGACGGCTCTTGCCAGATATGACCCTACAGGTGGGCACTGTGTTATCTCATAGATATAGAGAGAGTGGGTAACCAAGTATGAAGCAACCTATATAAAGTTATATAGAGTTATGCAAGCTGTTACAATACTCCTCTCAAAAGTACTCACAGATGTTAGATTCTGCATACTTGTAGCAAATCAGTCTGCAGGCTCAAATAGACATAACCCCTGTGAGACAGATGGGAGACTAATTGAATATATGTGTTTGGTACTCAGTAAACCGAACATGCAGATCTAATGTCCATGACTGGGAGTAAGGATAGAGTGAAAGGATTCTCTTCCTGACAAAAATCCAAAATGAGGTGCAATTGGTGTCCGACGTTAGGTACTCTTTTAGTTATTATAAGAATAACTCCCACAATGCAATATTAGTGGTGTATCCAGGTTTGGCAAGTCAAATTAGTAGCAAAATGTACATATTTCCATTGACATTTACAGAAGTTCTAGAAGCATGATGCTTAAGAGACAACTTTTTGACCAATTAAACCATTTTTCACAATCGCTCACAATCGTTGGTTATCAGAAAATAGCAAAATCACCCTGTATTAGAGCACTTGTAAAACCACTTTTAAAATGCCTTATATCTCTTATGCTGTATTTGTTACAGAGAATGTTAACTCAGTTTTCAAGTTTGGTTCATATTATAGCTGGAATTCTCATATTGATTATGTAATTCACTACAAAAGGTGTCCGACTTTAGGTGTCTGTCCGACTCAGGGTGCCTTTACCCTAATTACAACTCACCCTTTGTCTAGTGCTAGCTGAGTAGAGCTGAGAAAAAAATATGTATGGCAATACAACTGCACTTATCCTATTTCTAGTACAGTATACAATCTTTAAGAATTTATTCATAGGCATAGCGGTAATTCACATTTTGATTTTTGAAATTTTAGCGTCATAATTGTACAAATCATGTCATTCTATTGCAGACAACTGGTGTTTGCTCACCGGCAAGCACTTGCTGAGCAGTTACGTGGAGAGGAGCAGTTGGCGATGGGTGTGCACCTGGCGGCGGCATTGTTGTTCACAGTGCACACACAGAACGTGGTGCACGCCCCAGGGCGCTGTGTGCCGGCTGTTATCAGCCTTATAGACGGCTTCCTGCAGCCGGACCAGCGCGAGCTGCTCACTGCCGCACAAGGTATGTGCAACAACTGCTACTTGTACTACTCACACGTCTTGTGCCACACTATTTGGTAACTTGTGGTTGTAACTGCTATACCTGTTGCTGAATGTGAAAAAAAAAGAAAAAAACAGTGGTCTCTAGAGGTGGTACCATAAAAGTCTTCTTATATTCTACTCAAATATGTCCCATGACCAAAGTTATCTGTTGTCTCATGTATGGGACATTATCTCAGGACGAGTGTATACATGTACCCGGTATATATCACATCAGAGCAGTATCGATAACTTGGCATTTCCGAAAAATAAACACATCAATTGGCTTATGATTTGATAATTATACCAAAATAAAGCCTGATAAGAGGGAATGAGGGCAAAGAGTGCAGAACAAAGCAAGTATACCGGTTCCTCAATTTATGTACTACTAAGGCGGTAACCTTCTTTTGACGAGTAACTCACGAGAGCTACATACCAACCTTATACATGCATAGGGTGGACCCGAAGTCCCGCAGGGATGACAATGATTGATTGATTGATTTGTGTTTTACAGCACTTTAGCGGCACTAAGTGGCTATCCAGTGCTTCACAGGTTGATAATTTAACAGAGGAATGTGTCAGTGCCCGCGCATATGTGCACCACACACATCCTGAGGGGATAGGAAAGAGGAGATATAGACCCTTTTAAGTGGGCTAGGGAAGCCCGGGGATGACAATGAAAGTAAAATGATCTCATAACAGCCTTTGAAAGTCCAAACAACTAAACATATTTGAATAAACTTTGGAGTGGTGGTGGTTGGGGATGCGGGTGCGGAGGGAGCATGTCGGCGACTTTAAAGTCAGTATCCCCCTGATGAGGTGGTTGACTTTCGTTTTCTACATTATAATAAGCCTGGAAATGCTGTAAACCGTTTCCTTATATGTCTCTGGTAATTCAAACAAATTCTGTAATACCAGGTACAGCGTAGGTTATCAAGGTTTATTAGTAGCAACTCACCTCCCCAGGAGTCGGCATCTCCTTACCAGTCAGCAGTAGAGAAAAATCTGTTCTTCCATAAAAGAAGTCGACAGGGTTTGATTTAAATGCTTTCCATTCAACCCTTTTTGGGAGGAGTAAAAGGTCGAATCCCACGATGCAATCTAACCCTGGAAAGTTCTCGCAATTTGGGAACTCTTGCAGATATGCCATTACATTTTACAAATTCGACTGTTGCAATTAAACTGACCCCTCACCCTTGCAATGTACCGTAATCTCCCGCGTATAAGGCGCGTCTTATACGCGAATCAGATCGTGACTGGGTCTTATACGCGGGAGGGTAATTGCCTTGAGTTGGGGGTGCGCCTTATACGCGGGGTACCTCCACTTTCCAAACCAGAAAGATGTACACAGGGTCATGTATTTTCTTTAACCAAAGATAAGGTGTAGTGTATACCATGGTGCTCTAAATACCCTTAAACTGCTGAATGAAACATGCCATTCTGCTCACCATAAAAGTGTTTGGAAATGTGTGTACACCTGACTCACTGAGAGCTTTGTTAATTACACTATTGACCTTTTATTCAAGAGAATTCATGCAGCATTATAATCAATAATCCTGTCATAGTGTGTGCTGCCACCTGGTGTTCTTCTAGGAATCATTTAACTCATTAACTACTATTGATGCCAATTGTCTTCATATGGCTCACAACTGATGTTATTTGGCATCATTTTGAAAGGTACAATACTGTTCATTTTTTGAAAGAAATAATCCTCTGATTTGCATTATTTGTTAACAAGTTATAGATAAGACAGGTTCAAACCAAATTTGTTATTTGTTCATATCATACCCTCCCATTGATTATCTAGGCCCACACTGTTATAACAGGGAAATAGGCCTGTCTTCTAGAGACATGGCATGCTGGGATACCAGTAGTTTGTAATGTAGAGAATAGAGAATGACATACAGCTCATACAACACCAGGTGGCAGCACACACTATGGCAGGATTTTTGATTATAATGCTGCATGGATTCTCTTGATTAAAAGGTCAATAGGGTAATTAACAAAGCTCTCAGTGAGTGGGGTGTACACACATTTCCAAACACTTTTATGGTGAGCAGAATGGCATGTTTCATTCAGCAGTTTAAGGGTATTTAGAGCACCATGGTATAGACTACACCTTTTCTTTGGCTAAAGAAAATACATGACCAGTTGGGGTATTGATAGTTGCAGACAATATTTGAAATGCCCCTTTGGGTTGGGTCCTTTGAGTGGACCATGCTCCTTGAGTTAGGGGTGCGCCTTATACGCGGGTTTTTCAAATATTAGCCTCAGAAGCAGCAGATGCGCCTTCTACGCGGATCTGCCTTCCCTAAGTTGGGGGTGCGCCTTCTACGCGGGCTGCGCCTTCTACGCGAGAGATTACGGTAGATCTGTAAGCTGTGTTAAATTGCAATGCCATTCTCTTTGATATTGAATTTGCAAGCTGTTGTAGGCAAGCACAGTGCAGAATGGGACTGAATTGAACTCTGTGTGTAATTTATAGACATTTTTCATATGAATTGCAGGGTATTGGGCAAGTTTAGATTGCATAGTGGGACTTGGGTTGCAAGTTGAAGTGAACACACATCCCTATTTGTCAGTGACTTTATCCACATTTCTGTAAATTGCAAGGGAATTCTTTAAATTGCAGAAAAATTTTTGCTTAAGCAAGGAACAATATCTAAATATAAAGATTTTAACTTCAGTGCAAATCTACAAGGGATTCCTTCCATTAAAGCCCCCCCCCAGCAGCCATTATAGGTCTTGCAATAAAAGGAGAGAGCCCCAGATTGCAACAGATGACTAAATTGCAGAAACTTTTCAGCCAAAATTGCATTGTTGGATTCGACCTAAATGGTAACTTTATATGCAGAGTGTAAGATGATTATATACACTGTTATGTTAGCTTCATTTTAAGGTAGCTGGCGGGTATGACAAAGACGTTGATTGCGCAGGTATGGAATGTATTTCTCTCATTAACAAGAACCAACTGATATAGGTAGATAACTATGTTTACAGTAAAAGCGTCACAGGGAGGGGCTCGAACCTGGGACCTCCTGCATGCAAAGCGAACGTTTTACCACTATACTACAGATTATAGTTGTACTTTTGGTCTTACATGTCCTTGCCACTGATACCGTAATCTCCCGCGTAGAAGACGCGCTGCGCGTATAAGAAACACCCCAAACTTAGCACATGCATTTTCGTGTATAAGACGCACATTTTAAGGGTGATTTTTGTCAATCCAGTACTGTTCTATAGTAAAAATACCCCTCGTATAAGACGCACACCCAACTTGAAAAAAATCCTATAAGACGCACCAGGCATTTGTTTGGCGTAGAGGATGCGTCTTATACGCGGGAGTTTACGGTACATTCATTGTCCCCCCCATTTCTTTTTATCTCTTTTTTTTTTTTATTTCAACCATCCATAACACTAGAAATATGGCTGGGACCACGAGTCAGCATTATGTTTACTACAAAGATATGCTTATAATCTAAGTGCTGAAGAAGTTATGGAAAAAATCTAATTATTTTGCATATGAATCTAGAGATTTATGTGACAAATTGCGGTATAATCCTATATAAGGTTGAAAGCTATCTGTCATAGAAATATGCTTGGGACCCCCACATTTTCTTTGCAAATATAAAAAGTACAAGGTGTGTGAACGTGGCTTGTGCCTCCTCCTACCACTACCGCGTGAAATATAAAAAGTACATACGATTTTGGGACTCTGCTGAGAATATGGCGAAAATCCAATTACCGTAAACTCCCGCGTATAAGACGCGTCCTCTACGCCAAACAAAATGCTGGGGAGTCTTATAGGATTTTTTCAAGTTGGGGGGGCGTCTTATACGAGGGGTAATTTTACTATAGAAATGTATTGAATTAACAAATATCAGCATTAAAATGTGCGTCTTATACGCGAAAATGCATGTGCTGAGTTTGGGGTGCGTCTTATACGCGCAGCGCGTCTTCTACGCGGGAGTTTACGGTACTTTTAGTCTATCCCCGCCAGCTACCTTAAGTTTTATTATCCTTCATGAACAAGATTTTTGTCATTTCTCTTCTTAGATTTTGCCAAATGATATGCACTCAGTATGGTCAAGTAGTAACTTCTGGACAATGTGCACTAATTTCGTTCAATATTGTTTTTATTATCCCGTGTTCGATCAGAAATATAAGGGTCATTAAATGCAAGCTTTGAGGAGTTTCTGTAGTAAAAAGGACACCCCTTTACCTCTAATGGGGGACTGATGGATAAGCCGCATCTGATACCTAAAAGGTCTTGTGTCAATCACACAAGTTACTGTAATTTTATTGAAAATCTGATCCCTAATATTGTCCATCCACACACTAGGGAGTTGTTACTTTATGTCCATGGGCGATACCCGAGAAGACGCAGGCACCTGCAGTGATTCCCATTGCTGAGATTGGTCCATCCTGAATCATGCTGCTGCTTTTATTACATAAATGCCCCCTCCCCGGCTGATACTTTCAGCACGACACCTATTATTGATATTGCTTTTTAGCTTTTTTTACTGTCTAGCTTTTTTGTTGCAATGTCCAGAAATTTCTGTTTGGCCATGGTAGTTCGTGCTTTTGAGATGACTAAAGACCTACCTGGATGAAATGGTTATGAAAAAAAAATTCCCACTTCTATAGAATCTAAGTTTAGTACTGCTGTTCCACAAACAGCGAAAGATGTGTTATAACTTTAAGTACCTGATGTGTTCAGTTTGAAGTATACAAAGTCCATAAAGTCTCTAGTAGAAACCACGGCTTGTATGTAGATCAGACCCCGGGAGTGGCTTAGAGCTTTCCCAAGTAAGGGGCGGCTTATGCGTGAGGTGTATTAGATACAGTGAATTATCATTGTGAGGAGGACCTTGGTACTAGACTAACTTGGTCCCTGCTGGCAAGGTTCCCACCGTAACAATCCATATAAAAGATATAACAATAACAAATACCAACTTGCCGTAAATATTTTGTGATATCTTCAAAGCTTTATGATTGGGGTGTAGCTATGATAATCTACCTGAAATCAGGGTGCGGCTTATTTGTGATGTGCGGCTTCAATACAACGACAAACAGGATATTTATATGCTTCCTTCTGCCACCTAAAGGGTAACAAAATTCAAATGTTTTCGACATAAGCTGCATTTATATGATGGCTACAAAAGCTGAAGAGTGGACCTCCATGCTAGGTACACTACCTGGGCTACACTCCTATAGAGATTTAACTGACCTTTCTTTCAAGATATGGATATGATTAGCAATTGGTAGGACGAAATTCACCACATCATCAAATGCCCTTGCTTTTAACTGTCATCTTCCTATTTCTTGTTGTACCATTTTTACATGTACCATTCTTTTTGAACTCTCTGAGTGATCAAAGGCTGTGTTTTATCTGGCGCTGCCTATGGGACCAGGCAAATAAAAGAACACTTGCTATCCTTCGAGAAGAGTAGGGGAATGAAGCCCAAGTAGAGGTTTTCTCCCTCGCCCCTCCTCATAGATGCGATCTTTCATCTCATAGATTTGGCCATCCATAGATGCCTGTCTAGCTGTTTGGACAATCGGTTTTTAAATACCAGTCTCAACTGAGAAAAGAAAATAGTGGAGGTAAAACCAACCAAACCAAAACTACCAATCCCACGACTGCAGATAACATTCTGTTCCCTTACCCTATAATCCGTGTCCTTAATAGTTCTAGCTTTGCAGACTGAAATACATGAATTACCGAAGGAGATCGATGAGAACCATATGCACACACGACATAAAATGAGCAACTGAGTGATTAAAATATAGCGAGCACTTTGGGTATGATCGAAAGACTCAAAATCAATGACAATCCAAATCATATTCCACAGATGAAATAAAACGAGCAACTCAGAGGTGAGAGTCTGGCATCTCCTACCCTGTCTCCCCCAGTGCTTGCTCTTGGCGCACTTGGTGAGTTGATGCCACCTAGCATTATTTGCTGGGACAGACGGAGGCGGGGTTGAGGAGCAGATCGCTCACGGTGAGAGACATGGTCAGGACCCGCTGTGTCGGCTGATGATGAACCGACCGGCCCCAACTCATCACTCATTCATGATGTGTCAGTCGGGGTGTGGGGGGCTAACTGCTACTGACAGTCACAGTGTCAACCCCATGCTGCCCATGATTGAAACACAAGGGGCCTTGGTTATGGGGGACCGGGCTGGGGAACCTAATTCACCCTTAAGATGCTTCCTTTGTACTTTTCCTGAGGCCTTTGGGAGAGTGATCATGAGTTTACTGACTGGTTTATACCCATTAACCGTAAACCTACCTAGTGATAGTGCTCAAAGATGTGAGTTGAAGTGAAAGTCGAAATCATGCACTGAGTTTACCAGGGCAAGGTTTTATACGTTTGGTTGCCATATATACCTCTCTGGTTCATAGTCCAATAAATAAAATTCCCGCTATTGCATACTGGTGTGTCTCGACGTCAAAACATCACCTAATGAAGCATATTGCCTTCCAATTAAGGAAAGGTTTTTGGTTACTTTCTATTCTGAAAAGCGAAAGCAAAACTGAAGGGACATGGATTAGGCTGGACATGACTTGATTAGGAGTTTAATCGTTTTTACTGAAAAAGGTTTGATATTTGATACCTATTACTAGTTCACCCCGTCTATGAAGTCTAAATAGAATTTAACAGCTTTTGCACAGGTAAGTACCCGATAACCTACGAGTAAGTTAATGACATTAAATCTGAAACTTTGTCCTAAATTTGCCAAACTATAATTTTAAAACTAAAGCCTATGAGAATCAATACTCCCACTCCCTACCATAAAATACCCTTGTGGCTATATTTGGCAATCTTGCCGATACGCAGCACTTTCTAAGTTCAGGCAATAATCTGACTCCTGCCGCGATGGGCCCAAAGGCGTAAATCATTTTCTGATAACAGGTATTTTTTCATCTTTTTCTTCTTCAATAATTACCGGCAATTGTGATAGACTGAATTGAAAATATATCCTCCATGGTACAAACTGGTTATGAACTTCTAGGTGTAAGCTGATACAACATGTATTGAGTGCACCTCATTCACTTGTACGGGCTTCCCTAGCCCACTTAAAAGGGTATATTTCTCCTCTTTCCTATCACCTTGGATGTGTGTAGTGCACATGTGTGTGGGCACTGACACATTCCCCTGTGAAATTGTGTAATGTAGTTCTCGCCATGAATATGACCTTAGCTATCGAAATGGCGTTAAACATCTATTACTCACTCATTCACTTGTAACCTAGTACATGTACCGTAGAGGTTGTTATGGAATTCCAGCTCAAACAGCTCCGTCTGAATTTATTTGATATTTGTACAGGTATCACCATTGCTTGTCTGTTATTGTACAGTATGCTTAAATGAAGATACAAATCATAGTTACTAGTCTGTTATTAGTTCGACACTCTTCTGTCGATCAAGGCAATTTACAAATATAGAGGTGTATGAAGCAATTTTTATTGGGGGGGGGGGCAGGGGTCTTGTTTGAGGGGGCCCGCTATATTTATTTATATGCATATATAGAGGACCCTCCCATTATTGAGGGGCAGCCCCCCCTGGACCCCCTTTCCTGCACTCCTGAAATATAATTGATAACATATTGAGAAAGCTAATGACAGTGTCCCCATGTTGAAAACCTTTGGTACTGGAACATATCGCAGCACGCTCTCACTATGGTCCAACTATAAGTTTGCTGCCATAGGCAGCCCTTGGATGGAACGCTGTCCTTTGTCCTGTTTGTCCTTTCATGTAACCTACTGTAGAACCACAGGTATAAAGCGAAACTGTGTATAGAAGGCACCCTAGCTTTAGTAGAAACCTAGAAGGCACAGTCGATTTGAGGCTGCCTATTGAAGCAAACTTCCATAATTATGTCCTTTCATACGGCCTTCTGTACAACCACGGTTATATAGTGAAACTGCATATAGGACTCTTCCTAACTTTAATAGAATCCTACAAGGCACAGTCGTGCTTGGTCTTGGCCACTTTTGTACAATTCTAATGTCATAATATAAGTCACACCCAGACATTGAGACAGCCAGGGACACAGGTAGTGTTTAATATCCCCGCGTATATGCTACGCCGCATACTTGAGGTACTACTGTACATGTATACCTTTGTCCATGTTATGCCCGAATGACTTAACTTTAATCTCCTGTCTCTTGACTCTTTTCCAGATCTGGTGATGCAGCAACTTAAGTTACCCAACCCGCCACCGGAGGGAGCCACCGAGGAGCTCGCAAGCAGCTTTAAAGTGAAGTTGGCAGCACTGAAGGAAATGGCCCTTAAGGCGCGCAGGTCACAGGGCCAGGACGACAAAGAGTAAGGGTGGGGGCGTAAGACCAGGGGCCCTCTCTATTGTCACTGTTCACTGCCTACCATTGAGTTATGTTGAGGACACACTACCTGACTGCCCTTGTGTGTGTGTGTGTGGGGGGGGGGGGTCCTTAGCAGAGCTGTGACTATACCTTTAATACTACATGGACATGTCACATATTGACTTGCTTAACAGACACAAAACTGTGTGCAGGTGAAAATAATGACAAAATACCTTCCCGAAATGTTGGCCTGTGTGGCATGAGAGTAAAGGGGAATGTGGGCGGCAGTGGATACATGACTTTAGGGAGAAGCTGTCGCTTGGAGTGGCCCATAGCTCATGGCGGGGATTAGGCTATGACAATGGACTCGGGCCAAGGTGATGCGGAGGGCCCTTAGAGGAGACAGGGACGTGATGAGACTAAATCTATACACGGAGAGAGAGGCTATACACGGAGAATGAATGACGTCATGATCTATGGAAATGACGTCATGCTATTATGAGACGGTTTCAGCCATCTTTATAGGTTTCAGCCATCTTTATATTATACATTTTGTACAAGATGGAAGGAAGTATGGTTGTTTATTGCGCCGATAGAATATAAAACTGATACTAGGTGGTCAATAAAGAATATTTATATCTGCAATGAATGATAGAAGAAATAAGTTAGCCCATGGTTCATAAGTCTGTATCCTATGAATCTTTTCGGCGTTAGTATGAGTCATGTGAAGGAAAATACGAAGGTTCAACTGTATTACCTTAATTACTCCGAATATGATATAGCTTCATAATGTTCAGTTGAATAAATGGGTTGCTTAAGTAAATATGCTCTTTGTTCTTCGATACAAATTAAAGTTGTTTGTTATTTCAAGAAAATACTAAGACCACCTGCAAATTTATTCAGTGCCTTGTATGTTAAGCTGACCGAGGGAAGGCAAGATGTAAGGAATACAAATAGCTGGAAGAAGTCCAATACACAGACAGAAAAGGGATACATGCCACGTACTTGGGTACAGGAATGTGTGGGGTTTGTATTGATGAATGGGCCCTTAGAAAGCGACAAATGGTTATTTATTCATCGCTTAGTCTTGATTCCATTACAGCCTTTCTTGCTGAATGGGATTTGACGAGGGAGAGGCACACTGAACTTTAACTTTTAATGTAGGACTATGTTTCACTGTTTCATTTCACAGGACATACTTTTTTTTATCATAGTACTTTGTGCACCCTGAGATGAAAGAAATGCTTCACAGCACACTGCCGGTATTCTTAGCACTTTTGCACTAATCCAATGTAACCCTACCTAACCTATTAGCAGGCTCCATCCATCCAGCCCGAGATACTACGTTTTGAACTGGTATCAGTAGCCGCTGGCTGAGGCTGATTTATTAGGTGGTCAATCCTCGCATTTACGCCTCGCCGTATTCACGAGCTACATGGTACACTACTACATATATATATATATATATATATATATATATATATATATATATATATATATATATATATATATATATATATATTACTCCAATAGAAAACCACTCTTTGCTAACATAATAAAGAATCAACATTTTACAAGGACAACTCAAATTTAGTGCCTATATCATCTAAACAAATAACCAGTAGATACCATGGAAGGTCCTCCAACATGACCAGGGAATTAAATGCACAATGTACGCTGGACACGTTTACCAAATCGACTCGTCTGAAAAAGAAATGGTTCGATGTTTACCCTCTAATTGAAATAATCGGGCCACATGAAACTAAGACCCATCAATAGAAAGATTCATATGTCTAAAGGACAATGCAGCAACCCCCATGTTAATATCTCTTGGAGTTTCTGAAATGCAGAGAGAAATGTTAGGCAAAGTCAGGCATTTTTTGTGAAACGTTTCGCATACAAATTGTAGGCAGAAAAGTGGTTGTTCTGCACACAATTGACACTGGACTGGGTGGCTCTGCAGCTATAGATGCAAGAAGTGCTTTACATATAGAGAGGAGATATATTAAAGTATTCATTAACTCGGAAAGCCGAGTTTTAAGAGAGGGGTAGGGGCTGGCGAAATTTTTAAGACTGGAAGTGAACATTTTTGAGAAGAGGTGGTTGAGTTTGAGGTCAAATTACGTGAAAACCATTAAATATGAGATGAAATGAAACCTGTCATGTGATAGAGTTCAAGGTCATGGAGTGAGTGAGTAATGGCTGTTTAATGCCATTTCGACAGCTAAGGTCATATTCATGGCAAGAAGTACATTACAATTTCACAGAGGAATGTGTCGGTGCCCGCGCATATGTGCACCACACACACAAGGTCATGGAGGTGTACTATTTACCTCTCATAAGATTCTAATCTTTGTAAAATTTAGGGTTGAAAAAAAAGTAGGTCACCTGAAGTCCAACTTAGACGATTGGTGCACTCAATGCTTTTCTATAGAGGTGTCATTTTGGTTGTCAGGTGCGGGCGGGTTGGGTGTCCCGTACATAAGTATTTAATGGAAAATGATATATTGCATGTTAATCCTGTTTCTATGGTTGTTTTGGACATTTCTCTCTGTATACACATTAAAAATATAACAATTCAATCTGGTTGTATTATCCTCGGTGATACGATTCATGTTCGTTTCAGCATGTTTTTGCCAAAATTCGTCCGAGCGGCTCAACTTTTACGACATTCCAATTGCGTCTCACTTTGATACAAACATGGCGGTTATTAAATTAACATTGATAATATGTTACAGCATACAGAAAAAAAGATGGATCCATGCAGACTGGCCTAATAACTATAAATAGAAATGATTTGAAAACATTTTGCAAAGATAGAACGACATAGCTGGTTGACGGCAAAATCCAAAATGGCGGAGACGCAATACATATGGACTACGTTTCTTCTTTGTTTGGGATATTTCTTAATATTAACAACTACATAATAGTTGGTATGTGCCTCTTCTTCACATGTATCTCTGGTTTCCTTGTATGCAAGAAATGGTGGATATTAAACCTGTTAGTCTTACACATTGCTGTCACTATAGTGTCAAAATGGCCAGACCAAAGCTTTCCGAGTTATCTGCGATATCAATCGCTTGAACACTCGTTTTCTGAAAGCCTATATATCTAGGAATACATATCTATATATACATATACCATAGGTCCCTTAGTTGGGCCTAATATCTATCATGGTAATGAAATCATATGGCCGTAGGTGGATCATATCTCTTAACTGAATGAGTAAAACACTACATATTATATCATAATGTATGTAGGCCAGTTGATATAACAGTAATACTTGAGAATTATAGATTCACATGTAATGAAAAGTCCTGACTTTCACAAAAAGTGAAATATATTCTCTCAATTCTATCTATTATATATATATGGTGATAAATATCCATTGTCAATGTACAGTTTTAGATGGATTACAATCCTATACTATTTTCAAATATATTTCTGACAGATCCACTGCATCAGGACTACCTGTTGACATGATAACATGAAATTTATCATGTATATCAGTTGTAAAATCCGTTGATAACTACTGAGAATACAAACTAACATGTAATAACTTTTTTTGTAGAGAAAAAATTGGGTTTCAATATGTTCCTATACCTCCACCTCAATAATCTTTACTTTTCATGTCATTATTAGCTGCTCGACCCTCCAGTGCATGAGCAATTACACTTCTAGTAAAGATAGAAATATGGAGGATAGCCTCAAATGTAGCATAATGTGTCCCCTGTGCCCTTAGGGCATCAGAATTACTGATAAAAATGCCACAGCGCACAGAATTACAACCACAGACCACATGCCTATGTAGTGATACTGTAGGCTCTATACTATGAGTGCCGTTTTCGCGACAGTCAGCGATGCAGGGAAACGCCCTACTAATGGCAATTAGTCGAGGATGTGCCATTGTTTGGTTAGGGGTTGCTGAATCGCCCACAGGCAGGGTCAGTGTTGGAGATAGAAGTATTAGTGTGGTTATTAACATTCATTAGATCACAAGAGGCACAATGCCACCTGAACTTGACCTTAGCTCTACTGTCATGTCCATATTCATAGTTCACACCATACATGCTCTAAACGACCCTACATGACAATTAACCTTTAGGGAGTGGTCATTTATTATCAACAGGGGGGGGGGTGGTGGGTTTGAGGGGGGGCGTTAAAAAATTCTGACCCCTCTCGAGGGGGGGCTAAAAAAATTTTGACCCCTCTTGAGGGGGGGGGCTAAAAAAAATTTACCCTCTTTTTAGCAAAAAAGCCTGCGCGCTACTATAGATCAAAGAGGGGGCGCGAAAACTCTCCGCGCCTCTGGCGTGGGGGGGGGGCGCAAATTTTTTTTACTGCTGTCGAGGGGGGGGCGTAAAAAATTTTCACGCGTCCACGCGAAAACCCACCACCCCCCCCCTGTTGATAAATAATGACCACTCCCTTACAGTATGGAATAAAACTCACTTAGGAGAAACTAGTGCATGCCTTATTGGGTACAGCCTCTACAAGTTGCTCCAAACAGTGGTGATTATCACCAGCTTTAAGTCGACTAGCTCTTTAATATTACATGGCCCTGAGTACAAGACTCCATAGCAGCCTGACTGAGGGACTGACATGTTCCCAGTACATAACATATATCATATGCACAAAAGCACGTCGTCTTAGGATGACAGGTAGTGTCTCCATCGGGGTAGACGTGTTTTTTACAGTCCATATGGGTCTATACTCCGTCATTGGTAATTTAGCCAAGGGCAGCATTGTACGTGGAATCATCCGAAAGGGATTCCCCTACTATAAGAGCAGGGGCGGATCCAGAAGGGCTGGACTAGGGGGGCACAGCCAATAAAATTTGGTCTAGGGGGGGGGGCACTAGCAGGTTTTCGGGCCACGTTTGCTAAGAGTCATAGCCTGACCTAATTTCAGCAGGTCTGGAGGGGGGGACACGTGCCCTCAACCCCCCCCCCCCCATGGATCCGCCCTGAAAGGCTTGACGTTATAGATATACATTAGACCCCCACAGACCATGCCATTTAGTGTTTAAAGGGGTTGTTTTATCATCCCGTCCAATAGGGAGTGGTATTTTTTCACACCTTAAGGGTATTGAAAGAGTGAATTTAGGGTACCTGATTATGAAACACTTTGTTAGGATCACCCTTTATCTTCTATTAGCAACTTATGGGACATGGGCATCTCTTGAAATCGAAAAATGACATGGTACACGTTCATATTCTCTCAATCTTTAGATTATTGTTCCTCATTTTCATATCAGGAACAATCAGGGAGTCTGAATAATGCAGCAATCGCAAAGCCCTTTTCAGGGCTTCTTGCTTAATACCTCGCGATCATTTTCGACGAAATTTAGCCATAGTCCACAGAGAGAGGCCGACAAAGGGGGGAGATAATCAAAGTCGGGGGTGTTTTGTCGGGAGTTTCTTAATTGTTGTCGGGTAATTTACATCTGAAAATATCAAATAATCCTTGCATTATTGGCCATTTTTGTCGTATTTTTCTAGTCGGAAAATCCCCTTTTGTCTGCAGATCATGCATCATCGGCCCTAGGATCGGCCGACAATGGCCCTGTGGACTATGGGTATTAGTAAAAAAAAATTCTCTTTTACATATTTCACTGGATTGGATCGGATCTTATCATTCCTGATTGTCCACTTGGCACCTTCGGCCGAATTTGGCTATACATTGCCTACACAGAAGTCGGCTGGAAAGGCCCAGTGGACTATTGGTAGAACACCAATAATCCACTGTTTCCCATCGACTGGCGTTTATGTAAAATTGCATGGCCAAATTCGGTTGATGGGGCCCTGTGGACTAATGGTATAACAGAGGTGGGCATATCTTGAAAACCTGGAACCAATGTAGCAGCAGTTGTAGCCAAGGCTAAGTTTTAATATGCAAATGGTAATAATGTGAATCCAGAATTTTGCTCAGAAGGGGGGTGGGGTGCAAACTTGCCATTCCTCCAACCATCCCTCCCTCCTAAAGAAAAGAAGGGGGCCAGAATGGGCAGGGAGGGGGGACATATTGAAGTATTTGGGCCGAGGTAATGGCAATGGAAGTTTAGATCTCTAAGCCTAAAAGAAAAATGTCAGAAGGTTCATTTGGAAGGTCTTTAAAAATCTAAGAAAAAAAAGAAAAAACTTTGAAAATCTAAACTATAACTAGTGCCTTCTCAAGCAACTTCAGACAAATTTTCCCTCTCTGTCACCCCAGATCTGCCAATCGATTTTGCTTGTCTTTCCCTCAGTAACAATACATTCCCAGCAAATTGTCATCATCTGTCGCCATGATTGGTCATCAATGGTGACTTCTTTTTGAGTGATAACTCATTTTATCATCTTTTGCCACTGTGTGTTAGTCTCATGTGGCATAGCAATTGCTATTCCTGGTGATCTTGTGCTATAACGACGTCGTGTTCCATCTAGCGACATGTGTGAGCCACTTCACACAGGTTGATGAGGACTCACGACAATTTGCTGGGTTCATTATATGGGTTTTCTTCCCATAGATCTCACAATTTTGATTTCTCTCTCCCATATCCATGGAAAATTTTTAAACTTTAGAGGTAAAATAGTCAATTTTGGGGGCATTTATAAGCTTAATTGGATACTGTATTGGATTGAAATCATAGGCCCTATATGGAAACTCATAAGGGGACAGTAGTAGTGTCCTGAAATGTCATAGTCATACTTTTCTGGAGAAAGTTGGAGCACAAACATAGTCTCTATGGGCAAATGCCACCCCCACCCCAAAACACACCCAAGTTCTGCCACCACTGCAGTGATTTACACTTACTATCTTCTACCCTAGGCTAGGTATACATACATCCAAAGTTTTTCCCCCTACTACAACCTACCTCAAGAGGGGGGCAGTGCAAAAGGAGATCAGTGACAGGGACTGAGGAAGCAGGGAAAAAAGAAATGAGGGGTAAGCAGTGAATACTTCTGGTGGGACTCAGGAAAATGGAAAATCTTTGAAAATTTCAATGTCAAATCATGCATTCTGGTGACTTCTGGGAATAATTTCATAACTTTGGTAGGAATATTTGAGAAATTCTTTCAGTTTTGGAAAGCCCAGGTTCTGGTTGTAGCTGTCGCCATTTTCAAGACAATTGTCGCCACTTTTTGGCTACATGGCGACAGCTGCCCACCCCTGTATAACCAGGATTCTAGTGAGGTTTTATCAGGTCTACCTAGTGCTTGCCACGACTGCAGAGAGGGACCATAGGATGTTTTCAGGGGGTGGTTTTGGCGTCCAGGCTACATGAGATATTATCTTATGGAACAGTGACAGGGAGGAACATGATTGACAGGTTCTGATTGCTGCATCTGGGTACAAACTTGTATGGGGTGAGATGTGCCTCTCACTCATTAACACCCCCCTCCCTCCCAACCTCCCCCGTGCTCCCAGATACCATTCATTCCATGAACATGTCGAGACAAGGGTACCTTTCCATCCCCAGGAGCGTCCGCATTTTCTTTTTCTTATTCCAAACAGGGGTAACAGTGTATTTTGTTATATAATTCCACTTTTTTTTCCCTTTTTTTTTCAAAGAAAATATTAAAGGTTTTCAAACATAATCATTGACAGTTAAAAAAAAGGATAGACTGGTTCCATGCAAGTAAGAGGTATCTTTAATATTCAGTTACCCGGTATCAGGTATATAAATAGAAATTCTTAGCGGATGCAAAGTCACAGTAATCACATTTAATGTCATTAAAATCAGTACCCTTCATTTATTCCTAAAGTGGTACCACCCTAAATCAAGTCACTTCCTGGTAGAATGGTGAAAATCCTGCATTAAATACAGTAAATTTTTCATTTCTAGGGCTATAAAATGGGTTCTAAACAGGCTGTCTGTGTATCTATTGGCATTAATATTATCCTGGAGGCTTGGAAAATATTTAAAAAAAAAATTGGAAGAGAATGACAATAATTTAGATCATTTACTGCGGACCAAAGGGACTATGATAGATGTGTAGTGACTCAGGTGGCAGAGCACAAAATCACATTGGTGGTTTCCATGGCGATTTGCAAAAAATCTGATTGCACTTTGTTATGACAGACCTAGTGTATGATTTTTGCCATTTCAAAAGCTACAATCTGGTATATTTGGCTTAGTTCTGAGGAAATTTTAAGTATTTGAAATAGTTTGTCAAGCGTCAGTGATAGTGGATTTTTTCGGATCGTGCCGCTTATTTAGGGTGGTACCACCTTAACAGGGGGTCAGATTTTGCAAGGAATAGCAGAAATATGTGCTATTTTTTTTCCCTTAACCCTAGTTTTTTTAAAATCATCATTAGTTATCAGTATTTAGGCCCTCTCCTACATGGATAATGAGGTGTTAAACTGTAGATTTGCTTGGATTTGACCCTAAAATCACATGATTTTCATTGAATATAGGTTCCAAAACTGGCTTTTTACTATTCAGCCCATCGAGGGTATCCCATAGGGAATTTCCAGTTCTTAGCTAAATTTGAAGAAATGGGTACATTTTTTACAATGTACATGTCACCTCTGACACTGGATATCAAGGTATGGGTTCAAGCAATAGATAGGGTGCCTAATTGATCAGAGTTCTTTTATTTGTTATTGGTTGCCATGGCAACATAACAGCTTGTCATTGCTCGTTATGCCCAATTTAGGCCCAAAAGAGCCATTTTGGCCTTAAAAATGACCATAATTGGGCATTTTTATTGTTTCTACTGCTTTCCCTAATTTCCTGAGAGATAAGTTGGATATTCTGGCCTAAAATAGATGGTTCAAGGCACGTTTGCAGGTACATTTGCAAGGACATAGTGCAATCAGATTTTTCGCTACATTCGATTGAAGATGAATACCCTAAAACAAGACATTTTTTGAGCAATTTGTGCCTACGCACACCAGACCATCGTCTCAACAGGCCCAAATTACCAAAAAAGGTCATTTTTAGGCAGAATTTCAGGGTTGTTTCTGATTAAATGGACTTAAAATATTTTATTTATGAAGGAATTTTGTGGTAACCATGGCAACCAAAAAAACTAACTTTTCTGTTAATGTGGTACCACCCTAAATCAGGTCACTTCCGGGTAGAATGGTGAAAGTCCTGCATTAAATACAGTCAATTTTTCATTTCTAGGGCTATAAAATGGGTTCTAAACAGGCTGTCTGTGTATATATTGGCACTAATATTATCCTGGAGGCTTGGAGAATATTATTTAAAAAAAAGATTGGAAAAGAATGAAAATAATTTAGATCATTTACTGCGGACCAAAGGGACCTATGATAGATGTGCAGTGACTCAGGTGGCAGAGCACAAAATCACATCGGTGGTTTCCATGGTGATTTGCGAAAAATCTGATTGCACTTTGTTATGACAGACCTAGTGTATAATTTTTGCCATTTCAAAAGCTACAATCTGGTATATTTGGCTTAGTTCTGAGGAAATTTTAAGTATTTGAAATAGTTTGTCAAGCGTCAGTGATAGTGGATTTTTTCGGATCGCGCCGCTTATTTAGGGTGGTACCACCTTAACAGGGGGTCAGATTTTGCAAGGAATAGCAGAAATATGTGCCATTTTTTTCCCTTAACCCTAGTTTTTTTAAAATCATCATTAGTTATCAGTATTTAGGCCCTCTCCTACATGGATAATGAGGTGTTAAACTGTAGATTTGCTTGGATTTGACCCTAAAATCGCATGATTTTCATTGAATATGGGCTCCAAAACTGGCGTTTTACTATTCAGCCCATCGGGGGTATCCCATAGGGAATTTCCAGTTCTTAGCTAAATTTGAAGAAATGGGTACATTTTTTACAAGGTACATGTCACCCCTGACACTGGATATCAAGGTATGGGTTCAAGCGATAGATAGGGTGCCTAATTGATCAGAGTTCTTTTATTTGTTATTGGTTGCCATGGCAACATAACAGCTTGTCATTGCTCGTTATGCCCAATTTAGGCCCAAAAGAACCATTTTGGCCTCAAAAATGACCATAATTGGGCATTTTTATTGTTTCTACTGCTTTCCCTAATTTCCTGAGAGATAAGTTGGATATTCTGGCCTAAAATAGATGGTTCAAGGCACGTTTGGAGGTACATTTGCCAGGACATAGCGCAATCAGATTTTTCGCTACATTCGATTGAAGATGGATACCCTAAAACAAGACATTTTTTGAGCAATTTGTGCCTACGCACACCAGACCATCATCTCAATAGGCCCAAATTACCAAAAAAAGGTCATTTTTAGGCAGAATTTCAGGGTTGTTTCTGATTAAATGGACTTAAAATATTTTATTTATGAAGGAATTTTGTGGTAACCATGGCAACCAAAAAAACTAACTTTTCTGTTAAGATGGTAACACCCTAAATCAGGTCACTTCCGGGTAGAATGGTGAAAGTCCTGCATTAAATACAGTCAATTTTTCATTTCTAGGGCTATAAAATGGGTTCTAAACAGGCTGTCTGTGTATATGTTGACACTAATATTATCCTGGAGGCTTGGAGAATATTATTTAAAAAAGATTGGAAAAGAATGAAAATTATTTAGATCATTTACTGCGGACCAAAGGGACCTATGATAGATGTGTAGTGACTCAGGTGGCAGAGCACAAAATCACATCGGTGGTTTCCATGGTGATTTGCGAAAAATCTGATTGCACTTTGTTATGACAGACCTAGTGTATAATTTTTGCCATTTCAAAAGCTACAATCTGGTATATTTGGCTTGGGTCTGAGGAAATTCTAAGTATTTAAAATAGTTTGTCAAGCGTCAGTGATAGTGGATTTTTTCGGATTGCGCCGTGTATTTAGGGTGCTACCAACCTAAGAGAGATTCTCACGAAAGATCTTCCACACATTTTCACTTTCCTTTTCATATTTTTAGCAGACCCTTGAAGATGAACATTTAGTCAGTGATGGATCTGAAAAACAAATGAACAGAACTTGTCCTTTTTCTTATCACCCTTTGGGTTTTTAGGAGTCGTAGGTTGTCTAAAATTGAAGATGACTCGAGTTGTCCCATTTCTGCTTATTAATGGAGGGATTATTTGTGTAATTCGAATCGAATAACTGGAATCTTTATGAACAAAAAGGACTGCATGCTGTTAATTTTCACATGAGGGAGTTACATCACATGAATTCTAACATAGTTTTACAATGGGATCCACAGTGTAATGATTTGAATTGAAACTGAAGCAATATCCAATGTAAAGGCACTATCTTTTAAGATCTTTTTATATTCTTACCATGCATGCCTTAAATAACAAAGTACATACTTTAAAATTATACCCATAGTCCACAGACACAGGCCGACAAAAGGAGGGGATAATCAAAGTCGAGGATGTTTTGTCGGGATATTCTTAATTATTGTCGGGCAGTTTACATCTGAAAATATCAAATAATTTGATATTAATTCTCATTGCATTATCGGCCATTTTTGTCAGATTTTTTTAGCCAGATAATCATTATCTGTTACAGATATCACATTTCAAAGTCCACAGGAAATTCTGTCCCTCCTCTTTCTGCCGAGTATGCATTATCTGACCTAGTATGTACATGTATAGCTCTGACTATAGGTTGTACCAGTTGTGTTTGTAACAAGAAGACATATAATAAACAGCAGTTTCATCAGACATATTCTCGGTTCAACATTACAATAATACCCATAGCCCACAGGGCCATTGTCGGCCGATCCTAGGGCAGATAATGCAAAATCAGCAGAAAAGGAGGGTGAAAATGTGCTGTGGAATGTGCTGTGATAGCTGCTTACAGATTATGATTTTCTGACTAAAAGAATCTGTCAAAAATGGCTGATAATGCAAGGAGAATTGATATCAAATCATTTGATATTTTCAGATGTAAACTGCCCGACAATAAGTAAGAAACTCCCGACTTTGATTATCTCCCCTCTCTGTTGGCCTGTCCCTGTGGACTATGGGTATTACTTTACAATACCTTTTCTGGTGAAGCGTCCTTTTTGTAACCTTGTTGAACTAAGAGTATTCCTTATAACTGCTGTTTGTGTCTCTTTGTTACAAACACAACTACAGTGTAACCACAGTTTGATGAAAATCATAAACGGCAGACATCAGATTTTTTTATTTTTTATTTTAAAAGACATGATCTGCATTATCTAGCTGTTGTGCTCTGCCTTATCACTCTATTCAGAACTATGACAATGTGTCTCACATCTTATCTTCTCTACATCCTTTGAAATGCTGAGATAATTAACCCTTTAAGGGCTGCTAATGCAGGAGTGAATTATGCCCACTGGTCGGCATGATGCACTGATGAAGTGCTGGCGAGACTGCTTGCCAGCACTTCATTGGAGCATCGTACTGACCCTCCGGGAGTATAGCTATCAACCCTGTAGGGTCAGCATGATGCTCCAATGAAGCACTGGTGAACAGTCTCGCCAGCGTTTAATTGGTGCAACACGACGATGCATTTATACATTAGTGGCCTTTAAAAGGTTAATATAAGTAACACAGATATCTCCTGTATGATTTATGTGTGAACACTGTCTTCATCCTATTTATTTTCAAAGAAGTCATTTAACACCAATTGACACCCTGATGGGCTCTGCAAAGTGAGCTGCTCTGCCTTCAAAGGGAACAGTTCATTGAATTTGGCTGGTATACCTAATATGAAAGCTAAGCCTCAATCTCCCAAACCTAACCTTTACCTTTCAGTGACTAATACCTATAGTCCACTGGGCCTCTTCGGTCAATTTTGGCCATATATTTTTCTACACAAAAGTCGGCCGAAGAGGCCCAGTGGACTATAGGTATTACTAATACCCATAGTCCACAGACCTTCTATCGGCCAATCCTAGGGCCGATAATGCATAATCGGCAGACAAAGGGGGTAAAAGATGTCCTGTGGACTTTGAAATATGATAGTTGCTTGCAGATAATGGTTTTCTGAATAAAAAAATCTGATTGGCTACCCCAATCATAAAGGAAGGGAGGCCTGAGTATGTCTGGGCCCCCCCCCCCAAAGTTTGCCAAGAAATCAAAATAAATTGGATAAGCTGCTGAAACTTTGAATCTCAAATTAGTTTAATATGGTAATGGAATAGGAATGATAGGGGCATGAGCCTCAAGTCATATCTAAAATTCCCTAAAAAATTACATTTCTATGTAAACTCTATCTACATATGTATAGGCGTCATCGCCCTTAAGCTGACAATTCAAGGTGGTTGTGATGGGGCCCCTGCTGGGTTTGCTTCCTACGCCTCTGTATATGCGAGGATACCTCTCGATGCACCTTATTGAATTTGGGTGCGCCTTCTAGGTGAGGGTATACATAGATTGCTATCGACTGGTCAAAATATCCAATGTCGGTGTATATTTGCGAGTTCATAAAGTCCTTAAAGCTGCACTTCACATATTGGCAATGCGTGACAAATTAGGGCTCCATGTGATGTAACTACAATAAATCAAGTTCACATATAATGTACAAAATGTACTAGATATGCCTAAATCCTCTTAGACATCCTCTAATGGTTAACCTCGCTGTACATTGTATAACTCTCATCAATTTTCTGAACGTTTCCATGCTATAGATCTAAGAGGAACTTAACTCTTGCCTCCATTTCGCCAATCCATCCCATCTCTTTGACACCCACCCACCAGTCCCATCCCCTGTCTGGGCAATTACTTGGTCCTACAGATCTAGGATGCCTTGATAATACCCATAGTGCACTGGGCCTCTTCGGCCGACTTTTGTGTAGGAAATGTATGGCCAAAGTTGGCTGAAGAGGCCCAGTGGACTATGGGTCTAAAAATCTGAAAATAGCAAATGATTTGATATTAGTTCTCCTTGCATTATCGGCCATTATTGTCGGATTTTTTTTTATTCAGAAAACCATTATCTGCAAGCAACTATCATATTTCAAAGTCCACAAAACATCTTTTACCCCCTTTGTCTGCCGATTATGCATTATCGGCCCTAGGATTGGCCAATAGAAGCTCTGTGGACTATGGGTATTAGTAATACCTATTTGTTTGTTTGTTTATTGAGCAATCAGTTACGCATTATACAATATGAATTTTCACCTGATTAGGTCATGATATTTGACACCGTCAAAAAATAAGAACGAATGACTAGGTCAAGAAAAATAGAACAGTGTGCAGTAACGTAGAAACAGTTAATAAAGAATCGACAGGTTGTCATGTAGTGTATACAAGACTGACTGGGTAATCTCGGAGTATCCAGTATCAAAGTAGCGGATTGATGGATCTTGTTACATTATGTCCACTGGGCCTCTTCGGTCGACTTTTGTGTAGGAAATGTATGGCCAAAATTGACCGAAGAGGCCAAGTGGACTATAGTGGACTAATTGCCAGTCTCAGGAACTGTACTATCTTAAATTGGAGACTGGGATGTACACGTACTCTAAATGGGCAATTAGAGAAGCTATACGCCAGAAAAATGTCTTTAGCAAACGCATTTTTCACTGAAACTCTTCCCAAATGTTACAAATACGTTTTTGCCAAGTGGGCTACCTTTATGGGTGTGGACCACTAAATTTGACATGGTGACATGGCAATTTCTTAAAATCGACATGTGACATGAGAGGTTCTTAGAGGTGACATGGGACATGGGGATTTAAGTGACATGTGACAACCATTTCTTAAAATCGACATGTGACATGAGAGGTTCTTAGAGGTGACATGGGACATGGGGATTTAAGTGACATGTGACATAACCATTTCTTAAAATTGACATGTGACATGGGGGACCCCCCATCCACACCCCCACCTTTAAGATACATGAGGTGTACCCTGAGGCTGCGCTCAGAAGCTAGGGTCAAATCCTGTTTATCAATATACTGTTCTATGGCACAGAAACCTCAAATATAAGGTGCAACCTGACTTACTCAGCAGATTCTATAAGTGAGGTATATGTGAGGTACTATGGTAATCCACATACCGGTACACTGAAATGTTGCTGGATGGCATGGTGAGCCATAGACAGCCACAGGGTGAATCAATGTGTAGCCAGGAGGGTGTTTCCAAAAGAATGATTGTCACTTCTGTCAGAGGTGCACTTCCGTACACCTATAGTCCACTGGACCTCTTCGGCCAATTTTGGTCATACATTCCCTACACAAAGGTCAGCCGAAGAGGCCCAGTGGACTAAAGTTATTATGAGGAAGGGACTCACCTTCGGTAGGTTACTTCTCTTGTGAGGTTCCAAAAGCTGCTTCTATAAAGAAGCTGCCCCAGAAGTGGCCATTACTTCTGAAGTAAGATCCCACTTTACACGATGTCACTTAATCCCTTCAGGGTGGCGATTCATAAGTTTAGGAATTAAAAGGTTTGAATTTCATTTGAAAACGATCAGGTTTTGGAGAAAAAAAATCTCTTAATCGTTTTGAGGCAATTCAAAACATGATGCATTGATCTATACTATGCAAAATTCAAACGATTTCCATGAAAGATTTTTCGTTTCAATGAAAGAATTATTCTTAGCATGAAACGATCATGTCAACCTGATAATTTTAATGAAGCTCGTTTTAAAGTTATGAATTTAACTCCAGTTCTTTGTTCTAAGTAGGTAGCTGACAATGTAAGATGTTCGCAGTTTCTCAATTAATCACCAGAACTTTGCCAGTTTATTGTTAACGAGCCTTTATCCTTGGAGCGATTATTCCTCACTCTAGCTTTAAGGGTATAAAAAGGGAACTGAGAAAACACATTTCCATGCAGAATTACCTCCTCTGTGAAAACATGCAAGGACCCACCTCAACCACTTTTGGCAACACAATATGATTCATAGGGAAGTGACTACATTTTTAGTATAGGGTGGGGAGTGCCTTCTGAAGGGTGCAGCAGAGCATGGGAATGGGAAGTGAGGTACCTACCACGGGAAGCCAAGTCTCAACGTTTTGGAAACAGCCCCCAGTGCTATAATCTGAGAAGGGACCAAACACCAACAAACAGAGCATTAGCTATTGGTGGATTGGTGCCATATTACCCTGTCTGAGTTGTAAAATCCTCTTGGGCCAGTTAGAAATAAACCCCAATGGGATAATAGTCATCCCTTTAGGGCCTACACAATAGAGTGCTTGGTATGGTAGATTGGCGTCTAATGGCCATAATTCAATTCAGTGCTGAGCACCTCATTTTACATAGCAGCAATACTGGGTTATTGTGAGAGAAAACTTTATGGAATATAGTTTGTACCCAGCCTCGATTATCCAGGCCTATTCTTAGGGCCTGGACCGGTCTTTACTTGTGACTTTTGATGCTATAAAATGAGCAGCCTTGGATGCCCATTTTTAACAGAGGGAGGCCAAGGGCCAAGTGAGGGTTCTTGGGCACCCCCTCAGCAATAAACAACTCCCATGTAGAGACTTCTAGGCTCGTGCTAGCCATTCGCCAATTCGATCTGGCGATAGAAATCTAAAACTGATGATTTTTTACTGTGGAAAAGGGCCTGATTTTCGCCATATTTGAACCTGCTGGCGAAAATGAAATGTCTTGACCTAGGCATGCTAGTGTAGTGGTTTGGGCGTTAAGCGCCTCCACTATTATTCATCGATATAATAACATCTATACCTACTGGTATATACTAATTACATCAGTACTATGTACCGACCGGGTATTTGTGGGAACTTATCTAGTTCTTTTATTTTTCACACTGCGTCGACTTTAATCTTATTATATAACCTGTTTGCGGCCGAGCGTCTTCCTGCCACATGCAGGCTTTCCATGTTCATTTCTATATTAATTAATCACATGGTGTTAATTACCAGCATATGTAAGGGTCAACTTCTGTACCACACGCCAGTATGTCTTAGACCATAAGACGACTCGCGTGTCTGATCGGTTTTATGCTATGAGAAGGTTCATCTAGTTATAGATGATATCAGAGATAATATCATATGCTATCAATGCGCATACCGACAGTCTCACTGATATTGTTGATTGAAACTGTAATAAAGCTTACTGGGAAACTCTAATTACTTGTGTGTGTTGTCTCTTATAGTATCGATATCATACCGATTGTTAACCTGACAGGCCTAACCAACGAGCGGCCCGATGGTTACACTTGTAGAGGTCGGCGGAAAATGTCCTGGAGAAACTGGGAGTCGAACCTGGGACCCTCCAACCTGCAGGCGGAAGCTCTACCGCTGAGCCACTTCCCCGTCTGACATTCTTTACCTTCCACCTAAACCTGGATTGGTATGACACACACATAGGGGCAGCTACCACCGGATGCCAGCTCCTGGGGGCTCGTACATCCAGAACGGGGCTGCTGGCCTTACGGCAGAGCTGGCCCCTACACTCCTCCCTACCAGATTCAATCTAGGGCTCGGTACCAGACACCCGGGACTAGTACTGAGTTGCACCCAGCAAGGTCATCTCCTGTTTCCAGGACATACTGGAGGCGCCAAGTCCCCCAGTACTAGCAAATTGAATCATCATTTGTGTCATACCGGCCCAGGTACCAAGTTCGGGGGTCTAGATGGGGGGTCCCCATGTCACTTGTCAAATTTAAGAAAAGCCCATGTCACATGTCACTAAATTTGTAATTTCCCCTGTCCTTGTCACTCAGCTCCATGTCACATGTCGATTTTAAGAAAGGACCATGTCCCATGTCATTATCTTTTTTTCTCCCCTGTCCTTGTCACTAGAGCTCTATGTCCCTTGTCGATTTTAAGAAAAGGCCATGTCACACTGTCAATTTTAGGGGTCTAGACCCTCAAGTTCCCGTAGTCCCCCCTCACACGGGTCAGGTTTCTCCACCAGTGTAGAGGTTGGCGGAAAATGTCCTGGAGAAACCGGGAGTCGAACCCGGGACCCTCCAACCTGCAGGCGGAAGCTCTACCGCTGAGCTACTAAATTTTGGATCTGACTTTATAGGCTCAGAACCCCATTTTCCTTATGACATCACCCATTTTCCTTATGACATCACCATAATAAACTAAGTTTTAGCTTCTTTTCCATTGTGTTTATGAGTTCTTGGAAAATATGGGGGGGCCCAGACATACTCAGGCCCCACCTCCTTCATGATTGGGGGGCCCAGGCCCCCCTGGCTCCCCCTGGCTCCCCCTGGCTCCCCCTGGCTCCCCCTGGCTCCCCCTTTTCCTACGCCCCTGATGTAATGTATTGTGAGATGAATAGGATCAGTCTTTTTGGTTCATTATTTCTTGGTGTTTTCACTTTCTATTTCTAAAAACTTCAATGAAAAGATACTGCTGTAATACCAGGTCTATGACATAATTTCAACTACATCTCACTTGTGCCAAATCATCTATATCTAAATGCCCATAAATGTCACGGCTATGTAGCTGAATGTCTGGCGAATTTTCGTTGTAATTAGCGAAAAGAAAACAGACCATTTTTGCCATAGAAAAGGATATTCTAGCGCAAGCCTAGACAGTGTTTAATAGAGGGAAGTTATTTAGCCAAAATGAGAAACAAAATCATATAATACAAGGGAATGTTCAACTATGGGAGGGGGCTCTTTTAGTACCAGTGACAAACAGTGACATTGGGGTGGGGGGTCTTAAAAACTGCCAAAAAACAGTGACATAATTGTTGAATGTTCCCTAAGATCTAAGTCTATATACTACTGAAAGAAGCTATAGCTTCTAAAAGTCTGATCTATGCATAGGCCTTGTGTATGTGTCACCTACAAGGTTATGCATGATATATACTCCATGGGGTCAGAAGGTAATATCAGGTATAGGAGCCAAGGGCAATATATGCTACTACTTCCTGCAGGTGTCTTAGCAAGGTCATATATAGGCCCTAGGTATCAGAGTGACATAATAAATTGCCTTTGGTGGTGCACAGTGCAGCCCCTTTCATTTGGCTCTTGGAGTATTGTGCACTCAGCTGTGACCAGGCCCTTTACTGCAATGCACAGGTAGTTAGCAGGGTGGGAGCAGTGGGGGCATGGTGATCAAAAGTACAGGGCCGGCCCAGGCGGTATATTCCAATACCGCCTGGGGGTCAGAGGCTGGTTTGTACCATGTCATCATAAATGCAGTTGAAAGGGAATGGTTAAATCTCTATTTTCTTTTATCTCACGATTCTGGCCTCTACAGTCCTTTTTTGCTCATAACCCCAGTTCCTTATCCAGCCATAACGCACTCTCAGACCTTTTGATAGTCTTCAAGAGGCTGCTGGTTTCAAGCTGGACATGTTAATAAATTGGAGAAGTATACAATGTTCAACGGAGAATCGATCCCCGGCCGCTGTGGCAGGAGATGAGCTCGCTGTCCACTATACCAAGTCGGCCGGTGCTAGAGCAAAGTGGCTTCTATAAAGAGAAACAGAAAATCTTACCGGGCCATAATGAACGATATATCCACACGGTTTTCATGTAGAAATTGTATATAAGAATCCTTTTTCTTACATACATGCATACATGCAGTAGAATATCCGTAGACGATGATAACATATTGATTTTGCTAAAATAAGTCCATATATATATAGAATCTAGGCCATTTCCATTGGGATAATTTCTCGTCTAGTGACCCCTTGAACCAGAAGTAGGTCTGTTGGCACCTCCTTTATTAGAGATCTATCTCTTCGGAAAAATGGCTTCTTTGTTGTTCAAGTCCTTGTATACGAATGGGGATATTGTTGAGGTTGATACACCAAATGGGTGGATTTTAGGAGTAATAGAAGAAGTTATTTTTAGTGGCTACTATGAATATAAAATTAGATTGTATTCTGACGGAACAGAGGTGGTCCAAGTAGCTAGAAACCTGAGACAGGGTAAGCTAGAAATGAATGAAGACGAAGCACCCATTGAACCACCGGCCGAAGTCAAGGTTGGCAATGCCAATAGATTTGCTGCTACCAATGAGGAAGAACTGATAAAAATGGAGTCTTCAGCTACGGCAAAGGCTACACACAAACAGACTAAGTGGGCATTGGATATAATGAAAGGTATCTGAAAAAAACTTTATATTCGCTTTGTTGTTAATATCCTTATACTCGATATGGGCCACTTGGCGTGTCTGTCGACCGGAACATGTATATGAAATTCTCTGGCGCAGGGAGCATTTATTATTTTCTTGGCGTTATGAATATAGACTCGTTTAGTACATAACGGACATTATAAGGTACATTATAACTAGAATTTCTTCAAAAATAATTAATACTTATTATATTTGTTATTTTTCAGCTTGGTTAGAGGCAAATGGAGAACAACAGGACATCAAAAACTACTCAGAAGCAGCCCTTGCAGAAATCCTCAGGAAGTTATATGGTCAGGTCCGAACCAAAGATGGCAAAGAGTACTCTAAAACTTCTCTGTTATGTATCAGAGCAGGACTGCACAGGTTTCTAACTGGATCTCCAAATAATGTCAATTACAATATCATGACAGACTCTGCATTCATTCAAGCTAATAATGTTCTCAAAGGGCATATTAAGATAACAAAAAGGCAGGTCTCGATGTAACAACTCACTATGAGGCAATAACCGAAGCAGATCAAAAGAAAATGTATCATACTCAAACTCTTTCCAATCAGAATCCTACCTCACTCCAGAGGAAAGTATATTATGAAATGTCATTACAGTTTGGTCATAGGGCTAGAGAGGGACTACGTGAATTGCAAAAGAGTCACTTCATCTTTAAAAAATGATGAAAATGGTATAGAATATTGCACACTCTCCCATAATGTGGCAGAAAAAAATCATCAAGGGTTAACCCAAAGGTCTGAAGAACATAATCAAAGAATGTACGGAACCGGTGGAGAAAAATGTCCATTGAAAAGTATGAAAATGTATCTTGGTAAATTACATCCAGATAACCCAGCATTCTTTCAAACAGCCAAGAAATCTCACTACAGGCTCAGTACCACATGGTACACAAAGTCTTCCGTGGGTGTCAATACTATTGGAAAATTAATGCCAGCAATTTCAAAAGATGCCAAAAATTTATACAAATCATTGCATTAGAGCTACCACTGTTACTACACTCAGAAGAAAGGGTGTTGTAGCAAAGGATATTAAAAGTGTGACAGGCCATAAAAATGAGGCCAGTATCGATTTCTATAGTAAAACCCCAGATACAGTCCGTCATGACATGGCCATGAAACTCCTGAACACAGAGAAAACTCGAGTATCAGCTCCAGCTACTCTAGTATCTTCTACAGATACTCAAATGCTCCCTGCAGGTACTCAAGTGGAAGTCAAATCCACAAACCGGCATAAACTTGAAAGATGTAGGGGCTACCACTACACTCTTTTTCAATGTGCAATTTCATAACCTAAACATTCACATGAAGTAAGCACAATGTGATCAATTAGGCCTTCAGGCCTTATATTAATACCATGATGTGTTCTTTAGATCCTATGAGGTTGATTATTTGTGATAATGCACTACATCGTATACTTTTCTCATTTTGCCTAAAAGTTCGATTAAAATTGTTATAATTACTGTTGAATATGTGTTCATCTTGTTTCCTATTCCCATATCGATAGTACAACATAGGCGGGAAAACATGATTTTACTATAAAAATAATAAATGCTCCCTCCGTGTGTCCATAACCAAAACGAGGTCTGCATTGTCGTCTTCCGCTGAAAACAATATGGCGAAGTGGAGACGAAATTTCTATCGCTCGACTGAACAAAATGTCTTCTCATGGATTAATTCTGGGGTTATAAGGTAAGAAATTAATACAAAATGGAGAAAAATGTGAGATAAACGCCTTAATGTATGTTATAGGAACGCACGAGTGGGTTTATGGGTTAATAATCCATTCCCCCTTCGGGGTCGTGGATTATTAACCCATAAACCCACTCGTGCGTTCCCATAACATACATTAAACACAAAATGTGTGGTTTTCAAAAGAAGCTTCTTAACACTGCGAGTGATGTTCATGTAAATTATATCATCGTTTTTTTATGAATCGCCATCTAGAGGCTGCTTAGGTTAAAAAGAAAACATGGAAGGAGCAGAAAATGAACCCTCCACTCCAATCTCAGTAAGCAGCACAAATTCAAATGTGCCAGTTATAAAGTGCTCTACATAAATTCGTGCTGGTCAGATCAAAGAGTAGTAACATAGTTTTATTATAAATTCTACCGCAATCCCCCTTAAAGTATGGTGCTATCCTTATGCAAGAAATGTAACAGGTAAAAATCAACTTTTAGTTATTGCTACCAATGAAATCTTTTCTTCTTACTGCCACGGTGAAGGGCTGTCATGTATAACAATCTACAATATCCTACTCCTTTCCATAAAAAGTCTTATATTTTCACCAATTTTCAATTAGGCCCAGTAATAAATACGCTTAACACAAAGTGCACTATCTAAGTAGTACCCACTTGAACTTCACATCATTCTGATCAAATGATAAAAAAAACCTTTGAGTTATAACAGTCTGGGCTATATGTTGGTCGTAATTATGTATATATTATAGTGTCTTTGTGGAATGTATTATCCACTGTAGTCTAAGTCCTGGTCTCTATATGGGTAAGCTAAACTAAACTGGTATGATGATGGAGTGCCCCATACAAGTCACTGGTTTATTGTACATATATATCCACAGTTACAGCAATCTTTTGGATGTCACTTCATGTTGTGGCTTCCCTTAATACACTATTCCTCTGCATGGCTATGGTACAGTTCGTGGTCTCAATATAGACCTAATATGCTTTCTTTGTATCTCTTGGCTACTCCTGTTGTTCAGGAGTACAAACTTGACAGGTAGATGACCTACCGCGTGCTGACTCCCCCTTTGCTCCAGCGTGAGCTCAACTTCTCCCCCAACAGCTTAATCTCTTCTATGTGTTTTCAGGCGTACCTGTATTCCGCTGCGTATACCTACATTTCTGGTTCTAGGGCGTATGGCATTGAAGTCAAACGGCACCCTGACACATAGCCCCATGTCACCTGGCCTTAATGCAGATAGCCTAGTTGACATCTGGCCCACAGTCAAATAGCCCAAATGTCACATAGCCCCCTGTCAAATAGCCTGAATTCCTTAATTTTTTTTTTAACTTTTTTACCCCCTTATATACGACGTTATACGTGTTCAAAAATATGTGGCCATACGTGGTCATACGTGGTCATACGTGGTCTTTTCTCCCTTGTCATACATGGTCATACGTGATCATACATGATCATACGTGGTCATACGTGGTCATACCTCTTCATACCTCTTCATACATTATCTGTTCTCCCTTGTCATACCTGGTCATACGTGGTCATACATGGTCATACGTGGTCATACGTGATCATACATGGTCATACGTGGTCATACCTCTTCATACCTCTTCATACATTATCTGTTCTCCCTTGTCATACCTGGTCATACGTGGTCATACATGGTCATACGTGGTCATACGTCATCATACGTGGTCATACGTGGTCATACCTCTTCATACATCTTCATACATTATCTCTTCTCCCTTGTCATACATGGTCATACGTGGTCATACGTGGTCATACGTGGTCATACATGGTCATACGTGGTCATACCTCTTCATACATTTTCTCTTCTCCCTTGTAATACGTGGTCATACGTGGTCATACGTAATCATACACGGTCATACGTGGCCATACGTGGGCCCATACGTGGTCATACGTGGGCCCATACGTGGTCATACGTGGCCATACGTGGTCATACGTGGCCATACGTGGTCATACGTGGCCATACGTGGCCACACGTGGCCATACGTGGTCATTCGTGGCCATACGTGGCCACCCATGGCCATACGTGGTCATACGTGGCCATACGTGGTCATACGTGGCCATACGTGGTCATACGTGGCCATACGTGGCCACACGTGGCCATACGTGGTCATTCGTGGCCATACGTGGCCACCCATGGCCATACGTGGTCATACGTGGCCATACGTGGCCATACGTGGTCATACGTGGTCATACGTGGTCATACGTGGCCATACGTGGCCATACATAGCCATACGTGGCCATACGTGGCCACCCATGGCCATACGTGGTCATACATGGCCATACGTGGCCATACGTGGTCATACGTGGTCATACGTGGCCATACGTGGTCATACGTGGCCATACATAGCCATACGTGGCCATACGTGGTCATACGTGGCCATACCTTTTCATACATGGGCATACGTGGTCATACCTTCACTCTTACCTTCACTCTTTTCTCCTTTCTCATACTTGGCCATACCTGATCATACGTGGCCATACGTGGTCATACGTGGTCATACGTGGCCATACGTGGCCATACATAGCCATACGTGGCCATACGTGGCCACCCATGGCCATACGTGGTCATACATGGCCATACGTGGCCATACGTGGTCATACGTGGTCATACGTGGCCATACATAGCCATACATAGCCATACGTGGCCATACGTGGCCATACGTGGTCATACGTGGCCATACGTGGCCATACGTGGTCATACGTGGCCATACGTGGCCATACGTTATTTTATGCCATGTAAGGTGGCCTTATGCATCTCTTCTCTCCTCTCTTATATAAATATAAGTAACCCTTTCTTTTTAAATCATGATATATTTATTACCTCTTCAGTCTTACATTTAAAGTATTTTCTTTTTTTATATATCCTTCTGTCTTAATACATTAAAATGAATAGTCTTCCGTAGTATTGGCCTCTTACCTCCTTCAACACAACCGTTTCACTTATCCTATCTCATTATATATATATATATATATATATATATATATATTCTTTCTGTATTTATATATTATATATTTCTTTCTGTTTTTGCTTATGTATATATATATATATATTTCTTTCCGTTTTTGCTTATCTCATGTCTCTCAATAAGTTGGTCAATAAGTTTCCTTATGTAAGTTATATGATTGTTATGTTTTGCTTTTCTTTTTTCGGGGGATTTCATCCAGGTTCGTGCACACACTCATCCATTTTGAATATCTATCTCTCTGGAAGTCTCTTATTTAGTCCATTTTCATGTAGTCTGTTCTTATAGGCCGTAGCCGTACCCACTGCTGGAAAGCTGGAACAGTCTACTGGCAGTAGAGTAATAGGTTAATCTGATTCGTAGTCCTCATCAGCATCCTCCATGAAGTCTGTCCTGCTTTCAGTCAGGGCCACCGTGAGTTTGAAGCGCAGCTCTGCAAAGCTGCTGCAGGGTAGGGGCAAACGTACCGAATTATCACATGTGTAGAATTTCGGTAAGCCTGCTCGGTCTTCTGGTTTAGGTTTCCTGAACATGACCCTCAGCTTCCTCTGGTTCATGTTTCCCGTCACATCTAGGCTTGGCATCCCTGTCATGGCCTCATGTATTGTTGTGACCTTTATTTCCCCGTTCTTTTCTTCTGTTAAAATAAATACAAAATCCTTTCAAAATTTACTTCCTAGGTACAATATTGTTAAGTTGTGCAATATCCCTCCTCTTCTACATCAATTGTATGGTGGCAGAGTCTTAAACCGGGAGGGAGGCTCTCGTATGAGTTTGGGGTGTTCCTTATCCGTGGGGTAAGGCATTTTTCTGTTGGGAAATTCAGCCGAGAATAATATCTCCTTTTTCATTGAAATTATTATAACGGGTGTCAGATAACAAGCTACAGGAGACAGTGCATACCTAGGCATACTAGAGGGTCGAACCAAGTGATCTTCATTTATGGATCGATTTTGCAGCACATTACAAGTTGTTTTTCACATTTATCCTAAATCTCTTTTCAAAGGGTTATTTTAATGGAAGCCAATTTTCATCTTACCCTCGCATTCCCTTACAAACTGCTTGAACCAATCAAAGCTGCGTGCTGAAGGAATAGCACTCCCTCCTGTTATTGGGAAATGTGCAGGTGTCAACACCAACCGCTCGATGAACTCATCTGCCCGCATCTCATCAGGCTGTGAGCAAAGTGCTGCGAATCCCTTCTCGTTCCTTCGGACAGCATTAGCAATGCACTCCATCCCTTTCTCCATGCTGCAAATAAATGCCCCACTCACATTAAAACTCAATTGATCTTGCAAATCTTTTGTTTCCTTTCATACTGATTTTTGTTTCATGCCCACACACATATTAAGAGCCATTTTACTGTAGTATGCTGTGTACCAATGTAAACTTGTGATAACGAGTACTATGTGATTGCAAAAGGTTTTAACAATTTAAACCCCTTTTAATGTTACACACTTCTTTTTCTTTTCTTGTTATGCTTTTCCTTACATTGTCCTTACTTGGCCCTTGTCATAAATAGCTTCTTCCCCATTAATTTTTTTTTTCAACCTCTTTCTAACTTACAAGGTAACATCCCCTCTCTCTGTTATAACATCCAATACACCCACCTAACACTATTGAAATAACAAACCCCTCTTAGGTGTGGGCCGAAAGGTAAGGACCTATTGTGGATGTCATACCACTGTCACTCACCTTTCGTAAGCAGCTTTGTGTTTGCCTAAGACTTCATTGTACAGTGCAACATCTGTCCATCTCTTCTTGTCCTTGGCAAAGGAGTAGGGTGAGGAGCCTCCCTTCTCCTCCTTGAACTTCTCAAAGAATCCAATAGACTGTGCTGCTGCCGTAAGGTATTTGTGGTCTTCAGCGTGTTCCAGCTTAAAAAGTATAAAATGTCCTATTTCTTATGTGCCAGTCATTTTTCCAGTGGATCTCAATTATTTATAATAATAATAATTGGAGAATAATTAATTGCGAGTTTAAATTGTGTTTTCTTTATAACACTCTCTCCCCTTTCACTCCGTACTTTCTTTATAATACTGTCTCCCCTTTTCAGTGCTTTTTGTTGCATTGTTCCTACCCATCATGGATAACTCCATAAATATTACAGTCCTCTGGAGTTTTACCTACCCGGGATATTTCCTCTGCCTGGTAGGTGTCTATGTACCCCTTCTTGTAGCATTCCCTTCGGTCCAAAGTGCCCATGAGTCTCTCCATGTTGGCCACCCCCAAAGCCAGAACCTGGACTACGATAGGACCTACGAACACTGGTGCAGGTCCCTTGGTTGCTAGTAGAATGGCGACTAGCGCTCCTATATGATAGTAGGTCATCTTCTCGTACTCTGTTTTTAAAAGGGAAACGAACTCAATAAATTCTCAAAAACATTTTAGAATCATGTCCATTTTTATCTGTAACGGCAGTAAGTGATACATATTTCCTTAATTTCCTAAAATGCTGAAAGGATCTCTTATAATATCCATACTCTTTGCACCTATCTATACCGACCTCCGATTCTCACCTTCTTCTATGTATATAAGTATCTTATCCCCTTTTTGTCCCACGAAGACTGGTAGTTGTGCGGCAGCACATACGGTTCGGTAGAGGTAGGCACGCCTTGGCCCACCATGGTCTACTGCGTTTGTAAGTATCAATTCACCGTCTGGTCCCTCCCTCATCATCTGCACTCTGAGGTCAGTCGACAGTATGTACTTTTTTTCGGCGTTTCGGTTTATCCATGCCCTCCATGGGTTGTCCATGTTGCCTTGTATGTTATTTGTGTAGTTCCCCTTCTTTGCCATCTCCTGTCTTACATCCCGTAGAAGCTTTTCTAATACGGCCCTGGGGTTTGGATGGCCCCGTGTCTGTTACAAGGAACAATAACATTAGGTTTTCACTGACATCTCCCCCTCACCATTTTTCAAACTCGCTATACATTTCAATAATAAAATTTTAAAGTCCATTATAGCCAGTTATAGTCCAACATATAGCTATGTCCATTACTTTGGAGCTATACTTTTCAATAATAAAATTTTAAACTCCATTATAGCTAGTTATAGTCAACCATCTAGCTATGTGCATTATTTTGGAGCCCTAGCTCTTACTGTTATTCAGAAATTGGACGACATTTCTACACCAAATTCCCTTACCTCTTATCTCCACAAAAAAGTAACTTACCCCAAGCCATAATACCCTTAGGGTCGTGTCGCCCTCGAACAGGTCTTTTATCCGCATTGTACCGGGAGTTGAGTCATCTAAGACAACTATTGACGTTCTCCATTCTTCTGCCTCATAGAAGCTGGTGTTCCCGTCTAGGGTCTTAATGAAGTCCACCAAAGTCTGGAAAGTAAAGAATTCTCTTCGTACATTTCTTATTTAATTCCGATCAACCATACTACCAGACCTTGAATAACTCCCTTTCATTCTTGGGTGGAATATCTCTTATTTTTATTTCGGCCTAGCTAGTAATACGCTTTTTTAAAGTTTATCCGTTTGCTTAGAGAACTTGCTAAGCAAATTCTCCCTCCATGGGTACTGCCAAATAGGGAAGATAATGTCTTAGTAAGACTGCATGGCATAATCTTACTGATATGATAAGTTGTAGCAAGATGTAATGGGAGTATGTAAAATTGTGTGTCACATAAAAATACAAGATAAAATGAGAGCTCATTTTCTTTTTTTCAGACCCCACAAGTGCTTCGGTTAACCCTTACGTGCCCAGATTAGCAAAAGTGCTCTCTTAAGCATGTATTTATGTTCAATAGACCACCATGAGTTCAATCTTAATCAGATCAAGATAAATTGACCCCACAAGTGCTTCGGTTTTAAGAGATATAGAGCCAAATGGCTGGTTCTATCTTAACTAGGAAGTGATAAGTTATAACTTTTTGGATTTTGTTATAACATTCTCTCTTCCAGTTCTGTGGGGTCTGTTTGTCTTATAGCAGCTTCGACCAGAAGAAGTTTCTTTGTTAAAATCCCATTCAATGAAAATGCATTTAAGCCCAAAACCGGGCTTACATGCGCGCTTGCCCTACTAGGGGTAAATTACTTTAATTCGATACTCTTTAAACCCTGTGTCTTTTGGCCACTAGTGAAAGGCTAATTATCCGCCGGGTTATATTATAAGCAACAGGTTGTACCGAGATTTTTCAATATTTATGGCACCAGTGAATTTAAATGAACATTCTTATCAGTTATTCCTTACTTGTAGCTTGTCATTTGGGTCAAACAGCCTCAGGACTCTCCCAAATGGCTCCCCGTACAGTGTTATCTCCCAAGCCCATTCCTCATCCTCGTCTTCCATTGGTTCATTCACTCTTTCTTCGACTGCCTGCAAATATATTTCTCCTGTATGTCAATATATTCAACGGGTTATTAATAACTCATATCTGTTCCATCACAATCATTTTCCACTTCATTCGACGGGAACACCCACAACATTACATTATTTTTTCTCAGTATTGTGAAATCTGACCGGCCCCTTGAAAAAATTCTGAAACTTACCACTCCTGTAGGCACCACATAAATCACATCGCCATCCCACAATGTGTCCAACCTTGCTTCTCTTAGCCACTGGCCCCTGCCTAGCCTGTGGAGTGTGAAGGATATCACCCGTCTCCAATGGTAGATTATGAAGTTTTCCCATTCCAGATATCCCCAGTCCTGTCCTACTATGGACCCTCCATTTGGACCAGTTCTGTGGGGTCGTTGTGGTTCTCCTAAGTAAGAGGAAGAGACATTTATTTTACTCTTTTTTTTAATTTTTTTTTTACCATTTAACTTGCACAATTTTTCTTTTTCTATGTGACCCTTTATGGGGGGTCCCAATGCCCCATGTCGATTTTAAGAAATGGTCATGTCACCATGTCGATTTTAACAAATGGCTATGTCCCTGTGTTGATTTTAAGGAATGGCCATGTCCCCATGTCGATTATAAGGAATTGGCCATGTCTCATGTCACTAGGCCAAAAAATGCTCATGTCGCCATGTCGATTTTAGGGGTCTGTACCCATTTCTATGTGACTAAGTTCTCCGCTTTTCATAATTAGACAATAATACACAGGGAATTTAATCCAATTTACCATAACCTTCTTGATTCAACTCTTGTATTATGGTGTCAGTCTCCTCAAATCGGCGTACAAATGGTCGTAGGCAGTAGATTTGTATCTCCACCAGATTTCTTCCATCATACTCTGAGTCTGAAATCCCCTCATTTTCTGAATTAACAAAAAACGAAAAATTGAATTAATGTATTCTCCTGCGTATAAGGCGCAGCCCGCGTATAAGGTGCACCCAGAGTTTTGGAAGTTTCTCAAAAAATAAAAAATTCATAACTTGATGCATTTTCAACATTCCAAAACCAATGGGTACCTTGGGCCACATTGGTCCCTCCTGGGCCCCATTTTGTTCTATTTTCACCAAGGGGGCATGTTATATATCAAAAGAAAGGTATTGGTGTCCCCCTTTCAAAACCTAAATTCCCCTAATTCTGCACTTTTTCATCCGTTCAGGTTCTGGTAAAGTCTCCCCTCTGTCCACGGAACCCAAACCCACCACGAACAAGAGCTTGTGATAAGGTCCAAGTAACCCCTGGTTTTAAGTGGTTGTCTCCTCCTGACATTTCTTAGAAATTTAGCAACCTCCATATATCCATCGTCGTACACAAACGTTGTGATGGGATGGGAATGTTCAGTTTCAACTTTTTTCATTATGCTCTACATCTAGGTCAGTTCTACAGTGCATTGTGTATATTAAATCCTACATGGAACTGGTTACTTAGAGCAAAAAGTAACCCCTCCTCTTTAAATATTTGTCTCCTCCTTACATTTCTTAAAAATATAGCAACCTCCATATATACATCGTACTGGGAATACAATCTAACACATAATAATATTCTAAAATGTATCTTGATCTTGATTATTTATAATCTTGTATTCAGTAGCAACGGTTCCCAGAAGTGCCACCAGATGGAGGCACTCTAGCATTCATATACGCAGGATACAACTTGTTACATCGGTCTATGCCCTGGGGGCATTCAGTGCCGCCCCCTGTGGTCACATGTATATTTTCTGTACTGCCGCGCGGAATTATGCATGCCCTGAGGGCATATTGCTGGCCCCTAGAAATCAGAAATTTACCAATGCTAGTCTATGCCCTCAGGGCATCGTGTATCGGCCCTCAGGGCATATGCATACACAGGAGCATTCCTGACCTCTGGATCTAGACGTTCTGGCATTGTCTAGAAAAACATGCACATGCCCTGAGGGCAACATACCCTCAGGGCATATTTCTTACTTCTTTAAAGCATGATTGACCAAAGCATGCCCTCCAGGCATGAAGTACAATTCCACAAGTTGTACCCACATGTAGGCTAGCTACAAGAAGGGCCTAAGTATGCATACCCCCCAGGGCATATCTTCCTTCTCCCGGGTTCCTTCTACAGTCTACAAATGTTACTCCTCAGGGCATAAAGTTGATGATAAATGAAGTGGTATTAAACAAGGGTATGCTTGGGACATCCATGCATGCCCCCAGGGAATATTGGACTTTAAGCTAATCAGGGGGGAATTAGGAGCCTACAAGGCTGGGGCATTTCCCACCTTTGACTCATATGACTATCAGTTCATTCCCTGGCGCTGTCGTATCCCAGAAGTTGGCGCAACCCAGAAGTTGGCTGCGCATGCGCAGTGTATGTTTTAAGCCTATTATCGCTCATGGGCCACAAACATCAATGAAAATAAATAATCTTTGAAAACATATAAACCATGATAACATCCCTCTCCTCTTATAGAATTTGAAAGGACAACAACCCTAATCATACTGTCCCTACGCCGTAGAAATATCAAAAGGGTAAAGTTATTTTGAAAAATACGGCAAACTTCTGGGATGCTCAACTTTCGGTATATGACAGCACCATTCCCTGGGGGCATCATCACACATCATCCATATTATGGATGCCCCAGGGGCATGCTACAGAGAACAATGTGGGACAATGCCCTCAGGGCATTCATAGTAAGGATAATCGTACATGCATAAAAAAAATTGACGATGCCCTGGGGGCATCCATGTACTAAACGATGCCCCCAGGGCATAGTCGAATACCCTATATAGGCCTACATGTCCTGGGAGCATCGTCCTTACCATGAATGCCCTGGGAGCATTTCCCAGACTTGCCATGTGCAGTCTCGGAAAGAGCACCCCTCAGCCGCTGCTGTCCGCGTTATTTTCGCATCACTCCCCTGGGCAGTCTGTAGGCCCCGAGGGGATAGTCCGATGTAACAAGTTGTATCCTGCTTCATATACACTTGCTATTTCTTTGACATAAGAACAGATGTTCAAACTATGTTTAGATTATGTTGTGATTTAAATTGATTCCCTCACATACTTCAACTTTTATAGAATATATGAATATAGGAAAAGAAAACCCAAAGAACTTATGCTAAAATGCCCCCCCTCAGCATCATACACAAAACAATCTCACCTTACAACTAAGGTTATAAAACACAGTTACTTGGATCATGCTTACTGTCTCCATAGTATTTGAGGCCCTGACTCTTTTTCCTAAGACAGTTGTTATTCATGTAATTCTAACTTTTCTTCCGGAATATTATAATTTCTTGTTACAATATTAAATACCAAATATACACGCTTATAATAAATTAGTTTTCATTTTTTCTTAATATGCCACTTTACTTATAGGTTAAAACCTTGCCAATAAAAGGATAAATAGTCGTTAGGCATGACTCATTACTACCAGGGGAGGCTTGAGGGATTTTGCCAGATAGGCATTTCCCCCAGGTGGGGCACTCTCTATGTAAGGTATACACACATGTGCGGCTGGCAAGGGTACTTTTTCAAGGAAATTTTCTTGGACATACGCAGTTTTCATGAAAATAGCATTAACCAAATTCAATTTTCTCCCCGAACAGTGTAAATTTAACACATTTTGAAAAAAAAATAGGATTATTGAGTCAAAAGTCCCCTAGCAAGGGTAGGCTTTCGAAGAAAAACCCCGCGAATGAGTGCCCTAGCAAGGGTAATGGTTTTCATGGGTTCAGCCACACACCTGTATCAAAAAAAATTCAAGTGCCCCCCGGGGCATTTTAACATTATTAGGCCAACTTGGCCTTTGACCCTACAGTTACGCGCGTCTTTTCCCCCTGTAATCATGTCAATTAATTTACCCTCCCTCAGCAACTAAGGGCTTGCAAATATTCGTATTCCCCCTAATTGGGTTCAGAATTTAGGACCCCCCCCTCTTTAACCCACCTCCCCCCCCCCACTTCTTAAAAAATGTTCACACTCTAACAATTTTTTTGGGGTCACCATCCCCTACACAATGCGGTCCTTCTTACAGTTAGGGGTTGTACAGGGGGTCCTGTCCATACTTTGTTTACACGGTTTTGGGTTGCATAGACAAACAGGTCCATAATTAAACCATTCTTACCCTAGTCTTCTTATCAGTTGCGCTTTAACCCTGGTAACGACCGCCACCCTCTGTACCTGTTATCACATTGCCCCCCCCCTTCTAACCTCTCACATGGTGACACACAGGTGAACATGCCATATCTTTTATTTATTATTTGTCAGGAGTACCTCACATATTAACATCTTCATCCCTCGCCGTTATAACCAGGGAACAGTTTTTCTACTCTTTCTTCACTCTTTTACCCACCAACGCTATGAAAAACGAGTTAGCCCGGTTTCCTGGATATCCTTGGTTGAGTATAACAACATTAGCTTTTAATAATTGGTCCAAAGAGCTTCCTCTTCAAGCTTTTCTCAAAGATACCATAGGTACCTACAGCAACCAGGTGGAGAACGTTTAATTATCAGAACGGTTTTTTGGTCTCTCACGTAGGTCTTTCCCTTTAGCCCCCCCCCCTAGCCAAAATCGAATTGTTATTGGACAATAATTACAATAAATCCACTTACCCATTATTTTACTCTCTCAATTCCTTTGGCTATACACGATTGAGTCCTTGAGCAGGAATTCAAAAAATGCCTCCTCTCTCCTGTTAGTCCAGTCGGGGCCGTCCAGTCGCCCTCTCACTGCACACCTGAATGACGCGTGTTGTCCCATTGTGGCACCTTGGAGATATGTGTTCAGCGGCGCGGATCCATGAACTTATAATGGGGGTGCCAATAAAAAAGATTAACATGATTAGGGGTTGGGGGTCTAGCCATATGTGTAGAGGCAAGGAAAAAGGGTGCTCCATGCTAGAAGTCAACTTTAAAATTCAGATCACTAGCTTTACATTGATATATTGCATGAGAAGATACTGCTTTTAGCTTTGGAGGAATGGCTTGCTAAATATGGGTAGGTATGACCATTTTGTGAATGTCAATAAGCCATAAATCCCATTGGTCATAGGATACACCTGTAATTAGCATAATTTATGCTAATTAGCTAAATTAGCATAAATTTTCATTCTTTTTCCCATAACTTTTGATGTAGAAATGGCATTTTCATTCTGTTTTCACCATAGTGGACCTTGTCATATGTTCCTTCAAATAGGTTAATAAATTTTCTTATTTAGAATAAAAATAATCTTTCCATGGCAACAGAAATCAACAAAAATGCCTATTTTGGCAGAGAAACATTCTTTTTAATGCCAAATATGGGCCCTTTCCCCCAAAAATAGAATGTTTCACCAAAAATCATTGGATTGTCCATAAAGAAAGTAGCCTATAGCAGTTTTTGACATATTTTTCCTATTCTAGCCAATAGCAGTGCCCCCTGGTGGCTAAAACAGGTCTTCAATCCCGCAGGAACCCCCATTTCTGCTTGCTGGCTCACATATATGTACATGCATGCAGAGGGGGAGGGAGAGGGTCTGTGTCAATTTATAATAGTCATTTGCTCTGAATTGGCATTTGATCTAGGTGCATTTTTAACAGGTATATGAAAATAGGTTTTTATGTTAGAGGTCCAAATACAAGTGGAGCCCCTTGGTTTTTTCCTTCCCCTCCACCCCCCTATCCTCAACGTAGCTGGAACCTTAAGATAGAGCTACAAGAACCTTATTGCCTTGGGCTTTCTTATTTTTTGGTGTGGGGTTTTTTCCTACCAGCTACTCAAAAAACCTGGATCCCCTAGGAATGCATTCTCCTTCTGCTTCTTTCTTATTGGGGGTGGGGGGCCTCATTGTCCACCAGTGGGGTTTTGGTATAACCATTTCTGCTTCCCCCAAACGTACCCCCTTTTCTGAATCCGCCCTTAATCATGTATGGGGATACCAACCAGTGATAACTATGATGCAACAATTCAACCCCACCCCCCTCCTAATCCGTCTTTCTAACTCAACCTCACCTGAGCTGTGCCTGTCCCCCCCCCCCTCCCACCCCGCCCTTTCCAGGTCGGTGTCTGTCCAGCAATTAGGCCGTGTGTTCAGCAGCTCTCTACACGCTCGCCAGGGAAGGTCGAAGAACCTACCTGTCTACATCCTTATGGCAATCCGTTCTAACCTTTATCTTTTAAGCAGATTGCATATATATAATTGCAGTTATCGCGGTTTGGATCATCTAAGGCCCTCTCAGTGAGTCTACACTTTTTTTGTGTAACACGTGAAAAATAAGAAAGGTTTCAACTTACTGTTTGCTCCGTAGCTCTGCTCCTTTCATATTGTAAGAAAACTATAGGGAAAAATCGAAGTCCAACTCGTCCCTTACTTATTACCAACCTACGAACTTTGTAACACATCATGACGGCATATTATTTATGGCCCTTAATTTATTGAATAAAAACTGATTTCAGATTAAAATATGGAACGTTCATTTTATACTTTACATGAGAGCAGTTTGTGGTTTTCCTCTCGTCACAAAAGTGCCTTAAATGGCTTGCCATAGACATGAGTTGGTTTAGGTGGGGCGCCTCAGCGTCTCAGCGAGCCGACCGCCTGGTTCTTGTTATCTCCCCGCCAACTGTCCACAGGTGTATAACATCCTTCTGTGTCAACTACTCCTCTACGAATAAGACTTTAGGCCAAGTCCCTGGCCATATCACATTTAAAGCTAAGGGAAGGGGCCTTTTAGCATAACAGTCGGGTAACTCATTTCATACATTACTTTATTCACTCGTGCAGGTAATAAGTATTACCGCTGGCCATTCCGACTTTTACCCGAAACCCCCTACTCTTCAGATTTGGGGCTAACCAACATGGCGGCCTTAATACACATCAAAAAGGTCTTTTAAGCTGCACACCAAATTTTTTCAACACCAAACTTTAAACCTCAAGTTTGTAGGGGTTTAACTTTTGAACACTTCTTCTCAAACACCTAAAAACTTAATTCTTTATGTGTTTAGCATTGAAACACTTGGTTAAACACTTGATACTTAAACAAACGCGTTTAAAATTGAACGCGTTTAAAAGTTAAAATGTCCTGAGAGAAGTGGGACAAAAAAATTTTTAACTAAGACTTCACTTCTAAACACTGATGTTTAATTACTTAGCACTGTTTTTAAAGTGCAGCCTAATATGCCTTTTTGCTGAGAACTCCAATGAAAGCTAAGGGAATCGTAAGAAAAAATTACCACTTCCTTCCCTAATCTAATTACCCTTGATTTTTATAACCATGTAGACAGTGGTACAGTTTGCGGTTGTACCGACGCTCGTCCAATAGACCTCCTCTGGCGCCTGCAGTATGGGTGTGCACCCCTCCGGACACGACTCCTTCACCTGTCTGGCCCGCCTGGTGTACACCGCCCACTCCAGTCATGTCGACCGTTGTCTCCAAGAAACCTCAAGCATGACTCCTTCCCATCTCCATTATAATGTTTTCAGCGGATCTGCACCCCTCTCCAGGATGCTTCTCCATAATATAACTATTGGGGTAAGTACCTCTTCTTTGTATTCAACTCAGTTTTTGGCGCATCTAATCATTCATTACCCAGTTACATGTTAGCTTATTAAAATGTACGCCCGGGGGGGGCTCTTGAATTTATGGATAACATTTGGGTTAACAAACCCTAACTTCATCCCCCTGTTAGAGGACCACAATGGGCCGAATACCTACCTTTTTGGGGTGCTTACACTATCAGAATTCGGTCAAAACATACCCCTTTTTGGTGTGGTACCCCTTTAATCAGTCCTAGAATTATACCCCTTTTCAGGGAATTACATTTTTTGGAGCTCCAGGCCTAAAAACCTACACCCCTTATTACGGAATGCTCTCTCAAAATAATTTTGGCATGAAACCTATCTCATTTAGCCCCCACAAAATTTTGTCATTTTTCCAGGTAAAAAAAAACTATACCCCTTTTTCCCCTGAAATCCCTGGCTTTTTCTATGAAAGCCTACCCTTGCTAGGGGATTTTTCACTCAATAATCCTAGATTTCTTTCAAAATGTATTACATCTACACTGTTTTGTGAGAAAATTGCATTTGGTTCAGGCTACTTTGAGGAAAACTGTGCTTATGTCCAAGAAAATTCACAATTTCATGGGTAAATTGGGGAATTCTGCTGCTAGTTGACATTTTGCTCAAAAGTATACCCTTGTGTGGGACATTTGTGGAGGAAACAGGAGCCTTGCTAGGGACTTTTCCTTCATAGAGTTTCCTTGGCAGCAGCACTTATGTGTATACCTTACATAGAGAGCCCCACCCAGGCCCAAAATGGTCCAAAATGCACCCCTAATGATGTATAGGGCTGCATCCGGCCTCACAATGAAAAAGGTACCCCTTTCCCTCTAGTTTTTAGCCATATAAACATTTCTTTGGTGCAAACATGAGAGGCCGTTTTTTTTTGGGGGTAAACTTAACCCCTAGGTCCCCAAGGTCGCTTTAAACCACGTTCTTCACCTTAAATGCATGTATATTGAAAGAAATCATAATCTAGCAGTTTCGAATCGTACAATATGCAAAGTTATTCCCTCTTCACAATGGTCATGATCTAATTTCCTATATCCCCATTACCTTAGACACAGAAAGTCAAAACTTCAAAATAATATGTCATTTTACAAGAAATGTTCATTACCTTAAAGGCAATCCATGCATCAGTTGCTACTCTCACAGTTTGCTTCCTTAGTGGTGAACACATGTAGGCAGAATGAGCTTTGGATGTTCTGTAAGGCCCAGGAATCAAGGAATATGGTTATAAATATGGCCCAAGAGAGACCAAATACCCAAAAATCATAACAAATGGAATCTTTCAGTAACTATGGTTACCAGACCTGACCAGAAATGCCATATCCTTGATGTTAAGTCTTTACTGAGTTATAAGTCTTCAGAAAATGTAATGCAGAGCCCATATCAAAGAGAAGGTCAAAGTAACTCATGGTCTGATCCACAAAGTGATACAATGGTGAAATAAGGGGGCAAAAAAATGCTGCCCCCCTGGTCAAGGGGTTGCAAAAATTCTGACCCCCCCTCAAACCCACCAGCCCCCCCCCCCCCTGTTGTTAAAAAAATGATCACTCCCTAAAGACAAACAGACCCCATCGACCTTGTGGAACTGGAAGAGAGCATGTTATAACAAGATCCAAAAAGTTATAACAATCTCACCCAAACCGGTTAACTTTCAGACGTATAAACATTTTTTTGGGGTAAAGATGACAGGCCGTTTTTTTGGGGGGTAAACTTAAATGGCCCCCACACTCTGCGGAATAAGGGAGTGATCATTTTTTAACAACAGGGGGGGCTGTTGGGTTTGCGCGCGGACACGCGAAAAAGTTTCTGGCCCTCCCTCTCGATGTGTCAAAACTTTTTGGACCCTCCCCCTCGGGAGGCGAAAATCGCGTGCGGACACGCCCTTTGCGGCTTTTTCACCGAAAACAGGTGAAATTATTTTCCCCCCCCCTAGACCCCATCGACCTTGCGGAAGTGGAAGAGAGGATGTTATAACAAGATTCAAAAAGTTATAACAATCTCGTCCAAAACGCTTCACTTTCAGCCATATAAACTATTTTTTGGGGTAAACATGACAGGCAGGTTTTTTTTTGGGTAAACATAAACGGCCGGTATGAGGCAGAAATGCTCCCTCCACACACTGCAGAATAAGGACAAATACACCCCTTCGACCTTGTGGAACTGGAGGAGAGCATGTTATAACAAGATCCAAAAAGTTATAACAATCTCACCCAAACCGGTTAACCTTCAGACGTATAAACATTTTTTTGGGGTAAAGATGACAGGCCGTTTTTTTGGGGGGTAAACTTAAATGGCCCCCACACTCTGCGGAATAAGGGAGTGATCATTTTTTAACAACAGGGGGGGCTGTTGGGTTTGCGCGCGGACACGCGAAAAAGTTTCTGGCCCTCCCTCTCGATGTGTCAAAACTTTTTGGACCCTCCCCCTCGGGAGGCGAAAATCGCGTGCGGACACGCCCTTTTAACCTATAGTAACACGCGGGCTTTTTCACTGAAAACAGGTGAAATTATTTTCACCCCCCCTAGACCCCATCGACCTTGCGGAAGTGGAAGAGAGGATGTTATAACAAGATTCAAAAAGCTATAACAATCTCGTCCAAAACGCTTCACTTTCAGCCATATAAACTATTTTTTGGGGTAAACATGACAGGCAGGTTTTTTTTTGGGTAAACATAAACGGCCGGTATGAGGCAGAAATGCTCCCTCCACACACTGCAGAATAAGGACAAATACACCCCTTCGACCTTGTGGAACTGGAGGAGAGCATGTTATAACAAGATCCAAAAAGTTATAACAATCTCACCCAAACCGGTTAACTTTCAGACGTATAAACATTTTTTTGGGGTAAAGATGACAGGCCGTTTTTTGGGGGGTAAACTTAAATGGCCCCCACTCTCTGCGGAATAAGGGAGTGATCATTTTTTAACAACAGGGGGGGCTGTTGGGTTTGCGCGCGGACACGCGAAAAAGTTTCTGGCCCTCCCTCTCGATGTGTCAAAACTTTTTGGACCCTCCCCCTCGGGAGGCGAAAATCGCGTGCGGACACGCCCTTTGCGGCTTTTTCACCGAAAACAGGTGAAATTATTTTCCCCCCCCCTAGACCCCATCGACCTTGCGGAAGTGGAAGAGAGGATGTTATAACAAGATTCAAAAAGTTATAACAATCTCGTCCAAAACGCTTCACTTTCAGCCATATAAACTATTTTTTGGGGTAAACATGACAGGCAGGTTTTTTTTTGGGTAAACATAAACGGCCGGTATGAGGCAGAAATCCTCCCTCCACACACTGCAGAATAAGGACAAATACACCCCTTCGACCTTGTGGAACTGGAGGAGAGCATGTTATAACAAGATCCAAAAAGTTATAACAATCTCACCCAAACCGGTTAACCTTTAGACGTATAAACATTTTTTTTGGGGTAAAGATGACAGGCCGTTTTTTTGGGGGGTAAACTTAAATGGCCCCCACACTCTGCGGAATAAGGGAGTGATCATTTTTTAACAACAGGGGGGGCTGTTGGGTTTGCGCGCGGACACGCGAAAAAGTTTCTGGCCCTCCCTCTCGATGTGTCAAAACTTTTTGGACCCTCCCCCTCGGGAGGCGAAAATCGCGTGCGGACACGCCCTTTTAACCTATAGTAACACGCGGGCTTTTTCACTGAAAACAGGTGAAATTATTTTCACCCCCCCTAGACCCCATCGACCTTGCGGAAGTGGAAGAGAGGATGTTATAACAAGATTCAAAAAGCTATAACAATCTCGTCCAAAACGCTTCACTTTCAGCCATATAAACTATTTTTTGGGGTAAACATGACAGGCAGGTTTTTTTTTGGGTAAACATAAACGGCCGGTATGAGGCAGAAATGCTCCCTCCACACACTGCAGAATAAGGACAAATACACCCCTTCGACCTTGTGGAACTGGAGGAGAGCATGTTATTACAAGATCCAAAAAGTTATAACAATCTCACCCAAACCGGTTAACTTTCAGACGTATAAACATTTTTTTGGGGTAAAGATGACAGGCCGTTTTTTGGGGGGTAAACTTAAATGGCCCCCACTCTCTGCGGAATAAGGGAGTGATCATTTTTTAACAACAGGGGGGGCTGTTGGGTTTGCGCGCGGACACGCGAAAAAGTTTCTGGCCCTCCCTCTCGATGTGTCAAAACTTTTTGGACCCTCCCCCTCGGAAGGCGAAAATCGCGTGCGGACACGCCCTTTGCGGCTTTTTCACCGAAAACAGGTGAAATTATTTTCCCCCCCCTAGACCCCATCGACCTTGCGGAAGTGGAAGAGAGGATGTTATAACAAGATTCAAAAAGTTATAACAATCTCGTCCAAAACGCTTCACTTTCAGCCATATAAACTATTTTTTGGGGTAAACATGACAGGCAGGTTTTTTTTTGGGTAAACATAAACGGCCGGTATGAGGCAGAAATGCTCCCTCCACACACTGCAGAATAAGGACAAATACACCCCTTCGACCTTGTGGAACTGGAGGAGAGCATGTTATAACAAGATCCAAAAAGTTATAACAATCTCACCCAAACCAGTTAACTTTCAGACGTATAAAAGATTTTTTGGGGTAAACATGACAGACGGTTTTCTTTGGGGGGTAAACTTATATAGCCGGTATGAAAAATGCACCCACCACACACTGCGGAATAAGGACAAATACATCCCATCGATCTTGTATAAGTGGTTCACTTTCAGCCGTATAAAAATATTTGTGGGGTAAACATGAGAGGTCGGTTTTTTGGGGGTTAAACTTAAATGGCCGGTATCAGCCAGAAATGCACCCACCACACACTGCGGAATAAGGACAAACAGACCTCATCGACCTTGTGTAACTGGAACAGAGGATGTTATAACAAGATCCAAAAAGTTATAACAATCTCACGGTTCACTTTCAGCGGTATAAACAATTCTGTGAGCATCTCTGAGGGCTAGCTTGTTCCACCACCTTGGTCTGGTACATTACCTGCTTTTCTCAAGATTTATTTCGAGTAAACCTAAATTTGCGGGATTAGGCAAAAATCAGTGCCATCAGTGGGTGGGTTCCACTAGGATCGTCCGGTATATTACCTGCTACATGTATTCGGATTATTTCTTTTGGGTATATATTAATGGGCATGATAAACCTGATGCACCCTGCGTATAAAGGACAAATCGAACCTTGTGGAACCAGTCCTTTCTCTGGCAGAGAGGATGTTACATTGAAGGTTTCAAACAATTCTTTTACTTTTCTCGCAACAGTGGGTTCCACTAGGACCCTGAGGGCTAGCGGGTTACAGTATGTTGGTTTTGTAGATTAGCTGGTATCTCAAGCATTCTTTTTGCTGAACATAAATGGCCAGTACATCCAGAAAAGTTCTTTTGGGTGAACATAAATGGCCAGTATGAGGGTTAAATGTGTATTTTCACAGTTTTATGAAGCGAGTATATTTTTGGGAAACGGTGGAAATCTCTTAGAGGTAAAGGGTTAAATTAACTGGCTGTTCTTGAAGAGTTTTGTAAAAATTTTATTTCAACCCCTAACTTACCCAACCTTGTTTTACCACTTCTGTCACAGTGAAAGGGACTATAAACATGCACGACGGAGATGAAGATGACAACACAACTGATAGTGGAGATGAAACGGAGGAAATGGAAGATGGGTTTGAGCTTGAATACATACGGACTAACAAAGGTCCCAGGCACTTCTATCTTGCATGCGGTGGTTACCTATACACACGGAACAACACATACTATCCTACGGACGGTGGTCCTGAAAGTGTTACTTGGGAGTGCATCCAAAGGAAACATAACAGTACTCGAGACGGAGACATTCCTCCCTGCAGATTCAGATTGGTTATCAAGGGGGACACTATTCGTTTTTCAAAGAAACACCCGGTGAGTTAGGTATATGATTATGCCCGGTCTTACATTACTTATTCATTTACCGATAATAACTGGTATTTCTTCTAAATCGGACGTAAAAGGCTCACTTTCTTTGCCCAAAAACATTATTTAAATCGTTGTTCTAATTAAAATACACAGGGTCACACAATGTTTTCAGACTCTTCTGTCCGCCAAACCTTGTTGCACTGCTAAAGTTTTGTTTTTGAGCAACACAATAAAATTTGCCCTAAATTCACCCAAAGGATAACACCAATGCCTTCAATTATCCCAGGTGTCGAAAACAATAAAACCGTATTAGAGGACAGGTAACTTGGAAAGCTATTTATGTTAACTCTTTTTTGGGCATATAGTTCTAAAGAACGGGCCACACTTAAGCTTTTCCGTATGTGTAGTAATTACACCTTGTCTCTCTTATCCTGTCCCAAAATTTTACTACATTTTTTTAGGTCTGAAAGCCAATAATTGACTTTCCCATATTTTTTGGACAGGAGCATACACATGCAGCTGATGACGCTGACATTGATGTAGCCAGGGCTAAGGGACAACTCCTTACTGCAGCAGAAACAGGCCACCACAGGACCGCGCGGGTGGTGAGCCGTTCCCTTGTAGGCCTGTCACCAGTAGCACACATGCGAATGCCAAATTTGAGTGTAAGTTTTCTGAGCTGTGAAGTATTTGCCCTCGCATGGTCTATATGGAAAGCAGTTCTGTTTTTTTATTTTGTGCCCAACTGCTAGTTTAATAGAACCCTGAAGGGAATCAACTCTGTTCTACCGTACACACCGCCAGAATAATTGACTTATAAGTAGGACACACTGGTTTGGAGTTGTGAATGCTTCTTGTATTCAGTGTTCTCCCCTACTTTAACACGACCCATAACACTCAGATTGTCTTCGGTTCCCTTGTCGGCCTGTCACCAGTAAGCTATAAGTATAGTTCTCCTTTTTGGGTTGTAGTCGCTCAGTCGAACAGTACGGAGGAAACGGGCTATACACGTAAATCATCCTGACAACCCTGTGCGAGTAGCGGACATACCTTATCCCATCCCACGCCAGTACAAGAGGATGGAAAATGGGTCTAAATGGTGTCAGTGGGATTCGCGTGACGCCAATAGGACTTTGATGTTTGGTAAGTTTTAATCTGCCCCCCCCCCAATAATAAATTCTTGGGGAACCCAAATAATGGAAAGTACCAGGGCCCATTTTTTTTAAATTAATATCATTGGGTAAGTGCAGACTTAAGTCCAGACTAAAATTCGGTTCAGTTTAACTTAGTTAAGTCTTAACTCTGCACTTAGCCAATGTTTAAAAAATTGGGCCCAGATTCACACAGGTTCCGACTCAAATTGGATCAACATCTCATTAATCTGTGGAAAGTGGGAGGATTAAATATTATAGTAAATTATGTAGTAAGTAAAGGATTTTCAATGATACATGTGATATGGTATGGAATTTCCCACATGTTTTGAAACTTTCTTTCAGCGACGGAAGAGGCTCTTGACTTGCTGGAAGACACCTCTCATTGGTTTTTAGATGGGACTTTTAAAGTTGCCCCATTGGCTTACAGACAGTTATACACTGTGCATGCCCTTGTGGGAACGATGAATATTCCATGCGCCTATGTACTCATGCGTGAAATGACCCTTGAGAGTTACGAGTTAGTTTTTGCAAAATTGAAACTTCTCAGACGTATGCGCCCCAGGACAATTCTACTTGACTTTGAGGGAGCAGCAATGGCAAGTATTATTTCCATTAGCAGTCTTGTTTAAGTAGATATGGTCACTGATCTAACTGTCATATGACTCCCTAGAAACATTCATTTCGTTTTTCAGTACCTTTGCACAATCTCTTACCCCTCTGGTCTTCAATATTCAGTTTATGATTAAGACAAAGCCTATAGTGTACAGGACCACTCCTGCATTAATGCATCATTCCTCCTCATAGGCAAGATTCCCAAGTAATCTTCTGCAATAGAGGCCTTTTTTGCTATAGTCTAATGGACCACTGCTGCATTTATGCATCTTTCCTCCTCATAGGCATCATAGCCAAGTAAACTCCGGCAACAGAGGCCTTTATTGCTTTTGACAGTAACCATTTCTAAAATATTTGATTTCTTGTGCAGGGTGCCCTGCGCAATGAATTTCCTGGGGTGACGTTGAAAGGTTGTTTTTTCCACCTTTCACAATCGGTGTGGCGACACATTCAGAGGAACCGTGGGGCCAAGCGAGCATACAAAGGAAACCCTCAGTTTGCTATAACATGCCGAATGATACCTGCGCTTGCATTTCTTCCACCAGGTGAGGTCCGTTGCCGGGTAATTACCATTTAGATGGGTACAAGAATAAAATGAATTTTTCAATGATGCGGCGGCCTATACCAGAACTCTGATGAAAGTGAGGCTTATATGTACAGACCAAGGAAGGGATGTGGCTTTTAGGTGGGGTTTCAACACCTTAGAACACCTATAACATTGAAATTTTCAAGCCCCATATGAGGATTACAGTTTCTCGCAAAAGCAGGGTAGGCCTTATTAGAGTTATGGGCCTTATATGAGGGGAATTCCGACACATTTAACCCAAAAAAGATTGCCATGAACAAAGAACACCTGCTCTTGTTCCAAAGTATATCTCTTTATTTCTATTATCATGCTTGTAGTTTTTTTGTTGTTGTTACTATTGGTGAAAACAATTTTTCCAAAGGTTATTGTGCATGCCATCTGGTGTTGCAGGTCGGATCGTAAAGGGCATGGAATTTGTGTCTGCCTATGCCATACACAAAAACCACGACCGTTTGTTGGCAGATACGCTGAGGTACTTTGCTCTCTTCTACACAGGTAAGAACCCCTCCTTTAAAATCAAATAAATAGTCTAGATCGACCAACCTTTGTAAGGGTTTTTGCTTTAATTACAAGGAAAGCGGTCGTAAACATTAAACCTGATAACAATTGGTTAGTCTTTGCACAAGAACCTTCCTTTGATATTTGACAAGTACTTTTATCTTTTGCCAGGAACAAACCTTACAGAGCCACGATATGAGAGGAACTTCTGGTCTGTGGCTGATAGGGTGTCTGATGCTCTCCCACGTACAAACAACGCCCTTGAGGGGTGGCACCGTGGGCTTGCTTCTCACTTTGGTTGTCATCACCCTCCCTTGTGGACTTTCATTGAGGGGCTTCGCGAGCAGAGTCATAAGCAACACATGAGAATTACACGTGCACTGAATGGGGATACTCCACACACCAAACGTGGAGTCATGTGGGTAACCACACGGATTTCAAACCTGTGGAGACGCTACCGGCTTCACTTTGAGGACAGAAATGTCCGTCTACATGGCCCCACAACAGTCCGATTTCTGAAGGCAATTGCAAATCTCTTCAGAATGTTGTGACTGTGCAGTAAACAAAATCTAAAATATGAGGACTCTCTCTGCCTTTAGTTATGGAACAGTTAAAAATCCTGTTTTCTGGAGAAACACGTGTTAGATATGCTTTATTCCTATTGGAATGGTTACCGCTCGATTATACTGTTTTTATGCCTTAACAGGTGCGTCCAATTTTTGTAAGTTCGTCGATCCCTTACATATAGTTGCCTTGCCTTTCTCTTGGGCTAGCAAGTTCAGTTCAATTTCTCCGAATTTCCGGAAATCGTCCGTGTCCAACAGTCAACTCCTTGTCTAGTCATCCGCCATGAGCAAACGTTCTTCTTCAGGAGTCACCCGTACCTCTGTCCATTTCGCAAAGTAGGAATGGAGCTTGTCACTCCATGTACGAATGTACACATCCTTGTCGTCTCTTTCACGGGTCTGAAAATAAAACCGAAATAGCAAAGAACATTGTTATTGAAAGGGTTTCTTTTCCATCAGATATGGTCACTGATTTCACTGATTGAAAAAGGTTGAAGAAACTGAAATAGAATATAAGCATTTACTAGTTAAATTGTTATGAACAGTTGTAATAAAAAAATTAATTGAAACTTGCCATGTTTTTGAGTTGCTCTTTTAATCCCTTCACCTCCTCTTCCTTCTCCTCGAGAGTGAGGCAGTCACCCAACTGAAAAAAGAATTTCAAATTTTATTTTCTGCACAAAACATGCAAAAACATTTCTAAGTTGGCCTTCTAATGACTTGTACCCAATGGGCCAAACAAGGAAAAACATTTCTAAGTTGGCCTTCTAATGACTTGTACCCAATGCCATGGATACATGTGATTAAACGTGGAAAAATGGGAAAATTTACTTTTTATAATTTAGAATAAGGATAACCGTTCAGAATTTAGTCTCATGCCTGATATTTGTTTATCAGAGATAAAATCACAAGTCATATAATATTTTCAAAGTATGGTCTTTTAATGAATACTTAAGAACACATGCCTGAGATTTCAGAGATACAATCTAAAGTCTGATAATATTTTCAAAGGATGGTCCTATAGTGAAGACTAAAAAAACATCTATCATTCAAAGGGGCAGTAAAAAACTCTCAAAGCGGAATATCCAATTTTAATTCTCAAGCTAGCAGCAGCTGACAGTTGAAAAATGACAGGACAGGCAACCATATTTTAATCAAATGGCCTTAACTACCTGTCAGTAAAATTGATAGCTCTTTATTAACAAACCCATTCGAACAAAAAAACTGGAACTATAGGATTGGAAAAAGCTGTTAACCCTAACAACGCAAGGAAACACCATCTAACATCCTCCTCCCTCGTAAGACATAGAACGATGGAGGAAAACAAGAAGTAACATCTTCCCTCGTAAGACATAAAACTATGGAGCAGGTTAGGTCTAAGACCTAAAAGACCTCAGTTTTTAGATCCATTTTTTAAAAGAAAATTTTGAAATAAATTTTCAATTTTAACTGACATGTGGACAAACGCCTGAAAATGACCTGCATGCCTGTGCCTGTGAAAGCCAAGACGGTCCAAACACCAGGGGAAAAAATAACTGGGTATTTGAGTTGACCCTATGGTAACTTACATACATCTCATAAAATCAGAACATCAAAAAATTTTTCCGATTTGGCCTGGATCTCTCTCTTTCCAATAACAAGTGTAACGGCCTTGTCAGATTCAGTCCTGAGTTATTTGGCTTCAATTCCTCACTCACAGCTATCAGTGTAGCATGCTGGAAATCAGCTCAAGAAAAGGCTGCACCGGTTCTAATGCCTGCTATTTTGGTGTATAGAGGACCTAGATGTACCCCCTCCCCCTTACACACACACACACACACACACACACACACACACTACCAGCTGGACACTGTAGACACCGTAGACGTGGATTGATTTGTAACACAAAGGACACAGACACCAGCATGAAAATGAAGGGCCTAGGCGTCCAGTCTTGCATATATACAGGCTATCAAAGAGGGATTGGGCCATTCTCCTCATGGCTTGAGAGGGTTATGGAGCATAGCGTGCAGGCACCGTAAGCTGTGTTTGTGTAGACCTCCTTAAAGTCGAACAATTTTATAGCAGTGAGAGAGTTGAAACCTTTACCGTAGTGGACCGTTTAAGCACACCTGCGATAATATATTTCAGTACCTGCGCTTATTTGAAGGATCATAATGTAAGGAAAATCTAATTTTAAAACCTTCCTCTACCCCGCGCTGAAATGAGACCTGCATTAATTTGAGAACCTGCGTTAAAACGGGCCACTACGGAACATAGAGTAAAAACAAACAGATATTATGAAGTGCATATATACCGGTACATTATATGCAACTATAACCACCAACATCAATCTCCATATAAGAAAAATAAATTCAATTTCAGAGGACAACTGCAATGGACGCTCTATGGTGCATTTTACCCCTTTCCCCAAAACCTACGTGGAAATAATGTACAGTAGAACTAGACCCGCGGTCTAACCTTGGGTCTAATAACTTATTCAACTAGGAAATCATGCTGTGAACACACTTATGGTGTAAAATGAACAAGTTTTTGCTACCAATTCTCTCTTCTCTTTTTCAAGGCTGATTATTTCCTGGCGTAAAACTTCCCGGTGAACTTGCAAGTCATCCAAACTTTCTTCCTGTGTAGAAAAACCTCTTTCATTACCATTTTCGTCAAGAAGGAGGTTAGGAAAATTTTATCTTCATCTTATATCAAAATCATTCCTATGTTTCAGTAGATGGCCTACTACGAAAAAAATATGTAACGTTCTTTTGACAAGAAACTTGTTAACCTTTATTACAATGGAAAACCCGAATTGGGTTTTTAAAATATTCACTGGACGCACAGTTTCTAGACAAAGGTGCCCGAGAATTGGTCAGCAATGAGGGTTATCACACGAGGCTTGTGTGATAACCCTCATTGCTGACCAATTGTATTTATCTCAAGTTAATGTAGTCAAATATGTTCCTTTGTATTTATCTCAAGTTAATTTTGTCAAATATGTTCAAAATTCCAAAGATTTGGCATCAGAAATTATTTTATCATGAAAAATTTGAACATTTTAGATGTTTTGCCTTGCAGTGTGATACGGGGAAGGGTTATCAAAGTGGGGAGTGTGATACGGAGGTTCTTGGTTAAACCTATGGGGCTCTCCTAGGCTAGCGCTAGCACACATTTTCTGTTAGCCAGTCTGGCGAATTTGCCTCATTTTTGATTAGCCAGATATGTAATGAATTAGCCAGATTGATCTGATCAACCTTCATATAATATTAGAACACATCATTTCTAGGTACATGTACCACAGAGTATTTACAAAGGTAGTGATATTTTAATATGATCAGACCTTTTAAATATTCCACTCCACTTTTGAATGGGGGTTTACATGCAGCTCAGTTCAGTGATAGAGCTCCACATAGATATGGATTTAATATAAGGCTAGGCATTAAAGGGTTCATCCACGTTTCTGAAAATTTTTGGTATTTTTTTCATAATGGAATAAAGTGCAACAGTGTCTCTTCAGAAAATTGTGTTTTAAAAGGGACATGGCCAGCTACTCCCAGAAACATTTAGTAGGAGCTGAACTATCATAGAGGAATTGTGATAGGCTAGATTTGTGTATAGCCCTAAACAGATATTAAGCAATTTAATCATAAATCAGAAAATGTTTTATCAAGATTTTAAAAGAGAAAAATCACAGAAATGTCATATTCAATTGCATGAAGAGGAGATGTGTATGACTGGTTTTGTCATGTTATAAGCTTTCCAATGGTATGCTACACTCCATATATCATATTCCCAGTCAATTGGGAGAAGGATTAGCCAGTCTGGCGAATCCAATGTGAAAATGGTTAGCCAAATTGTAGTTTGATTCGCCACTGGCGATCTGGCGAATGGCTAGCGCGAGCCTAGCTCTCGTATTAAACTTGCGATAAATAACCCTACTAACCTTCATCTCAGTTTCTGTTGTCACTTCTGATGTTGCGTCTACATACTCATGTACTTGTCTGCCCGGGTGCACATTCTTGGATGCATTCTTACTGCCATCCAACTTCAGTCCACTTTCCGCAGAATCGTGGTCGCCATCTAGCGGATGTGCGGAAACAGTCCGACCTTCAGTGTGGTTCACATTTTGTCCTAAACCATTCTGGCCAGTCAAGTTATCTCCTAGAGGCATGTAACCACTGTCTGCTTTGCCATCCACTATGGGACCGTTCAATTCGATTCCTGTTCTTACTTGGTCATTTTCATCGCCAGGACCAATGTTTTCCGCCTCTAGATGGTTTGTGGTACGGTCTTGGTCATTGTCGCTAATTCCTGCAACCATAGTAAGGTTTGCATGTACTACAGGGTCTAAATCATGGTTTGGGGCTTTCCCAAGCAAAATTTCTGAAGCTTTATCAAAATTGCCATTCGTTTCACCTGTTCTAAAAGTATGAGCGTTGTCAGGTTTCGCAGAAAGACTCTCTACTGGATCATGTTGGGGGCTACATTCAGAACAGGCTTCCTCAGGCTCATGGGTCACAGTAAACTGATCTCTCCTACCATTGTGAACAAGGTCAGCAATCCCAGGAACGTCAGGGTTATCCACATGTTCGGACGGAGCATTCTGTATGTGAGGACCTTTCAACTGATCTCCTGCATTGTTATCTGGATGTGCGTTCTGAGTATTGTCTTTGCTTGGCTGTACATGGGCGCCATTCAATCGATCTCCTAGAGAATGGTGCTCTGCGTTCTGTAAATTGGCACCGTTTCTTTCACCCTGTGCACCAATATGGACATTGTCATGCTGCAGAGGATCTTCTTCGCCATTCCTGTTTTCCTGTGCCTTAAGGGAACAAGAAAGACGGGCAAAGGTTACTTGAACAGAAAAACACATCCTTTTATTTAATAAAGAAAAGCCACACCATGTATGAATCCCCCACCCGAAATTTTAGAAAAAAAAACAATTTTTTTTGCCAAAATAATCGTGTCTACTGATTTGGCTCGCTTCAGTTTCGACAATTTTTTCTCTTTATTATGTATTTGGTGTGGAGTAAACATCAATTTGATTGGGTAAGTGTTAGTATTACAGCAACTCACTCTTGAAAAATATCAGGTTGCAATGTACATTGCTTGTAACTCGAAAAGAAATAAAATTTAAATTGTTTGCCACATGTTATGTACATAAGTTCTTTGATTTGAGGTACGAAGCGGTACGGGAGTGCGCTATGATGATTGCATTTGCCCCATGTGATGAGGTCTCACAATACAAAATAACAGCGGGAGGCGTTTTTTTACGCGGTCACAACGGCATTTCTTGTTTTAAAACTTATTTACCAATATGACTGAAAAAGAGAGGACCCTAGTCGTCTGCTATAACTCTTTTCGAGTTAATTATAATTTTCAAAATGCACTTACTTTCCCATCTCGAGAAAAAAAAATAAGCGCCCACATAATAAAACGTTAGAAACGTTTTGACTTATTTCCATGGGCCAGCGAAGGGTACAGTCTGTTGATGAATGCTTTCTACTTAGAAGACAATGGAGAGGTAAATAAGTACCTCCTGCTTCGCTAGTTCAGCGAGATGGAACTGACGCACCCAGACTTGTTTCTTAATTTCCTTTGGTAATTCCTCGTACGGTAGTTTTCCAGCAAAGAAGAGATCCCTCTGCTCATAAACTGTTAAAAGACGAACATATTTGCTTTAAGGGTACTACCTTAATCTGACACGTTTAACGCACAGCCCAAGTACAAGGCGCACCTAGACTTTCCAAAAAATTCCAAATTTCATAACTTTTTTCTACTGAACGAATAATCAAAATTCGAAGAGATAAGTGCAACTTGGGGCCCATATATCCTCTTATGGCTAACTGCAGACCAATATAAGGTACTTACAACGAGTTCGTCTGTCCCGCATTATGTACTTTTGGCCCTTCCGGTGCATTGATCGAATGTGGTATGACATCTTTTCGGGGATGTCTTTACTTGAACTGAAAAAAAAAGTTGTAGTGTTGTAGTGTAACGGTGATTTGCGCAAATTGAGTAGGAAGCGGCATGGCTATAATTTCTTTACCCATAGAAAAACAAAGTCTTAGGGAGTGGTCCTTTATTAACAAAGGGGGGGGGGTGTTGGGTTTTGAGGGGGAGGCGTAAATATTTGTCACCCATCTCGGAGGGGGGGTGGAATTTTGACCCCTCTTGAGGGGGGGGGCAAAAAAAGTGACCCTCTTTTAGCCAAAAAGCAAGTATGCTACTATAGATCAAAGAGGGGGGCGCCCATTTTTTAATACTGCCGTCGAGGGGGGGGGGAGCATAGAGTCTTCACCGGTGGGCCGATTCTGTATTATCACCCACCTGGGGGAGTCAGGTTCCTGTCTGGCATAGTTTAATTTTCAAACAATAGGTGTCTCTGACCTCCCTCTTTCTCTATGTGTGCTAGTGGTGCCCTCTAGGGTGAGGCCTGTACACTAGGCAGACTGGAAACAGACTGTGCAAGGCATTATGGGATATGAGAGAACCGGCTATAAAACATTTTCTCACGGACCCACCACCCCCCCTTTGATAAACAAAGACCACTCCCTTAGGGAGTGGTCATTATTCATCAACAGGGGGGGAGGGTGGGTTTGAGGGGGGGCGTAAAATTTTCAGACCCCTCCCGAGGGGGGGGCTAAAAAAGTTTTGACCCCTCTTGAGGGGGGGGGCTAAAAAAATTCACCCTCTTTTTAGCAAAAAAGCCCGTGTGCTACTATAGATCAAAGAGGGGCGCGAAAACTCTCCGCGCCTCCGGCGCGGGGGGGGCGCAAAAAATTTTGACTGCCGTCGAGGGGGGGGCGTAAAAAATTTCTGCGCGTCCGCGCGAAAACCCACCACCCCCCCCCCCTGTTGATAAATAATGACCACTCCCTTAGGGAAGACTTGATGGGCAAAAATCTCTCACTGTTAATGGGACCAAAGAGAAAGAGTTAGTCCTTTAGACTTTAGTAGCCGAAACATATCCTACTACCTTAATCTGACACATAGCCTAAAGATAGCATACTGTATGAAGTAGAGATCGTGCTAGCCCTCGAGTCAAGAGGAAGAAAGACTAGAGGAGGGACACTTTTCCCCCGGTACACGTACCGGTACACAATACACAATTCAATTAAAGGCAGGGAGAAGCTGGAGTACATGGGAGAGCAAATTTCAGCGACAGAAACAATAAAACTAAATATTCTTACCTCCTCTTTCTCTTTCTTTCGGAGCCTGGCATATTGTCACTGTAGGTCGTTTCTTTCTGTAGGTCAAGCTCAAGAGGAAGAAACCTTTCAGCATAATATCTGAAGGGAACGCAAAAAGATGGAGGCTGCTAGGTGATCGGGCTCTCTTCTTGGTTATTAACCTGGCCGGTAGCTCCATCACTTGACGTTTCAGAATAACTTTATGGCCCCTCCTTATCTCACGCACGTGATTCAACCATGATGTGACACATATCGTCTGAATAACTGTCTTCCTTTAAAGTTTTCTACCTTTTAGAAAGTACCCTCTTAATCTACTAGAAAAACTCAGAGAAATTCTTGAACATATGGGGGGCCAGACCTCAAAAACCCGTTCGGCCGGGCCCCGCGGGAAGAACAAGGGCGTGTCTTTTGGTCTCCATGGGCCAGGTTAAAACCTAAAGAAGTCACCGATGCACTCCGGTTAACCCGGTCGACTGGCTGTACCCATCGGGCATACACCACAGCTACACCCCGGATGTACAAGATCAAGTCACCCGGTCGACCGGGTTGGGTCGCGCGAAAATGGCACAAGTGACACTCATTGACCACGAGGTCAGTGCCGCTTCCGGGGCAAAACCTTCAAGGGGGGGGGTCAGAATTTTTTCAACACTTCTGATGGGGGGGGGGTGAAAAAAAGGGAGTGGTCAGTATTTATCCACAGGGGGGATGGTTGGTTTGAGGGGGGGCGTAAAAATTTCACACTCCGGTCCCCGCCCGAGGGGGGGCTAACAAAATTTTGACCCCTCTTCAGGGGGGCTAAAAAAATTTACCCTCTTTTGAACAAAAAAGCCCGTGCGCTATTATAGGTCAAACAGGGGCGCGAAAAATGTCCGTGCCTCCAGTTTAGGAGTGAAAAAAATTTTGACTGTCTTCGGAAACCCACCACCCGGCCCCTGTTGAAAAATAATGACCACTCCCTCTAGGTGTGAGTGGTCACTATTTATCAACAGGGGGGGTGGTGGGTTTGAGGGGGGGGGTAAAATGTTCAGACCCCTCCAGAGGGGGGGGCTAAAATAATTTTGACCCCTCTTGAGGGGGGGCTAAAAAAATTCACCCTCTTTTTAGCTCTGCTATACTATAGATCAAAGAGGGCCCCGAAAACTCTCTGTGCCTGAGGTGCGGGGGGGAGCAAAAAATTTTGACTGACGTCAAGGGGGGGCCGTAAAAAATTTTCGCCCATCCACGCGAAAACCCACCACCGCCCCCCCTCCTGTTTATAATTAATGACCACCTCAACATCAAAACAAACTCCACGGCGCTTGTACCTGTCTCATTTTCGACTGTCGCCTAAACCAGCGGGATGCGCACAAACTTGCGCGTAGTACCTTTCTTGAAGAGAAAAAGTTACGGTTTGGTTATAACAGAGTGTTATAACATCGGTGAGGTAAGCCTTCTCTTTTCCCTCTTCTTGAAAGAAAAACTAAATCACACATTTCTAATGTCTCTGTGAAAGTGAACAATATAGTTCAGGATGATTCATGTGATAACAAAAAAGGAGGGATGCTTTTTTGTTGTTGTAAGAAGTCGCCCCCGTCCTACCTTGGGCCTCGTGTCGTGGGGCGGAAAAAATTGAAAGGGTTAGAAGAATAGAAGGATATAATACCCTGTTCCCCCCTCCCCTTTTCGTTTCCCCAAAACCCTCTCCATACATCTATTCCTCCTGCGATCTTTTTGTGATTAGATAATGTACGGGTTAAACTATTGAAGGGAGGGAGTCTCCTTTTCCCACTTTCTGGGGGGCTAGCATGACGTTAACCTATTTTCCAGAATCCGCACAAGTCATGAGGAGGGGGGGGGAGGGGGTTGAAATGTTAACTTTTGACATAATGTGATTAAGGGATGCCTCCTAGTGGTTTGGGAGTGAGTTGTTTTTATAACAGAGACCCAGGTAGCACACAAAAATTTGCCAACGTTGGCCCGATGATCGGGCCAACGTTGGGCCAACGTTGGCTGCCCATCGGGCCTACGTAGGCCCGACCAGTGGCATTTTCCAACCAAATGCCAACATTGGCCCAATGTTGGCAGGACATTGGCAAATGGTCGGCCCCTGGCCGACCATTTGCCGATGCTAATGTTTGCCGACCAAAAGCCAACGTTGGGCCTACATTGGCATTTGGTTGGCACCGTCGGGCCTACGTAGGCAGGATGGGCAGCCTATGTAAAGCCGATGGTTGGGCCAACGTTGGCCCAACGTAATGCCAATGTCTCTGTGCTACCTGGGGAGGGTTGGTGTGTTTGAGGGGGGTGACAATTTTTTAAAACCGTGGACTGGGAGGGAAGGGGAGAAATTTTCAACACCTCTCATGGGAGGGGTGAAAATAATTTCACCTGTGATCAGTGGAAAACCCCGCGCGTTAGGCCACGGGAAGTCAGTTAACAGTTTACCGTCCACCGTCCGCATGCTAATAAAGTGGCCGCATGAGAATTTTCATTATTTGAGGAAATTTCATTATTTACAAAAAAATCAAGAAATTCACAGTAATCACAGGAATAAATGATTTTGACATGATAATGTGGGTCAAGCATGGCTATATTTGGTATCAAAGTAAAGCTTAGGATGTCAGGAATACAGTAAATATAATATTTTCCGTGTATTTGACTGAAGTTCCATTTTGCTTCAGTTTTAAAAAGAAGATAATCAAATAAAATGAATATCATTCTGATTCCACTACCACTTAAGACTCAGTAACACTAACAGTAGACCAACTCTATAGATATAGGGCTGGTTATTATTTATAAACAGTTTACGCCCCCGCTCGACCGCATTCAAAATTATTACAGAGGGGTCTGAAAATTTTACGACCCCCCCCCCTCAAACCCACCAATCCCCCTGTTGATAAACAATGACCACTCCCTAAAGAGGCTGTATGCCACAAACGGACAGGATGAATTTCCTGAACGCAGCCTATAATTCAGATGTGAGATGTCCAAATATATCACGTTCAATTCAATGAAAACCACTTAACTAAACTCTTCTGAAGTGATTTCGAATCTTTCCCCTTTGAATGTATTAAAAATTCTCCCACTTGTGATTTGCACTTTGTAGAACGGCATGGCAGAGGAGGCCCGTCACAAAGGGTCCCAGACAGAGCCGAACAGCAAGGTAGATGTGGCAGTCCAATATGACCTTGCTGACATATCGGTGCAGCTGGACACCCAGGAGACCAAGTTCAGCCCAATAGGGCCAACGAGACGAATGTTGGGCCCCTCGACTTCTCGAGGGCACCAAGTTAAGTCTAAGGTAATTTATCTTATTTGCTTTTCCCTGTCAACATACATCCAGACTCCCCTAATTTTTTTGCAGTTTTCTCCGGTATACAATGATTTCACTGTTTCTGTAGAGGGTAACACAATTTGAAATATGAGGGTATGGGGAGTACATGTAAAGCACTGGCCTTGTCGGAATTCTAATTTTCTTATGCGATCCCCCCAGACCACCAAGTTTCTAGATCGAACATGACTTACAAGGACAAATTTGAAACCCATTAAATTCTGCCAAAAAAAAGGGTTGATCAGAAAGCCCTCTCTCTGAGAGTACTGGTAATGAAAAAGCTACATGAAAGCAAAACGAACACTTGTAATTATTACTAAATTTCAAACCATTTTTTCTATATATAAAGAAACTTTGAAGGAAACAAAAAAGTTGTTTAATGAAGAATTTCAGTCTGCATGGGAGGTGAATTTAAATTTTTTGAATTTAGGAAGAAATTACGCTTGAACCAGCCACATCATTTGGAAGCAGTCAAAGTCGGCCCAACGATAAATCCAGAGAGTTGGAGGACAGGGACAATTATGAGCCATATGTCAACTTAACCAGCCGTATAGATGAGGTATGGAACTGTCCCCTACTTAAGCAATCGTAACAATAGTGGACTATATGTACTTGACTTGTATTATCTGGTCATGTGTTATTAAGAAGAGGAAGGATCTTGCCGTAGATAACAGGGCTTTTGACAGGGGCGCAGTGCCCAACACATGCATTTAAGGCCTAAATGTCCCATTTAAATGGCTATAATGGCCATTCATTTACAGAATGGCCCATTGTATTTGCTAAGAAGTGTGCAATTGGCCCATTTCAAAAAAGTCCTGTCAGAAGCCCTGGTATGGTGTTTCCATATGGTTTAGAACCAAGTATTAATCGTCTTTTGTTTCGATGATGTAACTTCCATTATTTGTTTAAATGACAAACCCTGTCTTCAAAATTAAGGCTGTAACTTATCATGTCTGAGTAATTTGTGATGTTATTTATAATACAGTAGAGAGAAAAAAGAAACAAGGTGAGTGGCTTGAGTAGAAAAAGGTTGATTAACTCGGAAAGGGATTTATAAGGAGACACCCTGTGGCCCTGCACTTTCAGTCATTTTGGTTGGGGGAATTAGTTTAAAAAAAATGGAAAATTTATATATACCGTAATCTCCCGCGTAGAAGATGCGTTGCGCGTATAGGACGCACCCCAAACTCAGCACATCCATTTTCGCGTATAAGACGCACATTTTAATGAGTAAATTTGTAAGATTAGTACATTTCTATAGTAAAATTACCCCCCGTATAAGACGCACCCCCAACTTGAAGAGATCTTATAAGACGCACAAGGCATTTGTTTGGCGTAGAGGACGCGTCTTATACGCGGGAGTTTACGGTAAGAGGAAGAATAGCTTGGTTGGCTGCCATAAGCGCTTAATGGCTGAAAGGTGAGGGTATATGACGTAGATCAACTTTACTGCCTCTTTTTGGAAACAGAGCTATTTTGGCGTAGTTCTGCTAAAAGTGGCTCGGTGGAGCGAATAACCTGGGTCAGTGAGAGAACTAATACATGCACAAATGCAGCACCATTTGGCCTAAATTCAGCCATAACGCTTGACTATTTAAAACAAAATATCACGTACTAGATGACAAGATAATATTTCAGTAGAAAGAGGTGATGACCCAATAATTATCTGGGATTTTTTTTCCCTCCTTCACTGCCTTTTTTGCATATAGTGCTGTTTTGGCGTAGTTCTGCTAAAAGTGTCTTGGAAGAGCGAATAACCTGGGTCAGTGAGTGAACTAATACATGCACAAATGCAGCACCGTTTGGCCTGATTGCAGCCATAACGCTTTACTATTTAACCAAAAAATGTTATGTACGACATCACAAGATAATCTTTGAGTTGAAACAGCGGATGACCCAATAATTATCTGGGAATTTTTTTTTTCATTCCATAACGCACAAGTAACCTATTCTAGACTATGTTATATGCAGGTCACTTTCTGAAGAGGGGAAGAGCTGTATAACAAAATTTCCCGGGATAAAAGGGATTAAAGGAAAATATTTTCCCTCTTTCAAGATAAACCAACAAGAAAAAAAGGGACGAAGAAGAGGCGAGGACAGGAGGGTTTTGTATGACAGAAAAAAAACTCAGAAGAACGGTTCCTGTTCGGACGATGCTGCTGAGGAATCACCTTCCAAGGTAGAAATTCAATACATTATTTTTGTCTAATGAAGAGTGTTTACAAATTTGGACATGTATCAGTGATGAGCTATGCTATTTTCTGGCTGCGTCCTGAGGCACTTTTTAAATTCAGAAAACTGACCAACTAGTGGAACTTGATGTGCACACTTTTATTTTTTCCAATTAATGCTTATGAAATCTCCGCCTTAAGCCTGCTTTCAGTGGTTTTTATGCTAGGGGAGAGGGGTACAAGACGCGTTGGGCATATAAGACGCACCCAGAGTCCCCAGCATTTTGTTTGGCGTAGATGACGCGTATTATACGCAGGAGTTTACGGTACTTTGTTTTTATTTGAAAAAGGAAAAAAATGAAAAAAGGAGTGGGTGACCAATTCAATTGCAGCGGTGAAAACAGCGATGTGGATTTAATTTTGTAGGAGAAGCATGGGTTCAACACAAAGCAGAAAAAGGGGAAAAAAAAGGATCTCAAGGGAAGGGAGAGGAAAAAAAACCTGTTTACCGGAGACCTCAGTACAGAGGAGTACTCAGTAGACAGTGAGAGTAAGGTACTGTAGTAGAAAACGAAGCCTGACTAACATAGTTGCTACGTTTTCATCAAGGTGTATTTGGCATGAAAAGCGAGGAGAGCATTTCCTGAACTCTTCTTCAGGTGCAACTCCCTGGCTTAACCAAAAGATTCTCCTCTCCACTTCACTTTCAACAAATATTTCCTGTGTGATAGGCCATATTTCTCTCTTCACTGGAATGACTACTTAGTGCCTGTAAGTAGGACAGAGTATGACTAACTATAACTGAAGTAGACTGAAGAAGTAGTAAGTACTAACCAAAAGCTATTTCTCTTGAACACCTGACGTCACCAAAAGACTCGACAGTTTGTTCTCTACTCTCTTAAATGCACTGAACAGGTTACTGTAAGCTTGTCTCATTGCCTCTCCTCCAGCCTTACCCTTCTGGTGAGGAAAGAGTTTGGGATAATTGTTTTCCCTTCACTGTAGACTGCCACTACACACCTGTGAGGTTATGGGTATTGCTAATAGTAACAAAACAGAACTGGTCAGTAGACTAGTCAAGACTGCATGTTTCCATTAAGAGTGCATTGGTTCAATGTGAACGCTAATTACAGTGTTTCCCTGATAACTGTAATCTCCCGTTTATAAGGCGCAGCCCCCTTATAAGGGGCACCCCCAATTCAGTTGGCCTGTACCATGTCTAAGTCGCACCTCTAAGGGCAAATTAGTCATTAATTTAGTACTTTTCTGTAGTAAAAAGACCCCCTCTAAGGCGTACCCCAAACTCAAAGGAATGTGCCTCCCACGTATAAGACACAGCAGCATTTTCTTTGTCATATAAGACACGCCTTATACGCGGGAGATTACGGTAGTAGACACTTTTATATGAACTAAATACAAGGTGTACTGTATGCCTGATTAATTTTACCTGAAATAACTGCATGTCTACAAGCTGTAGTGTATCCGTCATCAGTTGTCAAAAAGTAAACGGAAAGAGCAGCTTATCCCTGAATAATTAGCTGGGAGGTCCCAGCTATAGCACTAGAATAGGTAATGTACTGAAATCATCAGTGCAATACCTAGACACCAAAGGCCTTGCCAAGGTGTCGTCGGTTATTTTTTTTGTTATTTATGTGCATAGGTACAGTAGTTTAGACACCCCCTCAGAATAAATAGCGAATAAGAAATTTTATTTATATAAGGCCTATGCAAGTGTATCTTTGTGACAGGTGGTCAAATACCCTAAGGTTTTGTTTTGCATGTGTGGTGGCCATGTTGCTTTTCGGAAAGATAAGGATTATGGCCCTTTATGGAGAATTGCTCATTTTCAAAAGTTATGAGAGAGATGTTAATGATCATGGGGACACCTCAACTACCCCGTTCTATTGTTTTCCATGTGTGACGGCCATATTGGTTTTTGGGAAAAAAAGGGATCAAGGCTACATATGTGGAAAGTTGATTTTCACAAGTTAGGAATTATCTGCTCCATTTTTTGGGCATTTGCTATGTTTTGTATGACTGACACTCAATTCTAGCCAGAGGATTCTAATATGGTAATTTGGTTTGTTATAATGAAATGTCGTCATATGGAAGTTTGTTATAACCAAGTTTCACTCTAGTCTCTGTTTGTCCGCACTCAGTCAATAGATGCCAGTTCTGAATCATCAGGAGACCTCAACTACCCAGTTCTATTGCTTTCCATGTGTGGCGGCCATCTTGGTTTTTCGGAAAAACAGGGGTCAAAGCCATATATGTTGATCTTAACAATTTTTGAAACATGGGCTCGGTTTTTTTGGCATTTTCTATGTTTTCTATGAGTAAAACTTAGTTCTAAGAAATTTTTTTTATTTGAAAGTACAGGAGAGGTTTGTGATATGGTAATTCGGTTAGATATAAGCAAATTTGGTGATATGTAAGTTTGTTATAAACAACTTTCACTGTACTCAGTATTTGTCCGCACTCAGTCAATAGATGTCCTAGAAAATATGCATGTAACAGAAAGGTGCAGTCATTTTATTTTCCTGTTTTCCTGAAGGTCTAAAAGAAATGTGACTTTAATGCAAATTGTACTAGCTTTGGGTTTTAGTTCCTCTTCTCCCCGTCATATGGTACCGCCAAGGATGTTTTCTAGGTTCGCTGTAGAGGCCAGCACATGTCAGGTACCTCTGTAGATAGCATCATAGACTGACTCAAGCCTGTCCCATTGTACACAGAAGGCCTCTGGCCTATGCCGGTGACCTCTATTATGCAATGTATATATGCCCATTTACTTGACTCGTTTTGAAATGGATTCCAGACACCCTTCTATTCCCTAATAAACATAATGCACGGCACCTTGTTGACCAATAGCTGACAAATAGTGAGTAAATACTCACACATAGTGACTAATTGCTTACAAAGAGTGAGTACTTACTGACATGTTGTCTAATTTCTGATAAATGGGCAAGATTTCCTGGGGACGTACAGATCTTCCTGATAAGGCCCCAAATATGAAAGTCAGAAAAAGAAGTAAATACTTCATTACATTGAAAAAAAAATGTCTTGTTTCCTTGGAACCACCAATTAGACACAGCTATCCCTAACAGTTCCATTTTTAGAGCCGTGTGATAACAATTTGTCTCTAATTGAGAACATCCTACAAATTTAATCAGATATATCATTTTTACACAAACTTCTAAATTTGTTTGTAACAAAATGCTATTTGCCCTCTATTTCTCGAGAAAAGTCTTAAATATTTACTGTCGGATGGTCATTTGAGTGTAATTTTACACAACAGATGTATCAATGAGAAAAAGTTATATCTGAGTTTCTGAACCCCTCTGGGATATATGCCACCACTTTGAAAAACCTGCTTTCTCGTCCAATTTGCCTTTTGGCACCATTTGTGGACTTTGGAAGCCAACTTAAGCTAACATTATGGGTAGATATCCAAGAGAGTACATGCATTTGCATGGTTATTGTGTGCCCTTCCCATTGGATTGAAAGGCAGGCTATTGGTCAAAAAGTTTTTATTCAGTAGGTCCATAAGCATAAAAAAGAGTAAAAATGCCAATTGTACATGCCCAGAAAATCTAGCCCAAAAAGTGAGTAATTAATGACTTATATATAATAATGGCTGACAAAGTCAGTAGTTACTGATGTACATTGACTAATTGCTGTATATATTGAATCAGTAATAAGATATATTTACTAACTCCTCACTTATAGTGAGCAATTACTTGTCCGACCATAAGGACACAAATCTAGCTGATACACTGAGCCGCTATTACAACGATGCTGTATTTCTATAGCGAAATGTAATAAGTCACTGTAAGTAAAGTCCGATGCCTTAATTTGTTTAAATAATATAACTTGACTTATCTCAAACAAAAGAAAATGCACTTGAAGCTTTGATACGAAAATGTGAAAAAAACTTACCCCTATCAAAAGTTAAAAAAACAAAAAACATTGGTATGCCCTGCAGGAAACGTCTTATCAGTCGCCACATGAAAAGATGAGCAGAGGCTACAAGGAGCCAAATCGGCCGAGGAGCCCCGATCAAAGTTCTTCTAGCGATAGCAGTGAAAATGTGAGAAACATATCAGTTTCATTTTCTGTGTCAAAAATTACGCCTACCGCAGTATATATTACAAAGAAAGAAATACTTAAAAACATTTGCTTGACACTAATAGAGCTGAATGGTTACAAAGAAGACATGTTATCGGGCGATCATAATTCGTGAAAAGAGTTATTGTGGTAGGGCAAAATGTACAAAAAAAAATTAACACCGAGTCCAGTAAGATGTATAATCTATTCAATGTTTACACCTACCGGTGTACATATAAAAAAAACCTTGTCCAGTCTAAAGAGAAGCAATACAGGGACTTGTAGGTCTTGCAAAATCCCCTGACTAGTTAATGGCCATATGTAACTGTTTTTATTTGGCCCATAGGAGAGATTTGCTAAAGGACAAGATGAAAAGGCTAGACGGAAGAAAAGAAAAGAGTGGAAGAGGAATCGTTCTGAAAGGAGAACTAGAGATACTAGTGACGCTGTAAGTAAGATGGATGTAACTCAATTGTATTTACCCAAGGTAGGAGGTGGAGAAGCGCGAACATTGCTGCCACCACCCCCAGCCACCAGTGGTCCTATCGACCTCTAGTGACTACCATCGATGGCCCCTCCACACAAACTCCCTTTACCAGGAATACAGTTAGACTATATCACGCTCTACTAGGGCCTACACTTTAGACAACCTAATACCTTTTTTACATGTTCATTGGAAAATAAAATAACTTTCATGAAAAATCATTTTTGGGTAGGAGACGGACAGTGATTCAAGAGATGATTCAAGTCACGATTCAACTAGCAGAAGACGGAGGAAAGACAGGAGAGGGAGTACCAAACTCCGTAAGAAGAGGAATGAGAGTGAAAGACATAACAGCAGCGACCAGGTGAGGAAGTAAAAGTGCAGAGTACTGTAATATATTGCATAGTCAAGCATAAACAAATCGAAAGGAAAATGGGTTGCGTGCAGTGGACTGTTTACGGAGTGAATAAGGTAAACAGATATAATAACAACATTTTTGCAGGATACATACGCGGATAACGATGACGAAGACAAAAGGCCAAGGAGGAAGAAGGAAGTGAAGAGGAGGAAGAGAGATGAAAGTGAATCTAGTTATTCCAGCAGTGATGAGGTATGAATCTGACTCTTTCCAAAAAAACACGAAAAGAACCTATGAGCGGGAAGCCAATTTTACCTTAAGTAATGAAGAACAAAGTATGACAAAGAACACATCCCAGTTTCGCAAACCTGACCGTGTATCAGTATGCCTCTAAATAGGTGTTTTATTAAAAGGGATGAAAAGGTTCAAAAAGAAATTAGGCACTTTCCTCATGGGATCAAACGGCTCTGTGGTAAAATGGACAACTAAAAAAAACAATACACTTTATCCAAGTACCAGCGCACTAGCACTGTTGGTTATACTTTGAACTGGCCTCCTCACCCAGAACAAATTCCGCACCCCCACCTGAAGACCGTTCCTGGTCCAAAGCGGTGATTGCTCCCTCTTTCTGTATATCCCAGTCTTAAAGGTACATTATGGTGTATATCTATACATGGAGTGATTCATGCAAATTACAGTGATGAAAGTGTTCAGGGAATTCCCTGATTTCAGGGATTTGAAGTTCCAGGCCCGTATACATTCATATAGAAACCCATCTTTTTTGGGCGAATATTGGACCATTTCAGGGATTTTCGTGCTCTGTGACTTTCATCCCTGAAATTAGTTCTCTTGCTTGATTAATGGTGGACCTGACGATGAATGCTGGTCACTGAATGGTGGCGCAGAGTTTTAGTTTTTGCCATGGGTGTCGGCCATGTTGGTATTCAGAAAGACCGGGTTCTAAGCCATGTATGGGGAATGTAGATATTTGAAAGTTATCCGGTGAAACTAATTATCCATAGGAACACCTCATGAAACAGTTTGAATCTTGTTCCTGTGCAACGTTGGGTCAATTTGCCTAAGTAAGAGGACCGAAATATCTTAGTTTCAGTGCATACGATATTACAGCTATGCTGTGTTTTTCTGTGAATACCATAAATCGGTTTGGAAAGACAAAATAGGATGAAACTACCAGATTAAATTTGGAATGAGTATAATGTACAGCTTAATAAAAATGTCTGCTATCAAGACCGTAGCCATGTCAAATTTTAAAATCGATGCTAACATCCTGATCCTAGATGTGGATCCTAACATTTGAGCAGAATAAATATCAGGCTTCTAATATCCTATCTTTTCCCCCCTCGTCTCAAGTGTTTGGGGCAGAGGGATAAACACTGATTAACAATGTAGCTATGGCCCTTAATCTTATTGCTTTCACTGTTCACCTTTTTTTCTATACAGGGTCTCTCTGTCAACACACAAATGAAGTGCCTGTACCGTAATCTCCCGCGTATAAGGCACGTGTTATAGAAGGGTGGTTTAGTTCTCTTGAATCCATACGGGGGGACACAGACACCTTTCTATTGTTTTGTTAAATTCTCAAAGTTACCCATGCTACCCATAGGTTTTGGAATTTGGAAAATTCATTCAGTACAACCAATGTTAAGAGTTTTTGGGTTTTTTGGGGAGATATTTAAAAAAATTCTTTGTGCGCCTTATACGCTGCCTGCGCCTTATACGCAGGAGGTTACGGTAGTCAAGAATTAGTCTGTCCTAATGCTGAACATGGTAGAACCTTTCACCAAATGTATGTTTAATTTTATGGTATTAACAGCCGAGAAGGGAGAGGAGAGAGAGGAAGAAGAAGAAAAAGGAGAAGAGAAGGAAAAAGACTAAAAGAAGGAAGGAAAGTAAGAGAAGACGAAGACACCACACCTCTTCAAGCAGTGACAGTTCATTGTCAAGCAGTACCGAGAGGGTATGTATGGGTCTTTGACAGGTTTAAAAGTCTGTTCCCATGACGTAGCCTACTATGAAAACGGGCAATGACTTAATAGACAAATCATTGGGACAATCAGACAGTGTAGCACTAGGTACATATTAGTAGGGTCGTAATATTAGTCTACACAGTTTATGCCCATAGCACACAGAGACACTCTGCTACAAATCTCTTAGTTTGCTAAACGTGTAAGAGCTTTCCCTGGGCTGCATATACTGAGCCTAGGCTATTGGGTACCTCAATTCGAATAGTCTCTACTTAGTGTCCTTTTGTCGGCTGTAGAAGCTGTCCCTGGCTCAATGTAATCAAAGCCAATTAACCCCCCCCCCCCCCACACACACACACTGCAACTTTGTCTACTGGCATTTCTTAAGGGCCTCTAGACCAACTTACTGATTGTAGCACTGCAGAAGCCCTACTTTTATCAACTCATATGCCTTATCATATTAATACGTAGTCTGCTAGAACTCTCTCCCTCCACATACCAACATACTGAGCTGTAGTACTTTAGTTGTACTACAGAAGGCCTAGTGTCATCTACTCATCATCCCTAATTATATCTATACATAGCTTGTAGACTGCTTGCCAGCACTTCATTGGTGCATCATTCTGACCCTCCAGGAATCAACCCTGTAGGGTTGGTATGGTGCATGAATGTAGGCCTGGTTAGTTACTAACCAGGGCTGCATTCATGCATCATGATGACAAATGCTCATTCACTATTTTATCAGTTATCTAGTCCATAGCTGCCTGCACTTAGTCACTGATCGTCAACATTGTCATCTACTCTTGTCAGTGATTTAGTCCATCACTGATCACATGTCAATTGAGTCAGTATAATTTGTCAGCTTACATACTTAATATTCCATATCCTCTTATACATAAAGAAACATAATCATTAACCATGACAAAATAAATCACCACGGCTACGCCGTGCTAAAGTTACTGAATTCATTAATTCATCAAGTATCCGCCTCCTTGTATAATGTAAGTACTGTAATCTCCCATGTAGAAGCCGCAGGGTGTGTAGAAGGCGCCCCCCCCCCAAACAGATAGATGGTTTGTTCATGTAGCTGGTGCACCCATAAAGGCCGTATTTTGTTATATAATTACTTTACTACAATGAAAAAAACCTGTTACAAAGCCATGTGATACGTGTTTACATGCACCATCTACAAATTAAAGTTATCCGATTTCTTTATGTCTTAGTATCTGAAGAAAGAATATAATAGGAAGAGACGTGCACTAAATCAGAAGAAGTACCGTGAACGAAAAAACAATGGACCACAGGCGGCAAAGTATAAAATTGCTGAAGCCAAGAGACAAAAGATGATACGAGAAAGAAACAGAGGAGCGAGTAAAAGCAACAACCAGGTGTGTATTGAAGTTATGGGAAAGGTGAGCCAAGTGTTTATCAAGTCAAAAAGCACCCTCAGAAAAGACCCATAGTAAATTATATAGATCTGAAGGAATCTTCCTAAGCTTATATTGACTGCCAAGTTATGGGTAAGTGCAGTATTTTTGCAGTATGAAATAATATTAATGACTATTATTGGGTTAAACACGCTGACTAGTAGGAAATGGCACATTTTGCATAAGTAGACATGCTGATGTTGTGAACAATGAGATGTCCAAATTTCCCCATAAAAGAAATTAGGAGAATACGTGAAAGGTGATGAAGTATGATAAAAGTATGTACAGTTGATTGACATCCAAATACTGATTTCAATAATTATTCCAGGGGACTACCAAGAGTGAAAATGCAAACAAAAGGACCCAGGAAACAAATAAGGTAACGAAGGGAGAACACAGTAATGGAAGAGGAGTACCTGCCCAGCCATCGACAAGTGGAAAGGTGCAGACCGAAGTGAGTACCAACATAAAATAGAATTTTAAACACAATTTTTAGTTGAAAGTCATACACCTGTGAGTTTATATAGGTTGTTGAATAATTACTACTGGAAAGGATAATGTAACCACATTTGGTGTAATTTGTGACCGACTGATTAACATAGAATATCAAAACATGTTGTTTAGGGTATAACTAGGAGGTTTGGCAGGTATATAAGACTATGTTAGGCAGGGTATAGCATTTGTCGGATAAGATTTGTCAGTTGATGCGAATAATTATTAGTTATTTTAGATTGTTTAAAAAGGAAAGGATGAAACCGAATAAGGGAAGGATGTTAGCTTTAACTGTTGAAGAAAACAGAAAAGAGTCTTGTGTGATTTCAAAATGATGTTGGTGAGGCATATCTTTCTTTGTGAAAACAAAGAAAACTGTCCTGAACTTGTATACCGTGTAAATGCAAGATAACTGAAACCTTCTTGTATAGCCTGGACAAGGTACAAGCAAAGACAGACCTCACGGAAGGGAAAAGGGCCATGACAGTTTACCAAGTGAAAAGTGCACTGCAGAGTTTGCCAAGGAAAACAAGGGTGAACCCGAATTACCGATTGAGACAATGTCAGAGGTAAACCATCCCATGTCATTTAACTTACAAAATTTTCATGAACCGATAGAAAGTTGAATGTCGAGGAACACTTGTACAGGTAATACACTGCTCACACTGTGTTATGGGAAACAGGTGAAAAAAATCCGGGTATAGCAATTGTCGGATAAGGTTTGTCAGTTGATGCGAAAAATTATTAGTTATTTTAGATTGTTTGAAAGGAAAGGATGAAACTGAAAAAGGGAAGGATGTTAGCTTTCACTCTTGAAGAAAACAGGAAAGAGTCTTGTATGATTTCAAAATGATGTTGGTGAGGAATATCTTTCTTTGTGAAAACAAAGATAACTGTCCTGAACTTGTATACAGTGTAAATGCAAGATAACTGAAACCTTCTTGTATAGCCCGGACAAGGTACAAGCAAAGACAGACCTCACGGAAGGGAAAAGGGCCATGACAGTTTACCAAGTGAAAAGTGCACTGCAGAGTTTGCCAAGGAAAACGAGGGTGAACCCGAATTACCGATTGAGACAATGTCAGAGGTAAACCATCCCATGTCATTTAAATTACAATATTTTCATGAACCAATAGAAAGTTGAATGTCGAGGAACACTAATACACTGCTCACACTGTGTTATGGGAAACAGGTGAAAAAATCCGGTTAATTACGAAATAAATTGACTCAACAGTTAGACAGGAAAGGGCGTACCGTAATCTCGCGCATATAAGGCCTTATACGCGGGAGATTACGGTAGTGGATTAAAGAGCAAATGGTTTGTCAGCGGTTAAAATTAATAACAAAGGTGTGAACAAGTTGACAAAGGGATTGATGCTAATTTGACTCAACATATGCTATGAATAGGAAATAAGAGGAAGAGGTTCCCACAAGGTCAACCAGGCACCAGAAGCAGCTGACATAAGAGGACAGGAGACAGACCCCCAGGCAGATGGCCCTCCTAAAAAAGCAGACTTAAAAAGTGCAACGAAGATCCAGGAAAAAAAAAAGGTACTTGTTGGGAATATTCGAAATCGTTTTTTAAGAAAGGTAAAGTATTATCTACCATGTATAAGGCGCGTCTTATATGTTAACCATAATTAATGTTCATGAATTTACCATCTTTCAATGCTTCCGCCCGTCTCTAATGTCGCATTTTGAGCAGAAATGGCAGAAGGAAATGTTGTGAAAAGTAGGTATCATTAAAAATAAAAAATAAATATCAGTTCGCCCTGTCCTCAGGTCCAACTTATAGGATAGGTCTGAGTTTAGTGATAGAAATCCAGGGATGAAAGAGTTAAAGTGGGATAAAAAGTTAAATTCTTGATTTAAATAGGATAAAGAAAGTACCACTTCGGAAGAAGGCAAAACCACTCTCTTCAAAGAAAGAGAAGGCGATATGGTAGAGAAAGAGGAAACATTAGGACCGGATTCTGTGAAAGAGCAATTTGAAGAAGGAAAATCCAAAGCTGAAAGGAGAGATACTCAGGTAATTATTGAACATGCTGGTTACATGTTGACATGTTGACGGCAAGGTTTAAGGGGGGCTTGAAAAAAAAAAGCAGTGGGGTGAGGGGGGGGGGCTAGTGTTGATGAGCATGCAGTGAATAATTTTACAAAGGGACGAGTACGGTAGGTAGTCTTTGAAAAAAAAGGGTGGCAAGATAACAGAGTGTCGGTAAAAATTACTGTAACTGTGGTGTTAAGGATTGGGTCGTGCCTCATGTGCAAGACTGAGAGAAACCATTTGGATGCTTAAAAACCGAACAATTTTACCTTTAAAAAAACAGGCCAAGATTGGTGTGAGTATCCCTTCCGGCAGAATTGAACCAAGCGAGATGCAGCCAGGCAGTCAACTGGAAGAAAGAAAGGATGACCTACAGGAAGAAGGAGGGGAAGAAATAATGCCACAACCAGTCCAGGAGAAAAGCACTAAACAGGTACCCATTCAACGTTAACAAAAGTAAGCTAAGGAAGAAAGAGAACTCCCCAGTAAGGGGGAAAGGTTTAGAATATCACATACCAAAGGTATACAAAGAAGACCAGCATACTACTAAACTGATAGTCCATGATATGAAGCTGTAGTAAATGAAAGGCTAAGTAACTGTTTCCAGGTTAACGGCGCTGTCAGCCAATCTAAGACCAGACTTGAAAACAGAGTATGCACAAGTAGCATCAGGGATGATGAGATGTAATTTTGAACCAAAAACTAGCAAATGCAGAAATATGTTGTTTTTCTTGCCATTGCCAGAACAAAGAAAGGGAGGTAGTAGGTTTGACAGGTGTAAGGGATGAAGTAAGTCGGCCAGTCGAAACGAAACAAGAGAAAAGAACAACTTCTAAAGGAAAAGGAATTGGCAAGGTAGGACAGATGAAAATGATATTTGTTTAAACATTCAGGATAACTTGAATGAAATATTAACCCTTTGGGGCCCAGAGTTAGTTGGAAGCCTGATTTTTTTCTACACTTATTACAGTACAGGCTATCACCTAAGTGAAGTCCACACTAAAATACTTATTTAAATGGTAAGAAAGAGAAGAAAACAAGAGCTTTCAGAAAGTATTATATGAAGGAGAGGCAGAAGGGTAAAGTGAACATAAAGGAAGAAATGATGCTGTCCTGGTCCGAGTCTGACCAGAAGACTTTTACTAGGGGGGGCCCTACCCAATTTAAAAGTGGCACAACACGATGAGTTAATGGTTTCCCCAGGAGTCACATTTAATTTTATGTTGTTAAAACTGTTGTTGAATTGTATGATTATGTACGGTAATGAGATAATTGTCTATGATTGATGTGGACAGGGAAAGTCAAACAGGCAAAGCAGGCAAAACGAAGAAGCAACGAATGAGGTAAATATGAAAAATAAGGTGCAATAATTAGATCACAAATACATGGCCATGATGACGATTAAGTGTGAATAGTGTCTTTCACCAAAGTAAATTGCCACAGGATTTAAGAACCTACATCACAGGAGGTGATGTCTTACAGAATTAATCAAGATAGGTTCTTTGTGCCACCCTGTGTGGGGGTTTCTTCAAAACTACATTACCCATTTTTTAATTCAGGGATTGAAATCAACTTTTGAAAACCAAGTTAAAACTCCATTGGCGGTAAGCGAGAATGGAATTATAAAATCAACAACATGCGGAAGGGGCCGCGGACAAGGGCGTGGTCGTGGACGAGGACGTGGACGTGGACGTGCAAGTGGAACAGAACGAGGCGAAAATGCTCAGGCAATTATTTTGCCTGTGGGATGCAAGAATAAGGTAATAAACCCATTGAGGGCTAGCACAGACTATAGGCGACACCATGGTAGAGTTCACTGTAGTGAAGACCCTATATTGCAGGCATTGACTGTATTCCAGGCCAATTATATAGAATTTGTATAGGAATTGAAAATAGGCTCGTCCTCTGGAAACTATAATTTTTTTAGAGGCCTTCACCATGGCAAGGCCAACATTTTTTGCTCTGCCCTTAAAGGGTTAAGAGCCTGTTCAAAAAGCAGAATTACCAAAAGAATCACGATATAGCAAATATGTGACCTTGTCTAGATGAGACCTGGGAATTGCTGTAACTCCTCACACCATGGACAGGGGGAGAGGCGAAGTACACCGTATACAGGGATGAAAGTGTTCAGGGAATTCCCTGATTTGAGGGATTTTGAAGTTCCCTATACATTCATATAGAAACCCAGGTTTTTGGGGCGAATATTGGACCATTTCAGGGAATTTTGTGCTCTGTGACTTTCATCCCTGCGTATGTAAATGACATGTCTGATTATTAGAACACACATACATGGTCAACATTGTTGTAAAGAAGAAAACTAATTTACTTGAGAACGGTCCAAAGCCATTCAAGCTGAGATCATGTAAATGTCATCATCAAGGGGGGGGATAAAGTAAAGTGTGACTTCTGTGGCGGTAATGAGTTAACCTCATTAAGAGTGGAATGTACAAATTGTGAAAATTGAAGAGAATTTTCTTGTACACGTTGCAGCCGAAAACCCCCCTAAAAGGACGATGCATGGGAAGAGCTGAACATGCAGGAGGAAAGAAGAAGGTAAAATTTAATTGCCCGGCTAATTGTTTAGAAGGTCTCTCCCCTTCTACCTCTGCACCTATATATTTCACAAGTGTGAAGGGGGGTGCATAAGGGGTATGTCAGTGGACCAAAGGAAATATAATACAGAGTTAGATAACAGAATACGCCCATTTCATGAGCTTTAATACAGCAGATGGCGGTAGTGGCGACCATGCCACTTTGCTTCTACAACAGGGGCATTGGGTGGTTTGGACTCCAATACTTGTAATAGGGCCACATGTTTGTAATGATCTGGCCAATTTGTTGCTCATTATTTTCTTTCAACATTGATAGTGTATCAAACACCACCATTTCTCTGTGTACAGCTGTAATTTCTAAGACCTGGAGTTGTATTTTACATTGCAAATGGGGAGTTAAGTGAGGGGTGTCTGTGCACTAAGGGTAAGCCTATTGTGCCATGGGAGTGCATGCTGGAAATGCCTATGTAAACAGTGGGGCTACTGGAGCGCCGTCTAGTGTATCAAACTGGTAAAACTAATGCAATGTACCTCTAAAGGCCCACATATGCATCAAATACGCGAAACCAGGTCTAATCCCTGCCGTATTGATTGTATTCCAATTTAACCTTAAGACATTAAAAAATATTTAATTTTTTCACCAGACGTTGGCAGCCAAGAGGAAATTAATGCCAACAGATGACGACCACACAACCGAAGGCGAAGATGCGGTCCCTATAGACACTAAATCCAATTCCACTTCGAGATGCACTCCCAAAAAGAAGAAGGTTCTAAACACTAAAGTAAGAAAAACTTTCTTCTAGGTAAGATAACAACTCAAAACACCATAAGTTCAACTATGTATAACCAATATTCATTAGGAAAGAAAAGAAACATACTTGACATTAAAATAATGTTGGTTTATTTGTTTCTGATGATTAAATTGCACTTGTTTCCGAAGAGTGATTGTTCCTAATAAATGCAAATTTCCTAAATTTGTGTGTAAGTCTTTTCAAAGAATCAAGGGTGAAGTTAGGAAAGTGAAGGGTGGGGATAAGCTACCTTTAAATCAAGCTGCTTTATGGGGTAGAAGCATATCCCCTTGGTTCTCTCCATCAGGAGTGTAGCAACCCTTAGATAATGTAAGACTAATGTAATGGTTTCATTTACCAGTTCAGTGGTTCGTGCCTTACGTATCAGGAAAGAAGCAGTAACACAGTGGTTCAATTGTATGCCGACAGTATATCTAAAGTCACTGAACAGCTACCCATAAGATGGTGGTTGGGCAGGGAATATGGATTAATATTTATGTGAATGAGCTCAGAGGCCAGTAGGGCCTGTGAAGTATTGGGTGCGGCCCGGTATTTATAAAGGGACCCTGGTAGATGTCCCACAAGCCCGGATCAGTGCTGCCACCGATCAGGAACCATAGGAAAACCCAGCATCTGGCCTCACCTGCCACGCGACACGCCACCAGTGTGTATGATGTAATATGATACCTCTACAGTAAGTAAGTAATGATGTTTGGGTTTTTTTTTTTAACTTACAAGATGCCATGCTGTATATAGAATAACAGATCAATGATTTATTTTCAGGGAATAAGAACAAAGGTGGAATTGAGAGAGGAGGATAATGAGGAGGAAAGTGTCCCTGTAACTGCACCACTTAAAGCCACTGGCGGAAGACATAAAAGAACCCAAAAAGGAAACCGAAAAGTAGGTATTCAATAAAGTATATGTTAATGTCGAATAACATAGGTCAGAAAAGGGTAAGAATACATTAATGAAATGCCGTAATTGCAAAAGAAGGCTAGAAGCCAGAAATATGTGAGAGAGAGTGTTAAAGAGAGAAGGGTAGACAATGTACATATGGTTCAGCTAATTTGCCCTTTGAAAATGCACTGAGTAATTTACCCAGTGGCTATAAAAAGGTTTCTCTTTCTAGGTGGAAAAGACAAAGGGGGAGGAGAGAGACGGAGATGAGTTGGACGATGAGGGAGATGAACCTGTGACTAAACAACGAAAAAAAACCAGTAAGAGGCAGCAACAAAAGACAAAGAAAAAGGTATTTAAAAAAATTAAAGTAGGGTTACTCAAGCTCTAGGACCTCCCCAGCCCCAGGCCATCTTTAATAGGGGTCTATGTCTTGCTTTTTTGTCCTCTCTGAGTGTGGGTGGTGTCCATATGCGCGGGCACTGGCACATATTCGTTACTTGAATCTCCTCTTTCCTGTCACCTCTTTCTTACATGTGTCTGGTGTCGATATGCATGGGCACAGGCACATGTCTTCCTTTGGGACGTGATGTCTAATGTACTTTTTCCGCCATGAATATGACCTTAGCTGTCGGCTTGGCGTTAAACAACCATTACTCACTCACTCACTCACTCAAGCTCTAAATGTAAGGAAGAGGTACTGGATTACTTTACTTACTGAGAGTAGCTACAGGAAAGGGACATGGTGGAGAAAAAAATCACCAGGTAAAGATTCGGATACGTTAGTGACTTGCTGTAACCATAAAAGAAAAATGATATTTCTATGCCAGGTTTAAGACCCAAAATGCAGTTACGTAAGGTGGTATAAGAGATATAATTTTCTTAATGACAGGAACCACCTCCTGCATTCGAAGCTGAATCAACAGAAGAGGAGGACTGTGGGGAAGAAGACATGGTCCCTGAACCTAGTAGAAGTAAGAGTAAAGAGCAAAAGAAAGAGAAAAACCAATGTACCATAGAAGTAAGTGAAATAGCTCTTTATAGTTGGACCCAAGGTTTGACCTCGGGTTAACTTATACTGTACCCACAAAACCTTTTAGCAACATTTAGTGTATATATTTTTTAGTAAATCCTAAATTTCGCTAATATAGGACAAATTGTGGGTGTTTACTGACATTTGGAATAACTGTTGTTTTAGTATAACTAAGTACTGGCATGTATTGACTGATAGGTAACAAAGAGTGAGTAAGTACAGACATAGCTTGGGTAATCTGATTTGCATTTCTCAACCTAGGTCCTTTTACTTGTAAACAGAAAGCCAACACTTTAGCAGGAAACAAGAAAAAGATTGAAAAGGCAAACCCATACAGTGCAGATGGACTGAAGGCAGCTAGACGCCTCCTACAGAAACCAAGGGTGAGTTTGGTGAACCCATTAGGAGGGGGGGGGGAGAAATGGCAAACAGGTAGCACATGGTGCAATGGGGGTGGCCAATGTGGAAACCAACAAAAACCGCTACGGCATGGTTACCACTGGGCCCCAACACGACAGCCGTGTATGTTTGGGGACATCTGATTGAGTCAAAATTTACCACACCAAGTAAAGGTACACGATGGCGGCAGTGAGACCCACTCCATTATTGAATTGGATTTCCTGGAATCCAATCCTTTACATGATACAGTCCACGCAAAAGTTTTGTCCACGTGCTACTCAAGGCCTGTCATAGTCTTGCCATGATGTCCTCAGCTATTTATACTTTGCTGACAGGATTGGTTCAGTACTAGGACACTGGCCAGTTAATTAATAGTCATATACCTTATCATAGCAATTGCTTAAGCAAGTCTACTACCAGTATAAAACCCTTCTTAACTATTAATAGAAACAGATCCATGCCCAGGTAGTAGAGACGGCCCAATTGCATGTCGTGCTTGGTACAAGTATATGATTGAATCTGATACCTCTTTGGGACTGCTGAGGCGTTACCAGGCAGTAGACACAGGCCAAACACACTTGGGGCTATGTACAAGTCTATAATTCAATATGATGGCTCCTTGGGACTGTGCAGTCAACATGCAACAATTAAAACTCTCCTGCTTACTCATAACTAGACTATTTAATTAAATAATAATGATTAACCATGACGTATACAATTCATCTCAGATAAGCTGAGCTTATGTCCTTGATGCTTTAAATACAAGCCTTGTTGTATGGAGTGGAGTACCTATAAAAATGGCCTATCGTGGTAAAAGACAGACACTTAATAGATAATTGTATTACACAGAACAAGGCGGAAAAGGTCGAGGAGGAGGGGTCAACCGAAGGTGGAGGGGAGAGCCTCAATTCCGAAAGAAGTGAGGAAGGAACTTCTGAAGAAGAGGTAGGTTACAGAGAAAAGGTAAATCATACAGTAATTCGTCCGGTAAGGCCCAATATATGAAAGGCAGTAGGACTGGAAAGAATTTGCTTAGAAGTTGTATAGTAAATATTTATTCAAATACAGTTGAAACTGTGAAAAGTAGAAGCTCAAAACGATTATAACAGTCAAGTTAACTACGTTGTAAGAGTTATAACTATAAGAATATTGTAGTTGCTTTGTAAATCGAAACAGGAAACAGATGGGGGCTTACTGTCCGAGGACGGAGAGGATTTGAACCGAACTGGAACAACAAGGGTGAAGTATAAGCTGATACAAGGTTCTAGTGAGGTGAGTGAAAGAAACAAGGGTTTCAGTTAAAGTAAAAGAGAATTGAATGATAAAAGATATATGAAAAGAGAGGAGGACGAGAAATGGTTACCCACGAGAAATACATATGTAGCATGTTAAGTAGAAGGAAGGAAGACAAATGTAAAATAACAAATAGGACCCCGATATTGATCAGTAGGTTGTATAAGGAGCGCCTTATAGAACCTTTAAGAGCATACTCCATAGTAAAATGATAAATTCAGAAATAACAGACGTTAAAACACTAACATTTACCAGTGTATGAAAGAAGAAAAATTATCATTTTTATTTTTACAAGGACTCTTACCTAACTTCATCCAGTGAGGAGGAGCAAGAGGTGAAAACTGAAAGGATGAAACGAAAGGAGAAATTGGTGAGTGCCCATCACTAGGATATATGTAGCCAACAAGAAATGGGAAGTAGTAGAAGGAATAAAGGAAAAGTCGGCTTAAATAAGTGAAATACCTAGAGACAACCATTCCTTGTATGACCTATTTCATTCCCAAAGAGTAGTAAAAATACATACTTTTTTGGGTTTTATATGCTGAGGCAATTAGCTAACTGGAATTTGTATATGGGTTTTAGACATATTGAGGAGAAGGAATTTCGGGTGGGTTGAAAACTGATACCTAGAAAAGCAAATGGAATGTTTTTTGGAACAGGCTCTAGCCTGTTCCATTGCACTCACATGGGAGGTCGATTGCACATGGAATCGGACAGTCCAACTTCCCATGAGTCGACCTGTGCTATTGTATCAGTAAATAGCACTAATAGCACTGACTAACTGCTGATAGATGGGCGATTATGTCAGTTTACCACAGCCCAGTGCTTCCCGTCAGGACGCACGGTCAATGCGTCCTGCGTTCGGCTGGGTAAACTGCCATAATTAGACCATCTATCAGCAGTTAGTCAGTGATAGACTAATTGCTGATAAATTGTGAGTAAATACTGATATATATTGACAATTTGCTGACAAGTCCATATATGTCAGTAATTACTCAAAATTTGTCAGATATTAGTCAATATATGTCAGTAATTACTCACACTTTGGCAGCAATTAGTCAATATGTCAGTATTTACTCACATTTTGTCGGCAATAAGTCAATGTACCGGTGTGTCAGTACTTTGTTATTCCTACACTGTAAAAAATGTGTCTTGAACTTACACTGTCTTGTTAAAATGTCAGTGCCTAATCATTTTTTGTTGGCAATTAGTCAAAATATATCAGTAATTAGTCAATATTTGTCAGCAAATAGTCGTATATGTCAGTAATAGTGACTGTTTTTCAGCACTTAATTAAAACATGTCAGTACTTAGTCACTATTTGTCAGCAATTAGCCAAAATATATCACTACTTAGTCACTATTTGTCAGTAAATAATCAAAATATGTCAGTAGCTCCAACCTATCACTGACCACTTGTCAATTGACAGTTGACATTTGACATTGAAGCCTGTTCCTTAGGACTGAGTCCTTCACCTGTGACATTTTTTTATTGCTGAACAGCAAAAAAGAAGAGAAGGAGGTGGAACAGGACAGACAAGAAAGGAAAAAATAAGTGTACAATTTACTAAGACAAAAGAGAAAAGTAAAGTGAATCAAAAGGTAAAAAATCGTTCTAATGTTATATTCAAATGTAAAAGTAATTCCTAGTAGTACAAATGCTTCCAGGTTATAAGAATTACTGATAACACATGTACTTGTGTGAGCCAGGTGCGCTCTATGGATGAAAAATGTAAGGGAAAAAAAAAATGGAAATGTACACGAGGGAAAGATGTTACTTGGCAATAAGGGTGGGAAGTGAAAAACACTGTCTGGGTACGTAATGATATTTGCTGAAAACCATTTAGATTCGCGGGATCAGGTGCAAAAAATTGTGTGAAATTGTGAACATTTGTTGTCTTCGTAAGTTTACTGTAAATAGTTAACATTGGCTTCAGGAATTGGAAGAGGAAAGCGACGACCTGTCTTTCCTGGAGGAAATAGAGAAGACAGATGATGAGGAAGAGGTATTCAAATTAGGAATTTCAAAGACATACAATTGAAAAACCTAAATATTTTTGGGAGAAATTGAGCAGAATGCAGCAAATTGTGGATGTTCATTTGGTCCATTCATAAGTAGGGTTTGAGGGGTAGAGTAGAGAAAAAAAATTATATTTTAATTTAAACTGTACCTGGTAAATGAGATCCGCATACCGCTATGAATGTTCCCTTATTATAATACAGATCAGGAGGAAAAGTCTAAAAATTTCAAAGACATACAAGTGAAAAACCAAAATATTTTTGGGATAAATTGAGCAAAATGCAGCAAAATTGTGGATGTTCATTTGGTCCATTTATAACTAGGGTTTGAGGGGTAAAGTACAGAAAAAAAAGTTATATTTGAATTTAAACTGTACCTTGTAAATGAGATCGGCATACAGCTATGAATGTTCCATTAAGATGTATTCAGAGACATTTTTATCTGATTATAATACAGATGAGGAGGAAAACTGAAAACCCTAAACCTAAGAAACGGATGGCTAATGGGAAGGATATGGTAAGTGCTAATAAAATCAGGAGAGAATAAAGGAATAGTCAAAAAAAATTTGGAGAAGGGAATTAAAAGTATAAAACGGTATAAAACTAAAGAGCCAAAATTATTACAAGGGAATTAACAGTATACAACTAGAGACCCAAAACTAGTCAGAACGTGAAGTTGAATGCATATAGATATCTGGTTGCAAAAGTTTAGCCTACACAAGCAAAGTGTGAACATAGTTTTAAAATAATCAAATCAAGAAAAAGAGTTAACCATTCAAATTTTATGTTTAGTCAAAGTGTGCAAATTTCCATTTTTTATATAGAACGGAGAAAACAGCAACTATAAAAGCAAACAGAGGGTGTATAAAGTAAAAAGTACAACAGGCGAGGCTCCAGGAAGGAAGAGTCCGAAACTTTGGGAACGTGCCCATGGCAGTGGACAGGGTAGCGGAAAGGTAGATAAATGTTAAGTATGGCATAGGAAGTACACGATAAAAAAAGTGTACCTAACAACACACATATTTGATTAGACACGTAACTATACGGTGATTTGCATTTAGCTAGAGTAGGGCCAGACTACCAGGGGACCCATTCACATACGATATACCTGTAGTAGTGGAATGAAACCCAATATATGATATATGTTTTAGGCCTTTTCATATAAGGGATAAAAACTATTGCCTGTCTGTACCCTCCATAAGAGGAAATTCAAGTTACCTGTAATTGATGGTCTTTTCTTACTGTAGAAGCTGAGACCCCAACCCACTAGGATGTCTGATGAAGAAGGAAATGGCCCAAGGATTAAAGGGAGCTGCATGCAACCAACCACAAGGAACGGACGTTATTACTGAGTTACAATGCTTATGTGGATTTATTACACTTAAAAAGAAATCCAAGAAACTTGCACTGAAATGATCAAAGAAATAAAAAAACAAAAGAAGTCCGTGAAAACGGTAGTTTTTGTTTCAAATAATTTAATACATGGATTAGGCCACACCAAGAAATTGTGTCTACAGACTTTCGCTTTTTATTTAAGAATTGTTTCGCATAAAATGGAAAGGTGAGGGAAGGGAAAAACTCGATTTCCCAAAAAATTGGCAAACAAGAGAAAGAGAAAACAAGTAGAAAGTCAACGCAGTTAAATACCTTAACCAGATTTTTTTGGAGAGAAATTAAATTGTAGTTCGTGAAATATGGAGGGAAATCCGTAGACAAACTTATTTTGTTGGTGTGGCCCTAGAGGCAGAGGGGTTACAAAAATTTGCTAAAAAGCTTTAGCCTAGCAGCATAAAAGGCCACCCACTACTATGATAGGTTACTATGATACCTATAAGTCGACCCCGCTCTTTGAGAAAAAGTCCACCCATAGAAAAAATTACTTGAAAACATTCAACACTGTAATGAACCGAATTCTATATGAAAGCCACCTGTAAGTATACCCCCCCCCCCCATTAAGAAAGTTATTAAAAATTCCCCTTATAGGCAGGATTTAACGGATTTAACAGTAAGACAGAATGTTTGTTATAACAAAGGGACGAATAGGAAGTTGTTAGAACAAGGGAAATTAACTTTGGAGCTGGACAGAACAACTGTTATAACCATAAAAAAGGTTTGAGGCAGGGGGGGGTTACAAAAATTTGCTGAAAAGGTTTAGCCTAGCAGCATAAAAGGCCACCCACTACTATGATAGGTTACTATGATACCTATAAGTAGACCCCGCTCTTTGAGAAAAAGTCCACCCATAGAAAAAATTCCTTCAAAACATTCAACACGGTAATGTTTGTTATAACAAAGGGACGAATAGGAAGTTGTTATAACAAGGGAAATTAACTTTGGAGCTGGACAGAATAACTGTTATAACCAAAAAAAAGGTTTGAGGCAGGGGGGTTACAAAAATTTGCCACCCACTATCACGTATGACCACGTATGGCCACACGTATGACCACGTATGGACGATGTTTGGCCACGTATGATGAGGTAGGGCCACGTAGGACCACGTATGGCCACGTATGAAGACGTAGGGCCACGTAGGACCACGTATGGCCACGTATGACCACGTATGGACGACGTATGGCCACGTATGAGGAGGTAGGGCCACGTAGGACCACGTATGGCCACGTATGACGAGGTAGGGCCACGTATGGCCACGTATGGCCACGTATGAGGAGGTAGGGCCACGTAGGACCACGTATGGCCACGTATGGCCACGTATGGCCATGTATGACCACGTATGGCCACGTATGGCCACGTATGGCCATGTATGACCACGTATGGCCACGTATGGCCACGTATGGCCACGTAGGACCACGTATGGCCACGTATGGCCATGTATGACCACGTATGACCACGTATGGCCACGTATGGCCACGTATGAGGAGGTAGGGCCACGTAGGACCACGTATGGCCACGTATGGCCATGTATGACCCCGTATGACCATGTACGGCCACGTATGACCATGTTAGCCACGTATTAGGGGGGAAAGAGGGAATGTGTGACCACGTATGACCACGTATGACCACGTATTAGAGGGGAAAGAGAGAATGTGTGACAACGTATGACCACGTATGACGATGTATGACCACGTATAAGAGGGGAATGTGTCACCACGTATGACCACGTATGATGAGATATGACCACGTATGAAAAGGTATGACCACGTATGACCACGTATTAGAGGGGAAAGAGAGAATGTGTGACCACGTACGACCACGTATGACCACGTATAAGAGGGAAAAGAGACAATGTGTCACCACATATGACCACGTATGACCACGTATTAACCGTATGGGATGGTGATCAACCAAATCTGGGCCATTAGACAGGGGGCCATGTGGATGTTGAGGCCATTTGACCTAAGGCTATTTGGTTAAGGGCTATTTGGCTTTTGGGCTAAATGACATCATGCCAGTCGTCATGAGGCTATTTGTCACTAGGGCCTGTTGGATGGGACCCTACATTTCTACCTGCCACATCATCATTGCCGCGACCAGCCTCGGCCAGCGGCTATTAGTACTCAGTTTAATAGCCTGGGAGCATATCTATATTCAAATGGATGTGTACTCCATTTTGTTGTTTTATTGCCCCCTTCGATGAAGATAAGAATCTGATTGATATGGGATGTGTATTCATTCTTCAAGCTGAGATTAGGTCACTGCACAAGTGTAACATCTACTTGGGGAGTGAGCTTCGCTGCTTGGGCAACGATCTAGTCAGATGAAGGTCTGAAGCCAGCCCGTACTCTGTCGGGCTGGAGGGGGCGAGCCTGTGCCGCGACATGCCCTTTACATGCATAAACCCTCAAGGACTATATATCCAATACTCTAATCATTATATTCATATCATACATTGTTTGTCATTTAATCCCCATGTATGTGTTCATAATACTTTGATTATTATAATAAAATACGTCTTCTACCTTGTATCGGTATTATATCTCCATTACCCCATTTACTTACATTTATGACAAGACAAGTGTTTCCTTGATATGGGAATATTAGGCGACCCTACTCTACACCATTACGCATATCTCTTGTGCGAACATTTGTTCAAATACTATTACGTATTAATCCAGCCAAATGTTCTTAGAGTGATCTTGCTAAGAAATTTCTACAGATTACAACCGTTTGGCTGGGAGAGGACCAGAACACAAGTACTGACAAGTGTTGCTCTTATAATATTTGGTGAATGCCCAAAATTGTCTTATGTTACAATAAGTACAAAAATCTTACTTGAGATCATTACAGACCAACCCACCTGACGTTACCTATTACCTGACACATGAAATGGCACAGCACTTAAATGGTAAAAAAAGAGAGTAATACACGAACCTGTCAAGGCCTGAACGTGTTACCTGTTGTTCTGTGTGCCGACCGTGACACTGTCATCGGAATCATCACAATTATTCCCTCACCCTCCTCCCACACACCTTTACCCTTCCCTCCCCAACGGAACGCCAACCTGGATAATTAACACAAAAAGTCTGAAGGAACTCTATGGTGTGAACATGGTCTTCATCTTAATTGTCCTTAACAGGGATCATTTAACAATCAATTGACACTCTAAGAGCCCCCTCTAAGTGAGCTGCTCCACCTTCAAAGGGAACTGCTCAGTGCACAGGCTGCCTGGTGTCTGTAATGTGGAGCCCAACCTTCCATTTCAAGGGAGGTACTTGTCAAGGCATCCCAGATATAATTTCACTATGGAGTCTGAAGTGATTATTTAGATAGATGGGGAAGCAGGTTGCAAGGTGTGTGAGTGTAGGGGGTGTTCAGAGGAGTATTATGATGTGATAAGTGACATGATTCTATTTATGAGCAGCAGAGTAGAGCTGATAATTACCATGAGCACATCAAGAGAAGAAAATCAACAGCATTTCAAATTAATGCATTTATTTTTTACTTTACATGTGCAATGCGTGTCGGATACTTTATGGACTCACCATTAATGAAGTTTCCTGTATGTTATACATGTACTAACGATAGGTCATATTTCACAAAACGTCACTCACTAACGCCATAGCAAACTAGAAAAACGAACACATATATACACTACTTTCTGTGTGTGTCTGTAGATAATAGTCCAGCAGTCACTGCATCCACACTAAGGGCCTTGGCTTTATCCCGGGTGAGGTCCACTTGGGCCTCCAGATATTCCTGCTCCGCTAGATACAGATACTGGAATGTAGGTGTTTTGTGCCACATTCCCTCTCAATCCTGCTATCACCTGAGACACCGATATCCAAGATAAAGGTACAGATTGAGATGTAATCGTTGGTTGGGACAATATGGCACCAAGTTTAGGTGCTGGAATCTGTACAGGATTCGGACCAAGATTAGGTTGAGGTAACCCTGGCCCAGCTGGAGTACTATGTCCTGGCTGTGTATAATAAGAGGGTGGCATTAGTAAACCTCCTATGGGTCCTACCACCTGAGAAATGGATGGTGGGACAACACTTGCTGTAGTTACTACTACAGAGGCACTGGTCTGAGGTGGAGGGGTTTTACAAATCAGATCAGGGATTGGTGGCGCGTGACCTACTTGCGGGTCCTGTCTCAGATTTGCTAGTACTAGTATACTACTTATGGGTGTTTTAACAATGGTCCCCGTCGTAGTCAAACCGTTAGCGCTTACCACTGCCCCAGAAACAGTATTGTCCAGTCTAGAATATATACCGGAGCTTACGTTTCTATCCACACCATCATTAACAAAGGGATTGTATCTGGCTGGCGCTGTAACCCATGACTTTGACGGAGTATCATCCGAATGATCATCATCATTCAGCATCTGAGATACTACGTTCGGGTCTATATTTCCTATAGACTTTTGTGCAGTTTCTACCTACTTGTCCAGAGCTAAAGCAGTTTCCTGCATATCTTGTAGCTCTTTAATAATTTCTTCTCTGTCTTCCTCTAATTGTTTTATATAGGCCAGAATAACCAACCGGACCGCTTCATTATCTTGAGCTTGCTTGCTACATTGCTGTTTCAAGTTTCAATAATGATGTACTTAAGCTTCTTGATTAACTTTTTCACGACAAAGCTGATCATTTGTATCTATATAATCTTGAATACGACTATGATGGTTTTCATACTCCTGACTAAATGATTTTCTCATTTCTCGACAGCAAACGTCATACGGTAACTCTCCGAATGTAACTCTTTTGGCTGGCATCGGAGCCTGATGATCCAGGTTGGTACTACCAGCAAACTTAAATATGGAATTGCATATTTCTCCAGAAAGAGAGTTATTTGCAATCAAAGTGCTCCCTCTCTGTATGGATATTTCTCTCATTACAGAATCTGGAATGTTTTCCTCACTATCCATCTGGTAATGAGGACCAGGTTGTCTCCAGGATGTGCATACATCCTGTGGGACATTCGAATGGGCTCCTACTGTTAGGGTACCATTCCCATTTTCTTGGACATTCTCATGTCCATCAGGGTTAGCCTGTTTTAGGTCATCTAATCCATATATAAGCCGTTCAGACGCTATATCGTCCCGGCTATACACAGCAGAATAACTGGTCATGGCACCAATGTAATGCTTAGTTTTACCAGTTAAGTGGTTTGTGTCTCGCTTTTCGAAAGTGACACGGAGATAGTATTCCGAGTGTATGCCAACTGTTTTATTCGGGGTTCTACACTTTCCGGCTACCCTGTAGGTGAGGATATCAAGGGAAGCATATCACAACATGTACGGAGGCCTACATGGCCTCTGACGTAGCAGCTCAGGGCGGGGACTTATAGGTACCCTATGGTTTGTCGCTAGATGTCCTATAGATCCGGACCAGTGCTGCCATGCCAGACAACACCAGCTAGTAAAAGTATAACTTCATGCCTCTACACAATTTTCACCCACCCCTCAGAAATTAGACATGTCCACCTGCGCAAGCCTGTTGACTGAGCAATAGTCTATGGGGAGATATTAAAATTAATAAGAGTTGACCCAGTTGAGATGTTCTTGAAAGAATGCAAGATTGGTATCTCTCCTAGCAGCACTCACACTTGTAGAGAGCTTAAGGATGGAAGGAAAGGCTGCCCCTTGGTTAAGCGGCATAGGCCGTCAGAGCCTTGCCTTCACTGCAATGCGCGGCACAGTCGCCAATTACAGGAGGCAATATGTCTACTGGAAGTCTCGCTCAGAAGGGACATGGCACCATGCTTTTGAAGAGAGGTACAGTATTCAAAATTCGAAAACTTTTATAGCACAATTTTCAATGTATAAGACATGTTTTAGGAATTAACATTATAAAACACTACAAAGGTGTAGCATTAGCTATTTATAATTGGGATAACCAAAATGATAAGCGGGATAACCATACGATAACCCCCACACAGTCATTAAGGGTAACCTCCCATTCCATCAAATCCTATACCCCCCCCCACCCAACCTCATACCAAACGCACATACATGTATATACATTCAAATACAGAAATCCAAATCACTCACTCACCAGCAGCCATAGTGGCAAGACATACACATACACACTATGCACCAGTATACACACAGTCTATTGGAGTAATATAGATAACCTGGGACATTATACACTCCCCCTTACACTCTGGTAAGTCTTCTGACTTTGTTCCACCTGACATCTTGTTCAAACGTCATAGTCAGACAGAATTATGGAGTCATCTTCAGAAAGGAAACAATGCTAATATAACTTGGTGTAACATTGCTAGATTTCAAATTTGTGATTAATTTCAAATTTTTCAGAGAAATGCCAAAGCCAGTCAGACTCAGTGAAACTTTGCTAGACAGAGAACACTACAGTCTAATTCACACGAAGCTATTCCAAATTGACGATATAATAGAAGTAGAGTACAGAAGAATGCTAAACCATCACAAACAATTAGAAACTCACTCAAACATCCACAAGAAAGTAAAACGAGCAATTTTGCTGCCCGTGGGCGGTTTGTTACGATCAATCATAGGCCTGGCAACACAACCCGAATATGATACACTTGCTCAGAAAGTGGATCAAATCAGTAATGCTGCAATGCTCGAATTCAAAACTTTCAAAGAAATATCCCAAACCATTTTCGACCTAGCAGACTACAATTACAACTTGTTACTATCCCAAATTACAAGACAAAACCTGACGGACATGACTTTGGATTTCTTGCCAGATTCTATAAATAGGGTAGAATACAACATGACCAATCTCTACAACTCAGTATTCACGAAAATGTACTTCAATGATCGGAATTACATGCTAGTCTATTCATGCATAATGAAACTACTCAGAATGAAACGCTACAACGACAGATTAGAAAATCTATTGCATCAAATGAAACTGTTAAAGACAGGCGAACTATCATCAATAATAATGCCCGTAAACACCCTAGAAGCGACACTGAACAGATTGAATCGATCGTTAAAGGATAGCAACGTCACCTTAAGAATCTGCGATCTTACAAATTCATATTATTACGGCAAGAACATGGTCACTGGACATATTAGACACAACTCTATATGCCTAAGACTAAAGCTCCCACTCTGCTGAACAAATGAAGTGTATGACGTGCACAGAACAGAAATCATATCAGTACCAATCAAACCACACCACAGCAAGAGCGATAGTTACACTAGATTATCCACAGAACACAATAGCCTAGTGGTATCTAGTAAAGTAGGACTGTATGCAGAAATGAATAAGGATCTTAGATCTCTATGTCACACGGACAGAACAATGATATGCACACTATCCATCCCCATCAGAAGCTTTAACAGACAACGTAGACATTTTACATCAATATAACTATGGGGAGATAAGCTTAGGTTCAAGGAAAATAAAGGTGGAACTACTCTCTTACAGTGGTACCTGAAAAAAGGTTTGGTAGTAACCACTGTGCACCTCCTCGTAGAATACACCCCAGAAAAAAACCTTTTTACCCTTCATGGAAGAAGTAACCAGAGCTAGGAGAAAAGGTGATGAAAACGTGGACTGTAAAATCCTTTCAGATCTTTACAAGCTGCTGGGAAATGGTTCATATGGTAAAACCATATGCAACAAGCAAAACTTTGTTCAAACAAAGTATGTGTCCCCCTCTAAGGCAAGAAGGTTAGCCTTGCACTGGTCAGTTCAAGATGCACAAGACTTAAGTGACAACAAGGTAGAACTTTCTTGTCTACCCACCTCCATCACCTGCAACCTTCCGGTTCAAATAGGTTTCATGGTGTATCAATATATGCCAAACTTAAAATGTTGGCTCTCTATTACAACTTTCTCCTTGAATATACAGATGAAATAGACTTTGAAATGTGTGAAATGGACACTGGCAGCTTCTACTTTGCTTTGAGTGCAGAGAATCTAGAAGATGTCATCATTCCTGAAAAAAAAGTGAGGCTTTTTTAGAGAACGTCACAAATGGTTGCCCTCTGAATCTTGTGAAAATTCTCACCACAGAAAGTTCAAACCAAAGCATTGGGCAACTTATGGTTGCTCCAACCCTGCTGCCAGAGACGTCTGGGGTTTGATAAAAGGACCCCCGGATCGTTCAAAGTAGAGTGGGAAGGGGATGAAATGACAGCCTTAAACTCCAAATGTTACATAGGCACTGGTGAAAAAGTGCCTGTTAAAAGAAGTTGCAAAGGTGTAATTCAAAAACAAAACACCTTAACAAATGTGCTAGAGAGTGAAAATGTTGTCATGGTAGTTAACAAAGGATTTAAAGTAGTTACTACCTACTCTAAAAAAAACAAGGGTTAAGCTATCAGTATATAAAAAGAAAGGTATGTGAAGATGGAGTAAGCACCTTACCTCTTATAAACATTTTACAAAGTTAACGCAAAAGTGAACTTTATCACCCAAAACAACAAAAAAAACTATTCAAAAAAAGTGAAAACTATACAAGTTCACAACAAAAAATAAAAATCCGGCACTAAAGAAAACAACTTGGGTATATCTGACAAAAAAACTACAAGGTTTATTCTTTGCATCAACTTCAACAGATAACTGATTGTAACAGTTCATATCTGGTTAGATTAAGTCATCATTTTAACATGGAAAGTTTAGAGGCAATGATAGAAGAACAAAGTACAGAAACTCCGCCTTATGAATATTACATGCGGCCAGTTGTACAAAGTGTTGCTCTGTACAGCAAAGCTTCTGCTGTAACACCTGACAATGATGTTACTTCTGTTGCATGTGGATGTTCAGAAAATTTGTTTGAGAAGTAATACCTGCAGAAAGGTGGTAGATGGTAATGGCGGCAACAGGCTAAGACGCTAGATTTGGAGCGCTCCACAACTTTGCGAGTTTATCACCACTGTCGAACTAAGTACATTGCTTAGTGTATGTTTTACAGTCGTCTAAATATATCGACTGCGTGTTTCAACCATGGCAGCCCAAACAGACATCACTAGAGGTAAAGGACGGCGAAAAAAGGATCCAACACCTACACCACCGGTCTCAGTCTTAGCAGACCCGCCATTGTTGAGTCAATTTATAACATGGGCTAACAAAAATAAATTAACCATCAATGAAAGCAAAACCAAAATTATGACTTTCTCCTCAGGCCAAACTCTAAAAAATCTACATAGACCAAACATTGAAATAAATGGGTCAGTACTACTGTGTGTCAATTCATATAAATATTTAGGAGTACTGATAGACCAGGAAATGAATTTTAACCTACATGTGAAAGCTTTAATGAAAAAAGTTCGCTACAAATCATTTCTATTGTATAAAATATGTCATATGCTATCACATACAGTGCTCCTATGTGTATATAAAACCTATGTATTACCAATAATCGATTATGCTGATATTTTCTATGATACTGCCAATGGAACTTTACTTGATGAACTCCAACGACTGCAAAACAAATGTATTAAAACATGTCTTGGTTTGAATATATTAACATCAACTGATAGAGTTCATCATGTAGCAAATCTCCCTAAACTTATATATAGAAGACAATACCACTGTAAGATGTTTGCACACAAAATGGTTAGACAAGGACTGAATGTTAGAGTAGCAAATAGACAAACTCGCCTACATGATGCCCCAGTACTCTTCTATAGTAATATTAATTGTAAAGCTTACAAAAAAGGTCCAGAAGTAAAATGTGCCCAATTGTGGAATGCCTTACCTACAAATACTAGAAACATAAGAGAAATAGGTACCTTCAAAGACCTGATGAAATTGGATTTAATGGATACTATCCCATGAAAAGTAATGTGTAGAATTCTTATTTATGAATGGTTATTTAAATCTATGCAACACTGTGACTGTGACTAGAAATAACAATTTCTTTTTTAAAATACACTCACTATTGTTTAAATACAATCATATATACCACCATGTACCATATCACAAAGTCAAACTATTTCTTAGGAATCTATACATGTAACGTTACATACCATGGGGAGAGGCATAATAATATCTTTTGATACGCCTCGACCCATGAACTTATTGGTCTCCATATACACGATGGATTATTTTCTACTACATAACTCTGTATCATCTGCTCGCTAACTCATATGTCTATGACCAATAAAGTTCAAAGAAACAAAAAAACAAAACAAAAAAAACATTGGTTATTTTAGAGGAGCTGAACCATACACTGTTGACCACTGTTTAGCTAGTGTTAAAATGTACAAATATTTCTCTTCAGCTTTCTGGGACGTGTACAGAAACTGCATGCACTATTGCCGAGTTAAAAGTGTAAACCTAATAACGCAAGATTGGTGCATAGCTGGTATCAAGCAAGTAAGTTTACACACAACAAATGCTTCTGTTGTATCTGTGCACGTCCCGGTAATGGAAAAACTGGGTTCATATGTAAATATTGTGTCTAATAAAAGTACCCTGTAATGAAAATGAACGAGTTGTGTCATATTTTAATACATAAAATAAACAGAGAGACCTGCACAACTGCGGGTAACCAAATGTGGCCTTTGTTTCCCTCGGACTGCGTCCTCAGAAACCCTATTTGGTTCCCTGCCGTTGTGCAGGGCTCTCTGTCATTATTGCGCAATTTCTAAGTAATGTTTCATCAGCAATTGCACAATCCCCATTTGCTATTTCGTCATGGTTATTGTGCAATTTTTGTGAACCCTTGCACAATACCTTTTCATATGAAGCTCATACGTTTTTGTGAGGTCACTTCCGGTTTGTAAGTAGGTCAAATCGAAGTTTTGAGCAATATATGTAATTTATGTAACTAGGTCATGACATATATTCCAGCTCTCTGATTGGTTGAAAAAACTAGGTCTTGACCTTGTGACGTCACTTCCTGTCAAATCCTGGCTTCTGATTGGTTAAAACTAGGTCAAATGGGGTCACTTCCGTTCTGCAAGTAGGTCATAACCTAGTTAGTAGGTGAAGCTATGCGCTCAGTTTGCATGTATATACTACTAGCGGGGTTTGTGAGGTAGCAAAATAAAAGTGATTAAATATACCCACATATTCATGCCATCAGCTCACCGATAACACTTTATGTAAGATGGTTTGACAAATGAGAGAATCATTTTTTCTGAAGCAATGGAAGATACCTAATTATCTAATTAAGTTGGGTTCTGTCCAGGTCTGTTTACAAGGATCGCCTTGCAATAGTGCTTGCTTGCAGATTCCATACACACACACACACACACACGCACACACACACACACAGATATATATATATATATATATATATATATACATATATATATATATATATATATATATATATATATATATAGGGAAAATGGTTGCCATGGCAACAGGAACCAAATATTTTGAAAATCGACCTCTTCCATTGAATTCTACATCCTCAAATTGATAAAGCGGCATAGTCCCCTAAATTTTAGAATGAAATGCCCCTTGACCAAGGATATTCTTGATATCAATGTCACTACTAGAGCCAAATCTAGATAAGATCCTAAGTGAAGAGGTGCTCGGCATTTTTTGTTAAAAGTGTTTCCAGAGTTGAACTAGGGTTATTTGAGCATGCTGAGTGGAAATCTGCTATATGCCGATGCAAAATCCTTTGGCATATGTCCCAAATCCAAGACAGCCTGTTGTCTATATAGTGAATACAGTGACCAAACTCGGTGTTTATCTACCACTGCAGAATCGTAGTTGTCGATTGAAATGATCAAGTACATCACATACGTCGTTTTAATACAACAGCACATGGTGATATCAAATACTGCATGTTGCATGGGTCTCTTTTCCACCCTCTGTGTAGCCTGCCTCACCTCCTGGATGGCATTTCTCAACATGCTACAACTGCACACAGCCACCTAGATTTGAAAACCTCAAAATTAGAGTGGATCATCGTAGGCAATTGATCAGTATGATCAGCACCCAAAGGGCAGTTGCATCGTTAGTGAACATGAGAAGTAGCCCAGGTAGCAAGGATACATTGGGCCGATGTCGGCTGATGTTGGGCCAATGTCGGCTTACATTGGGCCAAGCACAGACAAGCATTTTATAGAGGTTAGAGTGTTAAAATGAGTACAGTGTTTAATTTGACTGATATAGAATGCAATATTCCATATGGGATACAGAGGGGTACATATTGAATTAGGGCAATGGCCTTAAAAGCATTGAAACACAGCCCCAGGCTACCAGCGTTACCTAGGCTGGAGGGTGATTCCAAAACTAAGGAAGACACATTTGTGACATGTACTGGGAATAGGGACCCTAGTACCCCCTGCACTTAGGGCCCTTTTCGCAGATCCTGTCACATTTGTTGGAGCAGCACCCACTTATACGGAAGTGAGTTCCTTTGGGATGGTCACTTCTTCCAAGTGTTCTCAAAAAGTTGATTCCCATGAAAGTCTAATGAAAGGTGCTGAGTGTATACTGAGGAAGTCATTTTGCAATAGGATACTGAAAATGGATTCAGGTGTGACTGAGCAAGAAAGCGAGCAGACCACTTTTGATAACACATACAGATCCATAGAAGAGTGCCTTATGAAGAGTGAAACAGGAGCTTATTTCAGAACTGCTGCTGGAGGAGGTGCTATAAACAGTAGTCATAGACCCACTATGGCACAATCTAGAACTCTGTAGTGCTTTTCATAGCCAACCCTACCCCGTCCCAATGCAGTGCGCCAATGCTGTGCAGTAGTATAGCATAGCAGGAATTGCTTGAGGGTCTGGCTTATACTGAGCATTAGTGGCCACCATTCCCTTCACTATGAAAGCCCACTACTACAGGGTGCTCTAAGAGCTGATCAGTAGTAGGGGTCTGTTGTATTTGTCCCTTCTGAAATAACCCTCAGTTGGTAGCCCCATGCACTACCTCGACTATAACCACGCTAACCAAACACCTACCCATATGCTTCACCAACTAACCATACACTACTATAAACCATGCGCATCAGCACTTCCGGTACATATGGACTGATGCATGATGTATGGTCAGCGTCTGCAGGCTGGGTGGCACAGTCTCCTGTGTCAGGTTGCTGGTACTTTCATTCCCCATACCCATGACTGGAACAGGCTCTATAGTGGGCCTGGAAGATTTTTTATCAAATCACTGCAATGCCTCCTCTAAAATGATCCAGGATCCTGGATCATTTTCTCATAAGGTAGTGGCCTCACTGATTGGTGCATTCCCCTATGTGCTAATGAATATTTATGAATGAAGCTTGTTCCCCTGTGACCATAACTGTAGCAACTTCATTACTAGAACCAGCAGGCTAAATGCAACTACAAAACTTGGGCTTAGGTGGGATTGAACTCACGACCCTTGTATTTGGAAACCTCTGCTCTCCCAACTGAGCTAGCCAGGCAATCAATTTACCAGCAGCCAAGGGAACAGCATATTCTCTTGGTTGAAGGGTTAGGGTCAGGATACAACATAGGTAAGGTTTTGACACCTGCTTCAACCTGTTGCAATGTCAATGGATCTATAATAAATCTCCCAGACTGTATATAGTACAGACTGGGCTTGTCAGAGACTGAGCCATACGCTGCTTCCACTACCCATACACAAATAGTAAAAGAAATAATATTCTTGGCCTGTTACCTCAGTCGACGATTTGCCTCATGAGAGCTAATAATTGCTATCCTCTAGATAGTGTATGTGGGTTTGCTGTGAGCCCTACAGAATGAATCCTCTCATTCCTTTGTCCCATTCCCCTTTCAATGTATCTCTGTTTTCTTTTATGCTGTTATTATCTTGCCATCATTGGAGGTCATTGAGGTTCTTAGAACCTCCAATAAGTTTCAGGACATCGATATTACTCTCTGAAAAGCCTCTGAATGAGCTGTATCAGGCTGTATGCAGATATCAAGTTTCAATATTGCATAAACGATATCATGTAGTTGATACACAGAGGACAATCTAAGTTATGGCAATCGTGAATGATCACCAGATGGTAGTGTAACACCTGTGAATGATCACCACATGGTAGTGTAAAAACTGCAAATGATCACCACATGGTAGTGTAAAAACTGCAAATGATCACCACATGGTAGTGTAAAAACTGCAAATGATCACCCCATGGTAGCGTAACACCTGCAAATGATCACCATATGGTAGTGTAACACCTGCAAATGATCACCACATGGTAGTGTAACACCTGTGAATGATCACCATATGGTAGCACATGGTAGTGTAACACCTGCAAATGATCACTACATGGTAGCACATGGTAGTGTAAACACCATACCAAATTGCTATGTAGGTTTTTGGTATAACTAGGTTTGGCTTCTACCAAATTGGTTTGAATTACGTTTTAGCAAGGTATATGGACGTTCAAGCGTTAAGGTTTATTTACGTTGTACAAACGTAGATGTCTAAAATACGCCTTTCTACTTTTTTCTACATTTTTCTCCTACCAAAAAGCACTTCAAAACGCTCAAAATTCTCTATGCTGTAGGTATAGATTAATGAAATTTTATGGACGACATTTCACAGTCAAATATTCATCAGAATCCGGAGCATAGTGGTAGCAAGTAGGTCTAGGGTTCAAGCCTTCTCTTTGATAGATGTTTTACCAGCGTTTGTTTTCTCCCCCCCCCCATTTTCAGTAGCTTTTTGGTAGCAAAAAAGAAAGATGTATTTTAGACATCGACATTTTGTAGAATGTAAATGTAGAATGTAAATAAACCTTAACGTTTGAACCTCCACATACGGTACCAAGCAACAAATATGTAGTTGGCACCAAGATTCTATGTAGATATACTACTGTGCAACGTCCATCTACGAATGTGTGTTTAATGGGTGGAAGTGTAACACCTGCGAATGATCACCAGATGGTAGCACATCGTAGTGTTACACCTACGAATGGAACAAAAGAAAACTGTGCTCCTTTGAACGGCCATGTGGTCTGTTTCAGAATGATCTGGTCATAAAAAAATGTAACGATATCCCAGCTATCCGAGTACATTCTTTTGAGAGGCATGTGTATTGTACAATATTCCTCCACAGAAAATAGTTAAGACTCAGCTATAGTAAGATTGAATGACGACCTCTCGCTAACACTAAATATGAGTGGTCGTTCTTCAACATTTAGAGGAGAGGAGCATTGGTTTTGCAACAGACCACTAATTAGGTGTAGGTTACTTTACTTTATTTAGAATCGGGCACACATGTAGAAAAACTGGTTCTTGATTCCTTTCCTTTTGTTTTTGTAAAAGAAAAACTGCCATTGACGGTCCCTATAATATTTCAAATACAAAACTGAAGATTTGATCAATGTTTATAAAAAAGGATGCCTTAAAAAAGCACCATGGCCGTAAACAAATGACACTGTATCTCCTGATAAGTGCAAGAATACGACACAAGCTAGGGGATACTCCAAGGGCAGGTATAGACTGAGGAGGTGATGTATTACAAAGGGACCGTCCATTAATTACATTCACACTTTTTATCCAAAATTTGACCCCCCACCCCCTGTTGTATTATGTACTCATTGAGCCTACCCCCTCCCCCTCTGCGTACATGCTCAAGTCAGTGATCCCCCCCCCCCTCCTTGACTAGGGGATAGATTAATGGGAGGAAGGGGGTGTTCAAAATATAGGCTCTTGTGCACACCACACATATATATTTGGACCTTTTTCAGAAGGTATTTTGAACAAACTTTTTTGGAGTTGCTTGCCGCGTAGCGGCCGGGAGCGCAGCGACTGTAGCAACTTCATTATGTTTTCGGTTTGTCAGTGACGTCACTGTCAACTTGTGACGCAATTTGTGACGTCATACATCGGCCGTGACGTCACACGTCCGCCGCAGAGTGGCAAGTTGTGCAGGAGGGATAGGAGTGGCAACTCCTATCCGTCGTCCTTGCCACATTTTTCTTGTTTACATTCATACCCTTACCCTGAGATGCCCCTATAACACACCCAAAAATGCCCTCAAGATACCCTAAAATCGAGCTAAAAATACCCCCAAATGCATACACAATGAGTATGTCAAAATGGCCTAAGACCCCCCCTCCCCCTGTACGCACATGTACGCATTTGGCCTGACCCCCCACCCCCCTTAGTGCGTATGTAATTTATGGATGGTCCCAAACCCTCTAGTGACCAACTAGAGAGGCCATGTTTACCTAAGGGATGGATGCCATCTTAAGTCAAATAAAAGATGTGATCTGGATGCCTGAGGAATTCCTCCCGTCAGTATTCGCGTGCCAATAAAGCTATCTCTACTCCAGCACGGCACAAGATGTCAACCCCTCAGGAAAATGTCATTCAATTTCCCACAATGATTCTCAATTTACTACTTGGTTAAGTAGGACTAAGTGTGGCGTTATCTCAGGAACGTGTGCAAGTGTCGCCTTCATCAATAGCACTGCCAGGTATCTCAATATTAATGTTCTTATAGTGCGTGGGTGTATTTTCCCCCTTTCCATCTATAAATAAAGGTACTTACCTTAAAAAAAAAACAATTGAGAGGTTACACTTTTCGTTATTACGGAGAAAACCTTTGATACTTCCCTGTATATTAGGTTCACCCTGAGACGTCCACATAGCCCGTCCATGGACCTGTCACCTTATTGTTCCACTTTTTCATGT